>CM066989.1:127304559-128514559 GCA_033977485.1 Hydrangea macrophylla | reverse complement strand
TCCAGAAAACGATTGAATCTTACATCAGAAATGAGTTGAAACAGAAGGAGCAAATAGCATTTAAAACCCAAAAAAAATGAAAGCCTCTTATTACAGATTCAAAAGCTCAACCATTAGAACAATCTGCTCAAAATTGAGATAACTACCAAGGACTCAACAATCAACTTAATGAAGTAAAGCATGGAAGTCAAAGATAATGAGTTCAAGAAATTGGTTGAACAACTTGAAGAATATCAAGCTCGTACCAATCACCCACCATCTCCAGCAGCACCTCAAAGTCAAACAACCAAAAGGAGGATACTTGAAGACAAAATGGCAACACTGAAAAGAAGGGAAATAGCTCAATCCCTATCTTTCCAAGCCAAGATGAAAGCCAAAGATGAGCAAATCACGCTGCTGTAACAGAAGATTGAACAGCAAAGCAAGCAAATTCAAGATTTGGATTTTGAGATACTCACTGTCAGCAAGTACATACAAGAGGTAAATATTTTCTAACTTAATCATACAAATTACAGAATCATCTTAATCTCTCAATAGAAACTAAAAAATTTTGGAACACTATTCAAAACAGGACCAACGAAAAAATGAGGAGACTAAAGGACATGTGGAAGGAGATGTAGCAGAAAAAGAAAAAATTTGAAAGGACATTTGGAAGAAGGAAATCTGCAAGCAAATATCGATATGCATGATCCACAAGTAATGCTCAAACCCACAGAGGTATAACTTCGATAAATTTCCGAACATGTGTAAATTTTTTATATTGATGCCATGTTTGCAATAAAAACTTATTCCTATAAACCTAAAATTTACAAAATTGCTTGTCAAAAAGTAAAAAATTAAATTTTATACATATTTATCCCTCAAATGATCATACAAAAAAAAACTTCTTATATACGGGGCGCTGCCTCTGAACCCCCATTAGGGTCCCCAATTTATTTCCAACAAAACAGTTGTCTAACAAATGAAATATGTACATGTAAACGTGTTTCCCTGAAAAAATGACTAAAGTTTATAAATTTCACAACAAAAATTTATTTTCTGAACGACAAACTTTTACGCGTAGTTTCAAAAACTTCAACTTCTAACAATCATGCTGTTGAAAAGATAGCAAACATACAATCTTGTTGAAAATGTTGGAATGTCCCACATCGCCCATTTATGGCCCCTCTGTGCGGTTTACAAGGCTTTAGTTACCCTCTCCTTAACACCTGGGTTTTAAGGAGTTGAATGGGCTGGGCCTTACATGTGGTATCAGAGCTTGGCTGGGCTTATCTTCCGGTGTGCTGAGTGTCCGGCTGCTGTGGTACAGGGTATGTCGAATGTTTGGCTCCTGTGGTTCAGGGGGTGTGTTGGAATGTCCCACATCGCCCATTTATGGCCCCTCCGTGCGGTTTATAAGGCTTTAGTTCCCCTCTCCTTAAAACTTGGGCTTTAAGGAGTTGAATGGGCTGGGCCTTACAAGATGTTGAGATTGTTTGTCCCACATCGGGGACTTATAACCTAGCTACTCAATATGTAAGTTCAAGGGGTTACTCCACCCATTGCCAATTGGTTTTGGGTTGGATGCTCTAATTCAACATTGTATCAAAGCAGGTTATTGTTGGGCCAATTTTTCCACGTGTGCTCCACGTCACCCTATCTCAGTAATCCACGTGTTTGGATCTCAATCATGCCACACGTGCGGGGGACGTGTTGAGATTGTTTGTCCCAAATCGGGGACTTATAAACTAGCTACTCAATATATAAGTTTAAGGGGCCACACCACCCATTGCCAATTGGTTTTGGGTTAGATGCTCCAATTCAACAGAAAAGATACAATAGTGAACTTTAAGACACAATGGATATTCAAGATAAATTCCTTGACACTCAGATGGATGTCCAAGAAGAAAAGATGAGTATAGGAACAGAAGTTAATATCAAAGAAGATGTTACACAACAAGTAATGCATTACAGTATGACTGAAGAGCAAGCTGCTGCAGAGACAATCGATCCACAAGTGCAGCTCGATTCCATGGAGGTATGTCTCTATAAAAACTTGTTTTTATACATCTTTATCCCTCAATTTTCACAATACTTATCTTAAAAAAATTATGAAACAACAGTTTACATTGTCCACAAGTATTGCTCAAACCCACAGAGGTATAATTTCGATAAGTTTCTGAACATGTGTAAATTTTTTATTGTGATGCCATGTTTACAATAAAAACTTATTCCTATAAACCTAAAATTTACAAAACTGCTTGTCAAAAAGTAAAAAAAAAACTAAATTTTATACATGTTCATCACTCAAATGATCATACAAAAGAAAACCTCTTATATACGGGGGCGCTGCCCTCGAACCCCCATTAGGGTCCCCAACTCATTTCCAGCAAAACAGTTGTCTAACAAAAACAATATGTACATGTAACCGTGTTTCCTTGGAAAAATGACTAAAATTGATAAATTTCACAACAAAAATTTATTTTCTGAACGACAAACTTTTACATGCAATTTCAAAAACTTCAACTTCTAACAATCATTCTGTTGAAAAGATAGCATGTCACGCCCCGGAACGGCAAAAATAGAGAAAAATAAATTTCCTTTTTGGGTCCAAAGGCAGCGGCGAGTGAAGTCACATGATTGTCCACACCACGCAGTACTAAGCAACAAGAGTAATAATGTAACAAGAATGAAGTCTAGGTTCTGATCACAACGTAACATAAAGTCAACAGAAGTTACTAACTATTACACATCAGAGTCTCGAATCAAATATAAGACAGCGGAAGTATAAATGTCAAGGCAACATATGCCTGACTACAAAAAGGGGTTCTAAAACGGTAAAGACAATTAGCTACAACTCTAGTCTAGTCTTCAGTTGGCGTAGAGGTAGTCCTCGGCGTAGTAGTCTTCTTCGGTCTGACCTCCGTCGGGGAAATTCTCCACGGGGACTCCGTCACCGGCATAGTAGTCCTCTCCTGCATGCCCTTCACCTGTACAGTCATAACCAGGGTGCGCTGGAACGTAGAAATGTCCAGCGGCATAAACGCCGTCAGCTTAATGAAAGCCGAGTGAGTTAAATACTAACAGGGTATCGACTATTGATATTATCACAAGTTATAAATAGTAACCAAATTAGAATTCAGTAAGGGTAACTCCTTTAATCAAACAGATGATCCGATTACTGACGTCCTTATTCATTTTAAGATCGACAACGCGTCCTGATAGGGGAACAGACTCGACAGTAGTTCAACTCTATAACACACCATTGCTCATCCACCGCTTTTAAGAACATATGCACAGTTCACCGCATGTCATGGATACCACGTTAGTCCATCCCCCGCTTTTAAGAATATATGCACAGTTCACTGCATGTCAGGGATTTAACGCTTTAAACAATAGTACATCATTCTATGCCACGACTTAGCGACGTCTACCAGTGATCACGGTCCACCGCATGTCATAGACACCTTCGTCTGTCTACCGCTTTTAAGAACATATGATTAGATCATCTGGCTATCTTAGGGCAAATGGTCTGGTTCACCGCAAGTCATAGACACCTTCGTCTGTCTACCGCTTTTAAGAACATATGATCGACCAAAGCCCGCCCACGCAAATTTCCCGAATCTTAGCAAACCTACCTAAGTTCAACTCTATCACCGATACATGACAATCCCAATGTGGCCCGACTACTCTGAATGAAATGAACGTTAACTCCAAAAGATTCACGACTATTCCGTTATCTAACATTATAAACATTATCCGTTAATCTTGTCGTTACTATGATCCTACGTTGCATTAACTCGTTATCATGTCTGTACTACAATAATAAAGCATGCTGGGAAATACTGAACAGTAAATAAACAACTAAATAGTTATTATAAGAAAAACAGTATTCTGAAACTTCCAATCGATTGGTATAGAGGTTCAATCGATTGGTATAAAAGTAGCATCAATCGATTGGAAAAAGATTCAATCGATTGGCATAGAAGTAGTGTCAATCGATTGATAAAAGGTTCAATCGATTGGATCACAATCCATGCCAATCGATTGCACAAAATGTCAATCGATTGGGACCTGAAAGATGTCAATCGATTGGTAATAGTACCAATCGATTGATACTTCATCTTCTTCACAGAGAAGACTGTCCAACAACATATAAACGGGAATACATGATTTCTTCTCCATTTCTTCATTTAAACAAGTCATAACATCAATGACAAGTTACCCAGTGAGTTTAGAACTCACCTTAGGCGTTAAGGGCGTGTTTGGGAACGTGTATTGAAGCTTGGAGCTTCAATGGTGGTCTTCCTCCCTCTCTCTCTAGTTCTCTGTCTTCTCTCTTCTCTTTCTCCTTCTTCTTCTTCTCTCTTCTCTGGTCTTCTTCTCTTCTTTCTTCTCAGTCCATCTGTGTGTGTGTGTGGGTGTATGAATAGGTGTATATATGTGTGTATATATATATATATGAGTGTTTATATATATATATAAACACACACAAACACTCCCTCTCACTCTCTCTGATTTCTTGGAACCCCAAAAACGCAAGAATGAGCTGATATATATAGGGAGAAAGTGTTCACGTGGCCTCTCCTCAGCCAGAGCAAAAGAATCTGCCCAGCTGCCTCCAATCGATTGGCATAAGTGTCAATCGATTGATAAAAGCAATCGATTGGTATAGAGTTCAATCGATTGGTATCCAAAATAGGGCAATCGATTGGAAAACTTGTCAATCGATTGGTATCCAAATTATACCAAGGGTAAGGCCAGGCTCAAACAAGTATTAAAAGAAGCATACAGGGTCTTATTCACATAATATATTACAAAGATACAGGGTATTACATCATCCACCACTCATTAAAGATTTCGTCCCCGAAATCCGAAATAAGCAGGGATCAAAACAAAAATGGAAATTTCTCTCGCATTTCTGACTCCAGCTCCCATGAAGCTTCTCCTTCGTCGTGGTGCTTCCTCTGAACCTTCACTAGCGGGATCTCCTTGTTTCTGAGCTTCTTCACCCCTCGGTCTAGAATACGCACTGGTCCTTCGTTGTACGTCACGTTCTCGTTCACCTCGATATCTTCAAAACTGATCTCGTTCGACTGTTGAGCTTCCAAGTGCGGCTGATGAGAGTCGGTTGTACAACAAGACATCCAAGGTGTGGTCCTTCTCTTGATTCCACTGGTCGAAGGTCGAATTCGGCTAACGTCTCCATTGCTCGCCATTCTCTAATCAAAATCGAAGCAACCAAAAGGCGTGGCCTCCGGCTTAGAGCGTCGGCTATAACATTTGCTTTACCCGGGTGGTATTGCAAAGAGAAGTCGTAGTCCTTGAGTAGTTCCATCCATCTCCGTTGTCGCATGTTCAACTCCTTCTGAGAGAACAGGTACCTTAAACTCTTGTGATCTGAGAACAAGTCGAACTTTTCTCCACATAAATAGTGTCTCCAAATCTTCAGGGCGAAGACGATTGCAGCTAGTTCCAAGTCGTGCATCGGATAGTTCTTCTCATGCGGCTTCAATTGTCTCGATCCGTATGCGATGACATTCCCCTCTTGCATTAGCACACAACCAAGTCCTTGGTGTGATGCATCACTATAGATTATGAATTGTTCACCACTCTTAGGTATCGCAAGCACGGGTACTGAGGTTAGTCTCTCCTTCAATTCCCGAAATGCATCCTCATGTTTATTGGTCCATTCGTACTTCGTTTCCTTCCTAGTCAGGCTTGTCAACGGTCCTGCGATTTTAGAGAATCCTTCCACAAATCTCCGATAATACCCAGCCAATCCAAGGAAACTCCTAACTTCGGTCGCGTTGGTTGGCCTGTTCCAGCTCAAGACTGCATCGATCTTAGATGAGTCAACGGAAATCCCATCCTGTGATATCACATGTCCCAGGAATTTAACTTCCTGAAGCCAGAATTCACATTTGCTGAATTTCGCATACAGACTATTGTCTCTGAGAGTCTGTAGAGCAATTTGTAGATGCTTCTTATGTTCCTCTTTCGTCCTTGAATAAATTAGAATGTCGTCAAGGAATACTATAATGAATTGATCCAGATAGGGTCTGAATACTCTATTCATTAGGTCCATGAATACTGCCGGGGCATTAGTCAATCCAAAAGACATCACTAAAAACTCGTAGTGTCCATATCTCGTCCTGAAGGCAGTTTTCGGTATGTCTTTCGGTCGAACTAGCAATTGATGGTATCCTGAACGCAAATCAATTTTTGAGAATATCCTTGATCCTTGCAGTTGATCGAACAGGTCGTCTATCCGGGGAAGTGGGTATCTATTCTTGATCGTGACTTTATTCAGCTCCCTGTAGTCGATACAGAGTCGTAGCTCTCCGTTTTTCTTCTTCACAAATAGAACTGGTGCTCCCCAAGGCGATGTACTGGGGCGAACAAAACCTAAGTCTTCAAGTTCCTGAACTTGCTTCTTCAATTCCAACATTTCTGTTGGCGCCATCTGATACGGGGTCTTAGAAATCGGCAACGTTCCAGGTGCTAACTCAATGCAGAAGTCTATCTCTCTCTTCGGTGGAAGTCCTGAGATACTTCGGAACATATCTTCAAAATCTTGAATAACGGGGATCTGCTTGATAGTAAGCTCCGTGCTTGAAGTCTTAATCGGGGCTAGGCAGCTCGTGATAAACATGTCGCTCAACGGTTGGCACTGAAATCTGATCTGCGGGCAACCAGGCGTCGAAAAGACAATGGTTCGACTAACACAATCCAGGTTAGCGCCATACTTAGTAAGCCAATCCATTCCTAGGATCACGTCGAACTTAGACATTAACAAGACTATCAAGTCTGCCGGAAGATTTCTATCTTCTAGTGTCAAGGGACAATCCTTGCACACCTTACCTAACTTAACGGATACTCCCAAGGGCGAAACGGCATTAAGGGTCGGCTCAAGTGCTAGGGGTAGCAATCTCAAATCACGTACCATCTTAATAGCTATGAAAGAACGGGCGACACCGGTATCAAACAAAGCTCTAACTGGACAGTGAAATAAAATGAGTGTACCTTCCAAGTTCTGCTGTTCCTCAGCATTATACCCTGCATTGTCAGGAATGATGGCATTCACCCTAACCTGTCCTTGTTGTCCTTGCTGTCCTTGAGCAGGCGCCCCATAGTAGCCTCCACGTGGTGCTCGACAATCCTTTCTTATGTGACCAGGCTTGTTACAGTTATGGCAGACGAGGTCATTACGACGGTTGGTCTTGGGGGCTGTGCAATACCTTGTAATATGTCCGGGCACTCCACAGTTGAAACATCCATCAGTGTTTTGTCGCTGGGCGACGGGCTGTGCCTGAGGTGGTCCTCGCTGTTGATTCTGCTATCGAGGAAAATTAGCATGGGGCTTCCTTGTCCCATCCCATGTGCGCTTGGTTCCCTGGTAGTTGTTGGTCTGGGGTTTCCATCCTTGATTGTTCCTCGATGATTGCGCGGGAAAGTTCCTTGGTTGGAAGGTCCTGGGTGGAGGTCGATTCGCTTGTGGTCCTTGCACAGGGTAAGCATCCTTTTCCAAACTTGAAGCAAGACGAACAATCCCTTCAAATGACTGGCCCAGATGGCCTATCATCATGTGCCGGAGGTGTGGGTTGAGTCCTTGGTGGAATCGCTTGACCTTCTTGGCGGAGGTGTCTATCATATGCGGAGCGAAACGAGAAAGTCGCTCGAATTGTGTAGTATACTCCCTGACTGTCCAGTTTCCTTGGGTTAGACTCAGGAAATTCCTCTCTTGTTGGTCTTTTTCGTCCTCAGGGAAATACTTCTCGAGAAATCGAGTCTTGAATGCTTCCCAAGGCATTCTCCTTGCAGCGTCGATCCCAATTGTGGCTCTCTCGGCCTCCCACCAGTCCGAAGCAGAGTAAGTCAGTTGAAATGCGGCTAGACGTCTCTTTTCAAGCTCACTGCACTCCAGGGCTTCAAAAATTAGCTCCAACTCTCGTATCCATTGCTCTGCTTTCCAGGGCTCTGCCATGTCGTCGAACTTCTCGGGTCGCAGGCCACGAAATCGTTCCAACAGCTTATCGCCTGCCTGTCTTGGAGGGACAACGTGGTTGTTGCTGTTGTTATTGGTGGCATGGTTGTAGGTATCGCCGATGTGCTCCATCCGTTGCATGAAAGCTTCGAAGACTCCAGTTGGGTCCATACCCTCGGGAATGGGTGCTCCCAGTCGTGCTTGGTTCCTTGTGGGTCCCACCATAGTGATCCGTGTGAGGTGTACCTATGAAGGACCTAACGATTAGCGGACAATCTTCTCGGGGAAATGATCATAATTAAATAACAGACAGCATAACATGAATCAAAATCACAACCATAACATAATAATGAGGCGATAACAGAATTAACCAAGAGAAACGATCTGCCATATATATATATATACCCAAAAGATGTACAGCGGAGTACACAACAGATCATCTGTGTACCGCGTAGTACATGGTCCTATACAAGATCTAAACAAAAGGAAAGATATACATAAAAAAGCTACGGTTAATAGCTGTCTATATAAGCATCAAAAGTAAGTGGACAACATGTCCTAAAGTCAAACGTAAAAGTCTAAGTCCTAAAGGTACTGGACTCAAAAGTTGTCCACATCGGATCCATAGATGGAAGCCTCGTCCTCTGGGGCAACCTCAGATAAAACATCATCCTCATCCATCATGTCCTCATCCTCTATCACAACATCCTCAATCAGCTCGGGTCCATCATGCTCCACAACAGCTCCTAAATCTCCTGCATCAGCGGCCATGTCAGCCTGGGCTGCATCAAATGCGGTTGCAAGTGCCTCAGCCTGTACCATAGCCTGTGCTAACTCCGGTGCTCCAATCTCAAATCCATGGGGATGTGCAGCCATCTCTGCAGCCCACTCAACTGCCAGCTGTTCTATAACTCCTCCTGGTAAGACTGGTACTACTGCATCATCACCTGCGTCATCATCAGCGGCTACCTCCTCCTCCCCTATCGGATAACCCTCTGTAACTACAATATCCACGCCAACTGGCACATCCATATCGGCTGGGTCCTCGGGGTCCTCCTCCTCCGGATCATACTCCGACTCCTCGTCATTGGTATCCTCGTACTCTTCATCCTCCATCTCCTCATCGTCATCCTCTGGCTCATCATCGCCATCGCTCTCATCATCATCCTCCGGATCCTCACCTGCTGGGGGTGCATCAGCCATGTCCTCCTCTGGTGGGGGTGGAGGTGTCTGGGGTGGTGGCTCTGTCGGGGATGGTGGAGGCGCTGTTCTAACCTCTGCAAGTAAAACCTGGTACGAAGAACGGTCTCGTAACATCAGTAGAGAGTCCTCCTCGATGCGTTTGAAGGTCTCCTTGCGGTAGATCATCTCCTGACGTATCACTTCTGGGTCCTGGGTCCCAAATCTCTGCTGCTCAATCCGCATGTCCCGCTCTGTCTCTGCAATAGCCCTCTGCCTAACCTTCCAGGCATAGTACTGTGGATCTGCTGGCGCAATACTCCTCTCATACACATAGTGTCCTCCAAACTCGTCTAGAACGAATAGCGGCGGTGCCTTGCTACCTGAAAAGGGACTACCTTAAGTCAGAACTATTCTTAATACTCATCTATAGAATCTCAAGATTCTAGGACCAGATGGTGTGGGACAATCTGTGAGCGAAAAGGTATACAACCTAGGCTCTGATACCAAAAATCATGTCACGCCCTGGAACGGCAAAAATAGAGAAAAATAAATTTCCTTTTTGGGTCCAAAGGCAGCGACGGGTGAAGTCATATGATTGTCAACACCACGCAGTACTAAGCAACAAGAGTAATAGTGTAACAAGAATGAAGTCTAGGTTCTGATCACAACGTAACATAAAGTCAATAGAAGTTACTAACTATTACACATCAGAGTCTCGAATCAAATATAAGACAGCGGAAGTACAAATGTCAAGGCAACATATGCCTGACTACAAAAAGGGGTTCTAAAACGGTAAAGATAATTAGCTACAATTCTAGTCTAGTCTTTAGTTGGCGTAGAGGTAGTCCTCGGCGTAGTAGTCTTCTTCGGTCTGACCTCCGTCGGGGAAATTCTCCACGGGGACTCCGTCACCGGCATAGTAGTCCTCTCCTGCAGACCCTTTACCTGTACAGTCATAACCAGGGTGCGCTGGAACGTAGAAATGTCCAGCGGCATAAACGTCGTCAGCTTAATGAAAGCCGAGTGAGTTAAATACTAACAGGGTATCGACTATTGATATTATCACAAGTTATAAATAGTAACCAAATTAGAATTCAGTAAGGGTAACTCCTTAAATCAAACAGATGATCCGATTACTGACGTCCTTATTCATTTTAAGATCGACAACGCGTCCTGATAGGGGAACAGACTCGACAGTAGTTCAACTCTATAACACACCATTGCTCATCCACCGCTTTTAAGAACATATGCACAGTTCACCGCATGTCATGGATACCACGTTAGTCCATCCCCCGCTTTTAAGAACATATGCACAGTTCACCGCATGTCAGGGATATAACGCTTTAAACAACAGTACATCATTCTATGCCACGACTTAGCGACGTCTACCAGTGATCACGGTCCACCGCATGTCATAAACACCTTCGTCTGTCTACCGCTTTTAAGAACATATGATTAGATCATCTGGCTATCTTAGGGCAAATGGTCCGGTTCACCGCAAGTCATAGACACCTTCGTCTGTCTACCGCTTTTAAGAACATATGATTGACCAAAGTCCGCCCACGCAAATTTCCCGAATCTTAGCAAACCTACCTAAGTTCAACTCTATCACCGATACATGACAATCCCAATGTGGCCCGACTACTCTGAATGAAATGAACGTTAACTCCAAAAGATTCACGACTATTCCGTTATCTAACATTATAAACATTATCCGTTAATCTTGTCGTTACTATGATCCTACGTTGCATTAACTCGTTATCATGTCTGTACTATAATAATAAAGCATGCTGGGAAATACTGAACAGTAAATAAACAACTAAACAGTTATTATAAGAAAAATAGTATTCTGAAACTTCCAATCGATTGGTATAGAGGTTCAATCGATTGGTATAAAAGTAGCATCAATCGATTGGAAAAAGATTCAATCGATTGGCATAGAAGTAGTGTCAATCGATTGATAAAAGGTTCAATCGATTGGATCACAATCCATGCCAATCGATTGCACAAAATGTCAATCGATTGGGACCTGAAAGATGTCAATCGATTGGTAATAGTACCAATCGATTGATACTTCATCTTCTTCACAGAGAAGACTGTCCAACAACATATAAACGGGAATACATGGTTTCTTCTCCATTTCTTCATTTAAACAAGTCATAACATCAATGACAAGTTACCCAGTGAGTTTAGAACTCACCTTAGGCGTTAAGGGCGTGTTTGGGAACGTGTATTGAAGCTTGGAGCTTCAATGGTGGTCTTCCTCCCTCTCTCTCTAGTTCTCTGTCTTCTCTCTTCTCTTTCTCCTTCTTCTTCTTCTCTCTTCTCTGGTCTTCTTCTCTTCTTTCTTCTCAGTCCATCTGTGTGTGTGTGTGGGTGTATGAATAGGTGTATATATGTGTGTATATATATGAGTGTTTATATATATATATATAAACACACACAAACACTCCCTCTCACTCTCTCTGATTTCTTGGAACCCCAAAAACGCAGGAATGAGCTGATATATATAGGGAGAAAGTGTTCACGTGGCCTCTCCTCAGCCAGAGCAAAAGAATCTGCCCAGCTGCCTCCAATCGATTGGCATAAGTGTTAATCGATTGATAAAAGCAATCGATTGGTATCCAAAATAGGGCAATCGATTGGAAAACTTGTCAATCGATTGGTATCCAAATTATACCAAGGATAAGGGCAGGCTCAAACAAGTATTAAAAGAAGCATACAGGGTCTTATTCACATAATATATTACAAAGATACAGGGTATTACATAGCAAACACACAATCTTGTTGAAAAAAATACAATAGTTAACTTTAAGATACAATGGATATTCAAGATAAATTCCTTGACACTCAGATGGATGTCCAAGAATTCCTGATGAATACAGGAATAGTAGCAAATATCATAGAAGATGCTACACAAGAAGTAATGCATGACACTACAATTGAAGAGCAGCTACTGCAGAGACAATCGATCCACAAGTGCAGCTCAATTCCATGGAGGTATGTCTTTATAAAAACTTATTTTTATACATCTTTGTCCCTCAATTTTTACAACACTTAACTTTAAAAAAAAATGTGAAACAACAGTTTACATTATCTACTTGAGAAACTAAATTAACTTGATAAATTTCACAAGACAAATAAATATTCTCAACAAGCAACAATTTATACATATGGATATTAAACATAAAGTTCTTGTAATTCAGACGGATCTTCAAGAGGAACATAATGGCAAGTCTGAATATAAAAGCAATCCTGACAAAGATATCTTGTTGAGCTCATTGGTCCGAGGAATCAAGAAAAAAGATCAGGAAAAAGAAGAAGAAAGAAAAGTGCTTCCTCTATGACACTTTGGAGAGACAGAAACAGCAAGTAAGGGAAGAAAAACGGATTGCAAAGAAACTGGTTGAAAAGAAGCATGGCAGAGAAATATCTGAAGATATCAATGAAACACCAATTGATATGGAAGAAATCGCAGAAAAAGTGATAAAAATACAAAGAACAGAAGTCTTCAAGCTGCTCAGTGAACATGATCAAAAACTTCTAGACCTCATTTTACAACTGCAATAACCATTGTAAGTACAATTACTACTACACAAAAAATAAATTCATAATCATATCCCTACAATATTCATCTATCTTATTATTCTATTTCCTAACAGCACGGCAGTATTCGAGTTGTTAGGATTTGTAGACTTAATCAATGTGGTAGACATAATCACAATTTTAGAAGAGACCTCTGTTTTGAATACAGTAAATCAGAATTTACACAACTCCATTCTTTTCAATTTAGAAAACAATTCATTCTACAATATATAACTAACACATCTCCATTTTTTTTACAAGATAATTGAATGCTATTCAAAGTTACTCATGGACAGACAAAGTAAAGGTCAGTTTCAGCAGCATGATAATTCCCAGGCAGGAGCTTCATTTGTTTTCGGAAGCTTATGTCTGGTAAGTAGTGTACAAAACTAAAAAAAAAAAAAATCAACAATATAAATTTCATACAAACTTCACTTATCATAGCTCCAATCAACTTTCTTAAACAGACATAGGTTCGCGATAACAACGCCCAAGGCCTGACACAAAATCTGGATGCCCACATGAGTAGAGAAAATTCAAATTTTCGATACAAAATTTTTCCCCTACTCTCAAAAGGCAATTCAACTGTACCAAACCACTGGACATTGGATGTTTTAGACGAAGAGGAAGCAAATTGGAAGTTCTATAACTCACAACAACCAAGAAACTAAAAAGGAAAAGACCCTCATATGAAAGACATGAAGCTAATGGTACACATAATACATTCAATATATCATATATCCTAAAAATTGAACCAGTGAATATTACTAACAAATACTGCTATTATTTGTCAGAAACTAAGTCGAGGACTACTGAAAAGGGAAAAAAAAGTCTCATCCATCAACTTTGACAACACAGGAAGTTGTAATACAGTTGAAGCAAATCTGTAATACACCGCAACATAAGTCAGGCTTGTACGTACAACTAATGCACAAATCAAAACTCAACTTAACTCCTACACAAATGATTTATAATTCTCAATAAAAACCTGTCCTAACAACCCTTTATTTTTTTTTCCTGTTGCAGACTTGACTGTGGAGTTATCATCTGCTATCTTATGAAGAAGATATTCCCCAATGAAAAAATAACAAAGGATTGTGATGCCACAAAGATGAGGGCACAAATGATTACAGAATTTCTGCAACAAAAGAGATAATCTTTTTCAGAATTGCTGAAGAGAACAAACACTGAAGCACCATGTCACCTGCCAGATACCTGAGAAATTTTGAGATACTTTTGAAAAGATACATTACATGAACAACTTTTTTGTTATATGATGCATAGTTAATGTAGTATGATAGCATTCTAATAATTCTCCAAATCTCATGACAATGTGGATGACATTTTACTGTGAATGTTTTTGAAGCTGTTGAAAATGAATAGAACTACATTGACTAGGACTATATATGTTGAGAAATTTATCTACATATTTATAATCATTTACCTCCTCATAAAGAATGTTGACACACAGCTTAACATTTACATAAACAAATGTCAAGTCTCATGACAATATAAATGGCACTTTTCTGTGAATGTTGTTGAAAGCATTGCTAATGAATAGATCTATATTGACTATATCAACATATGTTGAGAAATTTATCAACATTTTGAAATAATTTACTTCTGGATAGAAAAACAATTAACCATTATCAACCAAAATCACATGACAATAATGCATATGAAATTCTCTTTTAAGAAACATGTCAACAAATTACACAACTTTTCCACAACAAAACTTGAAAAACTTTTGTCAAATCTCATGACAATATATACGAATGGCACTTTTCTATGAATGTTGTTGAAAGTATTGACAATGAATAGATCTATATTGACTATATCAACATATGTTGAGAAATCTATCAACATTTTGAAATAATTTACTTCTTGATAGAAAAAAAAATAAACCACTATCAGCCAAAATCACATAATAATCATACATATGAAATTCTCTTTTAATAATCATGTCAACAAATTTCACAACTTTTCCACAACAAAAGTTGAAAAATCAATTAAAAAAATCAATCACAATCGAACAAAAAAACATAATGAATAAAACTATCTAAAATATCACACTTTGACATCAGAAAATCACTGTTTGAACAGATCTAGAACATGTTTGACATATTAAATTCCAAAAAAAAAACAGAGTACTGTATAGAGCTTGAGAAATTTCTCAACAGATAAATGACGACAATTCAGAATTGAAGAACCAATCCAAAATACTAGTCAATAATTCCTCAGAATTAAGAAATCAAATCTTCACAATATAAAATCCAAAACAACAAGGAAAAAGAAAAAACTATGTCTCCAATACTATACCCCTCCAATATGCTCTAAGGTATAAAATCTTTACAAGTCTTCCGATTATGCCTCGCCTTTTTCCACACCGACCACACGTTATTTTCCGAACTTTCTCTCCTCGAGACAGGATTCTCTTACTTTTAGGTCGTCCAAGTAACTTTTTCTCAACTGGCGGAAGAATGGAACCATCAACAATAGTATCATTACCAATGCTAGATGTTGAAACAGGAAAAATAGAACCTGACTAGCACTTTGCATATTATTTAGAATAAAAGTAAGGCTCAATATAATCAGTCATTAACTAGAGAACTTTTCAAGAGCACCATTGCAGCATGTGAACAAGGGAAACAATTGTGCTGCCATTGTCCACAAGAGCATACCCGCAATTTGATGTCAACAAACACAGAATGATAACAATGTACTTCAAATATGTCCTCATTTGCATTGCTAATATTCCAAGTCCTACCCTCATCCAATCCAGCTTGCAATTTTGGTTCCATGACTGAACAAAGAACACCGGACCATTTCTTGCACTCCCTTATCCTCTTTGCCATAACTTTCATACTGGACACTCTAATCTCATCTATCATACTTGTAGTAGGTTAATGTCGAGCTTCCAAATTCTGAGGATTCCACGATTCAGCTATGTTTGAACACATATCACCATACCTCTGTCCCTTAAATAGGCATGTGCCCACTTCTCCCATGGAAGATCACGCCCAAAAATCTTTCACCCTCTGTCCACCTTCAACCAACAATGACTCTAATTCCTTGTGAAATCTCTCATCATCAGGTGGATATAACATAAGATGAACTTGAAAACAATCCACTCTCTAAAACTTCCCCTGACACCTCTAAACTTATCACGCAAATTAAATTTCAAATGAAACAAGCAATAACCATGGAAGTGCTCAGAAAATACTGTTTTAACTCCTTCAATCAGGCTAGCATTACGGTCGGAAAAGAAGGTTATTTTCTGATTAAGATCTAAAATCTTTCACAACTCCTTTAAGAACCACGTCCAATTATTTGTATTCTCAGAGCTATCAGCAGCATAAGCAAGACTGAAAACACCTGAAACAAATATCAACAAACAAAAACATCAACAAAAAATTAAAAACACAAAAGCAATACACTAAAAAATAAAACACAGAATATTTGAGAAATTTCACAACATTCATTCAGCAACACATCAAACATTAATTAAACTGGAAATTAAACAACTACAAACGTAATACAAAACAAAATACCTGTGTTACCATCCTTACATGTCGCACCAAGCAATACTCCTTTGTACCTACCTTTCAAGAACGCCCTATCTAAAAAAATCACAAGCTTAATCTAATTAAAACCTTGAATAGACGCACCAAATGCAACAAAACACCGCTCAAAATGCCGACTATCCGGATGAACATCCAAAACTAAATGACTTCCAGATTACATCTCTTTGCCTCCCTGAAATACGATCTTAGCTTGTCAAAAGATAATGAGTGGCCTCCATAAATTTCTTTCCTAGCTTGCATTCTCTACACCCAACCAAGCATGATGGTACATGGTATCAAGACCATAATCCTTCTTGATATCACCAATAACCTCAATGGGCTGCGTAAGAGGCTTTGAATGAACTTTGTCCATGATCAAACTAGTAACTAGATCTGAAGAAACTCGAGGATGCTTTGAACTGCGGATAACCAAATCACAAGTATGTTCATTGTGCATATTATGTATGTAAAAAACCGCCAATGGGCTGTCTTGCTGCATGAATATGTCAAGCACATCCTTTCTCATCTACAAAACTACACACCATTGTAACCCTCCCTTTATCATTTTTAACATATCTAAATCGAAACCCAATCTCAATAGAATACTTGCAAAGTGCTTTACGAAATTCTTCCGCACTACCCTCAAACTTCTGACCAACCTTACGAATTTTACGCGACCATGCCGACCCTAACAACAATTTATCCTGATTAGAAGAAAAACTAGGAAGCAAATCTACTTCAGATTTCATTCCTTTATAATGCTCAACAATCCCACTTTTACTATCATCATCTTCCACAAATTCTTCACCACAGCCCCCATCTAACTCAACAACATCGATTTCAACGCGATTCATATTAAAACATTTGACAGTGTATCTCATGTTACTAAAGTTTTCTTCACTGTCCAACTTACAATTATCATGTCCAGGTAATCGGTAACAAATACTAACATATTCTCTAATAGCCTTACCCCACCTCCCAAAAATAAAACTCAATAAATCAGAATACAACATTCCATCACACATTCTCTTAATAGCAGTTTCACCTATAAAACTGCACAACAACACCAATTGATAATCTGTGCTCACAATATCCATCACAAAAGTATACTGCAACATCAAATATAAAAACAAAAACCAAATAACATTCATTAACAACAAATATGACTAAATAAAAACTTGAGAAATTTACCGAACTTTATAGACAAAACTACTCATATTTCACAACACTTTCAAAATACCAACATCAACTACACTCACCAACACATAAGAACTACATAGAACAAAACTTGTTAAAATTCCCATACTTTTTTCACAAAACAATTCCTAGAAAACTTCACAAATTTCATACCAAAAAGAAATACATTAACCAATACCTAAGAACTCAATCAGAACTTGAAAAATTTAACAAACGTTATACACAGAACAATAACTCATATTTCAATACCAACAAAAATTGTGAAATTTCGCATATTATCATCAAACAACAAATTCAAAAAACGAAAAACTACATTCAAGTAAAATTTACAAAAATTCATATAGCGAATAAATGATCCAATCAATCGCAATTTACTAAAACTTAAAATAACATAAAACAAAAACATGTTCGAACCAAAACAACACCGATTCAACCAAATCAGTGAAAATTCAATAACATATTCAGAATTCGAAACCATTGTAACAAAAAATTCAATCACGAATCAAATAGGCCGACATGCAATTCAATAGCAAAAACTCACATCGAAAACTGAAATAATGCCGAGCTGATGAAACTTCAACCAAACGTCCTTAACTGCTTCGCGATATCAAAAACTTCAATCTCAAAACTTGAATCTGAAATATTCAATCAGAAAAACTTCAATTAAGATTGAAATTTGATGAAACTTCAATCTACATTCAAAACTTCAATCAAAGTTTGCTTAACTGCGATACTCTATAGCTGATAAAATTTCTGCAATCTACGATGATGATTCTATGATGATGAAATGTAAATATATAAAAATGACGATGATTCGATGATGCTGGTTCTCCAATCTTCAGAAACCGTAATATAGAAAATTAAAGATGATTGTGCGAAAATTTCTCCAATCTTCATCAATTCTAATATAGAAATACCATCCTTCTCTCACACGACACAATCAAAAGGGCATTAATGTCCGAAAAATAAGGCTTTTAACTCAAAAAGGATATGTTATAACAGATTCCTTGCAAGCGTGGACTATTCATTATAAATTTTCACTTTGTGCGCTATTACCAAATACATTTCATAAACTGGGGTTTAACACCAAATTTTCGTAGAAATTATTTAGTAACACATTTAGTTTATTAAATATATTAAATACATAATATTTTATCATTACATTTTAATAATAGAGTAATGTTTTGTCAAATTTTGTATTTCAAATGGTGCCCAAACACACGTATAACTGTGCCAGTGAGTCTAATTGATTTTGATTGGAGAATGTTGAAGTGGTCCCACCATTATTGAAGGTGATTCTTCTGCCACGTACTTTTGAGGAGAAATTATTCCAAATGACCGTCACACCGTATGACAATCACTTGTAAAATGTTGATCATGTGGACGGTGGACCTCACGTGAGACCGACAGTGATCAACGGTCCACAAATGGTACATATACATATATCTATATGTATGTGTATATTATATATATATATATGACTCATTGACATAATCACCAATTAATATTGGGGGTAATATGTAATTTCTAAATTAAAAAAATTTGGGGCAGCAAACTAGTCTTGCAGTGTTTGGATATAGCCATAATTCTTTGAAAAGTCTAGGGGCAAGCTCGTCAATGTCTCACGTGTTGACCATGAGGTTTGCCCGCTTTTTCCTAAGCTTGGTTGCCCCAGCTTTCACAAATTGCGGCCAAATCGCGTCGAAATCACTGGACTCGCACATTTGCAATTGAACTCCACTCACCCAAACAGGTTGCGTTTGGCTTTTGGGGCTTTAATCTATTTGATCGTATGTTAATTGCAGCGCCAAACAACCTCTATAAATGCATAAAATGGAAGGGTTAACTATCTTGAATGCTAAATTCTAAAATCTTGATAGAAAATATTTGATCATCGCAATCTTATATTCATTGCTTTCAATTACATTGTAATAAAATCAACTCGTAGAAGCCTTACAACAATCAACATTTACAAGTCCGAGGGAGTCAGTATTTTGAGTAAACATTCAATGCAAATGGGATACCATATCAGCAAAATAATGTATTCACAGATTTGAGATTTGTGCTTGTGAGGATGAGATTTTCCCTAAAAATATAGGGTGTAGATGGATAAATAAAGGGTTCAGATTTGATTTCAGCAAAATAACCGTTACAATGAATATTTTCTCCAGTATTTTAGGCCTCGTTTAGATGACGTTACTCTTGGGTTGGAATGGGTATCTTATTCTCATGTTTGGGGCATCATTTAGGAAGCATTTGTCATTGGGTATCCAATATTAATGGGCCGGGATTTGAAATCTTAATGAGATAGGTATTTCAAATCTCATGATCATGCTGACATTTTTATTCCCATCAAATTGGGAAATCTAAAAAAAGCAAAGAAAACACATTCATGAAAATATTTCAGCATTCAATGATCATAATTTTATTTTCATTCCCATAAAGATGATCATATGCATGCATGATTACATTTATGCATTAAATGAAATGAACCAAAAATGATGATGAGAATCTGTTATGTTTATTGATACAATTCCTTTTCCTTGGCAATAGCCAAACAACATTTTACTATTAGTGAATTGGTTATTAAATACCTGGGTAACTCATTAGTCATTAGTCATTACCAGCAATTGGATACCCATGAATACCCATTCGCATCCAAGATTACCGCCTACCAAACGAGGCCTAAGGTATACCTTAAATTTCAGAACTTTGGCTTATAATTTTTGTTCATGATTACTAGTTTTTATGGCTTTATAATCATATGGTTAGTTACCTAATGTTTATCCTAGTCAAAAGACACAGCATATCATATGCTAAACATTTGGAGAATTGAATCAGCTATACCGATCAAAAAATAAAAAGTTAATTTCCAACACTTTCACCATAACCTGCATTCTCATCTTGCAGAATATATTAGAGGAGTAATATTTGGGACACAACCTTCATACAACCTTTCCAAAAGATGTGTCTATCTCTCTCCTGTGATGTCACTGGACCCCACAGTGACACAGGAAAGAGATAGACACATCTTTTGGTGAAGTTGTATGAAAATTGTATGAAGGTTGTGTCCCAAGTATTACCCATATTAGAGACTTCGTAAAGCCCTTTCTGGATTGCCAAGGAAATAAGTAGTTTATTTAAGAGATTTTTTGCAAAGCGATTTAGCATGTGATATTGCCGTAGAAGTTACAGACTTTTGTAAATTAACAATTTAACTGGAAATTCTTTAAAAGGTTTAATTTGACTTTTGGAAAAAGCTTCAATTTGCTGCTTCAAACCAATCTCTTTTGTTTTTTTAAATTCTTTAAAAGGTTAATTCCGTTTTTTGAAAGAGCTTCAATTTGCTACTTCAAACCAATCTCTCTCTCTCTCTCTCTCTCTCTCTCTCTCTCTCTCTCTCTCTCTCTCTCTCTCTCTTATAAAGTTATTATTGAAAAAACTCTTAAACATTAGCTGATAAGAGTAGATGATGGGAGTGAAGGGGAGGGAGGGGGAAGACGGAAGAGAGATCCGCACCCGGCATTTCTCTCTATCTAAAAATGGATGGATTGGGAGACAAAAGAAATTTCCCTCTTTTTTGACTTCTATGTCCTTCACATATACAATAATTTTATCTGTTCCTTCGTAATTTCATTTTTATTTAACCAAACAAAAAGAGAGACGAACCACTTACTTTCTCTAGAGACAGTCTCTTACTTCTCTCCTTCCTTAATTTCCCGTTCCTTAACGCTTTTCAATCCATTTGATCAAATATAGCATAAAAGGTTGATCTACGAGTTGCCAAGGAAGGGGAGCCTTGGCGCAACGGTAAGTGTTGCCGCCATGTGATCAAAAGGTCACGGGTTCGAATCGTGAAAACAACCTCTTGTAACAAAACAGGATAAGGCTGCGTACAATTGACCCAATGTGGTCCGACCCTTCCCCAGACCCGCACTGCGGGAGACTCGTGCGCCTGGCTGCCCTTTTTATAGCATAAATGGTCAATCTAAATTTGCTTCTGGAAGATATAAGAACTGCATATCTTCTAATAAACCGGCTACATAACCACCACCATGGATAGTCCTAGTGTCATGCAATCACTCTTGACTAATGATCTTAATTAGGCAAAACGTGAAATAAACTATGCTTATATTCCAACATATCCAACTAGAAAATATTCAACTCAATAGAACATAAAGGGGAAAAAGAAAAGAGAAATAACGAAAAGAAAAGAAAAATAGAACGAAGTTGATCAGCTATCTTTTAGTTTTTGGTGACCGTTCAAAACTGGTTTTATCTGGTAGCAGCTCTTGCACTCATTGATGTATGGTAATTAGTGCTTCTCTGTTTCCTGTAAGAACTATAAACATCATCATATTGACTTGTCTCGTTGGGATTAGCTGTGGCCCCGAGTCCCAACCTCCCTGATCCGCTCGATCCGGGCTTCCGTTCAACAGTTCCATCAGGATATGTCCCCGTGTCGGGGTCCACCTGCAGATTAGGCGGTGGAGGGATGCAAGCTCCTCCCTTGCGAACGGGACTTTCTCTCTCATACTCATCGTCATCTTCATCTTTCGAATCGGTATTCATCGGTCCTTCAGAAGGGTTGACCTCTCCGATTTCTTTGAAGAATTTCGAGACTCTCTCGAGTATTTCCGTTGGAGTTACATTGGAGGGCGGTATTGCCGTTGGAATATCTAGAGGGCTCATTGGAGAGTAAGGTACACCACTGCCTATCTGCATCTTTCTGACCATTCCGGGAATAAGACCGGGAGGGAACAAAGGGTACGGGGCTAATTTCTCACCAACAGGTGGTGTTGGTAACATATGGGGTAGAGGCTGTTGATTGGCTACTGGAACGGAAGATTGCATGGAAATGGACCCCACATAAGCACCGGTGGGGACTGAATTTTGAAGAAATGGCTGGGATGATAGAGATGTATGAGAGAGAATTTGTTTATCAGGATGCTCTTGGTCTGGTAAATTTACCAATGAACTTTGCTGATCAGGCTGCCAGTGGAGGGCATTATGGTTTGCTACTTGATGTGACAATCCTGTGTAAAAAAGAAACAAGTAACACCGCAAAGGCTCTGTTTAAGGAAAATTATTTCCCTTATTTTCCTCCATGCTTAAATTACATGAAACATTAAAATTTTACAAATATAATAGGAACTCAAGAAAGGAGGAAGAAAACTGTCTCAAAAGATTCAAAATTTCTAACTTCTATTTTTCATCCTATTTTTCTCATTGTTTCCCCTACTAATCAAGCAAAGACAAGTGTTCTACTCATTGTTTTCTTTTCTTTAAATTCACTATATCCATGAACCAATCTGAGACTAAAAGAGAACGTTTTCATATTTTTCTAGACTCGGACAAAATGACAACATAGGCAGGGTTCCTGAGCTAAATGCCCCATTATCTTATAGGAGTTACTCCAGACGTATTAATCTTACGAACCATACCAAAATTAATGATCATAATGGTTAATCTTGTTAAAAAATGGCTCAACACACACACACACATATATATATATATAGAGAGAGAGAGGGGGGGGGGGGGGGGGGGGGGGTGTTGGGTTGCGCAAGTTACCTGCGCCTGAGGGGTCTGTCAAAGCCGAAGATAACTCCTTTGGATGCCCTAGAAAAGAAGCCGCTGATGGTCCACCAATCATATCATTCTCAAGTCCACAAATAGTATCATGATCATAAACTTCCTTGGCAGCCCAAAACTGCAAGATTTTCTGTAACCGTGACTGATTTTCCTCTTTGTTTTGAGGGTTGTGGTAAATCCTTGCAAGCATGGAACCTAAAACAGGCTTAAATGCAAGTGCCTCATTATCAAGTTCATGAGGACTAGTCCTTCGCTGCAAACTGCAAAATTTAAAGGAAGATCCAACGTTAAAAATGTGTTTACATGAACACGCCTTTGACTGTAGATAAAGAGATTTAAAATATCAGTTGTTAGCTAGAAAGAATCACGTCCTAGGCCAGTGTTGGACTAGGATCTTAGCTACGAAACTATGGTCCCATTTGAAATCACACCTCAAACACTGCATGGGCCCAAACATTTGGATATACTTTAAGAAGCAGTTTAGTGCCCTAAAGGATGTTTTGACTGAAGTAGGCTAGAGGTGCTTTAGCCCAAACGTTATGCAGGAAGCAAATTTTGGTTTTAATGGATATTTCTTAATTCCCAGGGAGTAATGGCCCATTGTGATTAGGGCTTTTACTTCTGCCTAAATGCACAAGCCACAGCCAATCCATACGAACAGGGCTGTCATCTGAATCAATCAATTGTCCAAACCACTGGAACAATGTGTTCAATTAAACAAATCCAAGGAGAAATATCTAACAAATATATACTATTGACAAAGAAAAACCACACTTAGTTCCCTCAAATAGACGCAAAATGACATACTATACCAGTGGGCATTGAATATATGAATCCATGTAGCTACGCCCACTAAAAAGGCAAGGAATCTTAACCGTAGACAATTTCAGTCTCTAACTAACGTTAATAGGAAGCCAAATACAAATAATATATTTCCTTAAGGTATAATTTAGGTGGTGATCCAAATTTAATCAAAGACAAATACTCAAACCTAAGCAGGGGTATACTGATCACAATAACTTGATCTGCGGAATGGAAAAGCTTTACCATCAGCCTAAAGAATGAACTGCCCAGGAAACTTCAATAACAAAAATGTCAATTACGTTCAATAGGTAGGGAGCCGAAAGGCCTCTACTAACTATTTAGAACCCGTTCATGATAGCTTTTTGGGGGCTGACAATTACCTATTTAAAATTGTCTAAAAGTTGTGAGCGTTTGGATTAGCTTTTTCACATCTTATTAAAAATTGATTCCTTTTTAAAACTAAAACAGCTTTTTTTAAGAAAGCTACAATTTGTAGCTTTTTTCCCAAAAATTTAAAAGCTGAACCAAACGGGCTCTTAGTATATTCTTCAAGGTTCCACAAAGGGGGCAATTCTGCTACTTTCAAACCATCCAAGATCTATAGCTTAAATCGAGAACAAACTCGCAACGTGTTACTCGCTCCGCCCCATTTTATTCGTCCATCTTTGGAAATCCATAATTTTAAAGGAGACATTGCATTCACATGAATAGAAAAAAGTTGTAACTTTCCAAAACCACCCTCTAATTAAACTCACATTCACTTCCTTCTTTTCATGCTTTTGGTATTCTCAATTTAAGAAGGGTAGTATTGGAAAGTGAACAAAATCTTCTCATTAAATTCTCAAAGTGGACAACATTCCACTTGAACATTAGTGTGGTATTTAAACTACCTTTCAACCTTTCAAATGAAGAGTTGAGACGAAAGATAGGCAATGCGAGGAAGAATAGAATCATAAAAGAATGTAGTCAAAGGTAGCCCGGCATATTGCAAGTTTGCAAAGGCTGGTAAAAAATTTATATAAAAGTGCGGGTCCAATATGCAGAAAACTAAGAAGCACCGACACGGAAACAGCAACACGGACTCGACACGACACGATACGGCGACACGGCAAATCCTATAAAAAGGCTGACACGACACGGCGGCGACTAGTAATTATACATATATTTTTATATGTAACGATACAAATAACAAGGCTATTAAAATAACTAAGAACTAAGATGTTAAATAAATCACCTCTAAATAACAATTCAACATGAAAATATCATAACAATAATACCAACAAGTCTACAATTTAAGCACTAGTAACAAAGCAACTATAATATCATAACATCCGTAAAAAAAAAAAAAAAAAAAAAAAAGATGCATATAAGGTAAAGCAACAAGATGCATATAAGATCAACTTTATTGCTTTCTTTTTTAATTTTCAATCCTCCATCTTTCTAGTAATCCTTCTATTTGCCATTACTTGTCTTAACTTTTTAACATAAACCCCTCTTTTACAACCTTATTTTACATAATAACACTTTTACCCCCAACATTTAAGATTCCTCTTTTAAAAAACCCATAACCTGTCGGAATAAGTGTCGGAGCCGTGTCGATGGTGTGTCGGAACGTGTCGCTGCCGTGTCGATGGTGTGTCGAAGACGTGTCGCTGCCGTGTCGAAAATAAAAATATATATTTAAATATTCTAGACACGTATTTGGCGTGTCCGACACGTGTCGGAGGCGTGTCGGTGTCGGAGGTGTGTCGGACACAAATACAGCACCTCCTTTGGAGTGTCGGTGCTTCCTAGGCAGAAAATATAATAAAGTTAGGAAATAAAATCACAATGGCATATTATTGTCCCCTTATTGAATTAATGAAAGATCCAAGTAGTAAGGTTGAGACGTTTTCCTTTTTTGATATTATTGATTGAGACTTTCATGAATATTTTAAATTAATGAATGTATGTTTGAAAGAGCCATTGAAATTGGTCCATGTCTTTGAGATGATCAAGAAGAACATTTTTGTCATAATCGAAAAATAACAAATCTCATTGCAGTATTTCACACTGCACAAGAAAAGAACGTTGCCGTAGTAACACAACTAGATTACGATCCATCTTCAATTTTAGAAGCAAACATACAAAATGAAAATGGTACTTAATATTTGTCTTCAAAGTTTCCGAATCAAACAATGATCGGAAATGAACTTTTACTGACAGAAGAAATTGTTTAACAGCCTCGTAATTATATGTAACCAACAAGCCAAACCACTGTTCTATCACTATACTCCATACAGCCTAACAGCTGTGCTAAGTAATAAAATTTACCCTTTTCCTGGATATATTTGGAGACTATTTGTTAAGAACCCAGGCCATGCACGGCCCGGGAATGACATGGAGACGGCCAATTCTAAAAAAAATTGGACACGTCTACAAGAAGGGTACAGCAAATAATAATTGTACATATGCTACATAATAGAGTAATGATTCTAATGAAACTTATTATCAAAATAGGAAGCCTATTTTTTTAGACCAATTTTATAACTCATATTTCCATTTTCCAGTTTCAAAAAGCTCCAGCTTCGATCTCACAACCTACGTAGTTGGAATTCCTAATAATTACACCAACTTTTCAAGTGCCCTAATTACAAATTCAAAAAACCCAAACTACTCCCAGCTTTAGATAACCATAACTTCAGAGGCCTTAACAACTTCTAAAGGGTGAAAACCCAAAATATAAAAATAAACCCAGATTGGATTTATTGGGTTTAGGCTCTCAAAATCCAAAGCTTTGGAGACCCCAAAAAGTGTAAGAGATAGGCTTCCAGCCCTTTGTTTTTTTACAATTCCACAAATACGACGTCTCCGATTTAACTCGCATGTCCAGACCATGTATGATTGAAAGAAAAACGTGTATTTTGGGGTATTTGATACGCATGCGGACGTCTCCAATGCATAACAGTGTCTAACACGGTGACATGACCTACTTAGGTGACTATGCTCCCTAGCATAAGTGGTATTCCCTCTATTTATAACAAGCTGCTACCTATTGTATTAGTAAGTTCCTCTATTCTCCTCGAAGGACAGTAACCGACACTTTTGTTCTCTCCATCCTTTCTATTGCTAAAATAACCAACTAACGAAAGCATCCAAATCCTTATTTTTCCCTCTCCTTTATTCTTTTGTTGTGCCATCCAACAGTTGGTTCCAATATGCATGTTATAAACTAGTACTACCTACCTAGGAAGCATGGGATTTCGTTTAGGCTACTGTATGTGAGTATGTCATTAATCGGAATCACACAAAATGTCAGACACGCTTAAAACGCATCAAGATTTTTCTTTGTAGCAGACATAGAGACAAAGCTTAGGACACTATTGTCAACACAGCACAAGAGTTACGAAAAATTGAAATTTTAGGGGTGAGAGTACTGATCTAGAAAAGTAAGACGTTTTTATGAAAATTTGAGAAACTTTTAAGGGGCAAAGTGGTAACAAGACAAAACTAAGTTACACGAAGCAGGAGCGGGAGAACATCGAAGAGTCTAAGGTTGGGGGAGTGTTTATATATATATATATATATAAATTAAACGCATTATTGAGATAAACATGATGCTATTAGAGAAAAAAGAACATTTAAATTGCCAAAATGACCAAGAAATTTAGGATTTAACTCCAATCCAAACTATTTCTTTTGCTTCTTGCTTTCACTGAATTACATGGGAAGTTGAAGGTGGTGGACCCATGGGAGTAGAGCGTGCAATAAAGCTGGGTAGCCTGTATGGTGCTTTCCAAATTCTCCTCATCTGAAAAAATTCCTTCATCTTTACCTTCAAATGCCATAATGTCTTCCTCTATGTTATCATATTCTGGACAAGCCTCCCAACTCTAGAGCAATAATGTCCTCTCTAACCCTTGTCAATAACCTATGAGTCTAGTGCACAAACACCAAATTTTCAGCCCTGCTAGCATTCACTATGTTTCTCTTTGCATTATGAATATAGGAATAAGTGCTACAACACCTTTTAGCACAAGATTTGTTGACAACTTGAGATAAAACTTGAAGTGCTAAAGAGAATAATTCGGGTGCAGCTCCACCATATAATCGCTACCATGACAAATGCACACATTGTTTGCTCCATCACTCACAAGATTGAGGTTGTGCAAAGATGCCTTTATTACTAACAAAATTATTGATCTGTTGCCGTACTAAAGTAGCTTCCACCGGGTCACGAATAATTTATCAACTTCCTCCAAATAGCCCCTTTGCACCTCTGTGTCAAAGTGAGGCTTGTTGGACAATCTGGAAGAAAAGATTGGACAGAACCCTAGAATATTTTCTTGATTTATTTAGATTATATGTAATCTTGGGAGATATCATCTTATCTCTTTTCCCATCTTATCTCTCACCTATGTTACCCGGACTTGACAGAAAGGGTGCCATATCCATGTCGACGCGGCTATGACACCGACACAGACACGGGATATGTGTCCGACATTGTTCGTAGCTCACTGGAAAATATCTCATTCCGACAAACAGAAAGAGAAAGACGATGAACACAATAGGGGAGAATGAGAGAATAACACCTAGACTGGATCGTCTCTTCGTCATCAGCAGGTGCGTCTTCCTTTTCCTTCTCCTCTCTCTCTCTCTCTCTCTCTCTCTCTCTCTCTGTGTGTGGCTGAGGGCCTGAGGCTACTGCCCTTTGTTTGTTGGTTGCTGCTAGTATAAAGAAGAGATGAAACCCTAATGTCCATACATATATATTATATCACTCCACTTACTCCATTTAAGTTTATTATGAATAGATCCCTTAAAGTTTCACAAATTGCATTCTTTTATTACTTCTTTGCAAATAATACCACATAACTTATAAATATCTATTTTCCTAAATAAAAAAAACCCTTATAAATATCTATTATTTTAACCCCAAATCTATGATTATATCTAAAAGTCCCACAAAAAGAAAATTTTAAAATATGACACTATTTTAAAGTGTTATCATTAAAAATGGAAAAAAAAATTTCTTGCATAATTTTCAAAGCTAATAAATTTATAGTGTTTAATTAACATAGACATCTCCCCGAACCTGTACCCCGTTTTTTGGATCCTTTTATCGCCGAGTCTCCTTGTCCTAAAAATTCGTGATTGACCAAGTCCGACTCCTGGATAAATGTCCGCACCCGACGCCCATACCCGAGTATGGGGAACATAGTCTCTCACTCTCACCTTATATAAAGGGTTGAAGTATTGTAAAAATATTAAGTGATCTAGAATATAATATCTCTCTCTTTAATTATAAAATTCTACATGGTATCAGAGCCACCACTCATAAGGTTCTGGTGATTTTATTTTTCAGTCTTCCACTTTGCCGGCAAGCGGTGGTGACCTTGCCGCTTCGCCGGACATTAACAATTGCCTTTTTTTTTTTTTTATTCTTTATCAACCCAAATCTGAGGTTGAAGGTTGTTTTAAACACACACACACACACACACCAAAAAAAAAAAATGGTCTCATAACTCTGTTTTATTCTTGTTAGAGAAAGAATTGTGGTAGAGAGAGAAGGAAAGAGCCCTAGCCGCAGCCTAGGTCTCGCAAGCCAACATACACCGCAGACCTACGTCCTACATGTGAGATCCAGCCACCGACGCAGCTCAGGCGAGTAGGCGACCCTTGCCATACTCCAGCGCTACCAGTCCTCGCCTTGGCAGCTTTGACATGGTTGGGTCATTTGCTGCCTTTGCAAATCCAAACCAGAGCCTTAGGGCCTGTTTGCTGCTGCCTTTCAATCTGCTTTGTTGGTATTTAAGTCTTAAGGGCTTGTTGTGTGTGTTGATTGTTGATTGTAGGTAACTCCTGTCCATTAGAGAATATATAGATTGAGGGAGAGATAAAAAAAAAGAGAGAGAGAGAGAGAGGAGAGAGAGGTCTCAGGGATTGAAAAAAAAAAAGAGGAAAGAAGCTCCAGCTCTATTTCGTTCCTTACCTCCTCTGCTTCTTCTCAAATTTCTTTTGCAACAGAAAGGGGTCTTCAAAACTCTAGAGAGAGAGAGACATGGTCTCCAACCCAAAAGGAAAAAAATAAATATATAAAAAATAAGGGGCGTGGGTCTGCACCCATGCTTTTTCTTTGTCCTTTCTTGGTAACAGAAAAGACAGAAAAAGAAGAAGAAAAATTTGTCTCACATCTAAAAAATTTTTAACTTTTCAAAAACACCCCAAAGTATTCTATTTTTTTGGTAATACCCCCCCATCTTCTCTGAAATCTGGACCCAAACATTTACTGATTTTACCCCAATTTTTCAGAAATTACAAATACACCTTCAGTTTGAGGGGGAGAATATAAGGAGACAGGACCGGATAACGGGACCACTTGAGGAGGGGGACCCACTATATCACTGGGTGACAGGGCCACCCGAGGGAAGGACCCACTATATCACTGGATGACGGGACCATCCGAGGAGGGGGCTCGCTGTATCACATGGGCGATGAGACCACCCTAGAGAGACCCGCTACACCGCACAGATTGGGTGTGTTTGAACAGACCCCCTTCAACTTGAGGGGGAGTGTTGAAGACAAGACAACTGCCTCTATTTATGTGTCACACCATGTATTATTCCGTGGACACTTCTCACCTTTAAATGTTTGTATCACGAGACCACCTAAGAGGAGCCGCACCTGGACAGAACCACCCAAGAGGGGTCGAACGTGGACGAGAGACTACCTAAAATGGGCTGCTACAACAGTCTACAAGGTGGATTTTTAGACAGGATAGTTCGGTACTTCAACAAGTTTTCGTGTACCAACTTGAGGAGGAGTGTTGGAAAATATGGAAGAGGAAGATTTGTGGGACCCATGCCATATTTAATGAAGATAAATTGGACAGAATCCCAGAATATTCCAGAGATCATCCACACTTTATTCTTGATCTATTTAGATTAAATTGTAATCTTGGGTGATATGTTCTTATATCTTTTCCCATCTTATTTCTCACTTTCACCCTATGTAAAGGGTTGAAGTATTGTAAAAATATTCAGTCATCTGGAATACAATCTCTCTCTTTAATTATAAAATTCTACAAGGCTTTGTCCCTTCTACACCACTAGGAGCACGTATTGGAGGCAGTTGATAAAATATTCGTGACCTGCCTAAAGCTACTTTAGTAAGGCAACAAATCAATGATTTTGTTAGTAATAAAGGCATCTTTGCACAACCTCAAACTGTGAGTGATAGAGCAACAATGTGTGCATTGTCATGGTGGCGATTATATGGTGGAGTTGCACCCGAATTATACTCTTTAGTACTTAAAGTTTTATCTCAAGGTGTCAACAAATCTTGTGCTAAAAGGTGTTCCAACACTTATTCCTATATTCATAGTGCAAAGAGAAACGGAGTGAATGCTAGTAGAGCTGAAAATTTGGTTTTTGTGCACTAGACCCATAGGTTATTGACAAGGTTTAGAGAGGACTATGAAGGATGATAGTCCAGAATATGATAACATAGAGGAAGACATTATGGCAATTGAAGGATAAGATGAAGGAAATTTTTTAGATGATGAGAATTTGGAAAGCACTATACACTCAGCACTCAACAGTCAGCCCTATTGCACCATCTACGCCCATGGGTCCACCACCTTCAACTTCCCAAAGTAATTCAATAGATCCTCGAAAGCGCATTAAAGGCACGAGGCAAGAAGCAAAAGAAATGAAGCAATAGTTTGGATTTGAGTTAAATCCTAAATTTGTTGTCTTTTTCTTTTTGGCAATTTAAATGTTCTTTAGCATCAAGTTCATCTCAATATTACATTTTTTAAAATTATTTTTCAAATTTTTTATATAGCCGCCCCCCAATGCCCCATACCTTAGACTCTTCTATGTTACCCCGCTTCCCCGCCCTCGCTTCTTGCAACTTAGCAACAAATGTAGATAAGCCAGTAAGATAACTGATTAGCGTAGCCATCATACCTAACATGCCAAAAGGTTCTCGTTTAGATTTTTCAACTAAAGTTTATTTCATACGTTGAACTCTCTCAATGAAAGGTATATTGAATATATTGTATTGTACTTACTTCAATTGTATGCCATATTTTGCGCCTCGCACTAGGCTCTAGAAGACCTTGGCGCCCTAGTCTTAGTGTGCCTAGGGCATTTAACAACTAAGGTCGTTAGGGCAGGGAGGGGCGAGGGAGGTTGGGCAGAGAGTAATATATCAACGCTATCAAGTGTTTAAAATTAAAAGGGGAAGAAAAGAAGAAGGAAAAAAAAATTCAGAAATTTTGAAATAGCCAGCAGCAAATACAAGTTTGTTTCTGGGGGAATAAATTTATATTTCTATCGGAATTGGAGAAGCATCAAATACCTGTCAAATAAGATGTCGTTAGCAAGATATATTATATGCAATTGACTCTCAGAGTCATCCATAGCAAACACCCTTTCTCTTAGTGCCTCAGCCAGAGCTGGTGCAAACGGAGATCTCTGCATAAACCAAATCTTAGCACCTTTAATCGACTCTTTGGTACCACTGAGATTGTTAAGGACACTATTTAGCTCCATTCCAACATCCGAAGGAAGTGGTCCAGATAGACCTTTGAAAGACCTTGAAGACGGATCATATTCTGGTCGACCATGACCCACAAAAGGTTGAGAATGCTGATGGTGTTGTTGCTCATAGAATGGTGGAAATGGATTTAAAGTGGATGGATTCATCATTGGATTTGGAGGATGCATTGTGGGTATAGAAGGAGGAAAATGAGAATTGAAGGGCCCTCCCGGGGGGCGTGTGGATATCCAAAGTTTGTAACGGTAGTAGTTATGTCCCTCACCTCCGAAGAGGAAACTATAAGCCGGGTTATCTTGTTGTTTTTCACGAATCATGGCTTCGAATTCAGGGCCGTTCTTGGCAGCGTACTCAACAAGTTTATCGATACGTTTTTGGAGTTCGGGATCAGGAGGAGGTGGAGCGGGTGGTGGTGAAGAATCATATGGGCTGTGTAAAGGGGAAGGAACAAGGTGAGGGGGTAGATGAGGAGGAAAAGCTGGTTGTTGTTGGGGAAGATGAAGAAGGTGAGGATGGGGTGGGGTGTGTGGATGGATTTGTGGTGGTTGGATTTGGCGATGGAAAGGAAACTGCTGGAGGGAAGGGTGTGGAGGGAGGAAAGGAGGATTGTGCACTGATGGAGGGAATTGTTGATGTTGCGGATGGAAACCAAAACCTTGCTGCTGTTGAACATTAGCCGCTTGCTGCTGTTGAGCATATGCCATAGCAGCAGCATAATCATGAGCCTGTCGATCCATCAACCTAATCCACAAAAAAAGAACAGCATGAGTAAATAAAGATACAATAAATATCTAATTTGTGGTAACAAAAGGAGCAAGCATTGGAGGGGGAAATAAAAAACCTCAATGACAATGCGAGTATCCTCTGCTAATCATTAAGATCTATGATTAAGAGAACACAGTCTTGTATACTCAATTATTAATGATAAAGTGAACTAGCAAAAAGTAAATGCTTAATGATCAACAGCTATCTTTACAATATCCACAAGACCTTTTGCGGAATTCACCTGTACCAGAAATGTAAATAGACTAAAAAGAACAAGGGTAAATTATACTCACTTATATGTTGACAACAATTTCACAACCTATCGCTTCTGCGCAACTAAATTCCGCTTCCCAAATCTCGAGAAGATCTCTTAAGTTCCTCCGTTCTTATTAAGGTTCACCAGCAACTTGTCAATAGAGGTAAACATGCCTTGTATCTACTTCAACAAAATCCCATGTTCAAGAGACATCGAAAACGTCTCTGTATCCCTGAAAAGAGTTTCTGTTCCATTATTATAGGTTTCCACAATTAGTGATTTTATTGACATCAGCAAAGAAAATTTTGAAAATGCTCAAGTTCCCCTTACATATAGGCTAATATAGCATATGTCAAGGGGAGAATGCATAGATAGGTGTGAGTGAAAATCAGTAAAATAACGCACTCAATTAACCTTCCAACCACCATCTCCACACCAGGAGAGGTCAGTATGATCGTTACAATTTAAGAATATGAGGAAAATTCTTACAATTGTCAGCAATCTCAAAGGAAGCTAGTGATTTTACAAAATAATAATACTTCGTCACACCCAGAGGCAGCTCTGAAGGAGTTTGGTAGGTATGGGCACCTATATTTTGGCATTTTTTTTTGTGTTGCCAAACAAAGACCTATTTAATGTAAGAAGATGATCGATCCCCTATAAATTCTTAAACAATTAAAGCCTAAGATACAGTTGGTTAAAAAAGAATCTTTAAGCTTGGAAAGCTAAAAATAGTCCAAAATTTTAGCCTTAAATCTCTCCAATTAGTTTTAGATGCAATTTCATTAAGTTTAAATGTATGAGACTAGCAAATATATCACAAAAACACCAAAACAGGAGTAAATCCATGCACACAAGAAGTATACGCATTAATGCCATACCCTTGGATCATCTGGAAATCCACAGAGTTCAACGATCCAGATAACCTCTTCTTTGGACCAAAAATATTAACTCACTCAAAAATCTACACTTCAAAAGAAAACCATAGAAATCCACCCATCAAAAATTCAACTATTTCTTTTCCTTTATTAATGAGTAAGTCTTTGGGCACGAACAAATCTCACAAACACAATCCACAAACACCACAATATGTCTATCTCTCTCCTCTGTGGACCCCACAGTATCAGTGGACCCCACTAGGAGAGATACACATTATGGTGTTTGTGGATTGTGTTTGTAAGATTGGTTGGTGCCCAAAGACTTACTCTTAATACCACCACAAACATAGAGGAGCAACTCTCCAATCTTCATTTACAATTCTCTCGCACTTATTCTACGATGACCCATTGAATACCGCACAACACCAAAAGCATGTACCAAAAATCCCTGGCTACCTAACAATGCAACAATAAATAGTTTATGGTCTATTCATACTTCTTACACAAACTAATGCCTATCTACAATGATGTGCTTTCTTCTCCTAATGGTATTGGTGGTCAAAATCCTCCCCAAGAGTTGTGGTACGGTGGTACCATAATGGGAGCTCTCCAAATGAGTTTCGAATGGAATGCTGCCCTCTGATATTCATAACAAAATAATTTAAATCAAATCATTCACAATTGTTCAACATCCATTTCAACTGCCTTCAAAATTCAACTATACAGCTGCTTAAAGAAGCCATCCACCACCTTAACCTCCCAACTCTATAAAGACCTAATCAAAAAGACACCCAACCATAACCATTTACCCCTTAACTCAGATATCCCGACACCAAGGCCTGATGATTTACTGCAAACCTGAATGTAACTGTGAATGACAATGCTAGGGAAGTGCTACGACACCAGTGATCCAGCCAAAACCTAATGTATTGCTGTATACCCCTACTAAAAATCGGCTGTGACCCTGACAAGCATGGTTCGAGGTCGCGGTATCGGAGTCCATTGTGATGACTCGGGGTCGCGGTATCGGCCTGGTATCGGGCGATACGCAACGATACGTTAGATTTAAGGTTCAAAAAAATATGAAAAAATAACCAAAAATTCTAAAATAATAAGAATAGCAAAATTGGCATAATAGATTGTCACAATACCCAATGTACCATATATAAAATTACAAATTATTCAATTCACACGCTGTCGATCTACTATTTGACTGTTCTACACACATAATTGGATAGAAATTGTTCAATAATACTAAATAATACATACAATTCAATAAAACACATTCACATTTTGAACAAATAAATAAATTTTTTTTTGTATAAATAACAAAAATTAATACATATACACATTTTGAACAAATAAAGTGTTGAGTGTTATGTTAACTTTAGTTCTATTGTATTTTATTTTTATTATTTATCTTTAGTCAGGGGTCTTTGTGTAATTATTGTTTTCTTCTATATGAATAAAAGAGAGGGTCTCACTAGGGAGAACCCTAAGCTTTCTGAAAAATTCAACATGGTATCAGAGCCACCCTAATAGGGGACTCGATCCTCCCACCACCATAGCCACAACCCACAAACATTACCTGAGCACTATTCACCGTCACTGTTCATCGGCACTATTCATTGTACTGTTCACGTCACTGTTCATCGGCACTGTTCACGGCACTGTTCATCGCTACTATTCACAGCACTGTTCACATTACTGTTCATCGCTACTATTCACAGCACTGTTCACGTTACTGTTCATCGCTACTATTCATCTTTATTGTTCAAGTTTTCTAAACCCTAGGGTGGACTCACCATAATTGGGCTATTCTGATCGCAATCTGTTTTTCTTCTTCTTCTTCGGTCCGTCTTCGGACCCTATGACTTGTCCATAGATTGGGCAATTGCACCCGATTGGTGCTTATAATTTCTAGGCTGCCTTGATTCCATTCATTGTTTCTTATTGTTTGAGTGTCCCTCTTCAGCATGTCGAAAGACGGTGTGACACAAAAAGATGCCATTGGTACAAGTTCTCCTGCAGGTAATGAGAGACTCATTACCGAGAACCCTGGGTCCAAAATCACCACAGTGTTACTTAATGGTGAGAATTATTTGTCATGGTCTCAGTCGGCTACATTTTGGCTTAAAAGTAGGTCAAAGTTTGGTTATGTGAATGAAACAATCAAGGTGCCTAGTCCTGAAGATCCTACTTATGCAAAGTGGGAGGTTGACAATTTTTTGGTAATGAGCTGGTTGACTCACTCTATGGAGCCAGAGATTGCAGATGGATTTTTTGGGATGGAGACTGCCCAAGACATCTGGGATACTCTTGCTGAGACTTATTCTCGCAAGGGAAATGTTGCCCAGATTTATGAGTTGAGACGAACTGTTGAAGCCGAAGTCCAAGGAGATCGTTCCACTTTGCAATATTTTACTGCTTTAGGTTCCCTTTGGAAGAGGATTGATCATCTGATAACTCATCATCCAGTTTGTCCAGTTGATGCGGCTAGCTTCAAAACATATATTGAAAGTGAGAGGATTTTCAAGTTTCTTGCTGGTCTTAATCCAGAGTTCGATCCAGTGAGGAGCCGGGTACTTGGTATGGAACCGTTGCCATCACTTCGGGAAGCATTTGCCTATGTTCAGAATGAAGAAAGTCGTCGCTCCGCTATGCTTCCACAATCATCTACCGACATATCTGCTTTGGTTTCTGCTAGTCATCGAGGGGGCAAGCCTTCAAATCAGCGTAAGGATTCTGGCTATGAGATGAGTGATGAAAAGGATAAACTTTGGTGTGACCATTGCAACCGTCCTCGACATACCCGCGAGACTTGTTGGAGCCTTCACGGACGCCCTCCTATGTCAAAAGGGCGGGGTGGTGGCCGTAGTGGTGGTCGTGGTAGTGGTGGTCGTGGTGGACGAGGTAGTGGTGGACCACGAGCTCACTTGACCACAGGATCAGAGTCTGCTTATCATGAAGACTTCTCAGCTCCTACTTCCTCGTCTGTGCCAAGCGGTATCAGTAGTACAGATATTGAGACATTGCGGCGCATAATGACACAGTTAGACACCTCCACTAGTGCCTCCACTTCTTTTGCCCAGAACGGTAATTATGCTAATTTTTCAAGTGCTTTGCATGCTAATTCTCCGCAACCATGGATCATTGACTCTGGAGCTTCCGATCATATGACCGGTCTTCCAAGTATTTTTTCCACTTATAATCCATGTTCAGGGAAAGATAAGGTTAAAACTGCAGATGGAAACTTGTCTTCTATTTCTGGTAAAGGTGTCATTAATGTTTCTAATTCACTTGCTTTAACTTCGGTTCTTCATGTTCCTAATTTTTCGACTAATCTTCTTTCAATTAGTCGTTTAACTCGTGATTTGAACTGTTGTGTAACTTTCTTTCCATCTTACTGTGTCTTTCAGGACCTCTCCACGAAGAAGGTGATTGGCAGTGGTAGAGAGAAGAATGGTCTCTATCTGTTGTTGCCTAATGGAGTTGAAAATGAGAGATTGATGAGTACTGCTCATACTTCACAGAGAGAAAATATTCCTCAAGATTTGTGGCTGTGGCATAAAAGATTAGGACATCCTTCCTTCTATTTGCTTCGTTATTTATTTCCTTCCTTAGTTTCCAATAATTGTGTTTCTGAGATTTCTTGTGAGGCTTGTCAACTCGGAAAACACCACCGTGCAACTTTTAATTCAAGTATCAATAAAAGTACTATTCCTTTTGCACTTATTCATACTGATGTTTGGGGCCCATCTCATATTACTACTTTGAATGGCTATAGATGGTATGTAACTTTTATTGATGACTACACTCGCACAACTTGGGTATATTTGATGAAAGAAAAGAGTGATGTTTTTTCTATTTTTAAATCTTTTCATAAGATGATATGTACCCAATTCAGTACTGTTATTAAAATTGTTCGGTCTGACAAGGGGGGTGAATATATCTACAACGGTCTCACTAGCTATTTTTCTGAACACGGCATGATACATCAAACGTCATGCACCAATACTCCACAACAAAACGAAGTTGCTGAAAGAAAGAACCGTCACTTGTTAGAGTCTGCTAGGTCTATGTTGTTCTCTATGGAGATCCCTAAGTCCTATTGGGGGGAGGCAGTCTTGACTGCTACCTACCTCATCAATCGTTTACCTACTCGTGTGCTTGGTAAGAAAGCTCCTGTAGAACTTCTTACCAATCCTTCTTCACTCTTTCCTATTCCTCCTAAAGTATTTGGTTGTGTCTGCTTCGTTCACAATCACTCTCCTTCCAGACGGAAATTGGACCCTCGTTCTCTTAAATGTGTCTTTGTCGGATATTCTCCTACACAAAAAGGGTACAAGTGTTATCATCCCCCTTCTCGTAAGTGGTTCGTGTCTATGGATGTTACTTTTGATGAAAATTTGTCTTACTTCCAGCCCTCTCTTCAGGGGGAGAAACAGTTAGGTGAAGAGAAGTCTGTAGAAACGGTGCCATTTATTGTAGGTGGAGAGGAGGAAGGCAGAAAAGGAGAGGAAAATAGGAGTGAAGAAAAAATAGAAGAAAAAGAAAGTAAAAAAATAGATGAAGAAATAGAAGTTGAGAGTGAAAAAAGGAGAGGAGATGAAAGTGCAGAGGATAAAAGGAAGGAGTTGTTGACCTATTCAAAAAATAAAGGCAGAAGGATTTTTGGGGCAACAGATGAGAGGATCGTTTCTCCAATACCACTGCAATTGACTTCTTCGAGTGATGAAGGTCCAGGTATTTCTACTCCTCCTAACTCCTCTAGTCCTATTTCTGTTTCTTCCTCTGAAAATGAGTTGGATATTCCGATTGCTCTTCGCAAGGGCACTAGAGAATGCACCAAACATCCTCTTTCTAAGTTTGTTTCGTACTCTCGATTGTCTCCGTCTTATAAAGCTTTTGTGTCCAAACTCGACTCTGTTTCTATCCCTAATCATGTACAGGAAGCTCTCACTGATCCTAAGTGGAAATCAGCCATGGTTGAAGAGATGAAAGCGCTTCGCAAAAATGGCACTTGGGAATTAACTGAGTTACCCCGTGGGAAAAAGACAGTTGGGTGCAAGTGGGTATTCACTGTGAAACACAACGCAGACGGGACTATAGAGAGATACAAAGCCAGGTTGGTAGCCAAGGGCTTTACTCAGACCTATGGGGTGGACTACCAGGAGACATTTGCTCCGGTTGCAAAGATGAACTCCATCAGAATCTTGTTGTCCCTAGCAGCAAATTGGGAATGGCCCTTGCATCAGTTTGATGTGAAGAATGCATTCCTGCATGGGGATTTAGAAAAAGAGGTCTATATGGACATACCCCCTGGGTTCGAGGATAATAAGACTAGAGGAAGAGTGTGTCGCCTCAGGAAGTCTTTATATGGCCTCAAACAATCTCCCAGAGCTTGGTTTGATAGGTTTTCGCAAGCTATGATCAGATATGGCTTCAGACAGAGCCAAGGTGATCATACCCTCTTTGTTAAGCACTCGTCACAGGGTAAGGTAACAGCATTGATTGTCTATGTAGATGATATTGTCCTTACAGGTGATGATTTTGAGGAGATGAAGCTGCTAAAATCATATCTGGCTACGGAATTTGAGATCAAAGATTTGGGAAGTTTGAAGTACTTCTTGGGAATCGAGGTAGCTCGATCCAAGGATGGAATTTTCATATCTCAACGGAAGTATGTTTTGGACCTACTCAAGGAGACGGGCATGCTAGGGAGTAAGGCCGTGGATACTCCAATGGATCCCAACGTAAAACTTGGGGATGATTCTGGTGGAGAACCTGTTGATAAGGGGAGGTACCAGAGATTGGTAGGTAAATTAATTTATTTGGCTCATACGAGACCTGACATTGCTTTTGCAGTCAGCGTAGTGAGTCAGTTCATGCATGATCCCAAACAACCCCATCTAGATGCTGTGTTTAGGGTCTTGAGGTACCTGAAGTCAGCACCAGGGAAAGGTTTATGCTTTGCTAAACATGGTCATATGTTAGTAGAGGCCTATACCGATGCAGATTGGGCCGGATCTATTACTGATAGGAGATCGACCACAGGTTATTGCTCGTTTGTTGGAGGCAATCTGGTGACTTGGAGGAGCAAGAAGCAGTCAGTAGTAGCCAGATCTAGCGCCGAGGCAGAATTTAGGGCCATGGCCCTAGGGGTATGTGAGCTGTTGTGGATTCAAATTGTGTTATCAGATCTCGGTTTCAGACAGAAAGACTCAATGAAGTTGTATTGTGATAATAAGTCGGCCATTAGTATTGCACACAATCCGGTTCAGCATGACCGGACAAAGCATGTGGAGATTGATAGGCATTTTATCAAGGAGAAGCTAACTAATGGGAGCATATGTACACCTTTTGTGAAATCAGGGGAGCAGCTAGCTGATATTCTTACAAAAGGCTTTGCAAGTCGACCGTTTCAGTTCATTCTTAGCAAGCTGGGCATGAGAGATATCTTCGCACCAGCTTGAGGGGGAGTGTTGAGTGTTATGTTAACTTTAGTTCTATTGTATTTTATTTTTATTATTTATCTTTAGTCAGGGGTCTTTGTGTAATTATTGTTTTCTTCTATATGAATAAAAGAGAGGGTCTCACTAAGGAGAACCCTAAGCTTTCTGAAAAACTCAACATAAAGTAACATTTTTTTTTTAAAATAAACAAAAAATAATACACATACAACTAAATGAAATACTAAAAAAAGTTGCACATCACAACACACACACTCTAACACAATTAAATCCAAAACAACATAAAACCCACTTTCTCGACAATCACTCACAACCCAAAGTCACGACCCAAAAAAGGAAAGGAAAAAAAAAAAAAACTCGTCACCAGATCTCAAGTCGAAGACGAGGATCCAAGTCGATTGCGTGGAGGGAGGGAGAAGACGAAGATTGAAGACGCAGCTTCATGTACCGGATCTCAAATCTGGCTTCAAGAGAGAGATTTGAGATATTTTTGAGATGTGAGAGAGGAGGTTCAATATCCGACAGATGCATGTGGATCTGGTAAGATTTTCAGATTCTTTTTGTATTTTTCTCCCCTAACGGTGCCATGATGGACGAAACTCGGCTGTTTCGGCGGATATGGCCGAGATGTCTCGCGAGTTAAAATTTTTTTTTGACTCAATATGATTCGGCCAATATCTCGTAACGGACCCTCGCGATACCGAATTAACTCGGCCGATACGACTCGGTATCGGCCGATACTTCGAACCATGCTCACAACCCAAAGTCACGACCCAAAAAAGAAAAGGAAAAAAAAAAAAAAAAACTCGTCACCAAAGACGAGGATCCAAGTCGACTGCGTGGAGGGAGGGAGAAGACGAAGATCGAAGACGAAGATTGAAGATGCAGAATCATGTACCGGAACTCAGATCTGGGCTTCAAGAGAGATTTGAGAGATTTTGAGCAGATGTGAGAGAGGAGTTTCAATATCCGACAGATGCATGTGGATCTGGTAAGATTTTCAGATTCTTTTTGTATTTTTCTCCCCTAACAGTGCCGAGATGGACGAAACTCGACTGTTTCGGCCGATATGGCCGAGATGTCTCGCGAGTTAAAAATATTTTTCGACTCAGTATGATTCGGCCAATATCTCGTAACGGACCCTCGCGATACCGAATTAACTCGGCCGATACGACTCGGTATCGGCCGATACTTCGAACCATGCTGACAAGTATCCAATCTTTTCTGATATTACTCCACACTCCCACCGCATATGGGATACCGATATCCTTAGAACACCAATTCCCACTCCCACATTTGTTGTAAAAAAAAATCTCGAGAAGCCATATGTCCCTATGCGATAAGCCAACCACCACTTCCCTAGCAAAGTTTGAGATGATACTGAATTCTAAACCCCCTTCTTTCAATGAATTCCACCACATGACATGATCTTTGAATTCATCTCCTACCAACAAACCTCTTTGTAACTCTCTAAATACTTCAGTACACGTCTATATAAGAAATAGGATAGGAAAGAAGTAAGCAGATTGGACAAATAACTTTTGGTTACGGTAACAAGCCTGTCTTGTGATAAGGTTTGGTTCTTCCATCTTGTCAACCTCCTCTCGGTTCTTTCTACAACACCATCCCAAATAAAGGACATTCTAGACTTCAGACTTGCACCAAAAGGCACTTGAAGGTACGAAGTCGGAGAATATCCACCTTGCAGCCAAATCCCCTCCAATGAACTAATTTATTACATCACCTGTTGGAAGCCACTCTTTTCCACATTGATCTTCAGCCTGGAAACCACTAAGAGACACAAAAGAGCGCACAGTACCTCACCTGCTCTTCCTACATCTCACATAAAAACTAGTGAGTCGTCCATAAATAAAAGGCGTCTACCAGTATCTGACTTCCTTACCCACAGCCATAAGAAACCACTAAGCAAATGCCTCCCCATTTGCAACATAAGGCAAAAAGCGTCCATCTTCACAATAAAATGGAAGAGTTAAGAGAGGATCCCAGGTCTCAATCCCTTCTAACTTAGCAAAGAGCTAAAACATTCTAAAACGCCATTGCTGAATATGGAGTACTTTGATGTCGTAAGGAAAAAATCAATCAGCTCCTCTATGTTCAGTTTGCACAGCAAACGTACATGAGCTTCCTTTATACCCTCATCTCCACACACATCAGCTATGAGAACTACATCTAAAATTTGACGACCCCCTAGGGAGTGGGATCATTATGTCATTTTTTATCCAACGGGATTTCATCTTATTTTCTGATCATGAGGCACTAAAGTATATCGACGGCAACACAAATTGAATAAGAAGCACGCAACATGGGTCGCTTTTCTACAATGGTTTACCTTCAGCATACAGCACAAAGCTGGAACTCCCAATAAAGTCACTGGTGCACCAAGTAAAAAGCTTCTTTCTTATCAACCATGTGAGTTGAAGTAAGTGGGTTTGGCAACTTCAAAGAATAATACACTGATGGTCTTTAGTTTGGTTTGATATGCCAAGAACTGTGTCTGGCCAGCGGCATGATTACTCAAGTTGATGGATTTTTGCTCAGATGAATGCATTTACTCAACCCAGGTTCTTTGCGGGAAAAGAAAAAAAAAGGAATTGCATGAGAACAATTTGGTCTTGACAAAAGTGTGGCATTAACAAGTTCTTGTTTTTGGCGTCGCTGCTATGTCTATCAGAAGTCGAAAGGAGCAGCAACCAATGCTAGTTTATAAGCTCCACTTCCTGTTCCATGTTCACCATGGACGGATGCAAATATGGATTTTGTTCTAGGTCTTCCGCAACCACAAAGACAAAATGCATAGCGGTAGTGATGGCCAGGTTTTCAAAAATGGTCCATTTTATACCCTGTCCAAAGACCATTGACTCATCCAATGTCGCACATATAGTTTTCAGAGATGTTGTTCACTTATATTGGTATTCCTTGCACTATCACTAGTCACAACCCATAGTCACGACCTAAAAAAGAAAAGGAAAAAAAAAACTCGTCACCAGATCTCAAGTTGAAGACGAGGATCCAAGTCGACTGCGTGGAGGGAGGGAGAAGACGAAGATCGAAGACTAAGATTGAAGGCGCAGCTTCATATACCGGATCTCAGATCTGGGCTTCAAGAGAGAGATTTGAGAGATTTTGAGTAGATATGAGAGAGGAGGTTCAATATCCGACAGATGCATGTGGATCTGGTAAGATTTTCAGATTCTTTTTGTATTTTTCTCCCCTAACAGTGCCGAGATGGACGAAACTCGACTGTTTCGGCCGATATGGCCGAGATGTCTCGCGAGTTAAAAATATTTTTTGACTCAGTACGATTCGGCCAATATCTCGTAACGGACCCTCGCGATACCGAATTAACTCGGCCGATACGAGTCGGTATCGGCCGATACTTCGAACCATGAGATTCACTTCAGACAGTGATTCAAATTCATGTGTCATTTTTGGAAGACTTAATGGAAGAAGGTAGGAACTGAATTGTGGTTCAGCAGTGCATATCACCCTCAAATAGATGGACAAACCGAGGTCGTTACTCACAGTTTGGTAATCTATTATGTTGTTTGGCTGGAGATAAACCGAAGAAATGGGACTTGGTGCTATCTCATGCTGAATTTGCATTCAAATGGTCACAAAATCGACTACAAAGCAGTCTTTTTGAAGTCGTATATGGGCAGAATCCAAAGAATGTTCTAGAATCTAGACTTGGAACCTATTCTTAATCTGACGAATGTGAGCAGGAAAGCTGAAGATTATGCTGAATATCGTAAATTAGTCCATGAACAGGTACAAAGACTGAAAATAGCAACATTAAGTACAAATCTACTCTTGATTCACGTCATCGACAGCTTGTATTTAATCAAGGATATCTAGTTTGGCGGTTCTTACAAAAAAAAAAAAAGATTTCCAGTTGGTGTTTACCATAAGATGAAAGGAACAAAATTGTTAGATTGTGAGGAAATTCAATGATGATGCATATCAGTTGAAACTTCCAGTTTGTATGAATACTTCAGATGTGTTCAATGGCAAACATCTCAAGGCAATTTTTGGGATAACAAAGCTGGAGACACTCGAGGGCAAGTTCTGAACCATGGGGGTCTGATGCAGCCCACTGATGCAACTCTATTCCTCTATCTGAAGTATTATAATAAACCATACAGTCAACAAGTCCTTTTGGTTTACAGTAACTTGGAACTAGTAGTAATTATTCAGTCAACCACTGGCGCACCCAAGTGTAATTCAGGGGTGGCACATGCCCCCCCTGGATCTTCGGAAATTACAAAATTATATGTAATAGTTTATAGATTTTAGTAATAGGTCCTCTTAAATTTCACACAGCCCCCCCTGAATTTTTGAAAATTCTAGACTTACATGTAATATTTTACAAGTTTTATACACAGGCCCCCTTGTAGTTTTGAAAATTCTATACTTACATGTAAGATTTTACATGTTTTAGATATAGGCCCCCTAAAATTACATGATTTACCCCAAATTATGGGTATTAAACCAATTCTATATGCAATTCTACCATTTTACACATAATTATGTATAGGTAGACTCAAAAATATTTGCGAACCCCCGTATAGGCTAGGCCCCCCTGGCCAAAAATCCTGGGTCCGCCCCTGCAGTCAACAAGCCTTTTAGACTTATAATGACTTGAGATTGGTAGAAATTGTGATATATTAATCTGTACCTCTCTATACAAGTGTCATGAGATGAAAGTTTCCGTAACTTTGATTGATTGAAATACTATTTATTATGCTGGGAAAATCTTTTCCTCGACCCTTCTTGGGTTTTGACTCCTAAACGTCCTTTTCCTAGTTCTTGTGCAGCCATTGCAGTTCATTTCTGATATGTGATCTGCTTCACTTTCTCTGTCTAGTTTGCACACTAAAGCTTCTTGAGCTTCCTTTAGCCTCAAATCCACACACGAATTAGTCATGAGAACCGCATCTAGAATTTCACAAGCTCCCATAAAAAGCATTATGTGATTTTAGTAGGAGAACTTCTATCATACCTCGAGGTGACTATTGGGGTAACTTGTAAAATACACAAACCAAATTAATCAGTCCATCTTCAACTGTTCAACGTTTATCGCAACGTCCAACCTAGGAATCAAAACCAGCTTTTCTCAACCTTTTCATGTTGAAAAAACACAATGACGTTCCCCATCTTTAAATCTCTACTGCAATCCCCTTCTCAGAAATCAAAACCAGAATGTAGAATTGAAGCTTTTCTAAAACTTTTTCACAGTGAACGAAATAGTACATGTGCTCATCTTTCAATGGTAGTATAGCAGTGAAAACTAAAACTTCACATTCACTCGGAAATTATTTGCGTGAAACCTCGCCTTTTTTTATCCTTGATCTATGAGATTAGCAATGCAAAAAAAATAAAAAAAACCACATTTATTCTTGTCATATGAACTCAAAATAGTCGAGTTTTGTGAAGTTAATTTATGTTAAATACTAATCTTTCCTTCCAGAGTTTTAACACTTAATATTTGATCTCAGTGTTCTATATTTAAGTATTCATGATTCAAAGACTCAATCGTTTTGTTTCTATTGCTCGGGTGATTCATTCTTTTACTATGCCAAAAGAATTAATTGAAGTATAACTATTTATTGTGATTCATGGGTTAACCACATGCATGCCATCTAAATGTCTATCAAAAAATAAAGTATCTAATTCTCCCCCCACCCCCAAAGGAAAAAAGTTTCTAGCTTCACCTTCAGATCACACCTTTCAATCCATGGTAAGAACGCAACTTCTCGGTCAAAAGAGAATCGCCACTCTCCATCCCCCCCTCCACCAGTTACAGTTACATTTCCCTACATGAACTCAGATTCTAGTAAAGAAACAAAAAATAATCCAACAAAGGAAATATCATCCTTCACGAAACACTGGTCAAATGCCCACAATTACATAAACCTTCATGCATGCTGTCTCCATAAGGAGAGTTGAACCCCCAACCTCTCCAAGGAACACAATAGCATAGAAAAGAGACTCCCAAGAAACAGCTCTTCAAGGTATAAACGGAATTTTTGTTTTGATAGGTAAAATGTATTGAACTGAAAAGGCACCAAAAGGGGTTCACCCATTTACACAAGCGTATACATCTTCGAAAACAACAAAAAGGGCTACCTATCATCAAAAGAAAGAAAGAAAAAAAAAAAAAAAGAAGAAAAAACTGGAAACAGAAAAGGCCAGAGATTGAGCATCAGCTTTTAATGTTGAAGTGCGTTCATGCATCAGTCTGACCAAGCAATTAGCTTGTGAGTGTACATGGTCTAAAGGTTCGTATAAATTGCACGTGCAATAATCTAATAAATCTGAGATCAACTAAATAAAATGGCCATGACAGCACTCTCATTTGTACGTGTCTTCCTATGAGTCCTAAGTAATCAACTTCAATAAACAATTACTCCCTCCGTCCCATTTTATGTGTCCCTCTTGGGGAATCCAAGTATTTAAGGGGGCAAAAAGAATCTACACCTACTTTCCACAATTGCCCATAATCCTTGCACTTTCTTTTTTGGGTTAATTACACTAGCACCCCCTCAACTATAGAACAGAAACACATAACACCCTGAACTTTAAAACACATCGAGTTCCCCCTCCAGGTCAACTTAGTCTGACAGTGTCAACATTAAATATGAATTTACTATTTTACCCTCATTCAAATCACTAAAACCCTATTATATTCCATATCTTATTATCTCTATATTTCCTTGCGGTAGATATACACATACATATATATTGCCGGATCTCCGCTGTGACCTTACAACCCCAGTGCGCACCCGGCCACCTCCAAGCACCTTTCTCTTTTCTTTTTTCTCCCTTCTTTTCTACATTTTCTCTACTAGCTTTTCCTCTCTTAATTATCCAAGTCTCCAATACCTTGTACTTTAAGAACCCAAAAACCACTAGAATCGCAAGAACTAATCCCGCCCATACACTAAAAGCAATAGCATGACCACATTTGTATTCTTCAAACAATTTTAAGTTTTAACCAGCATTTGACTAGTGATTTCCTAGATTTCTTGGTTACACTAATCTCAGTCTCAATCCAACCCCTCACTCCAATCCTCCATATTTCATGATGTATCTATTTCCAATCTTGCAATAAGTTTGCAATTGGAAGTTTCTGCAATTTTCTCTATCTAAAACTCCCTCAGAGAAGAAAATAAACAAATTAAATACTCACACATATATTTATTTTCTATAAAAAGAAAATACTCACACAAATTTGTAAGTTTATGTTATTAGGTTCGACCCCTACCTGATGCGAATTCTCATACGTTCAATTTCCATAAGTGGAAAATTTTGAAATCTAAACCCAGTTTGCCATGTGATCCGTGTGACTATGTGAGTGTGTGTTAATTATATATAGATATATATATATATAGGGGGCTGCTAACTTACAACCACCTTGTAAGTTAGCAACATACAACAGCCCTTTTAGCGACGAAAAACAGGTTTTTAGCAACAAAATTTTTGTTGCTAAAGGTTCCAACTTTTAGCGACGAAAAATTTCGTCGCTAAAAGTCTCCTATGCTGTAAGTTAGCAAATCCCATATATATATATATATATATATATGCCCTTGGATATCAAATAACCCCATTCACAGTTTTCACAAAATGTGTGTAACAATCCATACGGATACCCATGGCGATGGAAAAGTTGAAAAGATTGAGGTGTGATTTTGGGGGATGATTGTCGCGATGTTGTGGGTATGGCGGTGATGTGGTGTTGGCTTCTAAACTAGTTGAAGGACAGAGCTACCAAACCAAATCCATTTCAATCACAGGCTTGTTCCAAAGCTATCTCCGCAAAACCAGCTCAATCTAAGGGTACTAGACAAAAACCAAATCGGTCGCAACCTTTCAGGAATACAAGGCCAGCAACTAAGGTAATTAGCAGAGGCAATGCATTTCAAGGTGCAGTTGGAAGGGGTAAAGGGAAGCATGGTCGATGTAGGTGATTTTTTTTTTTTTGTATCAAAAGGTTAATGTCTTGAAGTTGATTTTTTTTGACCTGTTAATTGGGAATCTGGGATGGACATGGAACTGTATTTGACCATAGTAATTACATATCATATAATTACACATTTTAGTATGAATGTATGTATATCTTTGGTTTGGTAGGCCTCATTTGGTGTTATTGTCACTCTTGCTAGCTACTATTTAATTGTGTTGACCAGTAGGTTTAAGCACAGTTTGTGCCTCTGTGGTCTCTCTTCGAAAGAACTCCCTTCTCTCCATTGCCTTCTGTAATTCTTTATCAAATGATTATTGCCCTTTCAAGCTTTCAAAATGATCCCAAGTTTTTTCCAATTCTAATTTCTCAAAATGCTCCTAATCCTATCATTGACACCAGGGATTTGCAAAATACACAGACACCACAGATTTTTTATTTTATTATTTTAGAAAGGGAGCCTTGGAGCAACGGTAAGGTTGCTCCATTGTGACCTGGAGGTCACGAGTTCGAATATGGAAACAGCATCTCCGCTTGCATGGGTAAAGGCTGTGTACATCTCACCCTTCCCGCAATGGCGAGAGGCTCGTGCATTGGGCTGCCCTTTTTAAGCATAGACAGATTTGCAAATGATGATACATTTTGCATAACCATATTTTCATATAGCATATTTCCATTTCATAATAGCTCCAAAACATGCCACTACAACTAATTCGGTTTCAGTACTTCTCTCATTTGCTTGCACTCATGATTGCTCCAAAACATGCAATTGTTTTACATGGCATTACAACTTCTCTCATTTGCTTTCATCACTCTAGAAACAAGTCCCTATCTTTCCTAATGAAGCACCCACCCAGGTGGCACCTTCATAATAAATACAATGAAGTTGGGTGTGGTTTGGTAGCTCTGTTGAAAAAGGCATGGGATTCAAAAAATAAAAAATAAAAATAAAAATAGCAAGGTTTTTGAGAGCACACGAGACCATTCCGTATTATTATTATTACTATTATTATTATTATTATTATTTCTTTTTTTACAGAATTTAGTGGAGGGGATACATTTCAGCTCAATTGATAGTTGGAGGGCCAAATTGCCACAACTAAAGTGCTAATATCGTTTGATTTTACCCTAATAATGAAGTTTCAGTACTTTCCCTGTTATCTATCTATATATATATATGTGTGTGTGCGCGCGCGCGCGCGCGCGAATGCCACATATATCAACCATACAGTTTTTAAATCCCTAGAAGCCAAATGAGTGAGTGTGAAGGGCGGCCCTAAAGCTATATAGCGCTGGCGATTCGAAGGGGCTCTCTCTCTCTCTCTCTCTCTCTCTCTCTACAACGGTACAAAGAGGAAACTCACTCACCTGGAGTTGCCGAATTTGTCGTTGTCGCCAGAGTGGGTGCCGATTTGGCTCTGGAAAAACTTTCTCTCGATATAGTGAATTTTAGGTCTGGTGAATAATTTTGGGGTAGTATTTTGAGTAAATTATGCGACCACCCGCCTAAACTATAACCCAATTCACTAATACCACAGAACCAAAAAAATTGAACAAATGATCAATTAAAACTTACACACACACACCATAGTTTGAAAACTTGAAGTTGTGTAAGGAACAGAGGCGGATGCAGGATTTTTGGTCGGCAGCGGCCTAAGTTATACTGGAGTTCGCGGGCATCGCCCCTGATGTGAATTTTTTTAAGTCTACTTGTACACAATTATGTGTAAAACTGTAAAATTAATTTATTACCCCTAATTTGGGATAAATCATGTAATTTTAGGAGGTCTATTTCTAAAAATTGTAATATATTACATATAAATATACAATTTTCAAAAGTTCAGGGGTCCTGTGTCTAAAACCTATAAAATTTTGTATGTAAATATAGAATTTTTAAAATAAGAGAAGCCTGTGTGAATTTTAGGAGGGCTTATTTGTAAAATTTTGTAAAATATTATATGTGATTATGTAATTTTTAAAATTTCAGGGGGACTGTGCCACCCCTCACTTGTACTTCGGTCCGCTCATGGTAACCAAACACATCTTCGATACCTAACATAAAAACCCTGCTAAACATATCTTATTCTCTCTCTCTATAAATAGTAATGCTATGCTTCCCAAATTTTTTCCTGTTTTCCTTTTTTTTTTATAAAATTATCTTTTATATCATTGGCTTTTTATGAGTGTGTATATGTATTTATATATATATATATATGAGTGTTTTGAAATAAAAAAAAAAAAAGTGCTTATCCATGGAATTGTCTCTTCGAATATTGGAACTTCAATTATTATGGTTCGCATACCTATGGATATACATGTATTGAAACACAAAGAACTATTGTTTGTTTTTTATTTGATACTTACAAAATGAATCTATATAACTGCAAGATAAGAGGATTTAATTACCACTGGGAAGCAATATATGCATTCACATTATGATAATTTTATTATTTCCTATTCCTTGCTATATGTATGTGCAGGTTTATGTCTAGATCAACACTTTCAAAGACTAGAAGAAATGCCACCAAAAGTTTTCAGCCCACAACAAATACATTTTTATATGATTATTACTAGACAAATTGATAATCATCAGGGCAGCTTCAAAGTGGCCACCACACAAAATTAGAGAAGAAGATGTTATTAAACCAACACATGAATCACTTCCAAATCCGACCCAACAAACGCTCAAATAGTTTCTTTTATGGCGCCCTATTTATGTAGTTTTGGCAAAAGCATCACTAGGATTTCAAATGCCATAAGAAGTTGGTTTTGTTTAAATTTGTTTATTTTTTAACAAAGTATAGTCAATTGCATGATTTTTTGTCTAGTTTATCTAATAGCTCAAACACACTCTAGATTGAAGAAATCGCTTGATCTTCTATGCATACGAATAGATGAGTGCTTCTTAGAAGTTAGAAAGGAAAAAAAAAAAAAGGGCAGATGGTTCTAAGAACGAGAGTTAAGGCCAAGCGGACTGTAACCCAATTAGCATAGCCTCTTTTTTTTTAGTGGGGAGAGAGACAGCTCGAATCCCCATAGGGGACTCTAGTTGTTTGCCCCCGGTTAATCTTCAGTCGGAATAAGTGGCCCTTGTTGGGCTTTGCTATGGACTAGTGTACGTGGGGCTTTAGTATTGGTTGGGTCTGAGGTGTGCATGTGTGTGGAATGTGTATATCTAGTCCGAATCCAAGTAAGTATAAAAAAAAAAAAAAAAAAGAACGAGAGCTAACAATTAATTAATGACCTAGGAAAGATTGTTGGGCTCCGGTGAGTGCAAAAGTACAGATAACTCGTTCTGTGGATGTTCTGTGGCGCCAAATATATTGTCACGCCCCGGAAACCGAAGCGCGAGGAGAGAGGAAAGGTAGAGAGAAAAGAAGTAAAACTCAATCTCAAATGCGGAAGCGACTTTGGAAACCCACGGGGTTTCCTACAAGGATGACTCACTAATACGTAAATCCAAAATGGACTTACATGTTAACGAGTCCAACAAGGGTGGAAACACTTGAAAATTTAATTAAGAGACTATCCGGACAAGCACTAGATCAAGGAGAGAGAAAAATTACAATGAACTTGATAAAAGGTCATTTTTGACAGCTGCTGAATTTTAAAACTCCCGTAAGTCCCTGTATCTTTGAAATTTTTACATTCTGTCCAAAATGGTCCATGTAAAATTCAATTCTGCACAACTTTTGTCAAATAGCATTTTTTCCAAATCCTCACCGTTTGGGCAGAAAACTTAAATAACAGTAGCAGTTTTTTTTTTGACAGCAAGTTTGACAGCACTTTGACAGCATTCCGAAATGTTCCCAACTATGCTAAATCCTCAAGTTTAAACATCAATACATGTCTAACTAAGTACTAAACAATATACAACACGAGTTTAGACCAAACGGAACTTCATGTACTCGAAATTTATTAAAAACGAGGAGTGAAAGAGGTAAAGAGAGGAATAAGGGGAGAGGGAGAAATTGGGAGAGATTAGGAGAGAGAGTTAGGGAGAAAGTGTTCTAAAAGCTTTTAAACCTTCCAAATTGATATAGGCAAGTCTAAAATAGTATAATACACGTGTACAAACTATCCGGAACATCCAACGATTACAATTTACAAACACGAGGCAACGAAAGAGATTTCACAAAAAAGGAGGGAGAGAGATTTGAAAACATTTGAGATATTTGAAAAAGTTAACTCTTTAAAACAATTGAAGCTTCATCCGATAAGGATTGAAACACAAAATGAGTTGAGCTAAAACAAATCCAACAAAGTTTCACAACATCCTCAAACCTACCACATATTTAGCTAAAGTGAACCCGGCAAGGGTGCAAACAAAAGAGATCTAACGAACTCGAGACTTAATTATACGATTCGAAAATCCTTCAACAAGTTTAACAATAATGATAGTAAAACACGGACTAACACGTGACCAACGATTCTCAAAGAAGCTAACTCATTGAAGCTTAACAAAGTAAGCACTTAAACTCAAGAAGTTTTAATAAAAACTTAAAAACAACAAATTTCAAAGTATAAGATTTTTACAAACTTTATGATGTCAAAATGAACATAGAGAGTTGTACAATTTCTCAAGCAATCATAAGTCCTCAAAGTAGAACCAAAGGATTTCAAAGCAACAACGCCAGGGTCACTCGTGCCCTTATCGACATCACCTGCAAAATGGTTGGTAGCGTAGTACCTTAGCACGACGGCTAAGTAGACAGTGTTGTAACAAGTCTATATGCTATCCATGATTAAAATGAAATGAGGTGCAATGAATCGCCACCACGGCTACAATGAAATGTTTAAAGCCGCAAGGCTATGCGTGACAAATGCACATCTCTCTCATTACCGGACCATGAGCCACCCACGCATGGAGTGTAGCATACCAACTTTCGGGAGCTACCCGAATATAGTTTGGAGTTTGAATGTTTCTAAGGGTCATTCTCCCTGTCTCACATCACAACCCACGTCCGGATTTCTTAAACCAAAATTCCCACACATGGGGTTTTTCTCTCTTTTTCAAATAAAATCTTTATGTCGTGATATTTGAATGTTTGCCGATTTGGCCTCAATGCATGAAATGTTTAAAATGACAACATAGATGCTCCAACGAAATAATGAACACAATAATTCTTACATGTTGAACATGTATTAAAGACATCAAGAGTTAAATTAAAATTCATAATATAGCACTCCTAACAAGGATTTCTAAACTAACGTCCTAACATGCTTTTACACATAAAAGGGAGCATCCTAGGCACGTCTAGCATCACATAATCAATTATAGAACAACTAAAACATGCAAATTCACAATTAGGCATATAACCCTAAATTTATTACTTTGGGGAAAACTTAATGCATGTGTCTAGATTACACTCGTAGCATCATTTTAACTACATTTAATATCTCAAAATCACAACATATACAAATGAAACATTATTAATCTACCTCAATGAAGATTTTTCAAAATAAACGGAAATCACCCAACATGCAAGTCTATCATTACATAGAGCAATTAACACACAAGAATCACTTCTAGGCAAAAAGCCCTAATTTCTCAATTTGGGGGAAACCTAGAGCATATGTCTACATTTTCTCCTAAACAAATGAATGAACTCATATACATTTTAGGCGTGCATAACATGTAGAAATGGTACAATAGAATCTACCTCACAAATCTTTAAATTCCAACAATGGAAGAAAATTCAAGAGAGTTAAGTAAATCCCAAAAGCTTCCAATGCTTGTGCTAGGATCTTGAAGGATGCTCCAAGAAGGCCACTCTAAGCAAGAACAATTCATAGTTAGGATAGAAAAGCTTAAACTAGCAAATCCTAGAAATTGTTAGGAAACTAGAAAACTTACCTACACTAGAAACTCCAAGGAAATGGTTAGGATTGTTAAGGCATGCTCTAAACACTCCAAGGAAGCTATAAAAGAGAAGAGAAGTTCAATACAACTCAAAATTTTGAAAACTAATGAAACCCTAGAAATTGGGGGTTTCCAAAATACTTACCAAAGAGATGATTTCCCACTCTAGGAAGGTTAGAGGTGCTAGAGGATGTTGTTTTTGACCACCTCTTCAAATCTTGTAGAAAGAGATGGAGTAAAAGTAGAGATTTTTGGGTTTCTTTGGCTCTTGAACTTGAAGGAGGAGAAGAAGAGATGAAGAATGAGAGAAAAGGAAGAAGTAACGTGAATGACTCCCAAATGGGAGCATTCGGCCGACTATATGGGTTTGGTGTGGGTCCCGCTTTGCTAGTTTGCTCAAAATGAAATGTTTGGTATCCCAATGGACAGTCTGACCCAACGGTATAACCCCAAAATTAAATAAACACACCCACACGAACAAAATAAATTTTAAAGCACCTGAAAAGAAAAATAAATAATAGAGTCATGCTCTATAAATCTAAATACAGTCAAATAAATTTAGAGTCCACAATAGAAAAGGTAAAATTACCCAATTACCCTTTAATAAAATTTTGAATTATTACATATATGTACTAGTTCGACCACTTGATTTTCATTGGAAGATATGTTTAATTCGTTCCACCATTTTTTTAAGTGGTGCTTTGCCACATAAGTTAAAATACACATCTGAAATACAAAATTTGGGTAGCATAACATTAGTTAATTTTTTTCGGTCTAATTGTTAGGGTAAAATGCATTTTACAGTCTCAAACTATACACTGTTTGGCACTTTGGTCAATAAATAAATAAAAAAATTTCGCATTTCGGTTCCTCAACTAACATTTTATGGAAGTTTTCCCCCTCCGTCACTTTTAGTGACGCCAAAAGTGACGCTAAAAGTGACGAAGGGAGCAAACTGTCACAAAATGCTAGATGAGGACCACAATGCGAAAAAAAATTATTTGGAGACCAAAGTGCCAAACATAATATAATTTGGGGGTGCAAAATGCATTTAACCCTAATAGTTAATTGGGATTTTTGTGTGATCGAAATCCCTTATGAGTAGCAGAAGCCCTTTAAACGGAGAAAAATTGATGATGGAAATACGGTGAATGCTTGTTTGTTCCTAAAACAAAATTTAAGTTCCCTATAGTTTTAGCAAAATTTGACTTTGGGCTTTGTATTTTTAAATGTAATATTTTGGTCCATCAAACTTCAAAATCTTGTGAATTTGGTGCCAAAAATATTGAACATACATGGTCTAAAGTGAAACTTTTTGCACCGCGAGAGATCAAAATGATGCATTCAAAATGCAGAGCCCAAAGTACGATTTCACTAAAACTACAGGGTATTGAAATATTTTAATTTAGCCTTTTTTTATTTTTTACATTTTGTCTTTTTGGATACCTCAATTACCCTTGAACAATGATCAAGTGATGGTCGTATAAGGGGTGAAAATACATTTTATCTTTGTGGAATACCTCAATTGCCCTTGAACAATGGTCAGGTGCTATTCTGGGAACACTTTACTTAAATTTGTTTCATGAATAGTGACAGAAAGTTAGACACTGCAACATGTTTAAAAGTTTGAAGATCAAATTGCTTAAGTTTAAGCATTAGAAACTTAAGTGCGAATCACTAGAAAATTAAAAGAGTGCAAAATACATTTTACTGTTGATCTAAAATTCTTACTGTAAATTAAATTTATACTGAATCCATGAACTCCGCTTATAAGGCAATCAAATACTGCAATTTAACTAAAATTATTATTATTATTTTTTTATTTTGGAAATTGAAGGTGATGACTTGAAAAGTAATGTGCAATTTATGGTAGGTAATGTGTGATGACTTTAGCTTTCTAGTTTGTAAGGCTCTGTTTGGTTCAATGTCAGAATAATGGAAAGTTGAAAAATTCATCCATACTCCTTCCGTCCCTAAAAAGTGTCTACTATACATTTGTAAATTGTTTAAGAAGGATGTATTACATTTATTTTTTTGGTCCATTATGTTACTACTTTCTTTTTCTTTTTACTATTGGACGTGATCGGTGTTTGACTTTCCTAAATAAATGTTACTTGTCTTTATTATAATGATATTATAGGAAATTTGTGTCAAATTTATAGCTGATTTTCAAAAGTGGATACTTAGTTTGAGATATCCAAAAAAGAAAGATGAGCACTTATGTAGGGACGGAGGAAGAACAATAAATGGTAAATTTTAAGGTTATTAGTCGAAGAAAATTAACTTTTCAAAGCAAAGTTTTGACAATGGGATATATGAAAATGAAATTAAGGACTCATAAATTGATACAGAGGGAGTAGTAAATACAATGAATGATTATTTCTGGTAGTGATAGAAGCTATGAAGCACGGACACAGACATACCAACACGGATACGACACGACACGGGCACGTCGACATGCTAATGTCCTAACAAAATTGCACGTTGATACTGCTAGAAAAGTGTCCGTAAAGTGTCGTGTCCGTGTGTTGGATACAACATGATACGCGACATGTTATCATTTTTAAAGTGTCGGTACTTCCTAGGATAGAAGGAATAATAGGAGATATTTATATCGAAAAATACTATAATTGATTCTCACTGTTTTGGTTGTATCCGACATCCTAGAAAGTTTGTTTCAAAATAAAGTAACTTGGTCTCAACGTAATAAGATTTCTTGAAAACTAAGTTTGTTTTTTAAAATTAAAATGGTTAGGACCTAATAACTACATTTTAGAACCAATTTGAATGTACACAGCCGAATCCACCAAATGTATCATAGAAATCCCAGTTATAATATGCTATGATCTTTTCTATACTAGGACTTTTCACGATCGGTTTTGTCAGTTTTTATTTTTTAATGGTTTTAAAATCTCATATTTGGTTTCGGTATGTCGATTTAGGCGATATTAGTTGGTTTAGATCACTTTCTATTCCTTTAATAAACTGGCCAATCGCTATTTGGTCAATTTAATTTTAATCAATTTTTGTTTTTCAATTTTTCTTAAAACAAAACTTACGTGGCATATTTGCGAGATCGGAACTTACAAAAGCAAATAGGTTTTTATAAAAAATCAATTGTTGACTTATCCAACTGAGCCTCATGAAGAGAAGTGGCACAACAACTCAAACCATGTTTTAGATCTAGAAAAGAGATTCTTGTTTTAAATGAAGGGTAATGATATTGTAAGAAGTTTCTCATATGAGAAAGCATCTTATAAGTTTTGGATGAGAAAGCAATCACAAGATTTTTGAGGATCTCATGCATTTATGGCTACTTTCTAATCTAAGGGTTATAAGATACTTTCTCATATGAGAAACTTATTACAATATCATTACCCTGTCACGACCCATCCCACTACGCGTGGAATTAGGACACGTGGCACGCCACCAAGGCTCATCCAAACATTAATATAATTATACGCAGCGGAAAGATTCTTAAAAACAACCCTGGTAGTTTAAAACTTAGGAAACATTTCCCTCAGAGTGGACGAATCCATTGAAAATTAGAGTTGGAAAGAATTTTGTTCAATTGAAAGTGTTCACAAGAATCTATTTGAAAATGCAGAGGTTCAGTCGACTGTAATAGGGTCCAGTCGAATGCTCAGTCGACGATGTCAAGCAGAACCATAAATACAGCATATTGCAAAGGGGTCCAGTCGACTGATCTGGGGACCCAGTCGACTGCTTTTCAATTAATAGAAGCAGTAGCCAAAATCTACAGTATTCAGTCGACTGCTCAAAGGGTTCAGTCGACTGCTTCTCTGATATTCACTTACAGTGTCTCAAATACACGAGATCCAGTCGACTGATCAGGGGGTCCAGTCGACTGCTCCTCTGCTGGCAGCCCTGTGTTGAAAATTTACAACTCATGCTCCTCAATACAAACAACAATCACAACTACTACTGATTTCAACATGCTGCACATAACTACAGACGTTCAATTACAATGCTGTGGAGCTAATCTAAGGTTCTATTACCACATAGTACAAAATTCTCAATCCTTACACAAGTTTAGGATTTAAAACAAAAGCATATACAAGTGTTTTCCCCCGGCGTTCCTCGGCCTTACTCCTCACGCTTCTTCTTGCCCTTTTTCTTTTCACCTGCAATGGAGGAAGTCTCCACTGCTCAGCTATATGCTGAGTGTACAATTCTAAACAAATGCATATGGGCAATTCATGTTTTAAATATCTAATTCACATAATTTAGTCTCCGGGGAGAGAGATACGCATTCACCCAGTATATCGGCAAGTCTTAAATCTTAAACCGCGATGCCAATGGTTAGCCAAGAATCACTCAACCATTGCATCCATCTGCTCTGGTTGGCCACTTCCCACACCAAGCAAGTAGTCGTCACTACTGTAAACTCTCAAACATCGAGAGGCGTGCACCGGCGTAAAATTATATCAAACTCCCCTTTGACCCACATAGACATTTAGCATACTCACATAATCATGTCACCGTGCTTTTCTATACGTACTCGCTAAATTTAACACATAAATTTGCCCAGATCACAAATCATACAAAATATCTAAAACATCCCAAATTGTCTATATTACATAGGTTCAGAATTCATACCTCGAGCTATATCTCTCAAACTTCAGGAGAAGTACAAGAAGACCAAATAAACGTCAGATCTCCGATCTTAAACGATTCCTACAAGTATAAACATGTTTTTCCCAGATTCTTAAAATTAACTTTTCAGAAAAACTTTGTCAAACGTGGCCTAAGTAGTATCAAAACGTAGGTCTTACCTCCACGAGTTCGAATCTAGAATCTGGAGGAAATCTGACAGACGAACGGTCGCCGTTTGTCGTCGCAAAGCCCGTGGCAACCAAATCTCCCTTCTCTCTCCTCTCTCTAGATATTTGTGGGTTTGGATGAGATTTCAATCTCATCCTCATCCATATATATATATAGGCAACTTTCAGGGAATTAAGTTTACCTCCCCACAAGTTTCTCAAAACTTCTAATTAAATCCTGAAACGTCGCACACATCCATTTTAGGCCTTTACGAGTGAAAATTAGAATTTTCAAAAGTTTTTGACTAAGTCTCGTTTGGGTCCAAAATAACGTCCGAAAACTATATTCAGTGAAATCTCTACACAACCTACCTTTTTAGTTAACGTGGCACTCACGTTCTCACCACAGTTCTCAAAATGATATAACCATATCAAAATTTACCAGAATTATACTACACAGGTAAATTACTATTCATAAAGTACCAGATATTTCAAATAACATTTAATCACATAAATGTCATATAAATCTTACGAATGCCTCAATGGATGTCGAATCACCGTGTCCTCACTTGACACCCTTCGTTGACCATGGTCAACCAATTCCTCAATTATTAATCAACATTAATAATTCTCACAATTCAAATATGCATTTTAAAATGAATGCATTTTCCGGGACGGGTGTGACAACTCTCCCCTACAAAAAGGAAGTTTGTCCCCAAACTTATACCTCAAGAGTCGAAAAGGTGCGGATACTCGTTCCTCATTTCTTCCTCATTCTCCCAAGTAGCTTCCTCGACCGTATGACTATGCCATAATACTTTCACCATTGGAATTGTCTTTGTTCTCAACACTCGCTCTTTTCTGTCCAAGATCCTTATCGGATGCTCCACATAAGTCAAGTCTTCTTGGATTTGCAATGGTTCCAGTACGATGATCTTACTCGTATCCGTCATACACCGTCTCAACATCGACACATGAAACACGTTGTGCACAAACGTTAACTCAGATGATAAGGCTAGTCGGTAAGTCACTGGTCCTACTTTCTCTAGGATCTCAAATGGTCCTACGAATCTTGGGTTAAGTTTTCCCCGCTTCCCAAATCGGACAATGCCTTTCGAAGGCGATACTCGTAAGTACACAAAGTCTCCTACTTCAAATGTCATCGGTCGTCGCTTAGAGTCCGCATAACTCTTATAACGACTCTGAGCTACCTTGAGTCGCTCTTGAATCAACTTCACTTTCTCAGTAGTCAACTGTATTATCTCAGGTCCTATCAATCTTCTTTCCCCAACCTCGGTCCAACAAACTGGTGAACGACACTTACGTCCATACAAAGCTTCATACGGTGCCATCCTGATACTTGACTGAAAACCGTTGTTGTAAGCAAATTCGATTAATGGTAAGTGTTTCTCACAATCACTCCCAAAATCTAGGACACATAATCTCAACATATCCTCTAAGGTCTGAATCGTCCGCTCTGACTGTCCGTCGGTCTGAGGATGAAATGCGGTACTGAAACTCAACTTCGTACCCATAGCTTCTTGCAAACTTCCCCAAAACCTTGATGTAAAACTACTATCACGATCCGATATAATCACTATTGGAACCCCGTGTAGTCTTACAATCTCTTTCACATACAACTCTGCTAACTTGGACGGCTTAGTAGTCTTAATTGGAAGAAAATGAGCTGATTTCGTCAATCTGTCAACTATAACCCAAATTTTGTCATTCTTGTTATGCGATCGCGGAAATCCGGATACAAAATCCATCGTAATCTCATCCCATTTCCACTCTGACACTAGTAATGGTTGTAGTAGTCCTGTAGGTGCTTGTCTTTCTGCCTTCACCTGTTGACATGCTGAACATTCGGACACAAACTTAGCAACCTCCCGCTTCATACCTCTCCACCAGAAGTTTTCTCGCAAGTTTCGGTACATCTTGTTACTTCCCGGATGAATTGAATATTTAGTACTGTGAGCCTCCTCTAAAAGTCGCTCTTTCAAGTCTTTTACGTTTGGTACACACACACGATCCCCAAGTACTAATACTCCTTGTTTCATAATAAACCCCGGTCGTTTTCCCAAAGGTATCTCGTCTCTCATTCTACACAGGTAAACATCATTGAACTGTTCTGTTTTAATCTCATCTAGAATGTTTGGGTGTGCTATGATTGCCATCATTAAGCCACCGTTGGTCTCTGAAATTACATCCAATTCCAAACGCTCCATCTCCTTGACCAATTCTTTTTGTTGTGTTAGCTCGTCGGCTAAGTTCCTTGTCGTCTTCCGGCTTAATGCATCGGCTACTACATTTGCCTTTCCCGGATGGTACTCAATCGATAGATCATAATCCTTCATCAATTCCAACCATCTTCGCTGTCTCATATTCAAGTCCCGTTGGGTGAAAATATATTTCAAACTCTTATGGTCTGTGAATATCTCACACTTTTCCCCGTACAAGTAGTGTCTCCAAATTTTCAAAGCATGAATTACTGCGACTAATTCAAGATCATGGGTCGGATAGTTAACCTCATGTGTCTTCAACTGTCTAGAAGCATAAGCAACCACTTTACCACCTTGCATCAATACGCATCCCAACCCTTTATGCGACGCATCACTATAGATCACAAATCCTTCAGTTCCAGATGGTATTGTCAGAATAGGTGCTCTCGTCAGTCGTGCTTTCAATTCTTGAAAACTGTCTTCACATTCCTGACTCCATTCAAACGTAACCCCCTTTCTCATTAACTTTGTCATAGGCAATGAAATCTTCGAGAAATTTTCAATAAAACGGCGGTAGTATCCCGCTAGTCCTAAGAAACTTTGAATTTCAGATACGGAAGTCGGTCTTTGCTAATTAGATACAGCTTCTACCTTGTGAGGATCAACTGATACTCCATTCTTGTCGATCACATGACCAAGAAAAGTAATACTAGGTAACCAAAATTCACATTTCTTGAATTTCTCAAATAATTGTTTCTCTCGCAATCTTTGAAGTATCAAACTCAAGTGATTCTCGTGTTCTATCTCACTCGGTGAATAGATAAGGATATCGTCAATGAATACTATCACAAAGTCATCCAAATAATCCTTGAATACTCGATTCATAAGATCCATGAACGCGGCTGGTGCATTTGTAACTCCAAATGGCATAACTAAGAACTCATAGTGTCCATAACGCGTTCTGAAAGCTGTTTTCTCAACATCTTCGGCCTTCACTTTCAATTGATGATAACCCGATCTCAGGTCTATCTTGGAGAATACTTGTGCCCCACGAAGTTGATCAAATAAATCATCAATTCTGGGTAGTGGATACTTGATCTTGGTAGTCAACTTGTTCAGTTCCCGGTAATCAACACACATTCTCATCGAACCATCTTTCTTCTTTACAAACAATACTGGAGCTCCCCACGGTGAAATACTTGGTCGAATGAAACCCTTATCAAGTAACTCTTGTAGTTGAATTTTCAGTTCCTTCAGTTCTACTGGTGCCATTCTATACAGTGCTTTTGATACCGGCCTTGAGTCTGGCTTTACCTCAATGGTGAATTCAATTTCCCTCTCAATCAGGACGTCCGGTAAGTCATCTGGAAATACATCTGGATACTCCCGTACTACTGGAATGTCTTCTACTCTTGATTCGGTTGCTGAGATATCAGTCACTGAACATAGAAATCCTTGACATCCCTTTTTCAATAACTTCCCCGCTCGGATAGCTGAAATCAAGTACGGTGGTGGTATAACCCCACTCCCTTGGAAACAAAAGTTCCCATATACTGGTGATCGAAAATTAACTTCTTTCCGCTCACAATCTATCGTAGCTTGGTTAAGGGCTAACCAATCCATCCCCAATATCACATCAAAATGATTCACCACAATCGGTATAAGGTCTACGGTCATCAACTTCTCGCCTAATTTGATTTCACAGTTCTTATATACAGTAGACGTCATCATCGATTTACTAAGTGGTACAGCAATAGACAATTCATATCCTAACGGTACCAATTTAACATTCAAATGTTCAACAAAGGCATGCGATACAAATGAATGCGTAGATCCTGAGTCAACAAGTATGCGCGCTAAGTGCGAACATATAAGCACCATACCTGAGACTACTGTCTCCGAAGTAGCCATATCCCCTGGGTTCATCTGAAATGACCTCCCTTGTCGTTGTTCCGTCCTTTGTCCCCCATCGTTAGTCTGTCGAGGCTTCGAACCACTAGAAGCCATAGAACTAGCTCCTTGTTGAGGACGCTTCCTCGGGCACTCCTTGGATTGATGTCCAAACATTCCACAATCGTAGCACTTGCCCCTCATATCAGGTGTAGCACTTGCACTGTTCATCCCTTGGGTTTTGTTTTGGAAATTTGTCATAAAACATCGACCGGTGTGTGGCCGATTACACAATGGACACAACGGTATGTTACTTGCCGGCTTCCTGAACCCACTGAAACTAGAGTTAGAGCCTCTTGCAAACGGCCTCTTGAAAGGTCCACCATAGTTCCGGTCATTACCCTCGTGGTTTCTTTTTCCTTGTTGGCTTTGCTGATTTTGCCTCGATCTCTCCATTCCACTTTCGGCTACAAGTGCCGTTTGTTGTACTGCTGCTACAGTTGAATGTTCATAGGTTTCAACCCTCAAGCGGATATTATCCCTCAACCCATCTTCATATTTGCTTGCTCTATCTTCTTCTATCAACACAGACCCTTTTCCAAACCTCAACAAAGCGTTATACCTTGAAGTGTATTCCGTCACAGTCATATCTCCTTGTCGGAGATTATCAAACTCTCTCTTCTTCGCATTAAGAGCAGCCCTTGGAAAGAATTGGCGATTAAACTCTGCTTTGAATCCCTCCCAAGTTATTGGTGCTCTTTGGTCTAGGACGTTCACCCACCAGTTCTGGGCTTCACCCTTAAGTATATCACTGGCATTCTCAATTTTCTCCTTATCGGTCATCGAAATCGATCGAAAAATTCTCTCCATATCCATGATCCAATGTTCTGCGAGCGTTGGGTCGGGTGTCCCATGAAATTTCATCGGTTTCTTCCGGGCAAACTGTTCTGATATTGACCTCATACCCCTATTTTCAGGCGCATGTACTACAACTATCGGTTCTGGCTCCAATGGAGGTGTTGGAGGTAATCTGTCCGCTATATTTCGTATCATCTCTCCCATGTTCCCCATCATTTCAGCCATTTCATTCATTCGGCGAGTATGTGGCGATAATTCTCGTTCTTAGTCACTCATGATTATAGTCCTGTCAATCTCAATGCATAAACACTATGCATGTACAACAATAACAATATCATGTATGTAAAACAACATACATATGCATCAAACATCTCTACAATGTATGGATGCACTCTAGAATATGATAATTCACTCAACACTCCACTCGTCGTCGAACGTTCCCAAAGTTTTGTTACCTATTGCTTTGATACCACTAAATGTCACGACCCATCCCACTACGCGTGGAATTAGGACACGTGGCACGCCACCAAGGCTCATCCAAACATTAATATAATTATACGCAGCGGAAAGATTCTTAAAAACAACCCTGGTAGTTTAAAACTTAGGAAACATTTCCCTCAGAGTGGACGAATCCATTGAAAATTAGAGTTGGAAAGAATTTTGTTCAATTGAAAGTGTTCACAAGAATCTATTTGAAAATGCAGAGGTTCAGTCGACTGTAATAGGGTCCAGTCGAATGCTCAGTCGACGGTGTCAAGCAGAACCATAAATACAGCATATTGCAAAGGGGTCCAGTCGACTGATCTGGGGACCCAGTCGACTGCTTTTCAATTAATAGAAGCAGTAGCCAAAATCTACAGTATTCAGTCGACTGCTCAAAGGGTTCAGTCGACTGCTTCTCTGATATTCACTTACAGTGTCTCAAATACACGAGATCCAGTCGACTGATCAGGGGGTCCAGTCGACTGCTCCTCTGCTGGCAGCCCTGTGTTGAAAATTTACAACTCATGCTCCTCAATACAAACAACAATCACAACTACTACTGATTTCAACATGCTGCACATAACTACAGACGTTCAATTACAATGCTGTGGAGCTAATCTAAGGTTCTATTACCACATAGTACAAAATTCTCAATCCTTACACAAGTTTAGGATTTAAAACAAAAGCATATACAAGTGTTTTCCCCCGGCGTTCCTCGGCCTTACTCCTCACGCTTCTTCTTGCCCTTTTTCTTTTCACCTGCAATGGAGGAAGTCTCCACTGCTCAGCTATATGCTGAGTGTACAATTCTAAACAAATGCATATGGGCAATTCATGTTTTAAATATCTAATTCACATAATTTAGTCTCCGGGGAGAGAGATACGCATTCACCCAGTATATCGGCAAGTCTTAAATCTTAAACCGCGATGCCAATGGTTAGCCAAGAATCACTCAACCATTGCATCCATCTGCTCTGGTTGGCCACTTCCCACACCAAGCAAGTAGTCGTCACTACTGTAAACTCTCAAACATCGAGAGGCGTGCACCGGCGTAAAATTATATCAAACTCCCCTTTGACCCACATAGACATTTAGCATACTCACATAATCATGTCACCGTGCTTTTCTATACGTACTCGCTAAATTTAACACATAAATTTGCCCAGATCACAAATCATACAAAATATCTAAAACATCCCAAATTGTCTATATTACATAGGTTCAGAATTCATACCTCGAGCTATATCTCTCAAACTTCAGGAGAAGTACAAGAAGACTAAATAAACGTCAGATCTCCGATCTTAAACGATTCCTACAAGTATAAACATGTTTTTCCCAGATTCTTAAAATTAACTTTTCAGAAAAACTTTGCCAAACGTGGCCTAAGTAGTATCAAAACGTAGGTCTTACCTCCACGAGTTCGAATCTAGAATCTGGAGGAAATCTGACAGACGAACGGTCGCCGTTTGTCGTCGCAAAGCCCGTGGCAACCAAATCTCCCTTCTCTCTCCTCTCTCTAGATATTTGTGGGTTTGGATGAGATTTCAATCTCATCCTCATCTATATATATATATATAGGCAACTTTCAGGGAATTAAGTTTACCTCCCCACAAGTTTCTCAAAACTTCTAATTAAATCCTGAAACGTCGCACACATCCATTTTAGGCCTTTACGAGTGAAAATTAGAATTTTCAAAAGTTTTTGACTAAGTCTCGTTTGGGTCCAAAATAACGTCCGAAAACTATATTCAGTGAAATCTCTACACAACCTACCTTTTTAGTTAACGTGGCACTCACGTTCTCACCACAGTTCTCAAAATGATATAACCATATCAAAATTTACCAGAATTATACTACACAGGTAAATTACTATTCATAAAGTACCAGATATTTCAAATAACATTTAATCACATAAATGTCATATAAATCTTACGAATGCCTCAATGGATGTCGAATCACCGTGTCCTCACTTGTCACCCTTCGTTGACCATGGTCAACCAATTCCTCAATTATTAATCAACATTAATAATTCTCACAATTCAAATATGCATTTTAAAATGAATGCATTTTCCGGGACGGGTGTGACAACTCTCCCCTAAAAGAAATATAATATTGCAAGTTAATTTGTCTTGTCTTGACTTAACATATTATTTTGAAGGGCACTTGGTCTAGGTTTCATAATGTTTTTTTTTATAAAAAAAAGTCCATTGTACTCATCGTGCTGACATCAGTGCTCAAATAATACTTTTTATAAAAAAAAATTCATATTTTTTTTTAATTTAAAAAAGTTACTTTTAAAACATTTCTTTTTTAACGTCAACTTTTGAAATGTCTCTAAAATGAAAAAATTTAGAGATTTTGGGAAATGCATTTGAGTTTAAATTTCCTTCTTTAGAGAGATGTCTCTGAAACCTAAAAATTTGAACATATTTATATATAAAAATATATCTAAATTTGTCTTTGAGTTCGAAAAATTTTAGAGACATCTTGGGAGAATTGTCTCAGAGTCCAAAGAATTTAGAGGCATCTTAGTAGAAATGTCTCTGAAAACTGAATAATTTAGACACATCCTATGAAAAAATCCCTAAAAATATCTAAATCTAGAGAATTTCGAGTCATTTTGGGATAAATATCTTTAAAAAATCAACAAGCTAGTGTCTAAGAAGTTCAGGCAGTTGTAGCAAACAATAAAAAATAAAAAAATACTCCGTAAATTGGAAGAATGTGTCTAAAAATTCCAAATGTCTCTAAAAATGAAAATTTAAGAGACATTGCAGGAGTTGGCGTTAGCCAAGAAAATATTTAATTATTTATATATTTAATAAAAATTAGAGCATTGACAGTAGTGCGATAAGTACAATGTGGGGGAGAGTAAAATGAATAAATATTTTGTATGCAAAAATTAAAATTAAAAACTTAGAGACTTTAGTGCACCAAAAAAAAAAACAAAAATAAAGGAGAAAAATAGGTCCTTTTGCACTGAGATTTTTTTTGGCTGTCACTTTGGCCTTATTGACAAAGCCACAAGGACCTTAGCCTAATTTTTCCTTATTTTTAATAAACTAAATAATATTTTAGTACTCTATAATTTTTCAAATGCAATATTTAATTTAGTCATTTAAGTTTAAAATGGTGTCATCTAGTACCAAAAGCATTAAAAATACAGAACTGAAAGTAAATTTTTTGCGCTGTGAGAAATAGTAATGACACGTTAGAAAATTGTGTTTACAATAGAAAAACGTTCATATAATGGCTAAACTTCTCAGTACCGTTTATTTCTCCTAAAAAATATATATATATATATAGTTGTACTTGATTGATTGCCTTGAAACTTGTAACTTGTACTTTAATTTACAAACCACGTGGTTTGAAGTACCACGAAAGAAAGTAGTTGACCTACCAATTACTCCGAGAAGTTATTGAACGGTTGGGGACTACTGACATGTGGTGATCTCTATCACTTGTGAATTTTGCAATATTGCAAAGTTATTTGATTTTTGAGAGACATAAAGTTTATATTTTAGCACATGAATAAATATTGGGGTACAAATAAAATTCACAAACACAATCTATAAACACATAAATATGTCTATCTCTCTCCTAAAAAGGTCCACTAATACTGTGAGGTCTACTGACATTGTAGGATCCACAGAGTAGAGAGATAGACACGTTGGTGTTTGTGGATTGTATTTGTAGATTTTGTTTGTGCCTAAAGCATTAACACTCTTGTAGACACCCCATTTTGTCGGCTATCAGATTTAGGAGACCCATAACTTGGTAGTTCACAATGATCGAAAAAGACTCAAAAATGACTCTTGGAAGTTAGTTCTATCTCTCAAAATGCTCAAAATGACCAAAATACCCCCTAAAAGCCCAAAAACTCCCAGATTCGGACCGAAAGCTCCGGAAACATACTACGTCATAAGAAAAGTGGTAAAATGAGTTTTAACGCAAAATCAGATGAAATCGTCAGCCCCCAGAGACCCCCGGAAGTCTCGGAAGTTCCTGGAAAGTCCCCGTTAACCGGTTTGACCACGGTTTGACCAGACTTGACCATGGTTTGACCGAAATCATCCAAATTTGCCAAAAAGTTTCGAGATCATTCTAGATCATGTATAAAGTACTAAAACAAGTTTTAAAAGAAAATCGGACCAAAACGTCAGCTCCGGTGAGCTCCCCAGAGGTTCCCGGAACTTCGTGGGAATCCTAGGTTTGACCGATTTGACCAAATAGTTGACTTTAAAATTGGAGTGCCGTATTATTTTTCAAACATTTTTCATGGATACTACCATTCAATAGCTTTCCAACGGTATATCGCACATAATTTCTGGATTTAAAACGGATTTATTATGAACTTTCGAAGGTGAAAAAGGCGATCAAATCGGCTTTTATCGGGAATACCGCAAAACTTTTCAAAGTGACCTACCTCCGAACTATTTTTTATGTAAAGTAGACTCCATTACCTTTCCAACGGTATATCACAACCTTAGTTTGGAGTTCATGTGCATTTTTTGTGAATTTCCTAAATTTATTTTGTGTGATCTTTCACTTGGCATTGTGTGATACTTGGCTTAGATCTTATGAATGATATCTTATCTTTTGATCTTCCATTACAAGATTCTTATGAAATGTAATATACTATCATAGTATTAACTATCGAACCAAATATAAAAAAAGATGATTATTTGGATGCTAATTGAGGCCCGTCGAAAGACGGGGCGAGTTGAGGGTGTTTTAGTCGTGGAAAAGGCTCCTTTCTCTCTCGTACCAAAACCCCGAGCCAAGTTCTTTGGTTATGAAAGGTCGGTGCCCTTTTATCCATTTAGGTGAGTCAAATTAGGCTTCCTGGTTCCTTAAAGACCAAGTGGCAACTCTGTATCTGTTTTCAACATACTTTTTCTTTTCTTTCAAATCAATTTCAAAACAAGAGGAAAATCAATTCCGAAATCCCGCCGGAAACAGAAACGGGGGGTAGGCTCACGGAAGCCACTTGTCCACAATCGAGCGACTCTGCTAAGGATTTTTATTTTAAAAACAAAATAATACAGAGGTTTGACTCATAAGAAGCATTCTTAAAATCATCTTTTTACTATGTCTGGTTCACCGCATTGCACTTCTGCATTTCACCCTCCGAATGTGTCTGAAACGCGGCGCTGGCATTGTTCAGATCTTGCTGTGCCAGGGCACAAGTCACCGTTGATACTGTACCTTCGAAGGTATATCAAAAAGAGTAAAAACTTCTGTACTGTCTCTCTAACGGTATATTGGAACTCTCGTCAACGGACCCTCTTTGACTAAACCTAGCCTTTGCATATAGATTCCTGTAGAACCTTTCATAGGACTGTTCATTTATTTTTTTAGATAGGGTAATATGATATAACTGTCGTATGCCTGAAGGGATTATCTGCGCGGTGTAGACGCTTATGTGGCAAGAGGCAGAACCTCTTTCCTATGATGGAATCACTCACATGTGATTTCATTGAGTTGACCTGCCTAGGCACCATGATAAAGATGCATGCTCCATATTCACAAAGATAAACGCCGCAAATCTTGTTTGTTGGTCCTAAGACATAGGAGTATGAAAACTTTCTAGACAGCATGATCACCGTCATATTTACCAGTTTCTCCCAGAAGCTCTGTCCAAATCTCCCAGATTTCCCAACTATACCAGTTTCTCCCAAAAACCCTATCCAAATCCCCAGATTGCCCAGAAATCTCAGTTTCTCCCAAAAACTCTGTCTAAATTTCCCAGATTTCCCAAAAATCCCAACAACTCTGTCCTAACTTCCCAGAAATGCCTAGATATACCAATTTCTCCCAGAAAATTCTGATTTCCTAGTTTCTCCCAGAAACTCTGCCTAGATTTCCAAAACACTTAAAAATTCCCAAATATACCAGTTTCTCCTAGAAAACTTGTCTACATTTCTCAGAAAATTCCCATATATACCAGCTCCTCCCAGACTGTAACAACCTGCATTTGCATTTAATTTTAATCTGACAGTTCCATAATTAATCTGCATTTTTGCATTTGTCATATTTAATATACATTGATTGCTTTTAATTTAGTCTCAAATCTCATATGTTAAATCTTGATTTAGTTACTATTGTAATTTTTGTTGGGGCCAAATTACAATTTCTGTAAATATTAATAACACCTGTGGTGGATTTTAAAACTGTATTTCAAAATAGTGGAAATTTTTTCTTTTAACTCAAGCAGTATTTTTATAAAACCAGGAAATCAATTCTTACGTTAAAATGAATTTTCGGTATTTTTGTGATGAACACCGCGCCACGAAAATACCAGTTTATGTTCAAACTGTCCGCACTGTGCTAAACTTCCACAGATTTTGGAAGTGATGTAAAGTTAGATTTGACATATGCTTTATTTCCATTAATGGAAACTAATCATTTGATAAAGCCTAGTTTGGTTGTGCTTTTATATTGTGTATTAGTTTATGCCAAAAGCTTCATTTCCCAAACATCTTTCATATGCCCCCTAGGAGTCTAGAGTTGGCTCTTGAATGATCTGTGAGGTAAATATACATCAGTGTATATACGTATGTATAATTTTATATGTGTGATCTGTATTTTAGTTAGTTCACTTAGAAATTAGAAATAATTTAGTTTGTTGAGTGAGTATCACAACTCACAACTTGGAGCCCAAGATTGTGAGTTCTAATAACTCATACACTCACATACTCTCTGAATCACACACTTTCTGTACATCAATTTCATAGAGAGTTAGAGAGAATCACAGAGACTTATACATAATTTTATATGCTGAGAGCAAGCTCCTAATTCACCATTGCCAAGCTTGTAGTTGGGGCTTCTATTTTATTGAATCTTTCTCAACACACACATCCTTTCCAATCAGTGAGTATTATTAACTCACTCCCAATGTAATTCATGTCTTAATTTTGTTTATATAGCTTGATTTGGAAATCACCATAGTTAATTTTACGTTGATGTTCCATAGCTTGAAAATCATGAATTCTCAAACTCAATCAAAATCTGTGTTGATAGATAAATATGAGAGACTATAGTATGTATTGACTATGTTTAAAGTATTGAAGCCTAATTTGTTCATATGAAAAAGTATATTAAGGATAAAGCTTTGACAACTTTTAGTTTTTCATGAAATTCAAGAGCTATGATTTGATTTGTGTTTAATTGATTTCATATTTGTAATCCTTGTAAGAAAAGGGAGAGATCCATATATGACATGATGTATATACCAACAGTTCTGAAAATGGGTCAAAAAGACCCCTGAAAACTGAAACAGAGCAGTCCTGACGAAGAAGACGAAGTCTCGCGCGCGCGATCGCGCGAGCGGCCCGGGCGAGCGACCCCTCGCGCGAGCAATCCGCGCGCGCGAGCCACGTGGATTCAGGCAGATATAAAAGTTTATAAAGTAAAATGAAAAATAGGCAGGTCGCGCGAGTGAGGGTTGCGCGAGAGACCTTTCGCTCGAGCGACCCGTGCGCGCGAGGTGGCTGATTTCAGGCAGGAAGAAAGGTTTTAAAATAAAAAGAAAAATGGGCAGGTCGCGCGAGCGGCCCGTACGAGCGACCTTTCGCGCGAGCGGCCCGCGCGCGCGACTTCTGGCAGTTTCTAATTCTTGCTTGTTTTGTGTTTAGGAACTGTTTGGGTGGTATTTTATGAACTGGTAAAGCCAGACTGTCTGGGAAATTTATTAAATCAGAGTCTTAATTTGATATGTTTGAACGATTAAAACAGTGAATTGTGATTTATCAATCCCCGTACGTACGTATTCCTTTAATTCATTAAATTCCTTTACGTTTAAGGTTCATGACATACATGTGGTGTCAGTTGTACATGCATGGTGAGTGTGAATGTTGGTCAGTGTGGCATAGTGAGTGCGGTTGAGATTGTGTTGTGGACACTCCCTGGTAAGTGAGTACCAAAGTGTGTTGTGATTGAGATTGCGGCGAGGGTGTCTTTGAAATGCGACAGTGGCAAAACTGGACACTCCCTGACGACCATGGTAGCGTCAAAGTGTGTGAAGCCGAACTTGGACATTCCCTGGCACCCATGGAAGTGCTAAAGTGTGGCCTACGGACACTCCCTGATACCCCAGTCTGGATACTGCGTGAGGGTTCCTCCGGTATTTGCATGGCGGATTAGGTAGTCAAAGTGTGAGGCAACAGACACTCCCTGGTACCCCAGACCAAAGTGTGAGGCAAACTGGACATTCCCTGGCACCCCTGTGCTAAAGTGTGGCTATCTTAGCATTTCAAAGATACTGATGTGTGATGTTGGGTTGTTGGGTTGTTGGGTTTTGTCGAGAGAAAAGAGTCGGTAAGATGAGATGGTGCATTGTTCACATACACGGTCACATATATGTGAATTTATCTCTCCAATAACATTGTGGTTGTTTTTCTAAAACGAACTCTTTATCATAATTATAAACTTGTGGATTTAAATGAGAAATGTAAAGAGGTAAATGAGTATGTTTTACATTCAAAGTTATGTTTTTAATACTCACCAGCTTCTTGAAGCTGACGACGTTGATGCGTCCTGGACATTCGTGTTCAGGTTTTTCAGGTTTTGATCAAGCGGAACATTATGACTATGCGAATTGAGAACAACTGCTGGAAACAGATTTATTTTCATATGCTTTAAGTTGAACTGTTAAGGATGACTGTAATAGACACTAAGTTATTGTTTTGACTTAAGGCGGTCTGTGCCTTTAGAGACCCCGTGCTGTAATATGTAATAAGTTAGAAAAATATTTGTAAGCTTTGATTACTCTACTCGGATTATTCTATTATTGTTATTCGACATTTGGGACAGAATCGATCCTTCAAACTGTCGCGACCTACGGGTCCATAAAGGAAATTAAACGCTTTCCTTATTTATGCTACGTCGGGGCGTGACACAGACACTTTGTCCAAATTCACCTTGTTTCTCCCAGAAACTCAGATTTTCCAATTTCTTCCAGAAACTCTGTCCAACTCCGTCCAAGTCACCTAGAAAACCCTATTTCACCCAGAAACTCTAAGAGTCCTGTTTCTCCCAGAAATCTCATATGCACCAATTTTTCCCAAAAATTCTATCCAATGCGTCTAGATTTCCCAGAAATCCCTGTGGATCCCAGAAACCTTGGAATCCATGCTTTTTCCAGAAACCTTTCCTATTCTACCTTGTTTCTCCCAGAAACTTTGGTTTTGCAGTTCCCTTGAGAAACTCTGTCCAAATCACTTAGATTTCCCAGAAATCCCTGTTTCCTAGAAACACTGCCAAAATTCATCCAGATTTTCCAAAAATCTCTACTTATAAAATTTCCCAGATTCTCATTCCTCAAAGAGCAAACCTGTCTTCCTCACCCTCCCTATGACGGCGATCATCCTAGAAAGAAAAGTTAGCACACTCTGTATGGTTAGGACCTTACTTGCTTAACTGCTACATGTTAGAAGTAGGGGCATCATATAGATTAGGGCATGCATCTGCATGCTTCTCTCATATGCATAGACAAGTCATGTCAGTTCGCTTGCACGCACATCTTGTCAGTCTCACATGTGTCAGTCTCTAAACATCTAACGCATACATGTCATCATCCTCACCCATCTCAATCGTTGTACAGAAGTCGTATACATACTACAACCGTCATCGGTTCACATCGATAAATTCTTCGAAATTTCTATCATCTCCTCCCACTAGGAGTCTATAAAAAACATTTTGCGCCTTTGCCGATTTGGGCTTTTTTTTTACTTCTATCTTAGTCCTAGATAAGGACACTTTTGTACCTCCCCGGATTCATTGTCTTGTTCGTGGACTAGCCCAGGCCATCATAAACCTATCAAGGCTCAGGCCATGACACCGACGGCTACATACGCCTTCGCCATGATATCCAAGACCTCATCGGTCCGAAAATCATCAAGCCATCACTCATCCAACCCTATGTCAACCAAAAAGCCCCCTGGCTTCATCGAACCTAAAGCCCCTGGCTCATCTGATCAAGTGATCCCCTTGGCTGAGGCCAATGATTGTTGAAGCTACGCAGTGAAGTGATAATGTCTGGAACTTCTGCTGAAAAAGAAAAAAATAATAAATGGGTCACAAAGACACTCCATTTGAGACCGGGTCGAGTCTAGTCGCGTCTGTCCTATGTTTTGAGTCTATTTCAAGTTTAGTCTTGTCGTCAAGTCCGTCTGTCCTATGAAGAGTTGAGAATTGAATAGTCTTACTTTAAGAATTTAAAAGATGCTTTTGCTTAAATCTCAAAAAGACATACTTGAAACTGACTTGGGGTTTGCCTAACACCCTTTTCCCACCATTTCAAAGCCTTGAGCCCAATCCAATGGGGAGCCATACAATATGTCTGATTGAAAGCAGTGCAGACTTAGTCTTTGATGGTAGCCAAACACTTTCAATGAGTTTCTTCTCCCCTTCAAAACAAAAAAAAAAAAAGGAAAGAAAAAGAAAAATAAAAGCTCGCTAGGTTGAAAACCCGAAAAGGGCACCTAGGCAAAAGTTAGAGCAAAAAGGGTGCTGATTTCCAAAATCAGACCCTAGCCAGTCAAAAGGTTGGAGAAAATTTTGATGAGACAAATGAGAGAAGATATGCTTCAAGGTACATCATGAGAACATGTATAGATCATATTTCAAAGGTCCTAGAACGGCCACAAACAAATTTTGAGAGCCGATATGCACATTGTAAAATTTTGAGATTGCAATCGGAAGATCTCACATTAATCAACTACATGAAAAGAAAAATTGACTGGCTAGGCGAAAGTGAAAAGGATCAATCCTCAAAACAAAAAAAAAAGAAAAAAAAAAAAGAAAGGGAGATTGAAACTGAATCCTCTTATTCAAAGCTACCACAAGTGGCTCAAGTTTGAACTTATTTGACGATTGGTTTGAAAAACCCTCATACCTCTCCTTTTCAAGACCTTGCCTTGAACTACGCTTGACCTGATTCCTACTCGGGGATACGTAGGCAACCGCATCGGTTCGGTCGACACCATCATAATCAAACCAATTTCTTTCAAGATCTTGCCGTAAACTACTCTTGACCTGATTCCCACTCGAGGATACGTAGGCAACCGCATCGGTTCGGTCGACACCATCATAATCAAACCAATTTCTTTCAAGACCTTGCCTTGAACTACGCTTGACCTAATTCCCACTCGAGGATATATAGGCAACTGCATCTGTTCGGTCGACACCATCATAATCAAACCAATTTCTTTCAAGACCTTGCCTTGAACTATGCTTGACCTGATTCCCACTCGAGGATACGTAGGCAACCACATTGGTTCGTTCGACACCATCATAATCAACCCCCCCTCCTTTCAAAGCCTTGCCTTGAACTACGCTCGACATGATTCCCTCTCGGGTACTGTGGATGCCGGGATTCCACCACTTTTTGTTTTGTTTGAAATTTGATTTGAAATTGATCAAAGGAAGAAAATGAAAGGTCTGTTGAAAACAGATACAGAGTCGCCACTTGGTCTTTAAGGAACCAAGAAACCTAATTTTGACTCACCCAAGCGGATAAGGGCACCGGCCCTTCATAACCAAAGAACTTGGTTCGAGGTTTTGGTACGAGAGAGGAAGGAGCCTTTGTCGCGACTAAAACACCCTCAACTCGCCCCGTCTTTCGACGGGCCTCAATTAGCATCCAAATAATCATCTTATACTATGTATGGTTCGACAAATAATACTACGATAGTATATTACATCACATAAGAAACTTGAAATGGAAGATCTAAAGATAAGATATCATTCAATGCGAAGTGAAAGATCACACAAATAAACCTAGGAAAAATCGTCTAATCATATATCAATTAATCAAGTTTTCATAATCTAAAGGGGACATGAATTGTTCTTGGAACCAATAAACAAAGAAATCAAAATATGCTTAGCAAGCTAGTATGATGCATGTTAATTTTTGAGAAAAGAAGATCCCTCAATCCCCGGGACGGATGAGAAAGGATGATTAGATCAAGGGGAAGCATGAACGTGTGATTGTGATCATCCCTTATAATCTTCTTAGATTAAGAGTTACAAAAACCCCAAATCTTGCATGGATGCAATGTATGTATCTAAGATGTGCAAAGGTTGTAGTGTGTTTTGGGTACATGGATTTCTAGAAGACTTAGGAGTCTAAAATGTGTATGAATGAATGAATTAAATCAACATGGGATATATACAAATGTAGTATGAACTACTTCCTAAGATATGAACTAATTTGGAATGCATATGAGCATCAAATCAAAGAATGAAAGTTAAAGTATACTTGCTGTGAATAGTGGACAGAACAGTAGCATCATCTTTGGGAATTTGAAAAGAGGGGTTAGGAATGTTTTCAATGAATGATTTTTTATGGAGATGTTCCTTATTGTGTCTAGAACACAACCCAAAAGGCCAATCTTGAATAGCTATCACAGATTGATAGAAATCATATAAACAACACAGGTCACTCAGAAACAGAGTTTGTACTGTCGACTGAAATGTTGAAAAATATTAGAAAATGAAAACGAATGATCTAGAGGCCCATTTTATACAGAAAGTTTCCTAAGCCATTGAAGTTTAAGGGAAAAATAATTTAGGACCACACCTTTTGGAAAAGTTTTCTGAAAAAGAGGTTGGAAGTGGACCTAGCTGCTGTGACAGCAGAGGCAGAATGTTTGGAAGGAATGTTTGGGTCCAAATGGACCATTTCCAAGTACTTCCAAGTCAAACCAAAAATCATGGGTGTTCTCCAATGAGTTAGGAAGACTTTCCAAGTGGCCTTGCATCCATATGTTGAGTATTGAGTCCTAGGGAAATCTTTGAACTCAGCTCACTCACTGTTTTGACTCATTGTTTTGAAGATTTTGGTGAAAACAAAGTTTTGTTTCTTGAAGCCAACATAAGAAGGATTGAGAGGGGTTTTGAAATAGATGTTTTGAAAGCATGTTTTCAATACTCAATAAGGATTATAGCCACTCAAAATGTCAACACCAAACTTATCATCAAGAACCTCCAAGATTGTTGGAGAGATTTATTTTATTTTGAACATAACTTCAATACATTTCAAGAATACCTTGGAAGTATTGAGGTTATGATCATCATCTATCAAACATGTTTTTGAGGTCAAGAGCTACTATCCATAAGGATTCACTCACCCCAAACTTCATGTCATCACTTAGATGATGATGAACTAGTAAGTAAATAAAGAAAATCAAAAAGAAATGAGATATGAAGAGATGAAACTATGTCGTTTTGGCTTTCAATTAATCAAATTGGACCCCCAAAAAAATTACAAAAATGGACTCTGCGAGGATTGAGTGCCGCGGCGGCACTGGGCCAGTGCCGCGGCGGCAGTGCTCCTCTGAAGCCCAGAAAATTACGTTTTAGGCCCCCAGAGGTTCCGGTATTCGCGAAAAGGCCCTATTTCGTCCAAAATTCACAGAAAATGCATACGAACTCCAAATTAAGGTTGTGATATACCGTTGGAAAGGTAATGGAGTCTACTCTACATAAAAAATAGTTCGGGGATAGGTCACTTTGAAAAGTTTTACGGTATTCGCGATAAAAGCCGATTTAATCGCCTTTTTCGCCTTTGGAAATTTATAATAAATTCGTTTTAAATCCAGAAATTATGTGCGATATACCGTTGGAAAGCTATTGACCTCTAGTATCCATGAAAAATGTTTGAAAATTGTTTTGGTGCCCCGGTTTCAAAGTCAAATTCTGGTCAAACTGGTCAAACCTGGGATTCCCGGGAAGTTCTGGAAACCTCCAGGAGTTCCCGGGAGCTGACGTTCTCGCTCGATTTTCTTTTGGAACTTGTTTTAATACTTATCTCATGATTTAAAATGATTCTGGTGAATTCGGACGATTTCGGTCAAACTTGGTCAACCTTGGTCAAACCCGGTCAAACCTTGGTCAAACCTAGTCAAACCTTGGTCAAACCAGTCAACGGGGACTTTTCGGGAACTTTCGGGACTTCCGGGGGTCTCTGGGAGCTGACGATTTCACCCGATTTCTCTTAGAAACTCATTTTATCACTTTTCTTACGACATAGCATGTTTCCAGAACTTTGGGGCCAAATCTGGGAGTTTTAGGGGCATTTTGGTCATTCTGAGCATTTTGAGAAATAGAACCAACTTCCAGGAGTCCTTTTGAGTCCTTTTTCGATCATTGTGAACCACCAAGCTATGGGTCTCCTAAATCTGATAGCCGACAAAATGGGGTGTCTACAGTTTGCCCCTCTTTGGCATGAACTTGCGAGGCAACGCATGTCGCAAGCGAGTGCCAAAGCTTTGAAGAGACAGGACTTTTTGGAGGCTATAGATTTAGGATAAAAACGTTGCAAAAGATGCGAGGATGATGAGGTTAGTGCTGGTCATGCTTCGCGTGAGCTGCCTACGTATCCCAAGGGGAATCAGACCAGGACGTAGTTCAGGGCACAAAGGAATAAATCACACATGCACATACACAACAATCAGGCGGATGCTATGCTATATGAGGATGATATGCAATGTGTGGATGTGATATGATTTCGTACATGAGTCCTATCATGCCTAGCTTTCTGATCCTAGAATGAGCAGGTGCCATGGGGTGTGCCACTCCGAGTGGGCTGGTGTTGTGCTAGTGTTCGTGACTGTGATGTAGTGGATGACTCGGATGAGGACATCAAGGTTTAGAAGACTCTGGGTCTAGGGGCAAACTTCTGGAACTTGGGAAGTGTGTGTTGCAAGCGAGTGAGATGGATCAGGTACGCGTTGTCTAAAAAAAAAGACAACAACTAAAGGTGACCGAGGGATTTTGTGATGAAAAGGGATAGATGAGGAAACTCATGATAGACGGGAGACACGGAGCCATGGAAGGACTGTGCTTCATGTGGACGATGCCCTGATTGTTCCTGATGGCTGACTTTCGGGAGTTGGTTCCTCTTCTGCTACTTTCTGCTGGGGGTAGTGGGAATTAGTATCTTTCGGTTCCTGTCCTCGGGGGGTGACGCGGGGTTCTCGGAGAATCTCTCTTTTCTTGATCGGGGAACCAGGACCCATCTCTGAATCTCTCACGGCTGATCAAATCCTTCGGCGCTCAATCCAAGAGGGCCGGTCGGGGCCTCCGGGAGCTGGTATCTTTCTGTTTCTGTCCTCGGAGGATGATGTAGGGTTCTCGGAGAATCTCTTTTTCCTTGATCGGGGAACCAGGACCCATCTCTGAATCTCTCACGGCTGATCAAATCTTTCGGCGCTCAATCCAAGAGGGCCGGTCGGGGCCTCCGGGAGCTGGTATCTTTCTGTTTCTGTCCTCGGAGGATGATGTAGGGTTCTCGGAGAACCAGGACCCATCTCTGAATCTCTCACGGCTGAGCAAATCTTTCGGCGCTCAATCCAAGAGGGCCGGTCGGGGACTCCGGGAGCTGGTATCTTTCTGTTTCTGTCCTCGGAGGATGATGTAGGGGACTCTCTGAGAATCTCTCTTCAATTCTTGACCTAGACCCAGGATCCATCTTTGAATCTCTCGTAGTTGGTCATATTTTGTAATGCTCAATCCAAAAGAGCTGATTAGGGCCTTCAGAAGCTAAAGGATAATGTACTCTGCTAGAGTAAAGGTATCATTCTAATTGTGATGAGGGATATAGAGATGGTCTGCGGCAGTTAAGGTTTTGATTATTGAAAGAGGAGGGTGATCAACAATGGACTTATGATGAAAGAAGGTCATCAACGGCCACTCATGGACTTATGTTGCAACGAAGAAAGATCAAACAGCCACTCATGGACTTATGTTGCTAGGAGAAAGAAGATCATCAACAGCCACTCATGGACTTATGTTGCATGAAGAAAGATGATCAACAGCCACTCATGGACTTATGTTGCATGAAGAAAGACGAAAGATCAACAGCCACTCATGGACTTATGTTGCAAGGAGAAAGGAAGATCATCAACAGCCACTCATGGACTTATGTTGCAAGGAGAAAGGAAGATCATTAACAGCCACTCATGGACTTATGTTGCAAGGAGAAAGGAAGATCATCAACAGCCACTCATGGACTTATGTTGCAAGGAGAAAGGAAGATCGTCAACAGCCACTCATGGACTTATGTTGCATGAAGAAAGATGAAAGATCAACAGCCACTCATGGACTTATGTTGCTAGGATGAAAGAAGATCATCAACAGCCACTCATGGACTTATGTTGCATGAACGAAGATGATCAACAGCCACTCATGGACTTATGTTGCATGAAGAAAGATGAAAGATCAACAGCCACTCATGGACTTATGTTGCATGAAGAAAGATGAAAGATCAACAGCCACTCATGGACTTATGTTGCAAGGAGAAAGGAAGATCATCAACAGCCACTCATGGACTTATGTTGCATGAAGAAAGATGAAGGATCAACAGCCACTCATGGACTTATGTTGCTAGGGTGAAAGAAGATCATCAACAGCCACTCATGGACTTATGTTGCATGAAGAAAGATGAAGGATCAACAGCCACTCATGGACTTATGTTGCATGAAGAAAGAAGATTTAGCTTTTGGCAGTTTGGAAAAGGATGAAATCTTCCCCAAGTTTTGACGCTTCTTATGCTGACGCCTTGACCGGTGCAGTAATGGTGTTTGGTACTCCTGCTTGTATTGGTATGCTCTTTATAACTTGATTTGAAAATTTTATTAGTCACTATTGATTTACACATTTGAGAGTACAACAGACTCAAAAACTTGACAGACATTGACGCACGAGGACGACACATTTGACACCAAAATGAAACAAGTTCGACTTGCCAAAACTTGATGTGCTTTTATCATAAATGATGTACCATTTCTCTTTTGTGTTTACTTCTCTCCTTAACGTGGCATCACTTTGATGGTGAATCTTATTTTTGAAAATTCCTCCCTACTGATCTAATCAATTTCTTTGCTTCTCTCAAGATGTGCTTTGAATTAGTGCCTTAGCTTATGGAATGAAAGACGCTCCATTTCCATCTGTTCAAGACAATGTTTGTGACTTGAAGGCTTACCATTGGTGTATAGGGATTGGGTGGCAAACAAAGTTTGCCCCTGGTTTGAAGGGCATGAAGTGGGATCGGTAGGCAAATGAGGTAAATGACCGAAGTTTGCCCCTAGTTTGGAGGAAGGTTCATTGGAGATTTTGGGCAAACGAGGTAGGTGACCGAAGTTTGCCCCTTGTGTGAAGGGTAGATAATAAAAGTCAGGCAAACGAGGCTGGTAGCCGAAGTTTGCCCCTAGTGTGGAAGGTGATTTTCTGGCTTGAGGCATGGACCGTGACTTTAATCTCTCAAATGCTCATAATTTTTGCCCAGGCACCAAGGAGGCGGCCTGGCGAGCTATTTTCTCTCTTTTGTTATTGCTCACTTTGGATTTAGCTCTAATTTTTGCCTAGGCGTCCTAGCGAGCCATCCCTTTTCATTTTTATTTTTATTTTATTTTTATTTTATTTTATTTTTATTTTTTTGAAAGTCTGCCTACGTACCCCCAAGTGGGGATCAGGTCCAACGTAGTTCGGGCCATGGTTGGAAAGAAGCGGGTTGATTTTTAGGTAGGTGGGGTGACCGAACCGTTGTGGTTGCCTACGTATCCCCGAGCAGGAATCAGGTCGAGCGTAGTTCAAGGCAAGGCTTTGAAAGGAATTGGTTTGATTATGATGGTATTGACCGAACCGATGTGGTTGCCTACGTATCCCCGAGTGGGAATCAGGTCGAGCGTAGTTCAAGGCAAGGCTTGAAGGAAATTGGTTTGATTATGATGGTGTTGACCGAACCGATGTGGTTGCCTACGTATCCCCGAGTGGGAATCAGGTCGAGCGTAGTTCAAGGCAAGGCTTGAAGGAAATTGGTTTGATTATGATGGTGTTGACCGAACCGATGTGGTTGCCTACGTATCCCCGAGTGGGAATCAGGTCAAGCGTAGTTCAAGGCACGGTCTAAAATAAGGGGTTTGAGGTATGAGGGTTTTTCAAACCAATCGTCAAAGAAGTTCAAACTTGAGCCACTTATGGTAGCTTTGAATAAAAGGATTCAGTTTCAATCTCCCTTTCCTTTCTTTTTCTTTTTCTTTTTGTTTTGTTTTGAGGATTGATCCTTTTCACTTTTGCCTAGCCAGTCAATTTTGCTTTTTAATGTAGTCGATTCTTGTGAGATCTTCCAATCGCCATCTTAGAATTCCGAAATGTGCATGTCAGCTCTCGGAATTTATTTGTGGTTGTTCCGTGCCTTTGGAAGTGTGATCTAGGCACATACGATTCTCTCATTTGTTTTATCAAAAATTTCTTTCATTTTCTCCATCATTTTGACTGGCTAAGGTCAGATCTTGGAAATCAATACCTTTTCAGCTCTAACTTTTGCCTAGGTGCCCTTTCGGGTTTTCAACCTAGCGAGCTTTTCTTTCTTTTTTTTTTTTTTTTGAAAGTGGAGATGAAACTCATTGAAATGTTTGGCTACCATCAAGGACCAAGTCTGCGCAGGTTCGCATGGCTATCAATTGGGTTGGGCCCAAGGCTTTGAAATGGTAGAAATGGTGGAAAGGGTGTTGGGCAAGCCCCAAGTCAGTTCCAAGCATGTCTTTTCAAGATTGAGGCAAGAGAATCTTTAAATTCTTAAAGTAAGGCTATTCAATTCTCGGCTCTTCATCGGTGTCAGCGCAAAATTGACTTTGACCTTTCAGGATTTTTTTGTTTGAGTAAAAAAAAATATTTTTTTTAGCAAAGTAATATCCATGGTAATTTGAAAAGTGACACTTCAGTTCAGCGATTCATGCATCTATGACTAGGCACATTAGATTAGGCAAAATGAGACTTCATTCCATCACTAGAGAAGGTTACAGACTCATAACAACTTGATGACAGACGGACTCGACCACAAGACTAAACTTGAAATAGACAAAACACACAACAGACTCGACTGGACTTGACCCGGTCTCAAATGGAATGTCACAGTGACTCGCTTATTCTTCTTTTTTTTTTTTTTTTTTTTTTTTTAAAAAGAGCATCCTCATTTGTTTTGATAGCAAAAGTCCCAAACACCATCGCTTCACCGGCACAGGTTCAACATTCATGGTCCTCAGCGAACGGGATCATTGAAATGGATAGGTCATGGGTTGGTCCAGACCGAGGTAGTGAATTGGATTGGGGTGCGGCGCATCATCTAAGAGATCCTGAATTGAGTGACGGAGCCTCTTACAGTTGTCGGTCTCATGGCCTTGGTCTTGGCGGTAATCACAATACTTGGATTCATTGTACCCAGGAGGTGGGTGATTAGGAGGCTTACTGGGCTCCAAAGGTACAAGGTGGCCCTTTTGAACAAGCTGATTGAGAGCGGAGGATAAGCTCATGTCAAGTGGTGTGAAGACTCTTTGGTTTCCTTTCTTGTGCCTCTTACTGCAGTCATTTTGGCTTGATGATGGGCTTAAGGCATTGACATCTAGGCTCTCTTGATCTTCACCAAAGGTATGGGGTCTCTTCTCCTTTTGCAGTGACCCAGCTCCATTGATCTTGCCTTCACATATAGCATCCTCGATTCTAGTCCCAACCTCAAACAACTCTTCAAATGTTGAGATGGACTGGTAGAATAGTTTTTCATGGTATACTGGTTGCAGGTTCTTGACCAGCATACGTACTTGTTCTTTCTCAATAGGCCTGTGGATCATTTGGGCTACTTTATTCCTCCATCTGCTCAAGAATGCAGCGAAGGACTCATTGAAATTCTGCCTGGTAGTTTCCAGATCTCGGATGGTGACATCAAGCTCTTGGTTGTAGGAGTAGTGATCAATGAAAGTTCTAGCAATATCTTCCCAAACTCGGGTCTTGGAAGTTTCAAGGGTTAGGAACCAGGATAGTGCGGCTTTCTGGAGGGTTTGAGGGAACAGCATAGCTATGTGCTCATGGGTGCAGCCCATTGACTGGAAAATGCTCATACAAAACTTCACGTGGCTCTTTGGATTTCCAGTTCCGTCAAAACGGTCAATTTCAGGCATCTTGAAGTTCTCGGGTAGCCTTACCTTGTTGGGCTCAAACAATCCTTCCAGATCTAACATGTAATCGTCGACCCCCTTACTCTTCCTTAGTATGTTCTCAAGCTTGTCGACCTTGTCCATTTTCTCTTGGAGATTTTTCTCATATGCAGGCAGCAGGACCCCTTGAAACCATTCTTCTTCTCCATTATTTTTGGGAGGCGGTCCGAATCCAGGTGGTGGTGGTGGCATGAACCCAGGTGGGTACTGTGGCTGCTGTTGCCGGAACTCTTCCATAAATTTCAGAACTTGAGTCAGCCGATCTGACTGTTCAGTGACCTTGGCTTCCAAAGTTTCTTGATTCATGTTGAATTTTCTCGGCGGACTGATTCTAACCAAATGACTGCTCGAACTTCTGACCCAGGATGGGGATCTCAGAGGCTGACTTTGGGAGTCTATAATGACCTATAGATTCGAGAGGAGAGGTGTATCAGATTTTGATAGTGATGACCTTAGATAGACAATGACAGTGATGTTAAGGAAGATGGACCGGCTTATGTACAGACTGACTGAGATAGTGTGCGCAGACTGATGAGAATGGTGCATGCACATGAGACAAGCATGCGGATGCAAGCCCTAATCTATATGATGCTCCTATTTCCAACATATAGCAGTTAAACAAATAAGGTCCTAGCCATACATAGTGTGCTAACCTTACTTTCCAGTATGATCACCAAGGGATAACAGGGATTTCCGGGATACTTTGGGAATTTCGGATAGAGTTTCTGGGAGAAACATGGGTTTGGAAGATTCGGAGAAATTTCTAGAAGTCATTTGAGTTTCTAGGAGAAAAAAGGATTTCTGGTTGATTTGGACTGAGCTTCTAGGAGAAACTGGTATTTTGGGTATTTCTGAGAAATATGGATAGAGTTTCCAGGGGAAACAAGTATATCTGAGCATTTCTAGGTGATTTGGGTAGAGATGCTGGGATTTTTGGAGAATCCGAGAGATTTGGGCAGAGCTTCTGGGAAAACAGGTACTTTGGGTATTTTTAAGAAATTTGGATAGAGTTTCTGGGAGAAACTAGTATATCTGGGAAGATAGGACAAAGTTTCTTGGAGGAATTGGCATATCTGGGAGATTTAGACAGAGTTTCTGGGAGAAACTGGTTAATATGGTTATATCTGGGATATCTGGACAGAGTTTCTGGGAGGAATTGGCATATCTGGGAGATTTAGACAGAGTTTCTGGGAGAAACTGGTTAATATGGTTATATCTGGGATATCTGGACAGAGTTTCTAGAAGAAACTGGTTAATATGGTCATATCTAGGATATCTGGACAGAGTTTCTGGAAGAAACTGGTTAATATGGTGATAGTGATCATACTGTCTAGTAGGTTTTCATACTCCTATGTCTTAGGACCAACAAACAAGGTTTGCGGTGTATATCTTTGTGAGCATGTAGCAGATATCTTTGTCATGGTGCCTAGGCAGGTCAACTCAATGTGATCACATGTGAGTGATTGCCTTAGGAATCATAAGAAAGAGGTTCTGTTCTATGCCACATAAGCGTCTACACCGCGGAGGTAATCCCGCTAGGGCATACAGCAGTTATATCACATTGTCCTATCTGAAAAGATAAATGAACAGTCCTATGAAAGGTTCTACAGGAATCTATATGCAAAGGCTGGGTTTAGTCAAAGAGGGTCCGTTAACGAGAGTTCCAATATACCGTCGGAGAGACAGTACGGAGGTTTTTACTCTTTTTGATATACCTTGGAAGGTACAGTATCAACGGTGACTTGTGCCCTGGCACAGCAAGACCTGAACAATGTCAGCGCCGCGTTTCAGACACAGTCGGAGGGGGGAAATGCAAGAGTGCAATGCAGTGAACCAGACACAGTAAAAAGATGATTTTAAGGATGCTTCTTATGAGTCAAACCTCTGTATTATTTTGTTTTGAAAATAAAATTCCCCAGCAGAGTCGCCAGATTGTGGATACCGGGATTCCACCACTTTTTGTTTTGTTTGAAATTTGATTTGAAATTGATCAAAGGAAGAAAATGAAAGGTCTGTTGAAAACAGATACAGAGTCGCCACTTGGTCTTTAAGGAACCAAGAAACCTAATTTTGACTCACCCAAGCGGATAAGGGCACCGGCCCTTCATAACCAAAGAACTTGGTTCGGGGTTTTGGTACGAGAGAGGAAGGAGCCTTTGTCGCAACTAAAACACCCTCAACTCGCCCCGTCTTTCGACGGGCCTCAATTAGCATCCAAATAATCATCTTATACTATGTATGGTTCGACAAATAATACTACGATAGTATATTACATCACATAAGAAACTTGAAATGGAAGATCTAAAGATAAGATATCATTCAATGCGAAGTGAAAGATCACACAAATAAACCTAGGAAAAATCGTCTAATCATATATCAATTAATCAAGTTTTCATAATCTAAAGGGGACATGAATTGTTCTTGGAACCAATAAACAAAGAAATCAAAATATGCTTAGCAAGCTAGTATGATGCATGTTAATTTTTGAGAAAAGAAGATCCCTCAATCCCCGGGACGGATGAGAAAGGATGATTAGATCAAGGGGAAGCATGAACGTGTGATTGTGATCATCCCTTATAATCTTCTTAGATTAAGAGTTACAAAAACCCCAAATCTTGCATGGATGCAATGTATGTATCTAAGATGTGCAAAGGTTGTAGTGTGTTTTGGGTACATGGATTTCTAGAAGACTTAGGAGTCTAAAATGTGTATGAATGAATGAATTAAATCAACATGGGATATATACAAATGTAGTATGAACTACTTCCTAAGATATGAACTAATTTGGAATGCATATGAGCATCAAATCAAAGAATGAAAGTTAAAGTATACTTGCTGTGAATAGTGGACAGAACAGTAGCATCATCTTTGGGAATTTGAAAAGAGAGGTTAGGAATGTTTTCAATGCATGATTTTTTATGTAGATGTTCCTTATTGTGTCTAGAACACAACCCAAAAGGCCAATCTTGAATAGATATCACAGATTGAGAGAAATCATATAAACAACACAGGTCACTCAGAAACAGAGTTCGTACTGTCGACTGAAATGTTGAAAAATCTTAGAAAATGAAAACGAATGCTCTAGAGGCCCATTTTATACAGAGAGTTTCCTAAGACATTGAAGTTTAAGGGAAAAATAATTTAGGACCACCCCTTTTGGAAAAGGTTTCTGAAAAAGAGGTTGGAAGTGGACCTAGCTGCTGTGACAGCAGAGGCAGAATGTTTGGAAGGAATGTTTGGGTCCAAATGGACCATTTCCAAGTACTTCCAAGTCAAACCAAAAATCATGGGTGTTCTCCAATGAGTTAGGAAGACTTTCCAAGTGGCCTTGCATCCATATGTTGAGTATTGAGTCCTAGGAAAATCTTTGAACTCAGCTCACTCACTGTTTTGACTCATTGTTTTGAAGATTTTGGTGAAAACAAAGTTTTGTTTCTTGAAGCCAACATAAGAAGGATTGAGAGGGGTTTTGAAATAGATGTTTTGAAAGCATGTTTTCAATACTCAATAAAGATTATAGCCACTCAAAATGTCAACACCAAACTTATCATCAAGAACCTCCAAGATTGTTGGAGAGATTTATTTTATTTTGAACATAACTTCAATACATTTCAAGAATACCTTGGAAGTATTGAGGTTATGATCATCATCTATCAAACATGTTTTTGAGATCAAGAGCTACTATCCATAAGGATTCACTCACCCCAAACTTCATGTCATCACTTAGATGATGATGAACTAGTAAGTAAATAAAGAAAATAAAAAAGAAATGAGATAAGAAGAGATGAACAATAAATAAACAAGCAAGTAAATAGCAATCAATAGATGATAATCAATGTGATTTTGGACTTGTAGCTTGGTGTTTCACTCATAGATTTTGACATTTGGACATGGAAGTAGCTTCCTAACTCAAGAATGCTCAAGAATGGTGATTGGGGGTGTTTGGAATGTGAAGTATAAGAGAGATAATGGAAGAAAACATGATTAAAACTCACTTTCTATAGCAAAATAGTAGGAGGAAGCTCCTTTTCTCTCTTCTAAACCTATCTCTATCTCTCTTCTTCTCTACAACTTTTCAAGCTTTTGCACTTGGCTTCCCCAAAATGAAGAGCAATGGAGGGTTTAAATAGGCCAATTTGGGGTGGTTTTGGGGTTTTAGAAGTACTCCCATTGGTCCCAAACAACTGTGAACATAAAACTATGTCGTTTTGGCTTTCAATTAATCAAATTGGACCCCCCAAAAAATTACAAAAATGGACTCTACGAGGATTGAGTGCCGCGGCGGCAGTGGGCCAGTGCCGCGGCGGCAGTGCTCCTCTGAAGCCCAGAAAATTACGTTTTAGGCCCCCAGAGGTTCCGGTATTCGCGAAAAGGCCCTATTTCGTCCGAAATTCACAGAAAATGCATACAAACTCCAAATTGAGGTTGTGATATACCGTTGGAAAGGTAATGGAGTCTACTCTACATAAAAAATAGTTCGGGGATAGGTTACTTTGAAAAGTTTTACGGTATTCGCGATAAAAGCCGATTTGATCGCCTTTTTCGCCTTTGGAAATTTATAATAAATTCGTTTTAAATCCAGAAATTATGTGCGATATACCGTTGGAAAGCTATTGACCTCTAGTATCCATGAAAAATGTTTGAAAATTGTTTTGGTGCCCCGGTTCCAAAGTCAAATTCTGGTCAAATTGGTCAAACCTGGGATTCCCGGGAAGTTCTGGAAACCTCCGGGAGTTCCCGGGAGCTGACGTTCTCGCTCGATTTTCTTTTGGAACTTGTTTTAATACTTATCTCATGATTTAAAATGATTCTGGTGAATTCGGACGATTTCGGTCAAACTTGGTCAAACTTGGTCAAACCTGGTCAAATCTTGGTCAAACCTAGTCAAACCGGTCAACGGGGACTTTCCGGGAACTTTCGGGACTTCCGGGGGTCTCTGGGAGCTGACGATTTCACCCGATTTCTCTTAGAAACTCATTTTATCACTTTTCTTACGACATAGCATGTTTCCAAAACTTTGGGGCCAAATCTGGGAGTTTTAGGGGCATTTTGGTCATTCTGAGCATTTTGAGAAATAGAACCAACTTCCAGGAGTCCTTTTGAGTCCTTTTTCGATCATTGTGAACCACCAAGCTATGGGTCTCCTAAATCTGATAGCCGACAAAATGGGGTGTCTACAGGTACGTAGGCAACCACATTGGTTCGGTCGCATCAAAATCAATCCACTTCTTTCCTACCATGGCCCGAACTACGTTGGACTTGATCCCCACTCAGGGGTACGTAGGCAGACTTACAAAAGAAAAAAAGGGTGACTCGCTAGGTCAAAAATCTGAAAGGACGCCTAGGCAAAAATTAGAGCTAAATCCAAGGTGAGCAATAATAAAAGAGAGAAAAGAGCTCGCTAGGTCACCTCACTGGTGCCTAGGCAAAAGTTATGAGCATTTGAGAGATTAAAGTCATGGTCCTTGCCTCAAGCTAGAAAATCACCTTCCACACTAGGGGCAAACTTCGGCTACCCACTCGTTTGCCTGAATTTTACAATCTACCCTTCATACAAGGGGAAAACTTCGGTCACCTACCTCATTTGCCCAAAACCTTCAAAGAACCATCGTCCAAACTAGGGGCAAACTTCGGTCACCCACTTTGTTTCCCTATGAATTCTACTTTCTACACCCCAAACTAGGGGCAGAATCTGTTTGTCTAACACGATCCCTTCACACCAAGGGCAAGTTTTTTTGAAAATTTGAAATAGAGTATCTTTTATTCTATAAGCTAAGGCATTAATTTAAAGCACATCCTGGGAAAAGTAGAGAATCGACTAGATCAATAGGGAGGAATTTTCAAAAATCAGATTTATTAGCAAAGTGCTACCATGTTAAGATAAGGAGTGAAATGATATCATCTATGAAAAATGCACATCAAATCTTGGCAAGTCGAGCTTCTTCTAATTTGGTGTCAAAAGTGTCGTCCTCGTACGTGCGTCGATGTCTGTCAGTTTTTGAGTTTGTCGTAGTCTCAAATGTGTAAGTGAATAGTGACTAATACTGAATTTTTCAAATCAAGTTATAAAATTTTTAAGAGCATTCCAAGGACAATACAATTAGGAGAACCAAACACTATTACTGCAACAATCAAGGCATCAGCATGAGAAGTGTCCAAACTTGGGGTAAATTTCATCCCTTTCCAAAACCGCCAAAAACCATCATCTCCTAGCAACATAAGTCCATGAGTGGCTGCTGATCATCTTTCTTCATTCATGCAACATAAGTCCATGAGTGGCGGTTGATGATCTTCCTTCTTCTTAGCAACATAAGTCCATGAGTGGTTGTTGATCTTCCTTTTTCTAGCAACATAAGTCCATGAGTGGCTGTTGATCATCTTTCTTTTTCCATGCAACATAAGTCCATGAGTGGCTGTTGATCATCGTCCTGCATCAATGTCAAATCCAAAGCCTCCGTAGATCATCTACGTATCCTTCATCTTGAATAGAATCATGTCTTTACTCCCATCAGTGGGCGTATTTCCTTCTACCCTAGCAGAGTACATATTATCTATTCCTCCCCAATAGAGTCACTTCATTCCCAACATATTCAGTTTTATCCCCAACAAGCTTCTCGATTAATACATCGTCAGTTCAATCCATGACGAGTCGACAGACAGTCATAGTAGTTCACTATCGACTCGTCATCTCGATTCGTACATCGCCAGTTCTTCTGATCACGGTTAGTCCAACTGTTGATCTAATTCATGGCAGTCAAAGTAGTTCACTGTTGAATCGTCATCTCGATTCATACATCATCAATTCTTCTGATCACGGTTAGTTCAACTGTTGATCCAATTCATGGCAGTCATAGTAGTTCACTGTTGACTCATCATCTCGATTCATACATCGTCAATTCTGTAACAGCCTGCATTTCATGTAAATTTAATTTGCATTTCCATATTTAATTTGTAATATCTGTGTTCATTTTATTTCAATGGTTGTGTTTTGTAACCTTATACCCTATCCTATTGTACATTTCAATTCTTTTGGGGTCAAAATGCGATTTTGTAAAATTTAGCAACGCCTGTGATAAATTTCAAAACTGTATTTCAAAACAGTGGAAAATGTTTGCTTTTGACTCAATCAGTATTTTTATAAAACCGGAAAATTATTTCTTTCAATAAAACGCATTTTCTGTATTTTTGTGACGGACACCGCGTCACGAAAATACCAGTTTGTGTTCAAAACTGTCCGCGTGGTGCTAAACTTCCACAGATTTTGGAAGTGACTGATTGGACAATTGCTTTATATCTAATTAATGTTGCTAATGATTGTATAGGCCTTGTTTGGTTGATACAATTGTGAGTATACATTGCTAGTGCCATAAGCTTAAACTCCCAAACACTCCAATTTTCCCCCTACTAGTCTACTTGGCTCTTGGTAAATTGATTGAGTTGAAACATCAGTGTATGTATACATATTTCAGATGTATTAACCTTGTTAATCTGCAGAATTGTTTTAAGATTAGTGTGTTTAGTGTTGGTTAAGCCTTGGTAAAGGGACTTGGGCACCAAGTTCTTGAAACTCTATTTAAACACACTCATAGCTCATAATTTTACACACTACACATTCTGCACTTCATGGATATGCAAAGAGAAAAGAGAGAGAACTTGAGAGCCCATAATTTCTGAAATTATAAAGAGGTGAAGCTTGAATCCTCCATAGCCAAGTGGAGTAGAATTCTTATATTACTATTCTTTCTCAACAAAATTCTCATCTCTTCATAGCAGTGAGTATTATTAACTCACTCCCAATGTAATTCATATCTTGATTTTGCTTATATAGCTTGTTTGAGAAATCTCCATTGATAATTATACGTATGAATTCCATAGCTTGAAAATCATGAATTTCTAAACTTAACCAAAATCCATTTTTAGAGATGATTATGAAAGATTATACATCATATATACTATGTTGGAAGTTTTAGAGCCTAATTCATTCACATGAGAAAGTATATAAGAAAATTAGTTTTGTGATCTTTTAGTTTTTCATAAAATTCTTGAGTTATAGTTTGATTCATGTAAAATTAATCGTAGATTCATAATCCTCGTCGAAAAACAAAGAAATTCATATACTACATGTCATGTTTTAATCCGGATTGCAAAATGGGTAAAATTGGGTTTGGAAAACTGAAACAGAGCAGTTCTGACGAAGAAGATGAAGCCTCTGCTTCATCTCGCGCCACGATCGCGCGAGCGAGGTTCGCGCGAGCGGCCCGCGCGAGCGACCCTTCGCGCGAGCCGCGTGGGTTCAGGCAGACGGAGAAAGTTTTATATAGAAAATGAAATTTAGGCAGGTCGCGCGAGCGACCCACGTGCGCGAGGTGTCTGATTTCAGGCAGAAAGAAAAGGTTTTTATAATAAAATGAAAAATGGGTAGGTCGCGCGAGCGACATATCGCGCGAGCGACCCGCGCGCGCGACTTCTGGCAGTTTCTAGTTTTTGTGTGTTTTCGTATAAGGGACTGTTTGGATAAATTTTAAAGCACTGTTAAGGTCCTGTTTGGGAATTTTATTAAAAAAGAATACCATTGGTTATGTTGGAAAGATTAAAACAATGTATTATGACTTATCAATCCCCCTGCGTACGTTGTTCTTTTAATTCGGCGAATTCCTTTATGTTTAAATTCATGACATACATGTGGACTCAGTGGTACATGCATGTGGGTGTCAGTCAGTGTGGAAAGGAGTACTGGTCAGTGTGGGAAGAGTATGAGTATGAGATTAAGATTGAGATTGAGATTGTGTGGTGGACACTCCCTGGTTATGGTGTACCAAAGTGTGACGTGTTGAGATTGCGGTGAGAGTATTTTGTAATACGACGGTGGCAAAACTTGGACACTCCCTGGCGCCCATGGTAGCGTTAAAGTGTGTGACACCGAACTTGGACATTCCTTGGCACCCATGGTAGTGCTAAAGTGTGGCCTACGGACACTCCCTGATACCCGAGTCTGGATACTGCGTGAGGGTTCCTCCGGTATTTGCATGGCGGTTTAGGTATTCGAAGTGTGAGGCATTGGACACTCCCTGGTACCCCGAACCAAAGTGTGAGGCAAACTGGACATTCCCTGGCACCCCGTTGCTAAAGTGTGGCTACCTTAGTGTTTCAAAGATACTGGAGTGAGATAGTGAGTTGTTGTGTTTTGTCGAGAGAAAAGAGTCGGTAAGATGAGCGTGGTGCATTGTCTCATACACGATCTTCGTTTTAAATGAATGAACGACTTTTAAATATATTCCCTGTTACTTTTATAATTGAAATCTTCCTATGGTTAAACTGTTGTTTTAACAAAACTGAAAAAATGGAAAAAGGTAGGTGGGTATGTGTTACATTCAAAGTTATGTTTTTAATACTCACCAACTTCTTGAAGCTGACGACGTTGATGCGTCCTGGACATTCGTGTTCAGGCTTTTCAGGTTATTATCAGGAGGAATCTTATGACTATGCTAATTGAGAACGGCTGCTTTTGGGAGAGAAACTGTTATCATCATTGCATATTTTAAGTTATATGTTTAAGTTTTTAACTGTATGTTTATAAGGATGACTGTAATAGATGATAAGTTATTGTTTTGTGTTAAGGCGGTCTGTGCCTTAGTTGACCCCGTATCGTAAGATGTAATAAGTTAGTAAAACTTTTGTAAGCCTTGACTTCTCTGCTCTGATTATTATTATTTTTTTGTTGTTCGACGTTTGGGACGGAATCGATCCTTCAAACTGTCGCGACCTACGGGTCCATAAAGGAAATTAAACGCTTTCCTTATTTATGCTACGTCGGGGCGTGACAAATTCTTCTGATCACGGTTAGTCCAACCGTTGGTCCAATCCATCACAGTCACAGTAGTTCACTATTGACTCGTCATCTCGATTCGTACATTGTCAGTTTTCCGTCACTCTCATTAAAATTATGTCGTATTCATCGTTCTCGTTCAAAAGAAATCAGCTCCCAGAGGCCCTAACCAGCTTTCTTGGATTGGGCATTTCAAGAATTGATTAACCGTGAGAGATTCAGAGATGGGTCCTGGTTTTGGGTCAGTGGAATTTGATCAACCGTGAGAGATTCAGAGATGGGTCCTGGTTTTGGGTCAGCAAAATTTGATCAACCGTGAGAGATTCAGAGATAGGTCCTGGTTTTGGGTCAACAGAATTTGATCAACCATGAGAGATTCAGAGTGAATCCTGGTTCCTGGTCAAGAAACAGGTAAAGAGAGATTCTCAGAGAATCCAACACCATCCCCCGAGGACAAATACAGAAAGATATCAGCTCCCAGAGGCCCTAATCAGTTTTCTTAGATTGAGCACTGCCAGATTTGATCAACCGTGAGAGATTCAGAGATGGGTTCTGGTTCTGGGTCAGAAGAATTTGATCAACCGTGAGAGATTCAGAGATGGGTCCTAGTTCTAGGTCAGTAGATTTGAGAGATTTCTGAAGAGTCCTCTACCATCCCCAGCAAAAGATAACAGAAGTCCGAACCAATTGGTCATTATAAGGATCAGCCAATGATTGAAAGCAACGCCCGCAGACAAATCAACCCGATTCCCAGGGCAAGCACTGTCTATTCACAATTCACGGCTCTGCATCCGTTGATTATCATAAGCTTCCTCACCTGTTGGTCATCATGAGCTTACTCACTTATCGTGAGCTTCCTCAATCCTTTGTCCAAAGTCATGAGCTTCCTCACTTATCGTGAGCTTCCTCACTCTTTTGTCCAAAATCGTGAGCTTCCTCACTCCTTTGTCCAAAATCATGAGCTTTCTCACTTATCGTGAGCTTCCTCACTCCTTTATCCAAAATTGTGAGCTTCCTCACTCCTTTGTCCAAAATCACGAGCTTCCTCACTCCTTTGTCCAAAATTGTGAGCTTCCTCACTCCTTTGTACAAAAACGTGAGCTTCCTCACTTATCGTGAGCTTCCTCACTCCTTTGTCCAAAATCGTGAGCTTTCTCACCTATCGTGAGCTTCTTCACTCCTTTGTCCAAAATCGTGAGCTTCCTTACTCCTTTGTCCAAAATCATGAGCTTCCTCACTCCTTTGTCCAAAATCACGAGCTTCCTCACTTATCGTGAGCTTCTTCACTCCTTTGTCCAGATTCGTGAACTTCCTCACTTATCATGAGCTTCCTTACTCCTTTGTCCAAAATCGTGAGCTTTCTCACTTATTGTGAGCTTTCTCACCACTCAGTTATCGTTAGGTTCCTTACCCCTCAGTTATCTTGAGCTCTCTCACTTATCGTAAGCTTCCTCAACCCTTTGTTTGAAATCATGAGCTTTCTTACTTATCGTGATCTTCCTCACTCCTTTGTCCAAAATCATGAGCTTCCTCACTTGTAGGTTATCGTGAGCTCCCTCGCCTATCACTTATCATGAGCTCCCTCACCTATCGGTCATCTTCAATTGTCGTCCTCAAGGAACCTACATCCGATCCCATTCGCTTACGAAGCACACTTCCCCAAATTTATGAAGTTTGCCCCGAGACCCAGAGTCTTCAACCCTTGATATCCTTATTAGGATCAACCACTGTATTAGAGTCAACACTAGCATAATAAAAGCCCTCTCGGAATGGCACACACCCCACAGCACCTGCTTATACTAGGATCAGAACACTAGACATGATATGAGTCATGACATAATTTATATCGTATACATGCATTGCATATCATACTCATAGCATAGTATGCGCTTGTCTTGTTGTGTATGTGTGATTTGTTCCTTTGTGCCCCAAACTACGTCCTGGTCTGATTCCCCCAGGATACGTAGGCAGCTCACGTGGAGCGCGACCAGCACTGACCTCAGCATCATGTTTTTCATCATTGTATCTTTCGCAATGCTTTTATCCTAAATCTATAGTCTCTAAAAGACCTGTCTCTTCAAAGCTTTGGCACTCGCTTGTGACATGCGTTGCCTCGCAAGTTCATGCCAAAGAGGGGCAAACTGTAGACACCCTGTCACGCCCCGGAGTAGTCAAAAATAGGGAAAATTTAAAATTTCCTTTCTGGACCCGTAGGGAATGACGAGTTACATAAAACTGACTTGTCCTTGCAACATATTAACATAATTATAAATCAGAGTAAGGAATTACAAAAGCGTCTAATGGTATTCATGGGGGAACTTAAAGTGTTTGCTACTTAGGCTATTACAGAAGTTCCAAATGAAAACCACAAAAGATAAGTTTGTGCGATCGACGCCACTTAGGTTATTACATAACAAAAGGTAGCTGTTTAAAATATAAAGGAAGTCTTAATACGAAAGTAGGCCAAAGTCCTTCTTCTAGCTGGCAAACCCATAACCTTCGTTATCAAACTCCTCTTGATAATCTGCCTTAGGATCACCTTCCGGATAGTTCCCATCTTGAGGATAGTGATATTCATCTTCAGGGTTACCTTGATAGTCCTTCTCATTATAACCTAGATGTAAAATGTCCAGGGCAGGAAAGGAGCCGTTAGCTTTTGAAGCTAAGTGAAATCGTCTTAACCGATCACTCCTAATACATTTAAGGATATACAGGTATAACAATATCTTGAAACAACATTTATGAGCATATAACATGTTAGTATGACGACACAATGCAGTATCGATATACTTCACTTTTACTCAACCATGGACATCACAACTGACTCATGTAACTTGTTACATTACCAGTGTAACGCCGTTAGCTCAGAGTAGAATGATTACGTTGCTATCATCGCCTAGCAAGGCCCTATAGCATATTTGGTTTTAAAAAGAGTGTAATCATTGGACTCTTAGGTCCTCGTGACCTTACCGGGAGAATAGAATAGTTACAGTGCTATCGTCGCCTAGCATGGCCCTATAGTATTCAAAAAGTAACTATTGTATTCTGATGGATACTTTGCTATCGTCGCCTAGCATGGCCCTATAGTGTATCAACCATCAACTCATACATAACTTCAATGATTTCAATGAAAACTCTGGCTATCGTCGCCTAGCAGGGCCCTATAGCAGTTTCATCGTTGTTCCCATTTACTTGACCGTACCACTCAGACCACTGCGGTCCATTCAATGTGTATAACAATGTGACTGGGTTAGTCCCCGTGACTAACCATGCAGACGTCAACATTGACATCATGACTCGACTATGTTCATATGGATGTTCATGTGATTGTATAAATGTGAAAACATGATAAGCAAGAATATCAACGAATATTAACTAAGCATGAAGAATAGCTAACTAACATGTGTTCGTCATATAAGTAGGAATCTCAACATTCACATAATTAATACTTATCAGTATCGTCCACGCAGGACGCACTGGGTATACAGATATGTACAAAGAATAATTCTATAATATACCAAGTGAGTTAGGACGACTCACCTTGATGCGGGTGCGTAAAAACGAGCGTAGCGGTGGTTTCTACAAAGTATATAAATCCATAGAACGTTGATTAATAAACGTACTAAAATTAAGGGCATAATGGTAATTGTGCCGGATGGGTTCCTAAACCTCAACATGTTGATCTAGACATCATTCTGAGTCTAACGCCATTGACTAGACTCAAATCAGAGTCCGTTGCATAAAAGGGTGGGTTTCCTATACCAGTGTGGGCCCTAGAGATAAGCTGTATTTTTGACCGAGTCAAAAGGCCACCATATTTTAAGGGGATGTTCTAGACAGTATTCTAAGACTCTAGGAAATGACCGCGTATTTTTCTGAGCTGCGGTTTATTTATTATGAATTTCTGAAGTTTAATTGTCTAATAATAGACTTAAAAACACCTAGTAATAAAATATATTTTAGAAAGACATTTGACCCTCATAAATATTTTTATTAAATACTAGGTCTTAAATTAGGCTATTGATATTTTTCTCACAATTTTCGGAGTTTGTTTGGTATTTAAATAAATTAAATATAACCAAACGGGTCCTTTTACAAGTACTTAAAAGTTGTTAGGAATACCAAAGTATGACTTTTATAAATAATATCTTATTTTATAGAGGCATTTAGGCCTTAGGGAGATTTAATATAATTTTTTCATATTTTAAAATGGTCATTAGGTATTTATTAACTCATTGTTATAATTAATAACTATTTCTTATTATTTATTTAGGTTTAAATAAATAATAATTGAAACACATCATAATTAATATATCATAATATTAGAGTATAAAATGCCCTACAATATATTTTCAGAATATGTAAGTATTATTTAAAATACTATCTTAAAATTTTAAAATGAAATTTTGGCATTTAAGATCTATTTATAAAATAATTTAAACTATTTAAAATAATTTAATAATTATTTATTAATATATAATGTATAATAAACAATACATAAAATGACTAATATCCATTAACAGAAAAATTTAAAACCTTAAATATTCTTAATCAGATTATTAAAGTCTTAATCAGGATTAACAGAATAATTAAGAATATAGAAATAACTTAATTAATGATTAATATATTAAATTAAAATAAATAAACATTAAGGCAAAGACCTGCGGGTCAAACCCATATCCGGCCCAAACCGATGGGCTACCCATATACTCACTAATGTCGATCCAACTTAAAAGATCCGACCCGTTACCCATATATACACACTTACTAAACCGACCCTACCCGATCCGTGGGTAAACGATATAACTCGGAGACCCACGGGTTGTGTCTTCTTTAATTTAACACACGCCGCCGCCGGCGACGCTCTCCTCGCCGGAAAATCTCTCTCTCTCTCTTTGCATTTCTCTCTTTTCTCTCCATATAAATTGATGATTCCAACGCCAATAGGTCCGGTTTGGGACCCTCTATAACATATTAGGAGCTTAGGACCAGGTTCATTCATCTAGGGGTCCTATCGATGGATTATTCTTTTCGGGTTTTTAAGGAATAATGGGTTGCATGGGTTACTAAACATACCCCAAATCGAAAGTTGCTTCTATGGGGTCTATTTGGGATCACAGGGGTCTGTTTGGTATAAATTTTAGGGACCATAGTTGGGTTTGGAAATTTGAGCTCCGGTAAGGAGCTTTAATGGCTACCCGGGGCTTATTTTGAGCCTTAGGCTCTGTTTGGTTTGTGCGTGAGGAGTCCAGGGAGGTGTGTGAGTGTGCAGAATCAAACAGGGGGGGTGGTGGTTTACCTGTGGGGGTCTCGGGTCTCTCTTTTTCTCCTTCAAATTCTCCGGCGAGCTCTCCTCTCTCTCTTTCCCTTCCTTCTTCTTCTTATCGCTTCTCCGGTGGGTGTGTGTGTGTGTGTGGTGAGGGGGAGGTAGAGAGGATGGTGAGTTGGGTTGCTCCTCTCTCAACTCTCGGTGCTCTCTCTTACTCTCTTGATATATACACAAACCCATATGCATACACATCCCCACAGATTTGTAAATCTGTATGAGGTTGATAGAAAAGAGGTGATGGAGAGCTGATTTGAGAGGGTGTGGGAGGGTGTGCACCGGTGGTGGGGGTGTGTATGGGTGTCCGGCTGGTATTAGGGGGGGGGGGGGGGGAATGGTAGGGGCCCAATGGTCCTAGGGGATGTTTGCGTAGTTTTATTACCCAAAGGTCTAGTAGTACAATTGCCATATTTGGGTTGATTCCCATTTCCAAATTGTATAGTTTAGCCGTCACTAGAATCCACGTGCTACGCAGTCTAATTTAAACGCAAATTTTACAGGTTTACGTGCAAAGCCAGTCCGGGTTCGAAATATACAACCCAAGTAATTAAATAAGTAATACGCACAAGTATTTATGGACAGGTTTCTGGGTTTACGAAATCACAACACTGGAATTCAATACGGGCAAAATACGGGGACTGATTTTATTACGTAGAATTTTTACGGGTATTACACACCCCATTTTGTCGGCTATCAAATTTAGGAGGCCTATAGCTTGGTGGTTCACAATGATCGAAAAAGACTCAAAAAGGACTCCTGGAAGTTGGTTCTATCTCTCAAAATGCTTAGAATGACCAAAATCCCCCTAAAAGACCAAAAACTCCCAGATTTGGACCAAAAGCTCTGGAAACATACTACGTCATAAGAAAAGTGGTAAAATGAGTTTTAAAGCAAAACCAGATGAAATCTTCAGCCCCCAGAGACCCCCGGAAGTCTCGGAAGTTCCCGGAAAGACCCCACCCCTTGACCGATTTGACTAGATTTGACCAGTGTTTGACCGAAATCATCCAAATTTGTCGAAAAGTTTCGAGATCATTCTAGATCATGTGAAAGGTACTAAAACAAGTTTTAAAAGAAAATCGAACGAAAACGTCAGCTCCTGGGAGCTCCGCAGAGGTTCCCAGAACTTCTTGGGAATCACAAGTTTGACTGATTTAACCTAAAAGTTGACTTTGAAACTGGAGTGCTGTATCATTTTTCAAAAATTTTTCATAGATACTAGTAGTCAATAGCTTTCCAACGGTATATCGCACATAATTTATTGATTTAAAACGGATTTATTATGAATTTTCGAAGGTAAAAAAGGTGATCAAATCATTTTTTATCGCGAATACCGCAAAACTTTTCAAAGTGACCTACTTCCAAACTATTTTTTTTTTTATGTAATTTAGACTCCATTACCTTTCCAACGGTATATCACAACCTCAGTTGGGATTTTATGTGCATTTTCTGTGAATTTCGGACGAAATAGGGCCTTTTCGCGAATACCGGAACCTATAGGGGCCTAAACAGCATTATTCGGACGTTGGAGGAGCAGTGCTGCGACGGCACTGGGCCACTGCCATGGCGGCACATGGCCAGTGCCATGGAGGCACTCTCCCCCAGAACAGTCCATTTTTGTAATTTATTTTGGGGGGCCAATTTGATTAATTGAAAACCAAAACGACGTAGTTTCTTGTTCACAGATGTTTGGGACCAATGGGAGCACTCTTTAAATCCAAAAACCACCCCAAATTGGCCTATATAAACCCCCCTTTGCTCTTCATTTTCGGGGGGCCAAGTGCAAAGCTTGAGAAAGTTGTAGAGAGAAAGAAAGATAGAGATGGGTTTAGAAGAGAGAAATGGAGCTTCCTCCATTGATTTTCTATAGAAAGTGAGTTCTAAACTCAAGTTCTTCCATTATCCTTCTATATACTTCACATCCAAACCCTCCCCAACCACCATTCTTGAGCAATCTTGAGTTAGGAAGCTACTTCCATGTCCAAAGTCACCATATATGAGTGAAACACCAAGCTACAAGTCCAAAATCTCATTGAATATCATCTATTGATTGGTTTACTTACTTATTTACATACTATGTTCATCTCTTCTTAATCTCATTTCTTTTTATCTTTCTTTATTTACTTACTAGTTCATCATCATCTAGATGATGACATGAAGTTTGAGGTGAGTGAATCCTTATGGATAGTAGCTCTCTTGACCTCAAAAACATATTTGATAGATGATGATTATAACTTTAATACATTCATATGTATTATTGAAGTCATATTCTCAAACAAAACTATGTTTGTGCAAACAATATTGGGAGTTCTTGATGATGAGTTTGATATTGATTTCTTAAGTGGTCTTAATCCCCTTTTTGTGCTGAAAATGTGCTTTTACAACCCCTATTTTAAAACCCCTCTAAAATCCCAACATTTGGATTCCAAGAAACAAGCCTTGTTTTACCAAAAATCTTCAAAATAGTGAATGATCTGAGTTCAAAGACTTCTCTAAAACTCAATACTCAAAGAATGATTACAAGACCACTTAGAAAGTCTTTCTAACTCATTATAAAACACCCATGATTTTTGGTTTGACTTGGAAACACTTGGAAGGGGTCCATTTGGACCCAAAAATTCCATCCAAACATTCTGCTTTTGCTGTCACAGCAACTAGGTTGACTTTCAACTTGTTATCCGGACAATTTTTCCAAAAGGAGTGGTCCTTACTCATTTTCCCTTGAATTTCAGTGTCTTAGAGAACTTTCTGTATAATGTGGACCTCTAGATGTTTTGTTTTCATTTTATAATATTTTTCAAGATTTCAGTCGACAGTACGAACTCTATTTCTGAATAACCTCTATTGTTCATATGATTTCTCTCAATCTGTAATAGTTATTGTAGTTTGGCTTTTTGATATGTGTTCTAGACACAATAAGGATGATCTCCATAAATAATCATGAACTAAAAACATTTCTAACCGCACTTTTCCATTTTTACAAAATCAACTCACTATTCTGTCTACTATTCACAACAAGCATACTTTTGTTTTCATTCTATGATTTGATGTCTATATGCAATCTAAATTAGCTCATGTCTTAGGAAGTAGTTCATACTACATTGGTACATATCCCATAATTATATTATTCATACATTCATGCATATTTTAGATTTCAAAGTCACTTTAGCAAATCTATGAACACAAACACACTACTCCTTTGTACATTCTAGGATCATGCATTGCATCCATGCAAGATTTGGGGTTTTTGTGACTCCTAATCTAAGAAGATTACAAGGAGTGAAGTTGATCACCCATTCATGCTTCCCCTCGGTCACATCTTCCTTTTTTATCCGTTCCGGGGATTGAGAGATCCTCTTTTCTCAAAGATTAACATGCATCATACTAGCTTGCTAATCATCCTTTTGATTTCTTTGATTATTTGTTCCAAGAACAATCCATGTCCCCTTTAGATTAGGAAGCCTTGATTACTTGATATGTGATTAGGCAGTTTTTCCTAAGTTTGTTTTGTGTGATCTTTCACTTTGCATTGTGTGATACTTGGCTTAGATCTTATGAATGATATCTTATATTTTGATCTTCATTTCAAGATTCTTATAAAATGTAATATACTATCATAGTATCAACTGTCGAACCAGACATAGTAAAAGATGATCATTTGGATGCTAATTGAGGCCCGTCGAAAGACGGGGCGAGTTAATGGTGTTTTAGTCCTGGCAAAGGCTCCTTCCTCTCTCGTACCAAAACCCTGAGCCAAGTTCTTTGGTTATGAAAGGCTGGTGCCCTTTATCCATTTGGGTGAGTCAAATTAGGTTTCTTGGTTCCTTAAAGACCAAGTGGCGACTCTGTATCTGTTTTCAACAGACCTTTTCTTTTCTTTCAAATCAATTTCAAAACAAGAGGAAAAATCAATTCCGAAACCTCACCGGAAATAGAAACGTGGGGTAGGCTTACGGAGGCCGCGTGTCCACAATCTGGCGACTCTGATGGGGATTTTTATTTTAAAAACAAAAAAATACAGAGGTTTGAATCATAAGAAGCATCCTTAAAATCATCTTTTTACTGTGTCTGGTTCACCGCATTGCACTTCTGCATTTCACCCTCCGAGTGTGTTTGAAACGCGGCGCTGACATTGTTCAGGTCTTGCTGTGCTAGGGCACAAGTCACCATTGATACTTTACCTTCTAAGGTATATCAAAAAGAGTAAAACTTTTGTATTGTCTCTCTGACTGTATATTGGAACTCTCGTCAACGGACCCTCTTTGACTAAACCCAATCTTTGCATATAGATTCCTGTAGAACCTTTCATAGGACTGTTCATTTATCTTTTCAGATAGGGCAATGTGATATAACTGCAGTATGCCCTGACGGGATTACCTGTGCGGTGTAGACGCTTATGTGGCATGAGGCAGAACCTCTTTCCTATGATTTCCAAGGCAATCACTCACATGTGATTATATTGAGTTGACTTGCCTAGGCACCATGATAAGGATGTTTGCTCCATGTTTAGAAAGATATACACCGCAAACCTTGTTTGTTGGTCCTAAGACATAGGAGTATGAAAACTGGCTAGACAGTATGATCACCGTCATATTTACCAATTTCTCCTAGAAGCTCTGTCCAAATCTCCCAGATTTCCCAGATATACCAGTTTCTCCCAGAAACTCTGTCCAAATCCCCCAGATTACCCAGAAATATCAGTTTCTCCCAGAAACTCTGTCTAAATTTCCTAGATTTTCCAAAAATCCCAACAACTCCGTCCGAACTTCCCAGAAATGCCTAGATGTACCAATTTCTCCCAGAAATTTTGATTTATCAGTTTCTCCCATAAACTCTGCCCAGATTTCCAAAACACTCAGAATTTCCCAGATATACTAGTTTCTCCCAGAAACTCTGTCTATATTTCTCAGAAAATTCCTAGATATACCAGCTCCTCCCAGACACTTTGTCCAGATTCACCTTGTTTCTCCCAGAAACTCAGATTTCCCAATTTATCCTAGAAACTCTGTCCAACTCCGTCCAAGTCACCTAGAAAACCCTGCTTCACCCAGAAACTCTAAGAGTCCTGTTTCTCCCAGAAATCTCATATGCACCAGTTTCTCCCAAAAACTCTATCCAATGCGTCTAGATTTCCCAGAAATCCCTGTGGATCCCAGAAGCCTTGGAGTCCCTGCTTTTTCTAGAAACCTTTTCCATTTTACCTTGTTTCTCCCAGAAACTCTGGTTTTGCAGGTCCCCCCAGAAACTCTGTCCAACTCACCTAGAAATACTTGTTTCTTTCAGAAACTTTGTCCAAATCACCTAGATTTCCCAGAAATCCATGTTTCCTAGAAACACTGCCAAAATTCACTCAGATTTCCCAAAAATCTCTACTTATAAAATTTCCCAGATTCTCATTCTTTAACCTGTCTTCCTCATACTCCCCATGACGGCGATCATCCTGGAAAGAAAAGTTAGCACACTCTGTATGGTTAGGACCTTACTTGCTTAACTGTTGCATGTTAGAAGTAGGGGCATCACATAGATTAGGGCTTGAATCCGCATGCTTGTCTCATATGCATACACAATTCATGTCAGTTCTCTTGCACGGACATCTTGTCAGTCTCACATGTGTCAGTCTCTACACATCTAGCGCATACATGTCATCATCCTCACCCATCTTAATCGTTGTACAAAAGTCATATACATACTACAACCGTCATTGGTTCACATCGATAAATTCTTCAAAATTTCTATCATCTCTCCCCACTAGGAGTCTATAAGAAGTATTTTGCGCCTTTTCCAATTTGGGCTTTCTATTTTTACTTCTATCTTAGTCCCAGATAAGGACACTTTTGTAGCTCCCAGGATTCATTGCCTTGCTCATGGACTAGCCCAGGCCATGACACCGACGACCGCATACGCCTTCGCCATGATATCCAAGACCTCATCGGTCCGAAAATCATCACGCCATCACTCATCCAACCCTATGTCAACCAAAAAGCCCCCCTGGCTTCATTGAACCTAAAGCCCCTGGCTCATCTGTTCAAGTGATTCCCTTTACTGAGGCCAATGATTGTTGAAGCTACGCAGTGAAGTGATAGTGTCTGGAACTTCTGCTGAAAAAGAAAAAAATAATAAATTGGTCACAAAGACACTCCATTTGAGACCGGATGAGTCTAGTCGAGTCTGTCCTATGTTTTGAGTCTATTTCAAGTTTAGTCTTGTCGTCAATTCCGTCTGTCATCGAGTTGTTTTGATTCTGTAATCCTTCTCTTTTGATGGAATAAAATCTCGTTTTGCTTAGCAAATCCATGAACACAAACACACTCCTCCTTTGCACATTCTAGGATCATACATTGCATCCATGCAAGATTTGGGGTTTTTGTGACTCCTAATCTAAGAAGAATACAAGAAATGAAGTTGATCACCCGTTCATGCTTCCCCTCGATCACATCTTCCTTTCTTATCCATCCTTGGAATTGAGAGGTCCTCTTTTCTCAAAGATTAACATGCATCATACCAGCTTGCTAAGTATCCTTTTGATTTCTTTGATTATTTGTTCCAAGAACAATCCATGTCCCGTTTAGATTAGGAAGCCTCGATTACTTGATATCTGATTAGACGATTTTTCCTAAGTTTGTTTTGTGTGATCTTTCACTTTGCATTGTGTGATACTTGGCTTAGATCTTATGAATGATATCTTATCTTTTGATCTTCTATTTCAAGATTCTTACAAAATGTACTATACTATCATAGTATTAACTGTCGAACCAAACATAGTAAAAGATGATTATTTGGATGCTAATTAAGGCCCGTCAAAACATGGGGCGAGTTGAGGGTGCTTTAGTCGTGGCAAAGGCTCCTTCCTCTCTCGTACCAAAACCCCAAGCCAAGTTCTTTGGTTATGAAAGGCCGGTGCCCTTTATCCATTTGGGTGAGTCAAATTAGGTTTCTTGGTTCCTTAAAGACCAAGTGGCGACTCTGTATCTGTTTTCAACAGACCTTTTCTTTTCTTTCAAATCAATTTCAAAACAGGAGGAAAATCAATTCTGAAACCCCGCCGTAAACAAAAATGGGAGGTGGGCTCACGGAGGCCGCGTGTCGACAACACTCTACAAGTTGTGGGGACCACTACATGCCATAGAATATATATCCACTCCTCATTCCTTATATAGAGAGAGAGTTCATCTGAATTGGTAGACGAATCTGGATCATTACCCCCTAATCTCAAAGTATTACACACACACACACACACACGCACACACACAAATATAGAAGAAAGAGATTGTAAGCGATCATCAGATTGAACATATCAGCCATCTTGAGCATCCATTAGTCCTCTACCATTCTTCTTACAATACAACAGAGTACTGCACTATGTGCAGATCAGAATGCAATACTGGGTTGGACGTTTATGCTTGTGAGGAATGTAAGCATTTCATAATCCACGAATCATATGTTAAATTGCCTTCGAATATGAATCCCCTCAGTCTGTTTATCGAATCGCCTTACGGTTTAGAAATAATACTATTTGAATGTAATGCTTGTACGATCCAGTACTTTTTGGGCTCTACTTACCACTATCCCACGTGTCAATTTGACTTTGACATTCATTGTGATACAGCAGCACTGATCCCTAGAAGATCAATTGAAAGTAATTATAACCAGTCCCACGCCCACCCACATACCTTGTTTCTTTACAACACTACAGAGAATGATAGAATTTCTTCTTATTATTGTTATACGTGCAGACTACCCTTAAACAAGGGCTCGATGATCTATGTTTGCCTTGAATGTCGTAATTATCTCTGCAATTCTTGTGTTAAATTACCCTTGGAGATGAAGCACCCTTTCCACCCAGACCACACTCTCATCCTCTTTGTTCTTGAACACAATGCTCCAACAAGAAGTACCTTTTGTTGCTCTGCTTGTCACAGCAACCAAAACAATATTTATTTCAACTGCTTAGAGTGTGAATTCTACCTGGACATCCATCCGGTGTTCTTCCTTGATGTCGGTTAACATTGTTAACGATGATTTCAACCATCCCCATCCTTTGTTTCTTTGTGAGAATAAAAAGAAGTTAGATTTTTTCTGAGCATGCTAAAAACCTTTCGAAGATATTGATTATATGTCCATATTTTGGTGCCTCAGTTGTAGTCACTTTCTGCACAAATCATGTGCTAGTCTGCCTGTAGAAATAATAAAACACACTTTCCACCCAAATCACCCTTTGTCGCTCTGGCATTCTTATGATAAGGAATTTGACTGCAATGCATGTATGCAACAAGGTACTATAGGCTTTGCTTATGTCTGCAATTGTTGCAGCTCCGTTTTCTGTACTGGATGTGTATTGAAGGCGCCACCCCACACACTAAACTCTGAACTTCATAAGCATCTGCTTGCTTTCGTTAGTCAAATGAATTACCATGATGATGTTGATCTCGAAAGCGCCAAACCAATATGCAAACTTCGTGATTTCTATTGCAAACCCAATTGGTTGTGCTGTGTGCCATGCAATATCAATTTCCATTTCCATTGCATTCCAAACTTGCCACAAAAGGTCTGTGATGGAATTCACAGACATGCCCTTACCCTAACCAAATCCCCAACCAAAGATCACGAGGATGAAGATGAAGATTCAGAGTTCTTTTGTGACCATTGCGAGAAAGAAAGAAGACTATGTGACCCTACTTACTATTGTGCAGAATGTCATTATGTTTCTCACATTCATTGTCTGATCCTTGAGGTATACCCCCTCCTCCCCTAATCTTTTCTTCCTTTTATATTTGTTTTTATTTGCATTTATAGACACAATGATATAAATTCAAACAATAAGACAATGATAGCGAAGGAAAGCAATCCAGATTAAAATGTAAAATCTCCATAAGGTGAGAAAAACACTTACAAAAGGACATATAAGCTCTCCTATTAAGTGATCCAAACTAAATAGGAAAAAAAAAACTACCAACCTCACAACCTTAAAGTGAAATGGCAAAACACCAAAATCAAGTATGTTTCTAAAGCCCCCTATAATCTTAGATATACTTTATCTTGAATGGTAGTGTACTTTTGCGAATATGGCCTCATTTCGGCAAGATCTTTACGCTATTTTTATGGTGTTTTTTTTCCCCAGTTCTGCCCATAGGCCAACATTCTATCTCTCTATTCCTCATTGCACGGCTCCGTTTTTAGAATATTGTCTTTTTTTTTAACAGCAAAGGTCAGGATTATAATATAAACCACAAGGCAACCTGAAATCCCGAAAACAACGCCAAAAACAACCCACCCAAAAGAACTCTCGACCTAACAAACCTCACACAACACTTACAAAGACATAAACAAAACTTAAGAACCAGATAATAAAAAGATCACAGACGAACCCAAAAAAATCCAAACCCCAGCAACCAACATCAAGAAAACACCACAAAACTTGAGTCAAGCACTCAATCAGCCTAATAAAGCCAAAAAAGAAACACCAAAACCGCCGTATACATCCTACCGCAACAATCAACAAGCCAAAAACCCCATTAATGGAGCAAAAACAACCGGACCACAAACAAAAAACCATCAAAAAGAAGGGGGCAGATCAAAACAGACTATAAACTCGCATGACATTTTTCATATTCGTCCCAATCTCTGTTTTCCAATTCCGCCAGCCTGGAGGTAATCTTCCCTCCATCGCCTCTATAAGTCAAACCCAAAGCTTTTCCAACCTTCCATGTCTCATGAACCTCCTCGAGAATCACATATTTGCGATTCCTCCTACCTTCTTCAGATATCGTGTCCACCGTTCCCGCCTCTAACAAAGAACATGCCTACTCCCCACAACTATCAAAGATTAAGTCCATAGCTTTTCTTATCCTGACCTTTTTCTTGAGTCTCGCATCCTCAAACCGACTCTTCATCTCAGCAAGGGTAACATCCTCCGACTCCAAATCCGTTTCCCACTCTGACTCTCCACTATAAGAAAGGTCTCCCTCACCAATAATCTCCCCCTTGGTGTCCCTCTCATGATCACTAGACTCAGACTCGTCCTTATCCCCTTTTAACATAGACGTAGGAGTTTCAGGAACAACAAGGATTGACGGTTCAACTGAATCATCAACATTGACCCTTACCCCCTTATCATCAATATCACAACACAAATTCGACGTGCCTTCCAGAAATTCAAAAATGATTTTGGAGGAGAGCTTGCATTCTCCTCTGATTGAGCACTACCAACAATATTATTACCCACAACCTTATCTAAACGACTTTCACTTACCTGCTCGATCCTCTCCATGCTATGGGCCACACATTATCGAGATTGGATTGCATTGTTGGTACCGTTAAAGGAATTTTTGTGCTTCTATCTGATCCGTGTATTCTTTCTCGGCCACCAAAACCCTATCACAATCAAGAGGCTCATTTGAGAGGCCCCCTTCGACTGAAACCTATCGACTCCGAAGCCACCTCATCGTCTTGCAACGAATCCCTCATTTCCAGCTCATAATCATTTTCTTCGTCGTACTTGGTTGTTGACTCATTAGCCTTGTGCTTCAAAACAAAATCATCCGAAGCGCTTATAGGGTCCCCTTCCAATTCCTTAACTTTGACACTGCAAGCACACCCATTCACTACAACAAATCCCCCAACTTCAATGAAAGAATAGAATATTGTCTTATTAAGATAATTCTCATAGGCATATATTGTCGAATTAAAGCTCAAGGACTAAATCTGTTTTTCAAAATCAAGTAGTAAATGAATTAGTTTCCCTTGGGTCTTAATGTACCAAAGACCTTATCCAATCAAGTTCAGTTTGACTACTTAATTTTTGTTGTTTATTCACGATGTGGTGGTTGTACATTGAGAAATTTATTTATTTATTTATTTTAGATTGTACTTTTGATGGAGGAATAGTGGTCCCTGACTCACAAACTTGATGACACAAATGAAGTAGCTAATAGTGCCTTAGAGGGGACAATAAGTCAAATTGTGGAGGTAACAAAGCAGTATTCCCTTACTGAAATAGAAGAGCTAGATCTGTCTAACAAGCTTGGTGGGGATACAACAAAGCAACATTCCCTAAATGAGGCACTGAAGCCAGAAGAACTTGATAAGTTTAATGAGCTTTATACAAATGCAAGGTGCAAGGAGCAAAACTACAAGGACTAAAGAAAAGGTTGGAGGCATTTGAGAAGAGAGCATAACTTCTTGACTTGTCATAGGAAATACATAGGGTGTGTTTGATAATTCAATTTAAGTAGTGATAATAAAAATTTCTAGCATTTTTTTTAGTTCATTTAATAATGTACTGCTTAATTGAAAAAACATTCAAAAATCAGTGTAAAATTTTAAGTGAAAAGATTTTACTGAAAATAATCATTAAATGCAGTCTATTTCAGGACTTGAAATATTATTTTCATTATTGCAAATTCAATCACTTAAAATTTTCAGTACTTGCTTTTTCAGTTTTATCAAACGAACTCTTTTTACAAAACTAAAAATTAAGTATTGAACTTTTTTGTGCTATGCAAACGGCTTTAGTTAGAGAGAGGGTGTGGACTTGAATGAAGAGTATTATCAAAGACTGAATATTTGAAATTATTGAATTTACAACATTGAAAAGGCTCAACTATAAAATGCATCCCTGAAGTTTGGTCCCTGTCTCAATTTAGTCCCTATAGTTCAATTACATTAATACAGTCCTTGTAGTTTTAAGGGTTAATTACACTTTACCCCCTAGTGGTTAGGCCAATATTCACTCTACTCCTGTGGTTCAAAAGTGGACACTTAATCCTCTGTGGTTTTAGATTAAAGTTAAACTACTAAGATTTATATCAAAATTGCCCCAGAGTAGGAGAGTTTACATGTAAAAATTAACCCCCTACAAAGGGATTAAGTATTAAAAATTAGTCTCAAGTAGGTGGGTTAAATGGCAGCATTATCCCCACATCGGTGGTTAACCCCACAATTAACCTCACAAACGGGGTTAAGTGTTAATATATTTAGCCAATTTAGGAATTTTCCTTAGTTTTAAGGAAAATTTTAACAATTTCAGTTTAGTCCGAAACCACAAGGGGGTTAAGTGTCCACTTTTGAAGCATAGTGGGTAAAGTGAAAACAGACCTAAAAAATAGAAGCAAATGTAGTCTGGAGGTGCCATTGTGGTTTAAACCTGAAAAATAAGAGACAATGTGATTTAAGCATGAAAAATGAACTTTGAGCCGGAGATTGGTGTGTTTCATTTTTCCATAAAAGCGTGAATTTCCATCAATTTTCCACACATAATGGCATGTTTGGACCACATTGCTTTTAATTTGAAAATACTAGGGCTAAATTGATACAATCGAAACTGTAGGAAATACAATGAGACAAGGACCAAACTTTCATGGGGTATATTCTGCAATTAAGCCACACTAAAAATAATATTTTAGTTTAATTTCTTCAATAGCATTTTGTAATAAAAACTTGTACTCAATTTTTTTAACACCTTTTCAATTAGGTGGCGAGCCCAGAGTTGCTGGTATCATGTTGACTCGGCCCCATGAAACCACAATCCCAATCTTGCAATCCAGATCGGGATTCCTAGGTGATCCAGATAATAAATTTTGGGAACTAAACAAAAACAAGATCGAAGATAAATAGTGATTTTCATTTGACTTAATTTTCATCGAAGAAATGGATGAATAAGTACTTTTATTTAAGAGCTTCTAAGATATTTGCATTTGAGACTTAATTTGATCGTGTTTAATTTCATATATATATTTTTTAACTTTTGAAATTGGGTTGTACGAAGTCATGGAAGGATTTCATACAATGTATCAACATAAAGTTATTTACATTAGTTTTATTCAAAACAAAAGTTTGAACCTAAGTGAACCAACGAAGACTAATCCGTACCGCAAACATGTACCACGTAATCAAATCAGTTAACGTATACTGGGTAAACCATGCACGTTCGAGATAACATTGGGCGAGATCATATACATTGTTAAACACACTAAAACAAAATAATTGCTGACAAACAAAAGTTAGAGGATCAACCATTCTGCAACCTCCTATAGATTTGAGCCCTTCTGTGAGGAAGGGTTCCCTTCCAACCCCAGGCATGGCTCTTATGCTTTCGATCCTTGACTGAGAGAAGACGGTCCTAAGAATACTACAAAACCTCCTTGGGAGTCTCCTTCGGAGAAGAAGATCAATCCTCAATAAACAAAAAAGCACGTGGATCATCAGGTTGAAATGTCCGGCAAGGGTCCAGTTTATCGGCATGACATTCTGCCCTGGCTCAGGGTACTTGTCAGATCGGGCCTCTGGAAACGTCACATCCTAACTCTGCTACTTGTCAGATTTTGGCCGCCATTGGGGCTACTGACCTTCTATCAAAAGATTTTAAATCCTCTAAGATTTCCAGCTGGATTGACAAGACCTCTAAACCCCCCTCCTTTTCCTCTCGCCAGAATCGCAGCCCTTTGCCCCAAGCCCAACCAAAGCCTACCTTTTCCCTTGAAATTGACACTTATTTTCCTTCCCTTAAGCTCTTTACGGCCCAACCCAACCTGTGGCCCAAACCAACTCATAATCCAACCCAGGCCTATATCATCCCCCAAACACCCCCAGCTTAAAGATCCAAGAGTTGGATCAACCTTCATTAGACAACCAAAGCCTAAAACACGACAAAAGAGAGGCCAAACCCCCGAACTATAATCTCCAACCCCTTACAAAAAAAACCCCAAAACCCCTTCCCTTTGATTTTGTACCCTTCTCACCACTCCTCGAAAAGCCTCCACCCCCCTCTCACTGACCTAGCATCCACCTTCCCTTCTCACCACCTAGCTGAAGTTTCGGAACCTGAATCCTGCTCTTCTCACACTCACATCCAGAGCCCAGAGAGATCTCTGATCCTTATTTGTAGAAGGAGTATCAATCTAAAGCAACTTGCAATAAACAGAGCACAAGGTGTTACTGAAAGGTTGAGCCCCCTTTCGTCTGATGAAATCTTGGAGTCCCATATACCAATTTCCTCATACAATCAAAAAGCTCAGGTTATTGCCAAAGTGGTGGGCAGAAAGCCCTCTCTCCGCCAATGATTATCACCGGTTGGAACTGCCGTGGCATTGCCCAAGCTGCGGCAGTCAGAGCTCTTCGGGCAATGATAAGAGAACACAATCCGGATTGTCTTTTCTTATCAGAAACCAAAATAAATTCAGCAAAAATGGAATCTCTTCTCTCCAGTTTGGGTTTTTACAACTTTTCTCTTATCCCAACCTCCAACAAGGCTAGGGGAATGTGTTTGGCTTGGCTCAATGGAGTTGATATTGTTGTCTTTTTTCTGATAAAAATTTGTTCACTGCTACAATTTTCTCTGACCGTCCTTCTCAACCTTGGGTGCTCTCTGCTGTGTATGGCCCCCCTTTTTGGAAGAAAAAAATTGAGGTTTTGGGACAATTTGGCCAAGGTCTCTGTGGTTGCCTTTGGGCCTTAGATGGCCATTGGTGATTTCAATAGAATCACAAACCAAGCGGAGAAAAAACGGCAGACCTTTTGTTAGTTCTTCTACAAGAGGCCTAATTGATCTAGGTTTTGTGGGAAATGTTTTTACGTGGGACAATGGTCGGCATTGCAGGGCGAATATTCGCCAAAGATTGGACAAAAGCATTGCTAATTTGGTGTGGTGTGAATTGTTCCCTATAGCCACTATCAGAAACTCTCCGATTATTGAAGCTGATCACTCGCCGATTATCCTCAATACTTTGGGGGAAAAAACCAGTAAATCGAAAAGCTTCAAGTGAGAAGCTATGTGGGCCAGAGACCTTAGTTGCGCTTGAGTCATTGATTATATCTGGTGCTCCACGTCCACCCATGGTACCCCCTTTCACTATTTTTACTAGAAATTGAAAGTGGTCAATGAAGCCCTGAGGTTTTGGAATAAGAACTATTTTGGCCATGTCCAAGGTAACATTCGTGATGCTAAGAAAGCATTTGAATGTCTTCAAGTTGAGGAGCCTACCAGTGAAAACTAGAACCACATAGCAAACTTGAAGTGTGATCTTGAAGAAAGTCTTAATAGAGAAGAAATCTTTTGGAGGCAACAATCACGAATAAACTGGCTTAGTGTAGGGGATAGAAACACTCACTTTTTCCACTTATCTACTATCATTCGAAAAAGAAAAAATGCGATCGATTTTTCAAAACAGAAAATGGGGGTTGGACTGATGACCTCCAGTCATCAGTCAGGCCTAGCTTCTTTGAAAAATTTCAGACTACTTTCCAGACTTCACATCCTTGTTTCCCGAATGACCTTGAGGGTCTCACTCATAAAATTCATACTTTCGAGGACAATGATTTTTTGTGCCGATGTCCAGAAGAAGAGGAAATTAGAAAGGCCGTTTTCGATATTGGTTCGTCCAAAGCTCTGGGTTCGGATGGGTTTCCTTCTTTGTTCTACAAATCTTTCTGGTATGCTGTTAAGCTTGATGTTATCCTGCACGGCTGTCAATAGCTTCTACCTGGGTGGTTATATCCTAAAAAACCTGAATCACACCAGCATTGCCCTTATTCCGAAAGTGGATAATCCAACCAATGTCAATCAATAATGACACATAAGTTTGTGCAATGTTATCTACAAGACCATTTTGAAAATCTTAACTAATAGGTTGAAGCCTCTCCTTGACAAAATCATCTCTCGTTTAGTGCCAAGCTGCTACTCATTTTCCCTTCTAATTAAAAAACTAGCATATTTAGTTGGAGAAGTTATTCAGTGAGCCCGTCACGCCACGTCAGCATGCTGATGTGGTGTGACCATTTAATCCTAACCACCCACTTGCCCCTTCCTTTTAGGGAGATCATGACAAGTGGTTAGTGGAATTTCAAATTTGAAATCTGATAACCACTTGTCATGATCCCCCTAGAAGGAGGGGGCAAGTGGATGACTGAGATTAAATGGTCACACCACGTCAGCATGCTGACGTGGCATGACGGGCTCACTGAATAATTTCTCATTTAGTTGGCTTTTAATCAAAACCATTATTGGTATTCCGGAATTTTTTCTAAAGATAAAAACTATTTATAGATAGTCGTTCAGTCGATTTAATCAAATCAATGTCATGACTCACATAATTTTTACTTTTACAGTTTTACCTATTAGATGAATATGGATGACAATTTTCAACACGAACCCATGCAAAATACATGGGTTTTGATTTAACTTCTACAGTTTGGATCATAAATGAGCTAACTCATTTAATAGGATTAATTAATAACTGGTTGGGTTGTGTGTTTTAATCGTGTCAATTCATCATGTAACTTGCCTAACCGATTGTTTTCCTATTTAGGACTTTTCTTTATTGAAAAAAAAAAAACATTGCCTGTTATCTCCTTAAATTATTTTTGTTATTTGGTTGCTTTCAAGCTCCATTTATTTTTACCATGCATACGGTATATACTCTTTCCACCATATACAAGTTCACGAGTTAAGAGTTTGGTATTGGAGAAGCTTTGCTTTTGTTTTGTGACCACTATAGATTAGCTTTTCAAATACAGATTAGATGGACCACATTGTAATTAAAAATCACTACGACATGTATGCAGAGCTTCAAATCTTTCATTTGATATAATTGAATAGCTTTTAGATTAAGTGCTTTTCAACATGAGGTTTGCAAAAACAGTGACTAAATATATGGGATTAAATGGTAACTTGTAGATTTTTCACATATTTAAAAAAATGACAAATAACAGGATGCCTTTAAGTTACTACATGACATGACATGATTAACACCCTAATGATTCAATGAATCATGAATCTAAAATAAACAACCAAACGATAGTAGATTAAGACCATCGATCTTCAATCCTTACACCAAAAGAGAATTTGAGGCAAAGTTGATGTGTTATCTTGGTTTTTCTTGCTCCAATCCATACATCAAGGGAGCCTATGCAGTTTTGATGCAGTCAAAATATGAGACAACTTTGATGCAATTTTACAATCCATCAAATCAATATATTTGCTTATTTTAAATAAATAAAAATAGAATTTAATCAAATCAAAACTAGGGTCCCATAATAAAATAATATAAATAATAAATAAAAGAAAAGAATATATTAAAATAAACAATAGTTGATGTATGAATTGGAATTCACAAATAAAATTTTAAAGAAAATTTGCTTTTTATACATTAACGGCCCGTTTGGTTCATAGATTATTTTAGGTGGATTCTAATTACCAGGAATTATAATACTAATAATCAATTTACTAGGAATCTGAATCCTTGCAATGTGTTTGGTTCACGAGTGGAATCCTAGGTAGATTTAGAATCCAGTGTTTGGTTGGGTCAAGGAAAATGAAATAGGAATAATGTTAAATACATAAACTACCCTTGAAAGCTATCCATAATAGGAATGACATTAACTTATACCTTCCACAAATATAAAGGCTAATTTAGGTAGTATGAAATTAGAAAATCAAAACCCCAGTAATATTTGAGAATACCACCTCCAAGCTAGGATTTAGAATCCACCCTATTTTCTACCTTTGGGTGGATTCTAAATCCATGGGACCCACAATTTATTGAATAATCCATAAACCAAATAAGGATAAATTTTAAAATTATTAATAATTTTAAGGTGAAATCAAAATCCACCATAAGAATCCATGAACCAAACGGACTGTAAAAGACAAATTTAATGCAAAATATTTAACTCCTTATTTAGAGACGGTCCAAGGGCAGAGACAATTGTGAAAAATCATGCATGGATTGTTATACAAACCTTTCAAAGTTAGCTGTTTCGAACTTGACATGTGATTGAACAAACAATACTCTCTCTCTCTCTCTCTCTCTCTCTCTCTCTCTCTCTCTCTCTCTCTCTCTCTATATATATATATATATATATATGTATATCCATGGTTTGTAGGAGTTACATATTGTACTTACTCTAAATAAAATATGTAATTGGTTGTTAGTACTACAGATATGATTATTATAAAATGATCAATTAATGTTAAAAAAAAAATAAACAAAAAAAAAAAAAATCTGACGGTGGGCATGAGCATTGGAATTCCAAGTGTGTGAGATGCCATTTTTTTTATATGACGTGTAAGTAGGGGTGTCATTCGGATGGAACAGATCGAAAATAGGTATTTTAGAAAATATTTTAAAAATTTCGAAATCTAGAAATCAATTCCAATTCCTATTCCAAAATTTCGAAAATTCCAAATTCATTTCCAATTTGGAAATTTCTGAATTTTCGGAATCGGCATTTTATGGATATTTTTGAATTTTTTTAAAATTTTCACTAAATGCAACCAATCACTACACAAAATCCAAAGAGATTGACTCTACAGATTTAACAAAACCCACAAATATATCTCACACGGATTGAATAAAGAATACCAACTTTTCACGAAATCTAAATAAATCTCACACATATCTGAACAAAGAATACAAATTTATACGTATTTGACAAAAAAAAGTGTGTATATATATCTAATATATTAGAAGAAAATTCAAAAATTATTGGAAAACGTGATTTCGGAATAATTTCAGAATTTTTGGAAATCCTAAAACAATTCCGATTCCATTCCAAAATTTTTCAGAATTTTCGCAAATCGGAATTTCGGAATTTTAGATTCAATTTTAGGTTCCAAAATCGGAATTTTTCAGATCGGAATCGAACGTATTCAGAATTTCCGTTCCAAACGTAAGACGACATATTCACTTCAACATTGCATCCTCATAATCGGAATCATTGACTAATAATTAAATACATGTGACATTATGAGATTTATATATAGGGTTATGATATAATTGTAAGCAACTTCTTATATAAGAAAATAGTTTTTAACCGTTGGATGGAGGTTTGGTTCCAAGATAGTAACTAAAAAATATTATTAATTAATAAATATTATTAAATAATACCAAATCTTCATCCAACAGTTAAAAGCTAATTTCTTATATAAAAAATTGCTTACAATATCATTACCTTAATAAATAAATGGTTGAAACTTTATAAACAACTACTTACAATGTCATTACCTTAATAAATAAATCACTACACCAAAAGGGCACATTACTAACGGTAATTTACCGTTAGTAAAATTATTCCTAACGGTAATTTACCGTTAGAAATAGAGCGTGGCAAATAATTCTAACGGAATTTCTAACGGTAATTTTCCGTTAGGACAATTATTTTTTGTAACGGTAAATTACCGTTAGTAATGTGTTTACTAACGGTAATTTACCGTTAGTACTTTATTATTACTAACGGAAATATTCCGTTAGTAATATTTATTCTAACGGTTTATTTTCTAACACTTTTATATACAAAAATACTAACGGTAAATTACCGTTAGTAATATTATTACTAACGGTATGTAACATGTCAGTTTCTAACACTTTGGAGACAATTACTAACGGATATAAACCGTTAGTAATTTTATTACTAACGGTTTGTTTTCTAACACATGTGCAAGAATACTAACGGAAATTATCCGTTAGTAATTATTTTAAATATGAAAAACATAAATACTATAATATGCTCCCAAATTTTATTTGCACCTAATTTCCATCACAGCCACATCACATTTACTATAAACATATATAATAAGCTAAAATTCAAACCATAATAAATACAAGCTCAATCTATATTGAATCCAAAATAGGCATAATTATCCTTAAATACAAACTGTTTCTAAGTCCAAACCAAAACTAGCAAACCATGTCTGAAATTGAAAGAGTAAATCCATCCAAAACTAAACTAAACCAACTGACAAATAAACCATGTCTGAAATTTAAAGTCAGAGAAAATAAGACAAACATAGTCAACCAATCTTTAACCAACACTCAAGCCAAATCACAAATCCCCCTTGAACAAAGTCTGCCAATGTCTCTTGTCCATCTTGACGATACCACAAACGAGCATCGGGCTCAAACACTTCCTCGATATAAACTTTCTTTTCGCCAATACCAACTTGTTTGGAGTGGCAGACATTAGCTGTAGCATCCGTCACAACATACCCTTTTGCCAATTGTTTACCAAACTTATCAAATAATACACATGGGGGCTTGTCGGTGGGAGGAGGCATGGTAGGAGGCATATGATGAGTAGAAGGTGAAACACTCGTGGCAAAAACATTATTCAAGTTTTGAGCTAAATGAGTAGCAAAATTAACTGAATTTGATCCATAATCACTTGAGGGAGTAGTAACCATAGGTGGGGTACTCACATTTGAGAGTTTCGAAACTAAAGACATAATTATACCTTGCATATCGTGAAATTTTGAGTCAACGTGAGAAATGATCTTATCCTCCAATGCGGCAACTTCTTCAGTTATCTTCTTTTTTCCCTCACTTTTGGACATTGGCAACCCGATATGAAGTAGTTGCCTCTTAGAGATGCGTGAACCCACAGCACGAACCCCTTCCCTTTTGTCCTTTCCAAATACTTGAGTTAACTCGTCATTGTCAAAGTCTTCACAACTATTACTATATCCCTCATCAGTCAAGTCACTGCTTTTTCTTAAATTTTCAATTGCCTTTATTTCATCCTGTAGTCATTTAAAGTAAATATTGTGATAATACACAAAAAAAATTAAGCTATAAATTAAAAACTACAAACAATATGTTACTCACATATTTACTCTTAGCACTCTCTAAGACACTCTCATCACTATGCTCATGTGCCACCAACCATTTGTCAACACGACTGTAGTGTTTGCCAGGATTTTCTTTTCGCTAGACATTGAAATTTAACAAGTTAGCTATGGAAAACTTGCATTAAACAGAAAAAGTGTAAGGAATTATACGCACCATTAAGTATAGTTTCTGAGCATAGGAACGACGCCCAAGACAATGGGGAATCTTAAGTTTTTTTCTGTTGTTCAAATTTCTAGCAATTTGCTCCACCTTTGTTGGATCTCTCTCATTTTCTAAAAACTTTGCCCATAAATGTGGATCAACACATTTTGGCACGTCATGATGACCTTTCCTCACAAGGTTCCGCAAGTTGTTTTTGTATGTCCTAAATTTTTGGGGCCACGACTTCTCCGCAAATGGGCGAGCCACGGATTGTGGAACATCAAGTTCAAATTCAACCTAGTAGTAGAATAGAATAGTTATGTTAAAAAGAAAATATTAACTAAACCAACTAATTAAACAAAGAGCCTACACACAAAAGTTTACCATTAAAGCATTCCAAACATCGTCTTTGAAATTCTTTGGCACTTTTCGCCAATCATTGTAGCTAATTGGAATGTGATTTCTCACAAAATCTCCCGTACGACTACTCCATATCTTCGAGTATTCACCCACCACAGACCCGTCATTTTCAATTGTGACTTTCATTTTTTCTTTTGGGGCTTTGCCTCCCGATGACTAAGAGAGTGGTTGGTAGAGCAGCTTGTTGAGTTGACATAGCTTTGTTAGGGCTCATATGTTCTTATGGGTAGGTGTTGATGTATCCTAAAGCTTGATTACATATCTATGGTGATGAACGCATAGGATGTTTGTTTGCTTACTTGAAAATTAGAACATTTGGAATGAATTGTTAGTCTCTTATCTAATTCTTATGTCTAGGGTTTGAAGTTCAAGGATTATCTACAATGAAGCATGGACACTTGACAAATCTTAAAATAATTGCACATCGACACCGCAAGAAAAGTGTCGGTAAAGACACACACGTTGTTGCCTGATCAGAATTGCCCATAATGCTTCCAAGATTATCTATCTTTAGGCTTTGAAATACAAGGGTGGGTTTATCTATGTCACATATAAGTATTATGTTAGAAGCATGAAGAAGAAAAAGACTTTTCTAATATGATATGAAAGTTAAGATACTCCACAAGTTAAAGAAAGTATTGGAATGTATTTGAAAGGTTGTGGATTATATATGATGGAAATAAATAGCATAGTTTACAAGAGCAGGCCAGCGATGTATGTGATGTAGTCTCATCCTAACATCTTTCCCAAACTACGTATTGCCAAAGCATGTATGACATATCAGTCTTAGGCAGCTTTTGTTGGTTGGGAATTGGGATAGCACTCTGTAGTCAAACCTCTTTTTGAACCCACTTTTCTCTAACAAAAATTTTCAACCCATATATTTTCCCCATCTGAATAAGGCATACAATAAAAAATCTCACAAGAAAATCATCTTTTACATGCTCCAAGTTTCTCCATATGAATTGTATCATCTAGAAAATCGATGTTTTGCCTTGTTAAAAAAGAAAATCTCACACGAAAATCTCACGACATTGAATCAAACTGTTAAAAAAAAAAAAGAAAAAAATAAAAAAATAAAAAAAGATAAGAGAGACGAAACTGTAAATTGGTGCATAGTTCAAGAGTGCCAAAATATAGTTTTGTGCTCTAATTCGTGGTTTGAAGGGTACGTTTCTTAGATAGATAATTTAGTATAGGTATTAAACAAATGGCGAGGAAACAATGCAAATCAACAGAAGCCACAGGAGGCTAATGTTTGCCTTAATTTGTCGAAAAGATGCACTTATAGATTTTGTCGAAAACTGTAGCTTAGTGTGATTGTAATTTTCAAGGAATTCTTCAGAAGGAAAGTTCAATGCTCATTGCTGTACAAAGGGAGAAACACAATTGTTATTTGCTGGCAGTTTAATCAAAGAGAAAGTGTTTCATTTTTACCGGTTCTCTTAAATTTTTGAACTCAGGAAATAATAGGTAACTGCTGGCAGTTTAATAGGTAACTGTCAGCAAACTCAAAAATATTTGTCTCTATTATGCTAAATCATCGTTCTTAGGAGTGATCGAACCAATTTGTGGTGATATTCGGAAGAATCAATCTGCAGTATACGCACCGGTAAGGTTTCAAATTTTACATCAGTGACCTTCACTTACAATACCCACTTACAATACCCAGATTTCAAATCTGCAGTATACGCACCGGTAAGAATCATCGTTTTTTTTTTTTTCAGAGTTGTAGGGACATAAATTACACTATACCTTCTTTGATCTACCGAACACTACATTTGTCGACGTGAAACAATCAGTGACACTTATTAACAAATTAACATTCTAGGAAGAACGGACATGAGTAATCAATAATAAACTATCGATTAAATATAGACTTTTTAGCTTTATATAGAATATAACTCGATAAAGCTGAATACTTCAATTACAATAACATACACTTTGTTGAAGTTTAGGATACCCTATATTTTATCGAACATTATACCATTTTCACATAATTTTCCCGTAATTTACTCCCATACTCTGTATATACTCTCTAGGTGATCTGTGCATCAAAACACAGTAAAGCCATGGAGGTATACATGGAAAGAGAAGATATAAAGAAATTAAAAGTTACCTGACAGATTTTTCCAAGCAGCCAGTCACGCAAAGTCAGATGCGATGCACATCAGTCCTACTCATCTCTCCTCCTTGATATATATTCCACTAATTGCAGCGAGTCAGCAACCCAGTTCAATTACATGCACAAATTGAGAGACAAATGAGGATTCAAATCTTAAGTACATGCACATTTGAGATATATAAAAAATAATAATAATAATAAAAATAACCCCAGAAGTTACACCTTTGAGTTGAGAAAAGAAAGCTTCAAAATTACTAATGACAATCTTTAATAATTGATTCCTTCAAAATTACTATATTTTATTTTGGGATATCGCAAAATTAGTGTCCACTTTCCTAAATTAGTATACAATTTTTGCTTACTTTCCAAAACTATCCTTCCTTGAAATCTAGACCAAGACAAAATTTAAAATGTTGTTGTAATGATTAGGGCCAATTGTGGAAAGTATGTGTAGATTTTTTTGTCCCCTTAATAAGTTGAGTTCCCAAAGGTGGACTCAAAAAATGGGACGGAAGGAGTATGATTTATGCAGATTACGACAAAAGACTTGTACAGTTGATCACAAGAGAAATTGAAAAAATGGGAATAATATTGGAGAATGAACTAAACTCAGAACTTACATGTGTGAACGTGAGGTCTGAGAAGTTTGGTGAGCCAAACAGAGACTGAAATTGGCATTTTCTAACAAGTTTTCCTTATTAAAGTCAAAGTTCGAGATAGTTTAAACTGGAGCAAAATTGAATTATATTCATATGCTATCAAATCTTGCTTATCAAATCATAATGCCATGAACAAAGAAATTTTAACGAGAAGATTCTAAAAAATTAATTGATTTCTTGGGTTCCTATTACTTGATTTGTGTGTGTGTGTGTGTGTGTGTGTGTGTGTGTGTGTGTGTGTGTGTGTGGTGTGTGTCATCCAGGTAAGTAATCTAAAAAAAAAAAAAAAGATTCTAAATGTATCCTATATGTTGTATAACTAACATGGCATTTGAGAAATTAGATTTGAGATTCAAATTTAACAAACGTGACATTACTCTTTCTTAATTTGTGACCCAACTCTAACTTTTTTCTATTTTTTCCCTTTAATAAAAAGTTAAGCAACGAGTACTTTTTCTTTTTTTTTTGCTTAACAAGCAATGAGTACTTGCTTTTACTTGTGAATCTGTGAAGTTGTTTTCACACTAGTCTATTGAGTTGGTGATGCACAATCCTGCAGTTACAATGAAACAAATTGTTTATTCACAGAAACATTTGGTTTTCCACTTATCACGTAGGGAAGTGCTTTAACTGTATGTATGGTGGATCGGGCCAAACCACAAGGGGATAAAGTGGTCACTAATTTAAACTGTGACACTTTACCCACAAGGGGGTTAAGTGGTCACTTGTAAACCACATGGGGCAAAGTGACATCGAGCCAAACCAGGGGATAAAGTGTAATTAACCCTTATTTTTAGTATGAAGAAAACATAAGCAATTGATTATTTGTTCTTGATTTTCCTTCCATTTCATTTCCGAATCTAAATTCACAGAGCAAACAGAGAGTCAACAATGAAAGAATATGTTATGCCAAATAACTTATTGTGTATGTCATACAGGTACATTGAAGGAATTGCATTAATTTTAGGGAAACTAATAAACTTCTCATGATGGTCACTCACTATTCTTATAATAATAATAATAATAATATGTTTCTGGTGATTGTGAATTTACAGGCAACAAGCCATCTGCAATCAGATAGGGCTTTGAAGGAAGAGGTAGATAGATTGACAAATCGGGTCATGAACAGTGTAAACCCAATTGGGACCCACATAGTTCTTGAAATTTCTTAATCAGAGTTCCTTTTCTATTCTTGCTATGACCTGTTCTTTTACACATACACAATCGCAACACACACACACATATAATCGCAAACACAGTTCAAACAAGCAAATGAAGATGAACTATTTGCATCATTTATTTCAGATCTGGTGTGTGTGTGTGTGTGAGGCAGAGAGAGAGAGAGAGAGATCTGGTGTTTGTGTGAGTGTGTGTGTGTGTGTGTGTGTGAGAGAGAGAGAGAGAGAGAGAGAGAGAGAGAGAGAGAGAGAGAGAGAGAGAGAGAGAGAGAGACGACTAACCATGGAGTGGTGGCGGCGGAAAAACGATGGCAAAGCGACGGCGGCGGGAGAACCTTGGTCGAGCGTCGGCGGCGGGAGGTCCTCGGTGGAGCGTCCTCGGCGGGAGGCCTTTTCTCACAGATCCCCTTTTCTCTCTCTCTCTCTCTCTCTCTCTCTCACAACCTTTTTGGTTTTGCCGCCCTATATTTGACCCTTAGTTTTTCAGTTTGTTGAAGTTTAGGATACCCTATATTTGACCCTTAGTTTTTCAGTTTATCTTTTTTCTTTTCTTTAATATTTTTTTTAAATAATTAATGTAGGTAAAACTTTATAATGGTAATTTACCGTTAGGATTTATTTTGTTATTATTAGAAAACTCTAAAATATCTAGAGTTGAAAAATACTAACGGAATTTATAAATTTCTAACCGAAATTTACCGTTACAAATTTGTAACGGTAAATTACCGTTAGGAAACCAAAAACCTCTGTGTTAGAAAATTGGTTGAATGGTGTAGTGAATGGTTGAAACTTAAAGCAGGGAAGTTATATTAAAAATCAATTGTTAGAGACTTTCCTAACAGAGTGTAAATTCAATTCCTCGTGAAGAGAAGGCATAATCTGCCTGTAACCATGGTTAGATCTAGCATATAATTTATTACATGTTGATTAAATAGTTCTCTTCTTAGTTTTAACTTCATGAGAAACGGTGCTATTGTTTGCCATGTGATTGATCTCTTTAATTAGCTTGTTTGGTGGAAATGAAGTGGAAGGAAATGGAGAAGAAAGAGGAGTTGAGCAGGGTTTAGTCTTCTTGGCTTAAGATTAGTTGTGAACTCAAAACTTAGGTCAAAAGTAATTATTTTAAGTTAAAACTAATTTACAACTTAGTATCTTTTGATTTAGGCAATTTGGTCTTTTAACTTTAATCCATTTGAATGTCAATCTTCTGTTTTATTAACTCCGTCCAAGAAAGCTATGGAAAGTTGTTACATGATGCACTCAAACAAAATGTTAACATTGCAGTTGGTCTGAAGGCTACGGGACCAAATTGTTACAACTTCAAAGAAAAATGATAAGATTATAAAACTGCATAGAGATGAAGAGATGGCAACTGTAGTTTTACCTAGGGGTGAACAAGAAAACCGACTCGCAACATTAGACCAACCCAAAAATCTACAAAATCGACCAAACCGACCTTTTCTACTGATTTGTTAAACATGAAAAAATCGAGAAAAAAAAAGACCAAATCGACCGATGTACACCTCTAGTTTTTCCCACACTCTCTTTTAGGGTAAATTGCATTTTTTCGTCCTCCAACTTTCGAGTCACCTTTACTATAGTCACAATATTTTAAATTTTCTCAATTTAGTCCTTCAAATTGTATAAGTTTTTCAGCGGACACAACACAATACACAAATTTATTGTCTGTCTGTGTGACTTCGCTTTTTAATTTCTGATAGAACCTCGGAGAAATTGTTTAGCCGCATGAAATTGAAAGGAACACTTCTCTATATATTATATATATATGGTTCCAAACTAATGATTTTGTTTGATTTGTTTATCTATGTTTTTAGTAGTCTTATGATCTCCATATACCAGAAGAATGAATTTATAATGTTTATATATATATATTTAATCCCAGAACAAAACCTTAGTAACTTGAAGGAAATGCAACTTTTTTCACTTGCATAATTAGTTTTTGAGAAAAGTATGATTGAGAAATATTCAATGCACTTGACAGAAGAAAATCACAAGAGCCAACTCAAGATTGAGACCTAAAATCACATATATATATATATATATATATTTATTTATTTATTTCACAAGAAGAGATCGCTCTTTTCTAACCCATAAAACCCCCTCATGAGATTTAAAACTGCAACTACCTACAAATGGGATAGTAACGTACCCTCACTGCTGGGCTAAAATCCAGGGCCGGCCCTTGGGCCAGCGGTTCGGGCGCCGCTTGGGGTCTCAAAAAATTAGAATTTGTTTGGTCTTGAAATAAGGCCTTGTTTGGCCAAAATTTATGTATTATATATAAAAATAGGGCCAAAATAAGGCCTAAAAAAAATAGGGCCTTAGATATACATGCATTATATATAAAAAGAGGACAAAAAATAAGGCATTGTTTGGCCAATATACATATATTATATATAAAAATAGGGTAAAATAGGGCCTAAAAAAAATAAGGCCTTGTATATACATGTATTATATATAAAAATAGGACCAAAAAATGGCCTAAATTTTTTTTTCGCTTAAGGCCTCATGAGAATTTCACAATCTCAGGGCCGACCCTGCTAAAACCACAATTCTAAACGAAGCCTTTTTCCTTTTTCTTAGTGGTACTGCTGTATATGTTTCTCAAATTTGTTGATGTAAAGTTACTTACTCATCAGACTTTATAGTGAAGTATCAATAACATTTTCTTTTCAACTGATAGCGTATGGTCAGTCCACTAATATCATAAGATTGCAGTAATTGCAAGTTTGAATAAGTTTCCGGGAAAAAATTAATAACATAAGCATTTTACTATGAAAATTCTAGTATTTTTTTTAGGGTAATACTTTGGACACAACCTTCATACAACTTTCATACAACCTCCCCAAAAGATGTGTCTATCTCTCTCCTGTGATGTCACTGGATCCCACAGTGACATCACAGGAGAGAGATAGACACATCTTTTGGGGAGGTTGTATGAAAGTTGTATGAAGGTTGTGTCCCAAATATTACTCTTTTTTTTAATGTAATTAAGCACGTCAATTGAAGTTTTTGTTCGACTTATGTATTTTCTTCAAAACCTTTAATCTGAGAAAAAGTGTCATTTTTCAATGAAAATTCAAAATTTGGCATCTTTTCGACGATCATTTTTGAGTAATTATAATTTTTCGACATTAAAAAGAAAATAACTGTACACTAGTCTATTTATTATATATATATATATAAATATTAAAGCAAAATGCCTTGTATTAGGCTATCCACATCACCATCCTCCCCTTTAGAAAAAAAAAAAATCCTCTGTAACATTTCCTTGGTTTTCCATTTTTTTTTTTCATTTCTTTCTAGTTCTTCTTCTTTTTTTATTTTTTATTTTATATATATATATATATATATACATATTAAGGTTATGATATTCTCAAAATCAAGGGATATTAGGTCATATGCCCTTTAAAATGATGTGTTTTAGTTAAAAACCCACGTTTTTTGCAATTTTGTGAAAAGCCCCTCGCTACTTTTCGTATTTGGTAAAAAGCCCCTCCGCTCACAGATAATATATTATCTGTGAACTTTAAACCACCATAACTCACTCGTTTTTTTGGCTTTTTTGGTTGATTTTTTTTTATATCATGTTTTTTTTCGAGATCTATGCATTAGGCTTGAAAATTGTACAAAAAAAAAAGTAATTTAGAACTTCGTTTTTCATATTTATCTTTCAGACAATAATATTATCTGTTGAATAATATTATCTGTTGACACTGACAGATAATATTATTTGTCAACTTTAAACCACCATAACTTTCTCAATTCTCGGGCTTTTTAGTGATTTTTTTTTTGATCTCATGTATTTCTTTGAGATCTACGCAATGAGTGTGAAAATTTTACAAAAAAAATTTAAGTTGCAGCCTGATTTTGAGGTTTTGTCTAACAGATAATATTATCTGTCAACTTTAAACTACCATAACTTTCTCAATTCTTGGGTTTTTTTGGTGAATTTTTTTTTTTTTTGATTTCATGTATTTTTTCAAGATCTATGTATCTATGATGCCAATTGTTCGAAAGAAATATGTTTTTTGGGTACCTATTGCTCGAGCTGCTGTTGGAATTTCCTCTATCTGAGTGGGCAGTCTTTGTGAGTCATATTTTGTAGAAGCAAGGTGATTCAAGAGTGGGTACAAACCAAGGATAGAGGAGTACTTGAGAATGCATGGAGGCAACACCAAGTTCAATTTTGGGGTCTTGTAGTTCACTTCTGCTTTTCTGAGATGGTTTTGTGGGCTGTTTGATGCTACTATGCCTTGTTTTCGCTGCTATTTTTGGACATGGATTGTTTTTGGTGCTGATGTGGCTCTACTAGTTCTATAATGGTGGCTGATTTAGGTTGTTTAATGCCTTAATTTTGGTGGCTGCTCAATGATTGTGTCAAGGCTTTTTAGGAGAGGTTTTGATGGTCCTTTTATTGGTTCACTTTCTCACTTTTATTAAATTGTTGTTTCTTTTTGGGGAGCCTTGCTATGTTTTTTTATGGAGCTTTTCTATTGGTTTTTGCCAATTGTTTTATAGTTTGGACTCTTGTCATCTTTTAATAAAATTTTGTTGTTGAGCAAAAAAAAAAATAATTTGCTTTTATTATGTGCATGTAAAAAAAAAAAAAAAAATTCAATTTGCCATATTTGTTAGATGTTTAGATTCTTTTTTTTCCCCAATATTTCATGGTCAATATTGAATTTGTTTGATAGATCACATTTTGCTGATTCCAAAACATCATATTTTTACGAAAAATGGATTTCTATAACAAAAGTTATAGCAATTTGAGTGTAAAAATGGCCTAATGCGGTAAAGAAAAGTAGCATGTGTTTTAGCTTTGAGGAGTTTTATTTGAGGGGCTATGGCCGAAGCTCCCCAAAATCAATGATGAGAATGTTCCATCCCAAGAAGCCTCAAATTCCAACTAATTAAGTTTGAAAGCCATTAAGAAACATTGATTGATTTGTTCAGTTTAGTAATTTAGTGACTATCTAATTAGAAACTGCACCAATCTATTATCTATACTATATCTAAAAGCCAAGCTTAAAAACCTTCCCTTATTGTGCAATGTGACATATTCTAAAATTTTTCCCTGTTTTTTCTTCTTCTTCTTTTTTTTTTTAAATAAAATTATCTTTTACATCATTGGCTTTTTTTATGAGTGTGTATATGTGTGTGTGTGTATATATATATATATATAAATATATGAGTGTTTTGAAATCAAAAAAGTGCTTACCCATGGAATTGTCTCTTCGGATATTGGAACTTCAATTATTATGGTTCGCATACCTATGGATATACATGTATTGAAACACAAAGTACTATGGTTTGTTTTTAATTTGATACTTACAAAGTGAATCTATATAACTGCAAGATAAGAGGATTTAATTACCATTGGGAAGCAATACATGCATGCACATTATGATTATTTGATTCTTTCCTATTCCTTGCTGTATATATGTGTGTGTGTGTGTGTGTGTGTGTATGTGTGTGTGTGTAGGTTTATGTCTAGATCAACACTTAAGGTCCAAAGACTAGAAGAAATGCCACCAAAAGTTTCCAGCCCACAACAAATACATTTTTATATGATTATTACCAGGTCAATTGAAAATCATCATGGCAGCTTCAAAGTGGCCACCACACAAAATTAGAGAAGAAGATGTTATTAAATCAACACATGAATCACTTCCAAATCCGACACAACAAACGCTCAAATAGTTTCTTTTATGGCGCCCTATTTATGTAGTTTTGGCAAAAACATCACTGGGATTCCAAATGCCACAAGAAGTTGATTTTGTTTAAATATGTCTATTTTTTAACAAAGTATCGTGCATTGAACGGTTTTTTGTCTAGTTTATCTAATAGACACTCTAGATTGAAGAAATCCCTTGATCTTCTATGCATATGAATAGATGAGTGCTTCTTAGAAGTTAGAAAGGAAAAAAGAAGAAGTATAGATGATTCTAAGAACGAGAGCTAAGGTCGAGTGGGTTGTAGCCCAATTAGTGTAGCCTTTTTCTTTCTAGTGGGGAGGGAGAGAGTTCGAATCCCTATAGGGGACTCTAGTTGCTTGCCCCTGGTTATTCTTCAGTCGGAATGAGTGGCCCTTGTTGGACTTTGCTGTGGACTAGTGTACGTAGGGCTTTAGTGTTGGGTTGGGTCTGGGTTGTGCGTGTGTGTGGATCCAGTCCAAATCCAGGTAAGTATAAAAAAAAGAACGAGAGCTAAGAGTTAATGACCTAGGAAAGATTGTTGGGCTTCGGTGAGTGCAAAAGTACAAATAATTCTTTCTGTGGATGTTCTGTGGCGCCAACTATATGTACTAGTTTGACCACTTGATTTTCATTGGAAGGTATGTTTAATTGGTTCCAACATTTTTTTAAGTGGTGCTTTGCCACATAAGTTAAAATACATATCAGAGATACAAAATTTGGGTAGCATAACATTGGTTAATTTTTTTCAGCCTAATAGTTAGGGTAAAATGCATTTTACACCCTCAAACTATACCCTGTTTGGCACTTTGGTCTATATATATATATATATATTTTTTTTTTTGCATTTTGGCTTCTCAACTAACATTATGGTAGTTTGCCCCCTCCGTGGCTTTTAGTGACACCAAAAGTGACGCTAAAAGTGACGGAGGGAGCAAACTGCCACAAAATGCTAGATGAAGGACCACAATGCATGAAAAAATTGTTTGGAGACCAAAGTGCCAAACATAGTATAGTTTGAGGGTGCAAAATGCATTGAAACCTAATAGTTAATTGGGATTTTTTTGTGAGCGAAATCCCTTATGAGATAGTATAAACAAAAATTCAAAACTTTATAGTGGTTTGGTAAAGAACCAATTTTAAGATAGTGTTTGTGATGAAAATATGCAGCCAATGTAAAGGTGCCACGTGGAAGTTAAGTTGATCAAATCAGAAACAACTCAGGAGCAGTTATAACAGTTTGTGGGTCTATTTTATCAACTGCCAGGGTACACGTGTCAATTATCGTGAGATAATTGAAATGACAAGTGTCAGAATGAGGATATGCTATGTGTGGAAGCAGTTTTAGTTTGAAAAGAGGAGGGAACATTCAAATAGAGTTGATGAGAAGCCTCGATGTCAATATATAGAAGGAGTTTGTGTTCGAAAAGGGATCCTTCGATCAACATCAACATATATCTCTTAATACATTTACTGTATTTCTATCTAGATACTTAATTTTAGGAGTAGAACACCTTTGAGGTCATCTTCAATGTTAGATTGTAATCAGTTTAATTTAATAAAAGTAGTTTCTTACTTTTTTGTTTTCTTTACTGTTTAGTTAGGAGTAGTTGTCCTAGAATAAGTTCGAAGTGCTTTAATTAACTACATCTTTACACGATTAAAGTCCTGTTCAAGGCATCGAACGTCACCACAATTTGCTTGGTGAGGCACAATTTGGATAATCACATTTACACATTGGCAATTTGCTTGCCTGGCATGCTCACACACACTTATAAATTTTCCAACCAAACATTTTTGGCACGCCCGGTGGGACATAAGTGTCAAAAGATGGCAAACAAAAACCTTCGAAGTAATAGGTCTGTTGATAACGCCAATGTTGGTGTTAATATTGCTGAAACTGGTGGTTCTCCACACCAAGATCCTCAGAGCAGCAATACTGGGAATCATGCAACCAATGAAAACCCAGAAATAGGAGTTGAAAATTTAAATTCAATTCCAAACAATAGGAATGTTGGTTCAGAAAGTCGACAAGATTTGGTGAATCAACTGACACCAATATTTGATCATTTGGGAAATATGATCCAGAATGTTAATGTTCTGATTACTTCCCTTAACAATAGTATACCACAATTTACACCAGTAATGGTGCCAAATGGAAATTCTTCTATGATTCGACAGAATGAAAGAGGTCATGCCCATGGCTTATTTCAACCAAATCCTATGACTCATGCAAATGGGCCTACTGTTAGGCCTAATTCACAAGAAAGTTTTTATATGTCTATCCTTAATAATACTCCTCTAGTATTTGAAGGGATGCAAGGGAACCATGCGAGTGGTCAAGATTATGTTTATAGATCAGTAAATATCGAAGAACCAAGGCCTAGAGAAAATGTAATAGGCCAGAATAGGAGGATAAACAACAATCCTATATTCGAACCAGACCCTATTGGAATAGGAGTGGGTCAAAGGATTGAAAATCCTAGGAGGATGGATAATAATCCTCAACCACCTCCAATACCACCAATGAACCCTTTTTTGGGTCAACCAGGTCATCAACAACTATTTAATATGGTTGATAGAAACGACATGATTAATTTAGTCCATGAGGTTTGTGGACCCATGGCTCGGGGGGTACAAACTCCAGTTTACAGAAAACCTTATCCTGACTGGGTTGATAGGACCGAATTCCCTAGGGGATTTAAATTTCCCACCTTTGCAATGTTTGCTGGAGATGGAAGTCAATCCACAGTTGAACATGCAGCAAAATTCATCAGTCAGTATGCTGATGCAGGAAATAATGAATATCTTAGGCTTCGTTTGTTTCCTACTTCATTAACAGATACTGCATTCACTTGGTTTACTAATTTAGCCCCTAATTCGATCTATAATTGGGCACAGATGGAATAATCTTTCCACACTCAGTTTTTCCAGACAGAACCAGAAGTATCAATGGCTGACTTGGCTAGACTATGTCAAAAGCCTGATGAGAAGGCTACTCAATTCATAAATAGGTTCAAAAGGGCTAGAACAAAATGTAAAATCAATTTACCTGAACCTGAATTTGTTAAGTTGGCCCAAAATGGCCTCGAATTTAGGCTTAGAAAGAAATTCGATACTTTAGAGTTTAGAGATCTTGTTGAATTAACTGCTCGAGTCTCTAGATATGAAGCTTTATTGGAAGAAGAAAATGAAAGGAATGCTTCTTCAATAAAAACATATTATAAAGATCCTAATTATGAGATAGATGCTGCAGAAATAATAGGAAAAGAACCATTTACATGTAAAGGTCTTGTGAAGAAAAATGTTTCTGCTGAAATATACAAATCTAAAGGATCATTCAAAAAATATTCATTCGATGTTTATAAATTGGATGAAATATTTGATCATCTATTAGAAGGGAAAATCATCAAATTGTCTGATGGGACAAAATTACCTTCTAATGATGAATTAAAAGGTAAGAAATATTGCAAGTGACATAATTCTTGGACCCATTCAACTAATAATTGTACTGTTTTTCGAGACAGGATTCAAGATCTAATCAAGAAAGGGAAATTGAAATTCCCTGAAAAACAAATGGGGGTTGATGAAGATCCATTCCCAGCAGTGCAAGAGGTGTCAATCAATGTCCATGATATTTCTTTCGAAACTCTGGTCAAAGAAAAAGAAAATGCAAAGTCAGAGGACCAGATGAAAAGACTTGAAGAACTGACAAGGAAAAACCCTGAGTTATCAATTTTCAACCATAAATATGCAAATAATTTATGCATTGGTTGTGGGAAAAGATATGCTGAAATCTATGATGAAAGGGTTGGGGTCAAGACAGGCAGGAAAAACAAACAGTCTTTGTTCGAGCAAAAGAAGATGAGCACTTCATGTAGATCTCCTTTCCAACCAATCACGAATGTTGGAAGAGGACAATTTAGAGGACCAATTCATCAAGCATCAACATATACTGGTCCTATGACAGCAAGGTATGCCTCAAAGCCAATGGATCCTTTTAAAGCCAATTTTTCAGAGAATTTCCATGTTGGTAACTATGTTCGACCATCAAGGAACATGCAATATATAAGGCCAGGATTCTCTCATGTACCAAAGAAATATTATGGGATGCAAAGAGAAAGGCAAACTCAATTCATACCATCAAAATTGGTACCAGCACATGTGGTGCAAGCTGAGATAGACAAGGATGCATTGAAAGAATCACCAGAAGTTGGTGAGACATCGCAATCATGTGAATCTACATTGGTACCAGGAGTACCAAATTGGTCTGTTTTGCAAGATAACAGAGTCAAAAATATGATGGAACAACAAGGCCTTCAAAACAAAAATAGGATGATTAAACCTCCTCATGTTGGAAAGAATACATGGCATATATTGCAACATTCCAAGGAAAAGAACCAGAATATGGTCCCTATGATAAACAGGACTCAACAAAGGAGATTGCAGAGGAAGTTCACTATGTAGAAAGAATTTTCTAATATGCAGGCTCAAAGTCAAGAGTTAGGAAATGAAATCAAAAATGATTTTAGTGATATTTCAAGGCCTAATCCCAGGTTTGATCGAAATACAAAGGTTGATTCTGATACTATGTCTGAAGAAAGCATTATTAAAGCCAAAGTATTAGAATTGGAAAAGGCAATGAGTATTGATGATGGGGATGAAGTAATGATAGTGGTAGAATCCCAAGTATTGGGAAATGTTGAAAGAAAACTCGAAGATGAAACTACCAAGGGGGAAAATATGCTTATTCAGTTTGGCACATTTCCAGAACAAATAGAAGTTAATACTGCCACATTCATATTACCAAAAATCTTCGAAGCAACAGAAGATCAACAAATAAATGAAGAAATGGAAATAGAAGCCTTTACTGAGGATGTCTCTGAGGTAAATCTTTCTGAATTTGTTTTTAGTGATTGTAATTTTGTTTATTCATTCGAAGAACCATCGATAGAAATGACTAAGCATCTTAAACCATTATATATAAAGGCTTGTTTAAATGGTGTTCTTTTAAACAAGATTTTGGTTGACAATGGTGCTGCTATCAACATTATTCCTCAGAATACTTTAAGAAAAATCAATAAACAAAATGCAAAGTTGATACAAACTCACATTATGATATCAGGATTTATTGGTGATAAGAAAAACACCAAAGGAGTAATACCTATTGAAACCATAGTAGGTTCGAATAAGTCCAAGACTGCCTTTTTGTGGTAGATGCTAATCCTAGTTATCATGCTTTATTAGGAAGAGATTGGATTCATGCTAATAAATGTGTTCCTTCTTTAATGCATAAGAAACTGTTGCTTGTGAAGGAAAACTGTGAAGTTGAAACAGTGAAGGCTGATGTTCAGCCTTTTCATACAAGTTCCAATTGTGTCGAAGCTCAATTGTATCAAGATAATGTCAAACCAATTGATCTTAAAGAGTCAGAAGATGAATCTCCAGAAGAAAATTGAGACATTTTGGCTGAAATGCCATTTGGTTCTTTGGAACCATTAGGTGATGATAAAATGATTTAATGACTCATACACCTATGGAAATAGGAGATATAGAAGAGACCATTCGACTGGTCTTACAAAAGCTGATAATGGCAGATTTAGAGTCAAGAATTGAGAAATATTCGACCATAAATTGGTCAGATTATGTTTTTGAAGAAGATTCACAAGAAGTAAAGGATGTTGGCAAGGAAGAACTGTCTGTATTGCCAGAAAATTCAATACAAGAAGTGTCACAGGATACTCTATTGGAGGTCAATTTAGGATCATATCAACAAAAGAGAATTACTTACCTAAGTTCTAAACTTAAAAAGTGTGACCAGTATAAATTGGTCGAGTTGTTAAAGGAATTTCGAGATTGTTTTGCTTGGGATTATGATGAATTGCCAGAACTCGAAAGAAGCTTAGTAGAGTATAAATTGCCTATCAAAGCTGGCTATAAACCAGTAAAGCAACAACCTCGAAGGATGACTTCAGAAGTCACTATGAGGATCAAAGAAGAAATTGAAAGATTGCTCAAGGCAGGATTCATTAGGACTGCCAGGTATGTTGAATGGCTTTCGAATGTTGTTCCAGTTATGAAGAAAAATGGTAAATTAAGAGTTTGTATCGATTATAGAAATCTTAATTTAGCCACACCTAAAGATGAATATCTTATGTCAATAGTTGACTTATTAATTGATAGATCTGCTGGAAATACTATAATGTCCATGATGGATGGTCACTCGGGATATAATCAAATATGTATTGCTGAGGAAGACATTCATAAGACTGCATTTAGGTGTCCAGGTAGTATAGGTACCTTCGAATGGGTACAAATGCCTTTTGGTTTGAAAAATGCAGGGGCTACTTATCAAAGAGCCATGAATGCTATTTTTCATGATATGATTAGAACATTTTTAGAATGTTACATAGATGATATAATTGTTAAATCAAAAACATTCAATGATCATCTTATACACATGAAGTCAACATTCGAAAGAATGAGATTTTTTAAACTTAAGTTAAATCCATTAAAATGTGCCTTTGGAGTTAGTACTGGAAATTTTCTAGGATATTTGGTACATGAAAAGGGAATTCAAGTGGATAAGAATAAGGCACAAGCAATTATTCGAAGTAAACCCCCTTCAACCAAAAAAGAATTGCAAAGATTTTTAGGGCAAGTCAATTTCATTCGAAGTTTTATTTCCAATACTGCTGGAAAAACTTTGATTTTTTCTCCCTTGTTGAAATTGAAGGATCATGAAGAATTAAAATGGGAAGATAAACATCAGACTGCCTTTCAAGCCTTGAAGGACTATTTGGTGGAGCCACCAGTGTTAATGCCTCTAAGGAAAGATAAACCTATGAAGTTATATATCTCAGCAGCAGAAGCATCGATTGGAGTTTTACTAGCCCAGGACAATTATGATAAGAAAGAGCAAGCTGTATATTACCTTAGTAGGTTTTTAAATTCTGTTGAATGCAAATTTTCCTTTATGGAAAAACTATGTTTATCTTTGTATTTTGCAGTTATGAAATTAAGATATTATCTTCTTCCTACTGAAGTTTATGTGATTGCTAAGTTTGATTTAATCAAATATATGTTGACTCGACCTATTATGAGAAATAGAATTGGTAAATGGATTCTAGCTTTGTCAGAATTTTGTTTGCTTTATGTACCACAAAAAGCAGTAAAAGGCCAAGCTTTAGCAGATTTTTTGGCTGATCATCCAAATTGCCTCAAAACAGAGGGAAATTATGAAATTGGACAAATAACCATTAGTCCATGGAAATTATGGTTTGATGGATCAAAAACTGAATTTGCTGCAGGTATTGGTTTTGTCATTGAGTCACCTGAGAAGATCAAAACCAAATATGGCTACAAATTATATTCGAATCAATGTACCAACAATCAAGTTGAATATGAAGCCTTAATAATGGGTCTTGAGACCTTGTTGGATCTTGAAGCTACATTTGTAGATGTATTTGGAGATTTCCAGTTGGTTATAAATCATATGAATGGGACATACAAATGTATGAGCAGTACATTGAAAATATATTATGACACTACAATGGATTTATTATCCAAATTCGATAATGTGAACCTTCTGCATGTTCCTAGAAGTTTTAATGAGGAAGCCAATGATGTGGCTCAGAAGGCCTCTGGATTCAGAACAAATGTTGAAAATATCGAGATAGAGCAAGTTACTTATAGGAAATTATTACCAATGTTGGTGGATAGATTACTTTCTGTTGATATTTCAAATATAGAGATTCATGATGTCTGGAGAAAGCCAATCATAGATTATCTCTCAGGATTTAATGAAAAATCTGATCGAAGTATAAGATTGAAATCTGTCAATTACATCTTATACAGTGGGAAATTATTCAAAAGAGGAAGTGATGGATTATTACTGGAATGTTTGAGCAGTCTCGAAGGAATAGAAGCTATAGCTCAAATTCATGAGGGATTATGTGGAGCCCATCAATCTGGGGTTAAAATGAGATGGTTACTTCAAAGGCATAACATTTATTGGCCAACTATTTTAAAAGATTATATTGAGTTTGCCAAAAGATGTCAATAATGTCAAAAGCATGGTCCCTTGAAGCATTTGCCAACTATTGACCTTCAATATGTGGTAAAACCTTGGCCTTTTAGAGGTTGGGCCATAGATGTAATAGGAAAAATCAGTCCTCCTTCTTCGAAGGGTCATGGATTCATTATTTTAGCCACAGATTATTTTACCAAATGGGTAGAAGCAGAACCTATGCAGACTGTGACTCAAACAATGGTTGTAAAATTCCTAGAAAACATAGTTTATAGATTTGGTATTCCTCAAATCATTGTATCTGACAATGCATCTATATTTGAAGGAGATGTGATTGCATTTGCCAATAAATTGGGAATCACAATGTCAAAATCAACCCTATATTATGCTCAATCAAATGGACAGGCTGAAGCCACTAACAAGGTCATAAAAGAAAATATGGCTAAAGTCATAAAAAATAATCCAAGGATTTGGCATGAGGTTTTGCCAGAAGTTTTATGAGCATACAGGACTTCGAAGCGAACAAGTACAGGTGTATCTCCTTATGCTTTAACTTTTGGACATGAGGCAGTCCTGCCTATTGAAATAAAGATTAATTCTTTTTGAATTATGAAGCAGAATCAATTATCTTTGGATGATTACCAAACATCCATGGCTATTGAATTGTAAGACATTGATGAAGAGAGAACTAAAGCTCTCAATAATATTTTGATACAGAAAATAATAGCATCAAAGGGATATAATAAAAAAGTACAATTAAGAACCTTTGATGAAGGAGACTTGGTCTGGAAAATAATTTTGCCTATTGGATCTAAAGATCCAAAATATGGGAAATGGTCTCCTAAATGGGAAGGTCCATTCCAAATTCACAAGGTTTTCAAAGGTGGATTTTACCATTTAAGAAATTTGAATGGATTTGTCCATATTAGAAAAATCAATGGTAGGTTTCTTAAGCAATATTATCCTACTATTTGGGAAGCAAGAAATCTAGAATAAGAAATGCAGCATTCAAAATAAGAACATGTATTCCACATTCAAAATTAAAATACAAAAACCAGATATTGGTACTTTGCAAAGTCATGTTGGTACAATTTTTCATACTAGTTTACTTATAAATTGGGCCTTCAACCTAAAATTGTCCCAAGATCTAGTATACAATTTTGACTGGCTAAGAATAAATTTTTGCCTTGAAATTGATTCTTGGTTCTTCAAAGGCTTCGATTCAATTTCTGTCTTCAGAGCCAATAGCTTTGTTTCAGCATTTCCTTGCTTCATCTTCAATTTGGTCAATGCAGTTTCTGCAATTTCAAGCTCCTTTTTAAGTTTATCTACTTGTTAGAAAACTTTTCAATTGCAGTGTTATTCTCACTAAATTCTGCTAACAATTCGTCCATCTCGAGAGTCTTTTCTGTTGTATACTCCATGTCAACCTCTAGTTTTCTCCTCTCTTCGATGACCTTTTCTAATAAAAAGCAGTCAAAATCAAAGGTGGATATTAATGCAGAAATGGTTTCCTTGTCAGGAATAGTTATGGATGAACTATCCAACATGAATTGGCATAGGATTTTCATATCCTTATGTACTTCCTTGTCCTCGAATACTTCGAAAGAAACCTTACTGAATAGCCTCAATGTAGCAATTGCAACTACTGGGTCTATGGAGGGTACCTTTGGCTTCCTCTGACCTGTCATTTGTTGGGAAAATTCTTGGATATTGGTCGTAGTGGTGTTTCCCATCTTCAAAATAGTCTTCAGACCATCTTTGAAATTTGCTGTTTCTTCAGAAGTCAGATTGGGAGAAAGGGATATGCGAAATTCTTCAGAACTTGAAACATTAGGAATGGTTTGTGGGTCAGTTGAAGTTGATGTTGAAGCAGTTTTAGGATGAGGACTTGTACTGATCTTTGAAGGACCAGTCTCAGTTAGGGGTGGGCATTCGGTCGGTCGGTTCGGTTTTGAGCAAAACCGTCAGCCGAACCGATGCAATCGGTTTTTTGATGAGCAGAACCGTGAGTCGACCGTTCACTATCGGTTTTGATCGGTTCGGTTTTTATCGGTTGACGGTCGGTAAGCGGTCGGTTGTTCGGTTCACATGCGGGAGCATCAAAAGACAACTATAAGTTTGTAAATGCAAATAGGGAAAAAGGGACGATCAGAGAGGGAGGAGAGATGAGATTTAAAATCCACATTTAAAACAAATACAAGTAACCAAGTGAGCTAAAACAAATCCATTGTGGACGATTGGAGAGGGAGGAGAGATGAGAGAGGCAAAGTGCAGAGGACAAATGAGTAGAGGGAGGCCTGAAGTTTCAATATGATCTAACATATGGGTGATGGTCTGATCCATCTCTGCCAAGTGGTTGAGAATATTAAGGGTTTCAAACTTTTTGACTTTTGAAACTTTGAATAGTCACTTCATTTTATTTTTTAATTATACATATAATGTATATATATATACAATACTATTAATTTGTCAGATTTAACTTTTGTGCAATCTGAGGAGTTCTGGGGAGTTGGGGCTTTATTTATTAAAGTAGTATTTTGCAGTCTTGGAAAGTGAAGCCTTGGGACATGGTGTCTTTAATACTTTAAAAAGTAATACTACTTTATACATACATACGTATATATATACACAATTAATAGTATATAGTAACATTTAGTATATACACGTTATGCAGTACAAGTGCCTAGCTTCTTCGGTCGGTTCGGTTTGAAACATTTTTTTTACTGCGTAACCGACAACCGACCGAGGGTATGTCGGTTTGAGGATTTTTCAACCAATATCAACCGAAAACCGACTTTAGACCGATTGGTTCTCATCGGTTCGGTCGGTTTTTGGTCGGTTCGTCGGTTCTGGTCGGTTTTTGCCCACCCCTAGTCTCAGTTTCAAGAACAGATTCAGTCTGTTTAACAAAGGATGAACATTTTTATTAAAATTTGTCCATAAGAAAAATTCAATAGCAGAAAAAGTTTAAACAACTTACTATTGGTTGGTACTCAAGTAATGAAGGTTGAGTACTGGATGAAGGAGATTTTCGAACCTCTGGATTGTCAAAATGTTGAGATGATGGTTCTGAAGTGGTTTGTGATAATTCAGGTTCGGGTTCTACCTTCGAAAGAGGAATTGCTGGGATGGGAACTTCTTTAATGATTTTTGAACCAACAGATGGTTCAACTGTTGTCTTGGCCTTTTTCCTTCGAATTAAGACATGGATAGGACTAACATCTTCTTCTCCTTCATATTCAACATTCTCTGTTGTGGGAGGTGAGCTCTCTGCTGGAAGGACCATTTTCCTTTTCGGTTTTGAAAGTGGTGGAGCATGAGTTGAAGTTTTTAAGGTCTTTGAAGATATTGGAATGTTTGGTTTGACCTTCGAAGCTCAGGTTGTTGGTGAAGAGCTTTCTCCAACTGCTACCCCTGTGTTGTAAATTTCAAACAATAATAAATCAGATTTCTTTTCATCATCTAAGAGAAAGAAGATTGATTTAGATTTTTGATTACCTGTTTGCTTCGAATCAATGTATCTCAAAAGTTGGCATTTGTCCATCTCTGCTGATATTAGGTTTTCCTACCAACTTGAAAAAGCAGGAGTGCAAGTTATATAAATTGGCAGAGAAGTAAACTCCAAGTTGCTAACTTTATTCTGATAAACTGCCAATGCACCAGTTATCACTGATTCTGGTACTTTCGAATGAGTTTTATAAGCCATAAGTATATTGGCTTGACTCCTGATTGGGAAATGAATTGGCTGAGTGGGCCCAAATTGCCTCGAAAACTGACTGGGAAGATAAAGTTCACCTTGAGATTTGATGCTAAGGGCATTTCCAAAGAACAAATCCCTACTGATTAGGAAACTTTCCCATGTAGCTTTTAGTTCGAGTGCACTTGCTGTTCTATCCAATATCTGACAAAGCCAATGGGGAGAGAGAAGAGTTTTGTCTTCAGAGTTGTATATGATAGTGAATGGTTGGAACAAATTGTTTGGCCTTATTGCAGGAAGATTGAAAAAGAAAGAGAGGGATTCTTTGAAAGTCTTTTCAACACTTGGTAATAAGGCAAAGAAGATTCCATAAGCCACAGTGTTGGATAAAGGTCCTAAGTCATGGATTTTAGGAAAATAAGCATATAGCCATGATTGTAAAATCCAGAAGGGACCACCTTGAGTGGGAATGAAGGGGTCAAAACATAAATCAGAAAAGGATCTGTAAAGAGATCCAAGAACAAAGGGGGCTACAACTAATCTTCGACCAGCAGCCAGAGCTCTGGTAATATTGGAAAATTCGAGGACAACCCTTTGAGAGGAGGTGCAGAATAGATGCTTCGAAAGCCAGTATAAGAGGAAGCAGTAATATTCCTTATCTGTCACCCCTCTTGATGTTTTTCTGTGGGCAGTGAGGAAATTGGTGTACCCAAGTGATTTGGAATTAGTATTGATAGGGGGACTATCAGATTCAACCATAAAAGGATGAACATCTTCTCCGTGAGATAAAAATCCTAATAAGTGACAAATGTCCAAAACAATTGGACCAATTGGACCAAATCGAAATTGAAAATGATTAAAAATAGGGTTCCAAAAGTAGAGAGCTCCATCTAATAAGTTAGGGCTTGCTTCGATGGGATATTTGGAAAGGTTAACAGCATGATAAATCCCTGTGGTGATTAGAACTTCTCTTTTGTTATCTAAAATCCTATCTACCCATTCTGGCCAGTCCTTCGCAGGTTTGGGCCAATGTCGAAACTTCAATTCTAACTTAGGAATAGGAATCTCCTGTTGGTAAGTCAAGCGTTGCTCTCCTAATCTAGGATAGTAGACATGGAGTTTAAGGCTGGGGGTGCTCAGACAAGGACCTACAATAATAAAGGTTTCATGGTTGGGAAAAGTTATAGGAACAAGAATCTCGTGGATTAATGAGGTCTTTTGTCCCTTCGCATAACGATCTTGTTCATCCCTGATTATCTTTTCAAAATCACTGCAGATCTTCTGAAGCTGAGTATTGTCACCAGATTTTGCCATTTTTGGGAACAAAGTGATTAGATTGTAGTGAGAACGATGAGTAAAGAAAACAAAATGCAAATTGAATGGTTTAAAGGCAAAACGAATTTGTAGAAGTCAAAAAGGCTTGTTTCTTTTTTTTTTTAACTATTTATAACCTTTGTGACGTTTGGGAAATGACGCATTTATTGAAAAAATAGCCGTTAGAATCGGTTGTGTATTTTTGGACCGTTGTATCAAGAGAAAAGACATATTGGTTCAGAATGAACTAGTTAATAGAAACATGAATTTCTTATAATTCATTACATTGAAAGTAAAATACAGTTACAATTCAGAGACATAATTGAAAAAAGTGTGGAAACCCATAGGTCACTAAATTGTGGAACATAGCCCAATAATAGGCAAAGTATTCTGCTTCCAGTTCTATTTCGAGGCACATGTTTCTGATTTGTAGAGCTAATTATTCTTCGTTTCGAAGAGTGAGGTAAGCCTTCTTGAGTTGTTCTTCATACTGATTTAACCGCGAATTAATCTTGAACAAAGCTTTGTGAAGACTTTGAAATTCCTTGGCTAATGAAGTCTTGCCTCGAAGAGATATGCCAACAGCTTTGGCTTCTTCTTTAAGATATGCGATTCGATCTTCGAGGTCAGGTTTCGAGTAGTGAGAAACATCACTTTCTTCATCAGAACTTCCACAACCATAGATGTATTTTTCCTTGAATTCTGAGACTTCGTCGAGAATTGCATTAGGTATTTCCTTAAAACCTTCATAAAGATCCATTAGATAACTCAAATGATGGACACTTTCTTGGTGATGGGAATACCAGCCTATATGAGAAGCCAGGGTTTGAAGGGTGAAATCCATTTGGGTTCGAACAAGGGTTGAAATACTCCATTCATAGCATAAGATGTGGCAACTCCATTCGAAATTAATTCGAGCCTTTGGATTTTGTAAAATAGAAAAGGGAAGATGTGAAAAGGCAACCAGAAGCCTTTGAGCTTGGAGATCAAGCAAGGAGAAGGTGACAGAATGGGTGGAACATGTTCGAAAATGGGGCCATGTCTGCATAATTGGTCTAATTTCAAAAAAGGGTCATTAATATCTACAGTAGGATCCACCACTTGAACTTTGGTGTCTGGAAAGCCTAGTACAGAATAGTCGAAGAGAAGTACTCTTTCTTCATAATCTTTCTCGAAAAGTTTGCATTTAGAAAGGAAAGCTGAGGAATAATGTTCATTTGAAAAATTTTCATGAGATGCTCTTACATATGTATGGATGGGGGGTCTGCCTTGAGGAATTAAGATATTACCTCTTTGAAGTCTCTCACCAGGAGGACTAGTTGAGGAGATTAACCAGGCATTCAACAGATTTTGTTCTTGGAAAAGTTGGTTAGAGAATGGATAATATGGTTTTATGACTCTACTTCGAATGATACCTTCAGCTTCAGGGTATTCAAAGTTTGGATGAACAACTGAAGGCATTGTAATTGGGGTTTCGAGCTGCATGCCTTTATGATATCCTACCCCTTCACCATGGGAAATAGGTTGTTCCCAAGCATGAGGGGAAGTTTGGCTATTGTAGATTGATTTTAAAGGGATCGAAGTTGAATTTTGTCCTGAAGAAGAAGCACTGGATTTGTTTAGCATAGTATGCCATTTTCCCCACTTCGAATAAGCAAAAGGTTCAGGAGGAACCTCAAGAGGATCCCAATTAGTTCGAAGAGGAATTTCAGGACGTTTAGTTGACAACATTAATTCTTCAAGAAGATCTAAAGGAAAGCTATCACTAACATCAAACGAAGATTGAGAATAAGACATGAGTAGTAAAGTATATTCGAAGTGACAAGTAGAGTTGGGAATTCAAGGATTAAAGTAGATGTAGCAGTTTAAGTGAAAGTTGAATCTTTTAAATTTCGATGAGAAAGTTACATGAAAGGTTCCAACTATATGACATGATCTAACCATGATCACCATTATCTTTTTTGAACCAAAAGTAAAATGTCGCGGGGGGTAATGTTTGTGATGAAAATATGCAGCCAATGTAAAGGTGCCACGTGGAAGAGAAATTGATCAAATCAGAAACAACTCAGGAGCAATTATAACAGTTTGTGGGTCTGTTTTATCAACTGCCAGGGGACACGTGTCAATTATCGTGGGATAATTGAAATGACAAGTGTCAGAATGAGGATATGCCATGTGTGGAAGCAGTTTTAGTTTGAAAAGAGGAGGGAACATTCAAATAGAGTTGCTGAGAAGCCTCGATGTCTATATATAGAAGGAGTTTGTGTTCGAAAAGGGATCCTTCGATCAACATCAACATATATCTCTTAATACATTTACTGTATTTCTATCTAGATACTTAATTTTAGGAGTAGAACACCTTCGAGGTCATCTTCAAGGTTAGATTGTAATCAGTTTAATTTAATAAAAGTAGTTTCTTACTTTTTTGTTTTCTTTACTATTTAATTAGGAGTAGTTGTCCTAGAATAAGTTTGAAGTGCTTTAATTAACTACATCTTTACATGATTAAAGTCCTGTTCAAGGCATCGAACGTCACCACAATTTGCTTGGAGAGGCGCAGTTTGGATAATCACATTTACACATTGGCAATTTGCTTGCCTGGCACGCTCGCACACACTTATAAATTTTCCAACCAAACAGATAGTAGGTACATCTGACACCCGATCATAAAAAGAATAAAAAATTACACCGACACGGACTACCAAAAAATAGTTAAGACACACCAAACACTTTAATTTATAGAACATATTTACTTACGAATCCAAAATTGACTCTTCTCGCCCAAATAGCCTCTAAAAGAATCTGAACTTTGGATGAATCAAATAGCAGAAGCCCTTTAAACGGAGAAAAATTGATGATGGAAATATGGTGTATGCTTGTTTGTTCCTAAAACAAAATTTAAGTTCCCTATAGTTTAAGAGAAATTTGACTTTGGGCTTTGTATTTTCAAATGCAATATTTTGGTCCATCAAATTTTAAAATCTTGTAAATTTGGTGTAAAAAATATTGAACATACATGGTCCAAAGTGAAATTTTTTGCACCGTGAGAGATCAACATGATGCATTCAAAAATATAGAACCCAAAGTACGATTTCGCTAAAACTACAGCGTCTTGAAATATCAATAATTTAGCCTTTTTTATTTAATTTTTACATTTTGTCTTTTTGGATACCTCAATTACCCTTTAACAATGATCAAGTGATGGTCGTATAAGGGGTGAAAATACATTTCATCTTTGTGGAATACCTCAATTGCCCTTGAACAATGGTTAGGTGCTATTCTGGGAACACTTTACTTAAATTTGTTTAATGAATAGTGACAGAAAGGTAGACACTGTAACATGTTTAAAAGTTTGAAGATCAAATTGCTTAAATTTAAGCATTAGAAACTTAATTGCGAATCACTGAAAATTCAAAGAGTGCAAAATACATTTTACTGTTGATCTAAAATTCTTACTGTAAATTAAAATTTATACTGAATCCATGAACTCCGCTTACAAGGCAATCAAATACTGCAATTTAACTAAAATTATTATTAATTATTTTATTATTTTATTATTTATTATTTATTTTTTATTTTGAAGGTGATAACTTGATAAGTAATGTGCAATTTATGGTAGGTAATGTGTGATGACTTTAGCTTTTCTAGTTTCTAAGGCTCTGTTTCGCTCAGTGTTAGAACAATGGAAAGTTGAAAAATTCATCCATATTCCTTCGTCCACTGTATATTTGTAAATTGTTTAAGAATGATGTATTACATTTATTTTTTTGGTCTATTATGTAATTACTTTCTTTTTCTTTTTACTATTGGACGTGATCGGTGTTTGACTTTCCTAAATAAATGTTTCTTGCCTTTATTATAATGATATTATATGAAAATTGTGTCAGCTTTAGAGTTGATTTTCAAAAGTGGACACTTAGTTTGAGATATCCAAAAAAGGAAAGATGAGCACTTATGTAAGGATGGAGGAAGAACAATGAATGGTAAATTTCAAGGTTGTTAGTCATAGAAAATTTACTTTTCAAAACAAAGTTTGGCAATGGGATATATGAAAATGAAATAAGGGACTCATAAATTCATACAGAGGGAGTAGTAAATACAATGAATGATTATTTCTGGTAGTGATAGAAGCTATGAAGCACGGACAAGGACATACCGACACAGATACGACACTACACGGACACGTCGACATGACAAAGTCCTAACAAAATTGCAAGTCGACACTGCTAGAAATGTGTCTGTAAAGTGTCACGTCCATTCGTTGGATACAACACGATATGCGACATGTTATCATCTTTAAAGTGTAGGTGTTTCCTAGGATAGAAGGAGTAATAGGATCAAGATATTTATATCAAAAGATGCTATAATTTATTCTCACAGTTTTGGTTGTATCTGACATCCTAGAAGTTTGTTTCAAAATAAAGTAACTTGGTCTCAACGTAATAAAATTTCTTGAAAACTAAGTTTGTTTTAAAATTAAAATGGTTAGGACCCTATAACTATATTTTAGAACCAATTTGAATGTACACAGCCGTATGCACCAAATGTATCATAGAAATCCCAATTATAATATACTATGATCTTTTCTACACTAGGGATTTTCACGGTTGGTTTTGTCAGTTTTTAATGGTTTTAAAATCTCATATTTGGTTTCGGTATGTCGATTTAGGCGGTATTAGTTGGTTTAGATCACTATCTACTCCTTTAATAAACTGGCCAATCGATATTTGGTCAATTTAGTTTTAATCAATTTAGTTTTTCAAATTTTCTTAAAACAAAACTTACGTGGCATATTTGCGAGATCGGAACTTACAAAAGCAAGTAGGTTTTATAAAAAAATCAATTGTTGACCTATCCAACAGAGTGTAAATTTAATACCTCATGAAGAGAAGTGGCACAACAACTCTAAACCATGTTTTAGATCTAGAAAAGAGATTCTCGTTTAAAATGAAAGTTAATGATATTGTAAGAAGCTTCTCATATAATAAAGTATCTTATAATCTTTAGATGAGAAAGCAACCATAAGATTTTTAAGAATCTCGTGCATTTATGGCTACTTTATAATCTAAGGGTTATAAGGTGCTTTTTCATATGAGAAGATTCTTATATTATTAGGGAGACTTGGTGTAAGGCCCTTAAGGTTGGCCTAAGTTGGACTAAAGGCCAAGCCATAATCAAAAACCCCTACAAGGACAAAAGCCTAAGTCCATTTTTTTTACTCCAGCCCACACCACTAGCAATTCACTCCTCAAGTCCATTTCAAAAATTTCAAGTGACTAAATCACCCCCCACTTCATCTTCCCCACCAAAAAAAAAAAAGCAGACTCTCTCTCACTCTCTCTCTCTCTCTCTCTCTCTCTTTCACATATCTACATTCTCTCTTTACAATATCTCTCTCTCTCTAAGATCTCTCTTTCCTCCCACAACCACCACCGATCCACTGTCGCCACCACCATCGAACCGCCGTCGCCGCCACCATCACCACAAATCCGCAGCCCTCTGCCGCTGCAACCACCATTCACCATGAGTTGTTGTGACCACCAGCACCATCGAGCCACCACCACCACCTTCCGGCGCCACTCCAAGCAACCACCACCACCATGAGTAAGCACTGCCGTCGTCCGTCGTCATCAACTTCCGATCTCGGATTTGGAGTTTCGATCTCCATCTTCAATGTCAAAACGAGCTCGTGGTCATCTTCTAGATCTCAGATCTAGAGTCTCTGTTTTTGTCTTCATTTTTTTGTGCAGTTTTTTTTGAAAAGTTACAGTAAGTAAAATTTCTCTTACTATATTTTGAATTGCATTTTTTTAGTTTTTAAGTGAAGATCCGAAGTGAAATTTCACTTACTTTGATTTGAACACATTTCATCACTTTCAATTAAATATAGGAGTTCATAAGTGTTTTTGTGAGAAACAAAATAATATATCCTAAGTGAAATTTTGCTTTCAATGTCTGAAATCCTAAGTCAAATTTCACTTAGGATTTCTGATATCCTAAGTCAAATTTCACTTAGGATTTCTGATGTCGATTTCTGATGTCTTAAGTCAAATTTCCCTTGTATGTATCTCCTTGAGCTTGATCTGCTATGCCTTAGACATCCATGATTTAAACCTTTTTTCCATGAATTATTGCCTTTATCATAGAGTTTTGCCATAAGTTTATGCTTAAACACGTGAGAGTCAAGCATTGTGGTGGTCGCCGGAGATGGTCGCCGGAGATGGCGAGGTGGTGGTCGCCGGAGATGGTGAGGGTGGAGGCCGGAGGTGGCAGGGGTGGTGGTCGGAGGTGTTGTGGAATAGCGGTGGTGGCTAGGGTTTAGTTAGGGTTAGAGGTTGAAGATGAGGGTATTTTGGTCTATGGACATTGATAGGACTTATTCACACTGTGTATTTTAAGTTGTCCATAATTCTAATAAAACTCCTCTTAATGACATTTTCACCAATTTTTCCCATAATATTATTACCCCTAAAGAAAATACAATATTGCAGGTTAATTTGTCTCGTCTTGACTTATTATTTTCAGGCACTTGGTCTAAGCTTCATAGGATTATTTTTTATTTTTTTATTTATTTTTTATTTTTTTAAGGCTATTTGTACTCATCGAGCTGACATCAGCGCTCAAATAATTTTTTTTAAAAAAAAATTTCATACTTTTTTTTATTTAAAAAAGTTTACTTTTAAAACATTTCTTTTTTAACGTCAACTTTTGAAATGTCTTTAAAAATGAAAAAAAAAAATTAGAGATATTTTGGGGAATGTATTTGAGTTTTAATTTCCTTTAGAGAAATGTCGCTGAAACCTAAAAATTCGGATATATTTATATATAAAAATATATGTAAATTTGTCTTTGAGTTCAAAAAATTTCAGAGACATCTTGGGAGAGTTGTCTCTGAGTCCAAAAATTTAGAGACATTTTGGTAGAAATGTCTGTGAAAACTGAATAATTCAGAAACATCCTATAAAAAATCCCTAAAAAAAAATCTAAATCTGGAAAATTTCGAGACATTTTGGGGGAAATATCTTTAAAAATTCAACAAGCTAGTGTCTAAGAAGTTCCGGCAGTCGTAGCAAAAAAATAAAAATGAACAATAAATTGGGAAAATGTGTCTAAAAATTCCAAATGTCTCTAAAAATGAAAATTTAACAGACATTGCAAGAGTTGGTGTTAGCTAAGAAAAATATTTAATTATTTATATATTTAATAAAAATTCGGCCATTGACATCAGTGCGAAAAGTACAATGTGGGGGAGAGTAAAATGAATAAATGTTGTCTGCAAAAATAAAAAATAAAACTTAGAGACTATATATTGCCAAAAAAAAAAAGAAGAAAGAAAGGAGAAAAATAGGTCCTTTTGTGCTGAGAGAATTTTTGGCTATCATTTTGGCCTTATTGACAAAGTCACAAGGACTTTAGCCTAATTTATCCTTATTTTTAATACACGAAATAATATTTTAGTACCTTATAATTTTTCAAATGCAATATTTAATTCGATCCTTTAAATTTAAAATCATGTCAATTTAGTACCAAAAGCATTAAAATACATAGCTGAAAGTAAAAAATTTTTGCACTGTAAGAAATCATAATGACACATTAGAATTGTGTTTACAATAGAAAAACGTTCATACATTCAAGATCATCACCATCATGTAATAATACATACCGGTCTATTTTAAAACTAAAAAACTTGAATCTTCAAACATACCAACCATTAATGGCTAAACTTCTCAGTACCTTTTATTTCTCATACATATATATATATATATATATTGTTGTACTTGATTGATTGCCTTGTAACTTGTACTTAATTACAAACCACGTGGTTTTGAAGTACCAAGAAAGAAAGCAGTTGACCTACCAATTACTCCAAGAAGTTATTGAATGGCTCGGGACAATTGACATGTGGTGCTCTCGATTTGTTGTGAATTTTGCAATATTGCAAAGTTATTTGAATTTTGTGAGACATAAAGTTTATACTATAGTACATGAATAAAGATTGAGGCACAAACAAAATTTACAAACATAATCTATAAATACTTAAACGTGTATCTCTCTTTTAAAGATGTTCACTAATATTATGGATTTATTGACACTATAGAATTCAAAGAAAAGAAAGATAGACACATTTAGGTGTTTTTGAATTTTATTTGCGCTCAAAACATTAACACACTCCACAAGTTGTGGGGACCACCACATGCCATAGAATATATATCCACTCCTCATTCCTTATAGAGTTAGAGCTCATGAGAATTGCTAGACAAATCTGGATCATTACCCCCTAATCTCAAAGAATCACACACACACACTGTCACACACACACAAATACAGAAGAAAGAGATGGCAAGCGATCATCAGATTGAACATTTCAGCCATCCTGGGCATCCATTAGTCCTCCACCGTTCTTCTTACAGTACAGCAGAGTACTGCACCATGTGCAGATCAGAATGCAGTGCTGGGTTGGACGTTTATGCTTGTGAGGAATGTAAGCATTTCATAATCCACGAATCATGCGCTAAATTGCCTCCAAAAATAAACCACCCCTTCCACCCACAACACCCCCTCAGTCTGTTTGTCGAATCGCCTTACGGTTCAGAAATAATATATGAATGTAATGCTTGTGCGATCCAGTGTTTGGGCTCTACTTACCACTGTCCCGAGTGTCTATTTGACCTTGACATTCATTGCGCTACACTACTGATCCCTAGAAGAACAATTGAAAGTAGTAATAATACCCAGACGTCCCACCCACATACCTTGTTTCTTTGCAACACAGATCAGAATGATAGAAATTCTTCTTATCATTGTTACGCGTGCGGACTACCCATCGACAAGGACTCCGTCTACGTTTGCCTTGAATGTCGTAACTTGCTCTGTCAATCTTGTGCTGAATTGCCTCGAGAGCTCAACCACCCTTTCCACCCAGACCACACTCTCCTCCTCCTTGTTCTTGAACATAATGCTCCAACAAGAAGTAGTACCTTTGGTTGCTCTGCTTGTCACAGAAACCAAAACAATAGTAATATTTATTACCACTGCTTAGAGTGTGAATTCTACCTGGACATTGGGTGTTCTTCCTTGATGCCGATTGACATTGTTAACGATGTCAAAAAACATCCCCATCCTTTGTTTCTTTGTGAGAATAAAAAGAAGTTAGATTTTTTCTGCGCATGCCAAAAACCTTTCGAAGATATTGATTCTATTTCCATATTTTGGTGCCTCACCTGCAGTCACTTTCTGTACAAACATGTGCTGGTCTGCCTGTAGAAATAAAACACATTTTCCACCCAAATCACCCTTTGTCTCTCTGGCATTCTTATGATAAGGAATTTGACTGCAATTTATGTATGCAACATGTTATAGACTTTGCTTATGTCTGCAATTGTTGCAGCTCCGATTTCTGTACTAGATGTGTATTGAAGGCGCCCCTCCACACAATAAACTCTGAACTTCATAAGCATCCACTTGCTTTCGTTAGTCAAATGAATTACCATGATGATTGTTGATCTCGACAGAGCCAAACCAATATGCACACTTTGTGATTTCTATTGCGAACCCAATTGGTTGCGCTGTGTGCCGTGCAATATCAATTTTCATTTCCATTGCATTCCAACTTTGCCACAAAAGGTCAGTGATGGAAATATTCATAGACATGACCTTAACCAAATCCCTAATCAAAGATCATGAGGATGAAGATGAAGATGAAGATGAAGATTCAGAGTTCTTATGTGACCATTGTGAGAAAGAAAGAAGACTATGTGACTCTACTTACTATTGTGTAGAATGTCACTATGTTTCTCACACATAGTTGTCAAATCGGGATTCGTATCGTGAATCGAAATGTCATAAGTGAATCGAAACGGGATTCGCGAATCGTGAATTGTAAGATTCGGTAACAAATTAAAAAAAACTATAACATGGATGAAAACTATGTAGAATAAAAAATAGAAGAAAATAGCAATCAAAGAATGATATAAAACACATCTAATTACATGATTACGTCGTCTTAGCTTTGGAAAGACAGTGTGTTAATGGCAAAAAATGTGGGTTCAAATCCCACCATGATCAAAATAGATGAATCCAATGAAACATACCTCATTAAATCATTAATTCATCATTAGTTCATTACATTAATCACAAGATTCACAATCACAAGTATTCACAACTACTAAGTTTCAAGTAATTTTCAAGTGTGCACAAAATATATCCCAATTCCCAACAAACCAAAAAAAGTATACGGTGTATACCCCAAGTTTGTAACAAGTATCCACAAAATATGGCCCTAAGTTTGGATCTAGTAACAAAATTATAGCTAAATAGTTGAATTTCAATTTCCATAAAAAATCCTCAAAAACGTCGAGATCAAGGTCATTTTCACCATCACTATCTTGCCTAGTCATCTCCTCATCCAATTCCCTTTCTACCTCTTCCTCATCTTCATCTTCATCTTCAATCTCATCAATGATAACCCCTTTTCCTTTGCCTTTTCTTTTTCCTTTTCTAATGTTGTAGGCATTCAAGTTCCTTGGTCCTATTATCATTACAAAGAAAGAATTAATATGACTACGACATACAAAAATTATTTATATCTTTCTCTTGTTCTTAATAAATAATAAATCAATACAGTTATTATACCTTTTTTCTCTTGTTGCTACTTGGACCTTCATCAACTGTGAAGCATTCATGAACATCCATCCATGATAAATCATCTACTAGACATGCATCTTCCCTTTCAGTGATCCATTCATCATCCGATTCCATATCTGACAAACAAATTGGCCGGATCATACAAATCCTTCCTATTCTCTTGCCTTTTTGCATGTCTTACCTCAAGTTGAAGGTTGTACTTTACAAATACCAAAGCATTCAACCGTTGTTGCTCCAAACGGTTCCTTTTCTTAGAGTAGACATGGTCAAATGTGCTCCAATTTCTTTCACAACCGGTGGCACTACAAGTAAGGCTTAGCACCCGTATGGCTAGCCTTTGAAGCTCTTTGCACCCTTTTCCATAATTTTCCCACCATAAAGCTACAAGAAGAAAGTACAAGAGGTTAGGTTTTAAAATATATTAGTCCTTGTAATTTGTAAATTTGTAAAAAGAGATTACTGGGTTGTTTCTTGTCTCTTGTCAAGACGACCATCTCCATTCCAAACATACCCTCGGCTCTCTTGAACTTATCAAGTTGTGAATCAATCATGACTCTTGTTTGCACATCGGGATACATTCTCTCAATTGTTCTAAAAAACCCATCTTTACTTCTAAATCCGCTTGAAAATTTGGATCATAACGGAACCTTAAAATTAAATAAAGTTCAAGTTAAATAAGTATCGGTCACTATTTGAACAACTATAATTTAGATTAATATAGCAAATTACTTTGGATTAAAATAGAATGCCACGGCATGAAGTGGTCTATGGAGTTGTAAATTCCAACGTTCGTCAATGATGCCCCAAATACAATTATATCTTGCCGCCATATGTTTGAAATTCTTCTTGATTTGTTCTTTTGCTCTATCTATAGCCTAATAGATATGCCCCATTGCCGGCTTTGCATCACCATCTACTAGTCTTAGAACCTTCACTTTGGAAGCACACATTTCAAACGTACGATACTAAATTGATTTACAAAATCTTTGGTCCCCCAAATCAAAGGGTGAGATGATCTCTGCATCATCTTTACTTGCATAAGAACTCGTAGCCCACTCTTTCGATGCAAACGTAGTCCTTAGGGGAATTTTTGCTTCCATAATACTCTTTAAAGTAAGATAAGATGTGGCAAATCTTGTCGCCGCCGGTCTTATCAATTATCTATTCTTTAAGTACTTTCAAAACAAATTCAACACCCAAGTATGCCGATATATGTAAACTGTGATCCTCCGTGCCTTCGTTAGTGTATCAAAGAAAGCCGAGATATCACCAGTGTCGCTAAAAATTAAATCAATACAATGGGCCGCATATGGGGTCCAAAACAAATTCTTCCTTTTGTCCTCTAGCAATCTACTGGCTGCTATATAAGCCGCGACACTATCGGTCACTACATGAACAACATTTTCCTCCCCAATCTCTTCAACTAACGAATCAAGCAACTCGAACAACTTATTTGCATCCTTTATGACATTGGAAGTGTCAATAGATTTAATGAATACCGTACCACTTGGACTATTGACAAGAAAGTTGGTAAGTGATCGGCTCTTTCCATCGGTCTACCCATCCGACATCAAGGTACACCTGGTCCTCTTCCATTCGATTTTATACTTCTCCAAACTTGCATTCACACTATCAACTTCCTTTTTAAAAAATGTGACTCTAACTTCATGATAGCTTGGAGGTTTCAACCCTTTCCCATATTCACTAACCAGTTTTATCATCTTAAAAAATAACGGACTTTTAACTAAATTAAATGCTAAAGCATTCCCATATAAAAATCTACAAATGTCTTTAACAACCGGATCCCTATCTCTAAGTATCTCATTTAAAGTCTTTTGAGTATATGTGTTTGCTTGTGACTTGCCTTTCAAAACAAATCCATCCATTGTGCCCTAGTCATTGTTGAATTCTTTAAAACAATCTTCTATTTTATCATCATAGCCTTCCAACTCTTTCAAAATGTCTTTAAACAATTTTTTTGCTTCTTCCTGTACTTGGGTGCAAGCCGCTACATTACGATGAGTGCACGCAAAATGATGTTTCATTCTAATTACCCCACCCCAGTAGGCTTTTCCACAATAATTTCACATGTGATGCATCCTACCCCCTTTTTCCTCATCCAATCTCTTACAATGATTTCAAGTTGGGTCATTAGTTTTCCTAGCCTTTTTCTTTGGAGCCATTATATAAAATATATTTATATAAGAAAAAAAGTCACTAAAGTGAATTGTGATTCTTGTGAGCAATAAAAAGAGAGACTATCTTAGTATCTTACCCCCAATAAATTCCAAGTTTCAAGTTTCAACAACCAAAAATGCCTCCAATAAATGTCTTCAACAAATGTCTTCAATGCCTTTTAATCTCCACTTGCAAATAATGACAAAGAGAAAAAAGCCAAGAGAACCCTAAAATATTTGGAAAAAAGGAGAAAGGGACTTGTCTACAATAAAGGAAGAAAAACCCAAAAAATATATAGTCTCCACTTGGACCACTGTCGGCTGAGAAGAAACACAGAGAAAAAAGAAACAAAAAGAAATCAAAAAGGAAGAAGAGATTGGACTAAGAAGAAATCGAAAATGGACAAGAAATTGCAGAACACATTGTTTTCGTAGAAGAACACTGTCGCCGAGAGGGTTTGTATGGGTCGACTATTTATCTAACGTCTATATTGTATAATCTGTCATATATATTGTGTACATATACTGTATATGAGTCATACATTAGTATATAATGTTGAGATTGGGTTACATGGGCTTCGGAATGTTGAGATTAGGCTTCAAAATGTTCAGATTTGGTTGTATGGGCTTCGGATTGAGCTGGGTATCTGCATATCGCAGATTTCACCCCCGATGGAATCGCAGAATCGTACCATGCGATTCTAATCGTACGATTATTGGATGTGTCGATTGTTTCGCATACGATTATTGGATGCATGGGATTCATATATACTTATCGTATCGTTTTTTGTGTGCATCGTATCGTATCGTACGATACGTGTCGTGTATCGTACGATTTTAATAACAAAGTTCTCACATTCATTGTCTGATCCCTGAGGTATTCTCCCCCTCCCCTAATCTTTTCTTCCTTTTTTATTTGCTTTTGTAGACACAATGATATAAATTCAAACAATAAGATAATGGTAGCGAAGGAAAGCATTCCAAATTACCACAAGGTGAGAAAAACACCCACAGAAGGACACAAAAGCTCTCCTATTAATTGACCCAAACTAAATAGAAAAAAAAACCAACACCACCCAACCTAACAACCTAACTAAAATGGCAAAACACCAAAATCAAGTATGTTTCTAAAGCCCCCTAATCTTAGATATACTTTATCTTGAATGGTAGTGTACTTTTGCAGAGTATGGCCTCATTTCGGCAAGATCTTTAAGCTATTATCAGATTGTACTTTTGATGGAGGAAGAGTGGTCCCTCACTCACAAACTTGATGACACAAATGAGGTAGCTGATATGTCCAAAATTATCTAGCCATGAAGCCGGTCTTCCACGTCACCAAGAGGTGCCGGTTTTTTCGGTAAAGGTGTCAATAGCTGAGCAATCCCGAGGACTTCGTATGAACCGCACGGTTCCTGCCAACAGGCCGGGATGGGAGGACAGCGGCATCCCGTGGACCTGATCTATCAAGCAGTTTCCTAAATCGGCTACAAGTCTGCAAGATGGAAGGTGGCAGTTTCCTAAACCACTTAGGAAACTCTCCACAAATCATGCAAATCAATTCTAATTAGGTTAGGCTTCCTAATCCTATTTACTTACCATGTAAGGGTGGACTCTTGCATCTATAAAAGAGCCCACCTACCCTGTCAATGGGGATCCGAAAATAATTCTCTAAGCTTACAAGCATACAACAGAGAACTCGCCATCAACACACATATCCCCGGCCGGTATTACTGGTAGTGCCGCCCATCTTTGTTGGCTCACCAGGCCAGTTGGTGATCTGCTAGTGAGAGCGCACAGACGCAGTCGTGGACGTAGGTCACCTCGTTAACGGGACCGAACCACACACAAATTGTTCTTGTCTTTTTTTCTCTCTAAACCCTTCTTACCAATTCTAGGCAGCATCAGTTTGGCGCCGTCTGTGGGAACGACATAATCTTCTCATCAACAAATTCGTGACTGATCAACATGCCGCCGAAGACGGGTAAGAAAACTACTGTTCTGACCGGTCAAAAGAACCCGCAACTTTAGCAGTAGGCTGCCTCCATGACCACTGAACAGATAACGATGGCACTGGCACAACTCTTGGAGGGCCAACGTCGGACACAAGAATAGATGGAGGCACTTTTGGCCCAGCAGGAGAAGCGTCATGTATCAGAAAATTAGCGCGAGAAGAGCGCTCCTGTCAAAAGGCCCGCTCGGGCGCGCAAGCAAGCTTGTTCCGCCCCGGTGTCTCCATCGGACCGGGAACCCCTCGGTGATGGTGAACGCAGTCAGGCAACCATGCATTCACAAAGGCGAGCTCGGCCCGATCCTCGCCGGGTGGAGGATGCCAGGACTATCATCAATTGACGGTGTGCGACCAGAGGGGAAGAGTCAGGACGGAGAGCCCGGGAATCAGTCGAGGACCCCCCCGACCAGGAGCCAGGGGGACCTTCGGCACACGATTACTCGAACCCAGAGCCTAGCTCGTTCCCAAAGGACGACGCATTTTGAGGACGAGGCCTCGTCATTGGATCCGACCTACCGCTCGGATACAGAGAGGAGGACCCGATGGGATAACGTCAAGGCCCAGTTCGATCAACTGCAGCAGCAGATTGAGAGGTTGAACCGCAAGTCCGGTCACGACATCACCAACACGAAGACGGAGTCCCCCTATACCGCTCGGGTGACACAGTTTCCTATTCCACGAAAGTTTAAACCCCCTCACCTCAGCTCCTATGACGGCATAGGGAGCCCGGTGGACCACATCCGCACCTACAAGGCGCAGATGGCACTAGTCACTACGGTGGACGAGCTACTGTGCCTGGCCTTTCCTAGTACCCTCAAAGGGCCAGCAGCACAGTGGTTCCATGCTTTGAAGCCCCGGACGGTCGACAACTTCAAAGCCCTCAGTAAGCTGTTCATCAGCCAGTTTGTCGGGATGCTCGACTGGTCGCAACCGGACACTCAGCTGCTGACCGTCAAGTAGCGCAAAGGGGAGTCCTTGAGAGAGTATGTGGACCATTTCAACCAGCAAAGGCTCCTGATTCGCAACCTCAATGAAACGGCCGCAATTATGGCCTTCTATTCGAGAGTTCAACACACCAAGGTTGCCACGTCGTTCCATCGTGACCGACCGACAACCCTGGTGGAGCTCTCGGAGAGGGTCGGAAAATACCTAGACACTGAGGAGTTCCTGAAGGCGAAGCGCGCCGGCCAGGCGGGAGACGAATCCCCGAAGGCCAAGCGCAAGCGTGAAGGATTCGAGAAGGGCCTGGGAAAGAAGAAAAAGTAGGATCAGAAGGACGCCCGGGGTCAGCCCTCGATTGCTTTCACCCCCCTTTCCCAGCCCATACAAGAAGTCATGGCCGCCGCGGAGGCACAGAGGTTGCTTCCGCAGCCAGCAAAGCTAAGAGCCCCACCCGGTAAGAGGAACTGGGACAAATTCTGCCGCTACCACAGGAATCACGGCCATGAAACGAAGGATTGCTTTAAATTAAAGATAGCAATAAAGAAGCTGATCGAGCAGGGACACCTTATGGAGTTCGTCACAGTAGATGGACGACCCCGGCAAGACACCCGAGCTCCCGATCATCCATCACCACTTGGCCACATCCATGTGATCTCCGGAGGAACATCAAGCGGAGGAGATTCACAGTCGGCACTGAAGAGGCATGCTCGGGCATCCCGGGCGGATGTCTGGCAGGTCCAATCCACCGGCTCCTCCCCAACCGATGTTCTAACATTCACCTTCGACGACTTGCAGGGCGTCCACTGCCCCCATGATGACCCGCTAGTAGTGTCGCTTTCTATAGCCAACTATATGGTCCAGAGGGTGCTAGTAGACACAAGCAGCTCGTCCGACATTATGTTCACGTCGGCATTCGATCAGCTCGGGATCTCTAGGGATCGGCTCCGGCCGGTCGCTACACCCCTGGTTGGATTCAACGGCTCCAGCACACAACCGCTCAGGGCAATCGAGCTTCTAGTTCTCATGGGGACCTACCTTCAGCAGGCTTTCGTGTTGACCAATTTTGTTATCGTAGAAGCCCCATTGTCCTACAATGTCATCCTTGGCAGGCCGACCCTCAACAACGCCAGGGCGGTCGTCTCCACCTATAACTTGACAGTGAAGTTCCCAACTCCCTAGGGACCCGGATGCTTGCGAGGAGATCAGCTCGTTGCGTCGGGGGGCAATCACAAAAACGTTAAACGTCCAAGAGATGGACCCTCAGGACCAGAGCGACACAATAGGCCCGATGGAAGAACTGGAACAAATGATGCTAGATCCCGAGTACTCAGACCGCACGGTCAGCATAGGTACCCTACTGGAGCCGGGCCTGAAGGAAAAGCTAACTCAGTTCCTGAGTCAAAATCAAGATGTTTTTTCTTGGAGTCATGAGGATATGCCCGGGATTGACCCCCGGGTAATGTCCCATCGTCTCGATGTCAGCCCGGATTGCCGCCCGGTGAAGCAAAAGAGAAGGGGCATGGCCCCCGAGAGACAGAAGGCAGTGACTGAGGAGGTCGAGAAGCTTCTAAAGGCAAAGTCCATCCAAGAGGTCCACTATCCCGATTGGTTAGCTAATATTGTTCTGATCAAGAAAAGCAAAGGGAAGTGGAGAATGTGTGTGGACTTCACCGACCTCAACAAGGCCTGCCCCAAGGACTGCTATCCGCTGCCCAGGATAGATCTCCTCGTGGACTCTACGGCAGGTTACTCATTTCTCTTATTCATAGATGCCTACTCGGGGTACAACCAGATCAACATGTACCCCGGGGACAAAGAGAAGACATCATTCATCACCAACCAAGGGATGTATTGCTATAAGGTTATGCCATTTGGTCTCAAGACCTCATTGGAAAGTCTATGGAGGTGTATGTGGATGATCTACTGGTCAAGAGCCGAGCCGAGACGAGACCGACCACCTCGAGCATTTGGCCGGGGCCTTCAGCATCTTGAGAAAATTCAGGATGAGGTTAAACCCGGCCAAATGCACCTTTGGCGTCTCATCCGGGAAATTTCTGGGGCGCCTAGTCAGCAGACGGGGAATTGAGGTCGCCCAAATCAACGAAGGAAGTTCAGAGCCTAGCCGGACGGGTGGCCGCATTGAACAGATTTGTCTCTCGAGCTACCGACGAGTGCCTGCCATTCTTCAAAATCCTCCGCAAAGCGTTCCAGTGGTCAGAAGAGTGTGAAGAGGCATTCCAGGAACTCAAGAAGTACCTGGCGTCCCCTTCTCTCCTCTCAACACCCGTGTCGGGGAAGAATTATTTTTACACTTGGCAGTGTCGCCATCAGCGGTTAGCTCGACACTTATTCGAGAAGAGTACGGGATACAATTCCCAGTGTACTACTCCAGTCGGGTGTTACAGGGCGCATAGAGCAGATACTCCCGCATCGAAAAACTAGCGTTCGCCCTTGTCACCTCGGCCCGAAGGTTCCATCCTTACTTTCAGACCCATGCCATTGTGGACCTCACAGATCAACCTCTCCGCAGAATCCTTAGTCATCTAGACACGTCCGGGAGGCTCGTCAAGTGGGCATTGGAATTGGAAGAGTTTGAAGTGATCTACCGACCCCGGACAACCATCAAGGGACAAGCCGTAGCAGACTTTTTGGTCGAGTTTACATATCCCGAAGACCCGGTTGAAGAGTCTGAGCCCCCGGCCTTACCGCCCAGATTACACTCTGACATCCCGACCTGGGTACTGCATGTGGACGGTTCCTCCAATCAGTAAGGCTGTGGGGCAGGAATCATCCTAACTACCCCCGACGGTATCCAGCTCGAGTATGCGTTAAGGTTTGGGTTCCGTGCCTCCAACAATGAGGCCGAATACGAAGCCCTCTTGGTCGGGTTATAGTTGGCCGTCTCTATGAGTGCGCAACAGGTCCAGGGATACAGCGATTCCCAGCTTGTGGTCAACCACGTTAACTAGGAGTACGAAGCGCGGGAAGTCAACATGGTAGCCTACTTGGCCCTTGTCCGAGCGGTTTCTAAGAAGCTCTGAGGATTCTCCATCACGCAGATACCCAGAGAAGAAAATACCAGGGCCGACCGGTTGGCTCACCTCGCCTCGTCTTCTAAGTCAGACTTGCCCGGGATGAGGATACAATATCTACCCAAGCCAAGTGTGATCAACTCCGAGGGCATGGAGGTAGACCCGGTCACACTGGAACCCAGCTGGATGGACCCGCTCATGACGTTCTTGACGATAGGGGGGCTATCATAAGACAAAGAAGAAGCCCGTCAGGTAAAATATCGGGCGGCACGATATCATCTTGCTGACGGCATCCTGTACAAGAGGGAATTCACTATCCCATACCTCCGCTGTGTTCACCCCGCACAGGTCCCAGCGATACTGTTTGAAATCCACGAAGGAGTGTGCAGGAACTACATCGGAGGCCGAGCACTCTCCTGAAAGGCCCTATTGCAAGGTTATTACTAGCCAACCATGGCCTGAGATTCGCAAGAGTATGTCCGAAGGTGTGACAAGTGCCAAAGATACTCTCCCATGATCAACCGACCGGGAGAACTCCAGACACCAATTCACAGCCCCTGGCCGTTCGCCCAGTGGGGAATCGACATTGTTGGTCCCTTACCAATGGGAAAAGGACAGGTCAAGTTTGCCGTGATCGCCGTTGACTACTTCACCAAATGGGCAGAGGCCGAGCCCTTGGTGACGATAACCGAGCGGAAAATAGAGAGCTTCGTGGAAAGGAATATTCTCAGCAGGTTCGGCATTCCCCAGGTCCTGGTCAACGATAATGGCAGATAATTTGACACACCCATCTTCAGGCAGTTCTGCTCGGGCTACGGGATACTAAATCATTACTCCTCCCCCGAGCACCCACAAGCCAATGGTCAAGTCGAGGTAACCAACCAGACATTCTTGCAGTCAATCAAAACAAGGTTTGAAGGCGCCAAAGGATTGTGGGCTAAAGAGCTACCAACCCTTTTATGGGCCTACTGCACTACACCCCGAGCAGCAACAGGCGAGACGCCGTTCTTTTTAACTTACAGATTTTAGGCAGTGGTCCCCACAGAGCTCGGGTTGCCAACATACCGGGTGGCCAACTTCAGTGCGCTGGATAACGAAGAAGCTCTCAGGTCAGAACTGGACTTGGTGGAGGAAAAAAGAGACCGGGCCTACCTGAGGGTGGCGGCCTATAAGCAACGGGTTTCTCGATACTATAATAGCAAGGTGAAGCACCACAGTTTTCAAGTCGCAGACCTCGTCCTCAAGGCAGTGAACCAGTCTACCCGAATCCCGATCCATGGGAAATTTAGGCCAAATTAGGAAGGCCCATACAAAGTAACCCGGGTCAACCAATCGGGAACCTACTGGCTACAGAGCATAGACGGGCACGATCTCTCTCATCCTTGGAATGTGAAACACCTCCGCAAGTATTATCAGTAGCATTTGCTCACGGGAATTTAGTATTGGTAGAGACATTTCTTTTTGTAACTCTGATCGTGCAACCATTCTAAATTTTTATTTTAAAATAAAATTGAATAGTTTACTTTGAAAATTTACTCTTGCCAGTACCCCGTGCAATGCAAAAAAGTCCTCGGGCCTAACCCCGAGGCAGAAAAGACCTTGGCTAAAAACCAAGGCAAAAAAGACCTCGGGCTCCGAACCTAGGCACAAACAAGACCTCGGGCTCCGAACCCAGGCACAAAAAAGACCTCGGGCTCCGAACCCAGGCACCAAAGGACCCTGCAACCACCCATGTTCCAGGTCGGTTTCCTATGGTCGCTCCTCAACACGCTCCCACCTTCACATGATACTCGGGGGCAAGGGGATACTAGACCTAAACAGGAAACTACTTAAAGCTTCGCTTAGGTCCAGCCGACGACGGGACCAAACCCCTAGGTGGCCGACGACGGGACCAAACCCCTAGGTGGCCGACGATGGCGAGCTTCAAAGGACCCTGCAACCACCCATGTTCTAGGTCAGTTTTCTACGGCCATTCACTCCTGCACTCCCGCCTTAGCAAAATGCTTGGGGGCAGGGGAATACTAGGCCAAAATAGAAAATCACACCGGTCACTAAAAGAACTTGGAAGATGTTCCCAACTACTTATAGTGATCAGAGATAATACCCCGAACGGTAAAATAGGATACACCTATGATAAACCGGTACATCCCGGACAATAATACAGGGTTCCTATAATACACCGGGCAATCCTGGACGCTAAACATGACAAGTTCCTACGGCAAACCGGACAGTTACCTTTTAAATAGGTCAGAAAGACTAGGTGTTCTACTGGTTACGATCCTAAAACATTTGCTAAGGCAGGTGTTAGGTCAGCCAAAAACCAAGCGGATACTAGCAATTAAAACAAGCAAAGTACAGAAAAAATAAACAGTTAATGGAAAGGAAGGTTGACCTCAGGGGCCTTTTCATTAATTAAAATAAAATTGTACAAAGTCTGGGGAACAGTCGTAGTAGCCTCCCCAAAAAGAAAAAAACTACAACAAAAATAAAAAAGAGAAAAACCTAGTCTACAACCACCACTTCTTCCTCCCCCGCAGCTTGCTCATAAATGGAAGGGGCCTCGGTCGGTTCAGCTTCAGCAGCTACCTCAGAGTCAGCCTGGCCCGGTGCAGCTTTAGCGGCTACCTCGGAGTCAGCTTGGTCCTCCTTCTAATAACTGGACTCGGGCCAGGAGTACCCGGACAGATCCCAGTCAGGGTGGTCAGCAACAGCCCACTTCGCCAGGTCGGCATAGCCTGTGAGGAACCCTGCCTCGAACCATTCCTCAGCTTCTTTGGCTTCAGCCTCCCGAGCAGCAGTAAGCTCTGAGAGCGTGGCCGTCATAGCTGCCAGGTCCTTTTCAGCAGAGATCCTCCCAGACTCCGAGGCCGCAACCTTAGCCTCAGCAACCTTCTCCGCGGTGATCCTCCCGACCTCCGCGGCCGCAATCTTAGCTTCTGCAACCATCCGGGCGGCCCGTTCGGTTGACAGAGTGTCACGGATCTCTCCCAGCTCTAAGGCCGTTGCCCAAGATCTTTCTTCCTCCACGGTGAGGGCAAACTCAGCGGACTCCGAGCAGCCCTCTCCACGGAAAGGTTAGCCTCAACAGTAGCCAACCTCTCAGCAACGCCGGGAAGGGTGGTCTCAACCCCAGCCGCAATACAGCCAATCTGCAAGAACAAGGAAACATCAATAGGTGCATGGAGGATAAAGTTAGTGTTCACATCACAACGGGACTTACCATGTAGCTGTTGCTGTACAGCCAATCGATGCTGGCCTCGGGGCTCAGCAGGGTGCACTTGTCAATTTGACTTTGCAGCAGCCTGGGCCGTACCCTTCCGCGGACTTCGTCTGCCGTCTCAACCTCCGGCCGTGAAGAGGGGCCCACGCGAGCTTCCTCCATGCTCGGAAAGGAGACCATGGGCGGTGTGGCAGTAGGAGGTGGCGTTGGTGGTGCAACAATTATTACAACGGGCATTGAAATAGCAGCTGCTTCCTTCTCAGCCCGGATGGAGATCCCCCGGGAAATCCTCTTCAGGGGCTGGCCCTCGGCGGGACCCGGCTTCTTCCTTTTCTGGCCGGCCCGGGCCATTAATATCGCCTCCTTGTCCTTCAGAGCCGCTGCGCTCTTGGGGGCCATTTCTGCAAAACCAGAAGCATGTTAGAATCCAGCAAAAGTACCACATAAGAAGAAAACCAGACGGTCAAGAAATGGTGTTTACCAGGAATGATCGCCAGGAGGACAGGAGCTGTGAAGTTCTGGGGCTTGTAAGAGGTTTTTGGGCTTCCTGACCGAGTCAACACCTTATTAATATCAGTCGGGTCCTCCACCAGAGACAGGATCCTCGCTTGAAGCTCGTCGGGAAGACTTGGCAGGTCAACTGCTCCCACTGTAAAGCAAACATACGAACGGGTTAGTCAAGGCAAAGTAGAAAGATTAGTCAAGAAAGAAGAGTGGTCAGGCTTACTCATCAGCTCCCCCGCCCAGGAGGTCCTCAACTGAATACCCGGCGCCTTCTCACACAGCCCAGGGCGGACACTTGGAAGAATTTCTTCTTCCATCCTTTATTATTGCTCGGACAGTTGACAATTATCTTCCGCCCCTGCCTGGCCCCGAGCGAGAAGAAACTGGACTCCCCGTGGACTTTGAAGGGCCGGTGAGTCCAGAATAACTCCTGCAAGATAAGCTCATACCCGAGAACTTAGGGCCACAAGGATATGCACCCCATTAGATATCGCCAGCCGTTTGGGGCAAGCTACCCGGGAGAGAACCCGAGGTAGATGAGCGTGTCCTGGGCAACTGGGTTGAGAGGCAAGCGAAGGCCCGCCATGAAGGCATCCTCGTACAAAGTGACGAAGCCCGACTTGTGGAAGTGAGCTCTGCCATCATGGACATCAAAAGAGAAGGGGGCAGGAAGCTTATACCTATTCCTAATCCATTCCAAATCAGGACCTCGCAGGGTACTAACAATGGATTCATACGCAAAGACGACCCCGAGGCTGTTCGGTACAAACCCCTCGTCGCCTGACCCCCGAGACGTCGAGGCTACGGGAGAATCCCGGCGCACTTCCTCGTGAAACGCCCGAGCAAGTATTCTTCCCTCATTATGCTGGTTAGAGGGGGCCAGAGAAGGAGGGTCTGGGCTTGAGATCATGGACCCTGACCGCACCTACTCGTCTTTTGACCGGGACAACGAGTTGAAGTATAAATGGCACATGACTAAGTCTGTGAAAGACCAAGGTGGCAGACGACCTAAGAATGGGTCAAGAACTCCTAACCTGATGTACAGAGGAGGTAGATCTAACAACCTAAAGGGCAGGTCGTACAAGACCCTGGAAGAAAGATAGCACTCTCTCAAGACTGTCCCGGGAACACCCGTTCGGTCAAACTGCTCTAGCGTACCCCCGTATTGAAAGAAATGGCAAAATCAAAAAAAGAAAAAGTCCCATGCTCGTTTTAACCCAAGTGGGTTTGCTCCCTCCAGCTTTGTTCAGAAAAGAAGAAGAGAATGAAGAACTGAAGACAGAAAGGAAGGACTTACAAAAATTTGCGCAGAAAAGGACTCGAGAATCTTGCTCGGGATCTCAGTTGCTCTCAAACTGCTCGATAAACTCTCTCACTTGGCAGGAGGAACTGAAGAAATGGGCAAGTGTTCCTTATATAGGAATAGTCGACGGTCCAGATCGATCAGATCCAACGGCTCAGGAAGTTTCCCGCCAAGAGTCACCAACAGCTGTCACCTCGGGCACGTGAAGGGTCGCCTCAAAAGACGCGCGCATTAAATGCGTGATGTGACGGTCCGCTTACCACGCAACTGTTCGGTTATAACCGAACCGACTTTGCTGGATCCTGACCAGGCCAATTACTCCCTGACATGTGGCAATACCCACACCCGGGCTCCTACCTGTACCGGTCAGTTACTCCACCAGGTGACCTGGAGTGTGGGCCCCATCCCAAGCAGCATTCCCGGAGGATATCCGGACGGTTTCCAAGGCAATACTGATTTTCAAATCCTTACTTGATGAAGCATCTAGTCAGTTCTGAAAATGGGGGGCAGCTGATATGTCCAAAATTATCCAGCCATGAAGCCGGTCTGCCTCGTCACCAAGAGGTGCCAGTTATTTCGGTAAAGGTGCCAATAGCCGAGCAATCCCGAGGACTTCGTATGAACCTCACAGTTCCTACCAACAGGCCGGGATCAGAGGACCGTGGCATCCCGTGGACCTGATCTATCAAGCAGTTTCCTAAATCGGCTACAAGTCTGCAATATGGAAGGTGGCAGTTTCCTAAACCACTTAGGAAACTCTCCACAAATCATGCAAATCAATTCTAATTAGGTTATGCTTCCTAATCCTATTAACTTACCATGTAATCTATAAAAGAGCCCACCTACCCTGTCAATGGGGATCCGAAAATAATTCTCTAAGCTTACAAGCATACAACAGAGAACTCACCATCAACACGCATATACCCAGCCGGTATTACTGGTAGTGCCGCCCATCTTTGTTGGCTCACCAGGCCTGCCGGTGATCTGCTAGTGAGAGCGCACAGACGCAGCTGTGGACGTAGGTCACCTCGTTAACGGGACCGAACCACACATAAATTATTTTTGTCTTTTTCTCTCTCTAAACCCTTCTTACCAATTCTAGGCAGCATCAGTAGCTAACATGACCTAGCTTTGAGGGGATAAAAAGTCAAATTGTGGAGGTAACAGAGCAGTATTCCCTTGCTGAAACAAAAGAGCTAGATCAGTCTGACAAGCTTGGTGGGGAGACAACGAAGCAACATTCCCTAAAGGAGGCACTGAAGCCAGAAGAACTTGATAAGTTTGATGAGCTTTATACAAATGCAAAGGTGCAAGGAACAAAATTGCAAGGACTAAAAGGTTGAAGGCATTTGACAAGAGAGCACAATTTCTCGACTTGTCATAGGCAATACAATGGTGTGTTTGATAATTTAATTTAAGCAGTGAAAATAAAATTTTTTAGCATTTCTTTAATGCATTTAATAATGTATCACTTAATTAAAAAAACAGTAAAAAACTACTGAAAATTTTAAGTGACAAGATTCTACTAAAAATAATCATTGAAGGCAGTCTATTTCAGTCTATTGCAAATTTTAATCACTTAAAATTTTCAGTACTTACTTTTTCAATTTTATCAAACGGACTCTTTTTATAAAATTAAAAATTAAGTATTTGAAATTTTTTGTGCTATGCAAAGGGCTATAGTCAGAGAGAGGGTGTGGACTTGAATGAAGAGTATTATCAAAGACTGAATATTTGAAATTATTGAATTTACAACCGTGAAAAGGCTTAGTTAAAACGTGCATCCCTGAAGTTTGGTCCCTGTCTCAATTTAGCCCTTGTAGTTCAATTGCATTAATATAGTCCCTGTAGTTTTAAGGGTTAATGATATTTTACCCCCTTGTGGTTAGGCTAATTTTCACTCTACCCATGTGGTTCAAAAGTGGACACTTAGCCCTATGTGGTTTTGGACTAAAGTTAAACTACTAAGATTTATATCAAAATTGCGCCCCACATGGTACTAAGTGTAAAAATTAGCCCAGAGTAGGAGAGTTTATATGTAAAAATTAACCTCCTACAAAGGGGTTAAGTGATAAAAATTGCCCCAAGTAAGTGGGTTAAATGGCTGCATTATCCTCACATCGGTGGTTAACACCAAAATTAACCTTGCAAACGGGGTTAAGTGTTGATATATTTAGCCAATTTAAGAATTTTTATTAGTTTTAAGTGAAATTTTAACAATTTCAGTTTAGTCAGAAACCATAAGGGGGTTATGTGTCCACTTTTGAAGCATAGAGGGTAAAGTGAAAATAGATCGGAAAAATAGAAGCAATGTAGTCTAGATGTGCCATTGTGGAATTTGTGGTATAAACCTGAAAAATGAGAGACAATGTGGTTTAAGCTTGAAAAATGAACTTTGATCGGGAGATTGGTGTGTTTTATTTTTCCCTAAAAAGTTCGGATTTCCATAAACTTTTCACACCAAATGGTATGTCTACACCACATTGCTTCTAATTTGAAAAAACTAGGGCCAAATTGATACGATCGAAATTGTAGGAACTAAAATGAGGCAGGGACCAAACTTTCATGGGATATATTCTGCAATTAAGCCACACTAAAAATAATATTTTACTTTAGTCTTCAGTAGCATTTTGTAACTAAAAGCTGGTGCCCAATTTTTTTTGTTTATTTTTTTATTAATTTTTCAATTAGGTGGCGAGCCCAGAGTTGCTAGGATCATGGTGACTCGGCCCCATAAAATCATGATCCAAATCTTGCGATCCAGTTCGGGTTCCTAGGTGATTCAGATGGTAAATTTTGGGAACTAAACGAAAACAGGATCGAAGATAAATAGTAATTTTCATTTGACCTAATTTTTATAGAAGAAATGGATGAATAAGTACTTTAATTTAAGAGTTTCTAAGATACTTGCATTTGAGACTTAAGGGTCGATTGATAAAACTGAAAATTAAGTACTAAAAATTAAGTACTGAATTTTAAGAACTGAATAGAATGCATTCAGTGATTTTTTTCAGTAGAAATTTTTCACTTAAAGTTTTCAGCAAGTTTTTGGTTAATTTTTGAATTAAGTGGTATGTTATCAAACACACTGAAAATAAATAAGTGCTAAAAATTTTCATTAATTTTCACCACTTAATTGGGTTATCAAACATTGATCTTGTTTAATTTCTTTTTATTATTATTATTATTCTTTTTTAAATTTTTTTTTTTTTTTGAAATTGGGTTATTCGAAGTCATGGAGGATTTCATACAATGTATCAACATGAAGTTATTTACATAAGTTTTATTCAACAAAAATGATACATTCACAACGCTTTGTGCAAACAAGGGCAGCTCAGCAAATAAGAGATAAATTTGTGGGGCCCATTTTTCTCTTAAAAACTTGCTGGGTCTCTCTCATTTGAAAACATTTACTAAAATCCCTAAATTGAGATTCGCCCCCAAATTGGGTCTGGAAGAGAGCCCTGCAGAGACCCGAGCGGAGGAGGCGACCCAGCGGCAATGGACAACGACCCAGCGGCGGCGACGGACAGCGATCCAGCGGTGGCGCCGGCACTACCTCCTCTTTTATCTCTCTCTCGGTACACACACTCTCTCTCTCTCTCAGGCTCTCTCTATCTCAATCATCCCGGCGCTACCCCCGTTGTTCGTGTATCATTTTTGGGAGGCATTTCATTCTTCTGCTATTGCGTATCACTGAACTCATCTTCTAGTTTCCCAAGTCCTAATGTTTGCCCTTTTTAGGGCCTGTTTGGCAAGAACTTTTGCTTTTGTAATTCATCCCCCTAAAACTATAAAGGCCAATAATAAGTTTCTTCTCGTTCGACAAAGCAGAAGTGAACCCATTCTCTGGTATAACATTTATTATTGGCCTTTATAGTTTTAGGGGGATGAATTACAAAAGCAAAAGCTCTTGCCAAACAGGCCCTAAAAAGGGCAAACATTAGGACTTGGGAAACTAGAAGATGAGTTCAGTGATACGCAATAGCAGAAGAATGAATTGCCTCCCAAAAATGATACACGAACAACGGGGGTAGCGCCGAGATGATTGAGATAGAGAGAGCCCGAGAGAGAGAGAGAGTGTACCGAGAGAGAGATAAAAGAGGAGGTAGCGCCGCCGCCGCCGCCACCGCTGGGTCGCCGTCCGTCGCCGCCGCTGGGTCTTCTCCTCCGCTTGGGTCTCTGCAGGGCTCTCTTCTAGACTCAATTTGGGGGCAAATCTCAATTTAGGGATTTTACAAAATGTTTTCAAATGAGAGACCCAGCAGGATTTTACTAAATGTCGGATTTATTCGTAATAAGATATTGGCTACAATTGAAAAGGTCTTATCAATAAAATTTCCATCTTGTTTGTACAAAACGTTGTGAAAAACGTTGTTCGTGTATCATTTTTGTTATTCAAAACAAAAGTTTGAACCAAAGTGAATCAACGAAGACTATTCCGTACCGCGAACATGTACCACGCAATCAAATCAGTCAACGTATAGTGGGTAAACCAATTAGTTCGAGATAACATTGGGCGAGATCATATACATTGTAAAACACACTAAACAAAACAAGTGCTGACAATATTGATAATCTTCAGCCCTTAATTGGCTATCAAACTCACCGCATCCTACCCAAAAAATAGAAAAAGAAGAAGAAGAAAAAAAACATGTTGACTTTACTTATTAAGCTCATACTCGATCTTGCCTGCTTAGAAGTACTATAGATTGTGTGTAACTATGGACACAACCCAAAAACGATTTTTTTTTTTGCTAAACCTAAATCTAACAGGTTTTCATATAAATCATTTCTATAATATTAATATTTACATACATATTATTTTATAGAGAAAAAGAGTGTTGCGATAGGGGATCAAATAATATATAAATAGAAGAGGAAATGCATAAGGCATACAAAGTGTGTGTGTGTGGGTGTGTACCGTGTGTTAGGAGACACTTGATCCAAGAACAAATACCCCGATTTGAGAAGGTGGAAATATCAATGGACCATCTGCTAGTCTTCCACATGAACTTAGAAATCATGCAGTCCAAAACAAGTGCTCATAGCTCACTTAGGGTTATCAATGGGAAAACGAGATGCCAGGATATCCTTCGAGGGAACAACCTTTGCCAAAATTTTCCAAATAAAAAATTTGTAACTTTCGTGGAGGCTTCCATTCCAGATGCATTTCTGGATGCTATTAATTGGATTTGAAAACCTTGGTCTAAGTGTTGAAAGATAAGCCGACTTAACAAAAAACTTTCCTATCTTAACTGGTATCCATGAAAGTGTATCAAGGTCCCTTCTCGAAGGCAGGTTGATGTGAAGAATAACTTCAACAGACTCGGAGTGAAGACATCCCGGATCAGAGGAATGTTCCAAGAAGACCCATTACCCAACATTAAATCATGGACAGAGAAGAACCGAGGCTTCACTGAAAGAGAGCAAAGAGGTTTAAAATTAGGAAGACCCGGGATCCAAGGGTCATCCCACACTTCGGTTCGATCCCCTTTGCCAAGAAGCACACAAGATCCACCATGAAGAAGAGGAATAGACTTAATGATGCTTTGCCAACACCACGAAGAATTTTGCTTGCCAATAAAATTAAGAAGATTGAATTTTTAAGATATTTAGCCTTGACAATCTGTACCAATGGTTTCGCATCTTTAGTCAAAATTGATGAACCTTTTGCAGTAAGAGCCAGATTAAAGTCCCTCAAACGTCAAAAACCAAGTCCACCTGAAAGAGAGTCCCAAGCTTTGAGGCAAATCTTGTTTGTACCTTCTTCATGCGCCACCTCCCCTCTCCCCCCCCCCCAAAAAAAAAAAAAAAAAAAAAAAAAAACCACTGAAGCATAGAATCAATTTGGGAACAAAGTGAAGCCGGTAAGGTGAAAGAAGACATAGTATACATTGGAATAGATTGGGCCATTAATTTGATTAAAACCCCTGGGCTTGAGATAGAAGCCTTGCTTTCCAACTCAGAAATTTTGAATTTTTTTTATCCTTGATGTGGTGAAAAGCATGAGTCCTTGATCCCTCCCCACCCCCAACCCCCAAAATAGCCGAAGCATAGAATCAATTTGGGAACAAAGTGAAGTCGGTAAGGTGAAAGAAGACATAGTATACATTGGAATAGATTGGGCCACTAATTTGATTAAAACCCCTAGGCTCAAGATAGAAGCCTTACTTTCCAACTTAGAATTTTTGAATTTATTTTATCCTTGATGTGGTGAAAAGCATGAGTCCTTGATCCCCTAGCAAAGAGAGGAAGCCCTAGGTATCTAGAGTTTGGGGGGCTTTCTAGAGTCTAGTCTCTCGGTTGATAGAAAAGGCTACATCAGAGGAAAGGTTTTGCTGAATATGACCTTTGTTTTGGCTTGATTCACTTTTTGGCCCAACCACCTCCCGTACGTAGCAAGACTCCAAGCACTACAACAAAAATATTCTTTGGCGAAAAATAGATTTTGTCGCCAAAAGTCCATTTTTCGTCTAGCGACGAAAAAGTTTCGTCACCAATTTTGTTGACTTTGCCTTGTCGCCAAAGGCCCCTGGCGACGAAATTTATCTTTTGTTGTCGTAGACAAACATGGTGATGAAATAATTTTGTCGCTATTGATCACCATTTTCGTTGCCATTGATGTGCTTTTTGTTGCCAAAATAGTCATTTTTTTGGTAGTAATTTTGCATAGGCGACGAAAAATTTTCATTGCCAATCCATCATATGCAATGGCGACGAATTATTTTCATCGTCAAATCATTTTTAGCATATGCAATGGTGACGAAATAATTTTGTCGCGAAATAAATAAAATGGTTTGCTTGTATTAACGATGAAAACATTTTGCCGCTAATTTATTTTCATCATATGCAATGGCGACGAAATAATTGTCGCTAAAATCATATATTCTAGTAAATGGAATTATTTGAATACGCTATAATCCTGTTCGTTTCTGTTTATCACAAAAATTTTCAAAACCAAAAGAGACAATCATATTAAACATAAAAAGTCTCAATGTTTCTGAGTAACTTTATTAAGCAACACGAATTAATATCGTTAATTGTTCATGTACCCAACAAAAAAACTAAAGATTCACAAAAGTATTAGCACATTGTTCACTACATAACAAATTGTTAAACTACATAACAAAAGTAACAAAGTGTATCCGACTATCTACCGATCCATCATATCCAAACTATTGTTCACTATATAACAAATTGTTAGACTACATAACAAAAAGTAATAAGATGTGGCCGACTATCTACCGGTCCACCATATCCACACCCAATCTGCATGAAACCAATGGAAAGCATTAGTATCTTTTAAGTTAGTGAACGAGCATAAAATATATGAAATATAAAGTAATTGCAAATTGAGATTCAACCATCAAAGATACTATTATAATTGCACAGACATCAAAGATAAATATTTCATAGGCACCCATTTACATACATACATACAAACAAACAACAATGACAACTTATATGAATTAACCAGCAATTAAACAAATCATTGTGTAAATACTGATTAACACAACAATTTTTAGCCAAATCATTTTACTCTCCTTCTAGCATCTCAATTGTTAATTTCTAGATGGAACAAATCTACTATAGCGTAATTGGTCTTGAAATTAGTCATTAGCTCAGTCCTAGTTTCAAAAGATTACAGATTCTACGTGAATCAAAAAGTTTTTCTAATTGGCATTACAGATCCTATTCTAAAGGGTTTTTCTAATTGGACTGATGGGTTTGGGATACATTAGTTGATCCAAGCTAAAAGGTCCCTTCTCAGCAAACATCTTGTAATATACTTATAGCATAGTAAGTTGTCTTTGTATCATATAGATTCTACTTGTGTCCTCTAGATATGTGGGTGATGAAAGTTTATGTATGAATGAATGTTAAATTTTTTAGACCTTGAGAGACCCACATTTCTGTGGATTATTGTTGGCCTACACTGATACTCAAGAAAGAATGGAGAAATTTTCAAATTGGTATGTGATGATGCCAAAATTTGGTTAAAGCAAATTAGAGCAGATTAAGGAGAGACAGAGTGAGAGACCGATTTTTTGTATGTGGTCCGGCCCTGTTAATGAAGGAACCTACGTCCACGTGTGTGTCTGAGCACTTCTACTATGTGAAATAAAACTGCTACAGGGACCTTAGTGATCCAACAATGGCGATTAGAACTACCAAGGGTCGACCATGCAGGGTGGTGTTTAAGATTTCTCGGGAGAGAGGCTAAACAGTGTAATGTATTTCTCTTGGTGAGATTTTGATTGGGATCCCCTCTAATGGGGGTGAGTGTCTCTTTTATAGATGCAACAGACCTACTCGTACAAGGATAAGAAAATACAATCCAATTAGGATTGATTGGAATTAATTATGGGGGTTTCCTAATTGGATTAGGAAACAATTTACTCTTTCCATTAGTCTTCTAACAAGAGTAGAAAACTGCCTGGAATATTCTGGGGCATATCCTGCGGCCTGGTTGGACTGTGCTTGTACAGACCGAACCCGTATTGCACTCTCGATCTGTTGGTCGGGGCCTGTTGATGTACCGCTCGGGATGGCCAGACCACTCGGGCTGACGCTTGTCCATAAAACTGTGCATGATTTGATCGGGATAGGGACTGACTGCTGAGTTGAACCGCTCGGTCTTTGGGTAGAGCCAATTTAGGGCGTATCAGCTGCCCCCCATTTCAAAGGTTGGCTTGATGCCATATCGGCGCAAGTTTGGAAATCTGTTTGATGTCACTTGCCGCTGTATGAGTGCTCGAGGAAGCTGCCTTGGAGCTTTCGAGTCTCGTGAGTTCTCGGACACTGGCTAAGATTTGAGACTTAGTCTAGCTCGGAGTCTTTAAGTGCTCGGGAATTGGCAAAGAGTTGAGACTTAGCCTAATTCGGAGTCTTTTATATGAAGTTAGCTCCCAGGATGGTTATCTTCTACCTGTAAACCTTTGTCAAGGTTATGGGCAAAAGAATTTGACCATGTTGGAAAAGTCAACTTAAAGCGTATTGCTTTAGGGTCCTTTTATGTTAACTCCCAATGATGGCTATCTTCCGCACAGCCAGCCTTCGTCAAGACTGTTGGGAGAAGAGCTTGACCATGTTGGCAGAGCTGACTTAAAGCGTGTTACTTTAGGGGCTTTTTTGCTCCTCTATTGTGGGCCGACCTAAGAGGTTTTAGTCATCTCTATCGTCGGTTTGGACCTAAGTGGAGTTATTGCCTTTGAGTATTGTAGGCACCCGGGTTATCTAAGAGTTTAACTTAGTTAACCCCAAAGCTTATAAATACCCGGTGTGATTGCCTGTTTAGTTCATTGTGCCTTCCTGCCCCCCAAGCTTTTGTTAAGACGGGGTCTGTAGAGGCTATGACTGTAGGTAACCGACCTGGAACATGGGTGGTTGCAGGGTCTTTTGAAGCTTGCCATCATCGACCACCTAGGGGGATTTTTCCCCATCGTCGGTTATGGACCTAAGCGAAGCCGGTGCCTCGGATGTGACCCCGAGGTCTTTTGTGCCTCGGGTGTGGTCCCGAGGTCTTTTAATGTGCCTCGGGTATGATCCTGAGGTCTTTTGATGTGCCTCGGGTGTGATCCCGAGGTCTTTGCAAGAGCTCTCTAACAGTCTGTGGAGCCTCATGCGATGATCGGGCAAGTACCACTGTAGTTGGGCTCATCTAGACTGATGAAGACAGGAGGTCGGGTGAGGATCATCGGGCTCTTGATTATTCTGAGCTGGAGGCTAGGTCAGGATCACTAGATCCTGACTGCTGCAAACTGGAGGTTGGGTTTGGGCTGCCGGACTCAGACCCATGCGAACTGGAGGTCGGGTCGGGGTTGTCGAACTCAGACTGTTGTGAAATGGAGTTCGGGTCGGGGCTGCCGAACTCAAACCGCTGTGAACTGGAGGTCGGGTCGAGGTTACTGGACCCGAACCATTGTGAACTGAAAGAACTACTAGAACCATCAGGCTTCTTTGCGTTGCTCCACTCGGGCTGATCTCGCTCTCGCTTGTTTCTTGAAGGCTCGTCGCTTACGTGCCCTAGGTCTTTGGTCTTTAGAAATTCTTCAGTGTCGACATACTTTCTGACCCTCTCTACGAGTTCAACCAAGGTTTCCGGTCGATTTCTGTGAAATGACGTGGCGCACTTGGTGTGTTGAACTCCCGAGCAAAAGGCTGTAATTGCGACGGTTTCGTCAAGATCATAGATCCCGAGCTTCTCCTGGTTGAACAGGTCGGTGAACTCCTTGAGGGACTCATGATTCCTTTACCTGACTGTTAGCAATTGCATGTCAGGCTTTGACCGTTCATGCATACTGATGAGCTGGTTGATGAACTGCTTGCTTAACTACTTGAATCTTTGACCGATCGGGGTTTCAGAGAGTGGAACCGTTGCGCGGCCGGATCTTTCAAAGTGTTGGGAAAGGCTAGCAGCATAGTTCGTCAGTATTGGTGGCGAGAGCCATCTAGGCCTTGTAGGTCCAAACGTGGCCGACCGGGCTCCCCGATCCATCGTACAAATCTAGATGGGGTTGTTTGAATATGCGTGGGATGGCAAACCTCGTAATCTGGCTGGAGAACGGTGACTCTGTCTCAGTATTGACATGGTCCTGAGTAGCATTCTGGCCCAGCTCTTTGGCCATTCTGTCAATCTGTTTCTTCAAACTCCAGAGACGGGCCATTACACTTTTCTGACCGGTATCTGGGGGGTTGGTCGGGTTGGTGGAAGAGGCTTCTTCTTCAGGGTGGTGCTCTGTCCTATAGGATCGGGCTCGGCTATGACTCCGGCTGATCGTGTGCCCAAGGCCACCTCGGCTCTTGACCGAGTGACCCTGGACTGATTCCTGGGCCATATGCTCCTGCCTTTCCTCTCGGGCAACACGCATACCGCTGATGTCTGTGGCACCCTCAACGCGGGACAGGTTGGCTCGGGCACGTTGTCTGGTCAAGATCGGTTCTCGATCATACACAACGTTCTCGAGCTGTTTCCAGACCACTGGAGGATTGCTTTGTTGGGCCAACAGGACTTTGATCTGCTACTGGGTTTGACGCTGGATCTTCAAGAGCTGTGTGATGGTTGCGGTGATCTGCTCCGGTGTCAGGAACACTGGGGCCGGTGGGATAGCCCGGCCAGCCCGCTGCGTAGCCTTCTTACCATTCTTCGGAGGCATGACTGTCAGCTGAGAGATTTGTGCGTTGAGAAATCTGTCGGTTCCCACAGACGGCGCTAAGCTGATGATGTCAAAATTTGGTGAAAGCAAATTAGAGCAGATTAAGGAGAGAGAGTGTGAGAGACCAATTTTTTGTATGTGGTTCGACCTTGTTAATGAAGGAACCTACGTCCACGTGTGTGTCTGAGCACTTCCACTATGTGTAATAAAACTGCTACAAGGACCTTGGTGATCCAACAATGGCAATTGGAACTACCAAGGGTCGACCATGCAGGGTGGTGTTTAAGATTTCTCGGGAGAGAGGCTAGACAGTGTAATGTATTTCTCTTGGTGAGATTTTGATTGGGATCCCCTCTAATGGGGGTGAGTGGTCTCTTTTGTAGATGCAAGAGACCTTATCGTACAAAGATAAGGAAATACAATCCAATTAGGTTTGATTGACATTAATTGTGGGGGTTTTCTAATTGGGTTAGGAAACAATTTACTCTTTCCATTAGTCTTCTAACATGAGTAGGAAACTGCCTGGAATATTCTGGGGCATATCCCGCGGCCTGGTTGGACTGTGCCTGTACAGACCGTACCCGTATTGCACTCCTGACTTGTTGGTCTGGGCCAGTTGATGTACCGCTCGGGATGGACAAACTACTCGGGCTGACGCTTGTCCATGGAACTGTGCATGATTTGACCGGGACAGGGACCGGCTGCTGAGTTGAACCGCTCGGTCTTTGGGTAGAGCCAATTTAGGGCATATCAGTCTATAATGACTATGTGCCCTTGTGAAACATGTAATTTGGGGGTACTCTCTCTAATGTGAAATTCTAAGTGCTTTAGAAGTAATACAAGCTGAATTGTGAGTATTGGAGGGTTTTTTTTTTTTTTTTTTAATTTTTTTAATTTTTTTTTATATTTTATGTTTCAAGCTATGGAATCCACCTTGGGAGTCCATTAATCGTTATGTTTCTTCCTATAAGTCTATTGCACATTTGTTTCTAAATTCAATTCTTCAAATTTGCCCGTACTTTATTTATACGGATTGAAGAAGTTATTTTCTATCAATTATCACATATAGATTCACTGTTATCTTATTAGTTCATTTTTCTCTATGTTAGGATTTAGATTAAGTTCATAGTAAGTTTAATTTATTGTTTTTAATATTCTTGTTAATTTGCTGCTTTAGTTTAACTTAGTTATTGTAAGTTTGCTTACTTCCTACTTAGATAGTATTAAGCTCTAGTTTAAATAAGTAGTTGTTTTATCTAGTTTTACTTTAGTTTCACTATTTTTAATTTTACATTTAAATTCAGTCCGTTAATTTTGTTTACAACGAAAACCACAAAAAGAATTAGTTTAGGACCTTTCTACATTTCATAATCTACTACTTGCATGATCATCTATACTTGGGTGTAGCACTAAGAGCGCACAACATTTTACCCCGGGAGTTCGTTACTCATTCCATTTTTTCCTACAAATCTATTTAGTCATACTAGAGGTGGGATTGTGAATTTGGTGGCATCCGGACAGTCAGTTGGCTGAGTTGCCATGTAAAACCTCATTTTGGGAGTGTGGGTGTGGTGGCATCCCTACACATTTCTTTAGTTGACATTAATCTGAAATTGTAACCTCTAGAATCTCAAATTACCCGGTTAACTAAAGCTAATTGATTAATCATGGAAAGATTGTCTATCTAACCTAGGCACAAAACAAACAGCCATAAAGCCAACGGTCTATCATCAATTCCAAAAAAACCAACTCATAAATTAATTCAAGTAGAAATTAGTAACTACTAAATTAATTCGAGTAGCAACAATACATTTGAAACTATGAGGACAATCAATATAACTAAAGACACCAAATATAATACCTCTCAAAGATTGGAAATCCAATCTCACTTTTAAACACTTGAGTTCATCGAATTCCGGCTTCACTGAACTTCAGAGTAGACATATCCACTCACCTAGATGCAACGATTTATCAAAAACCACTTCGAAAGTTACCAAGCTATACTGTGAAAACAACACAAACAACCAACTATAGCAGCTTAGACATTGAAACTAAAGACTCAAGTATAAGGGTTTAATTTTCGATACTTTTCAAAGTATAGGGGTGACTTGAACAATGGTTAAAGTACAAGAGGTAAAATACAGTTTTCTTTATTAAATGGTGAAAATAAAAACTTTCAGCACTTTTTTTTTAGTGCTTTTGATAACTTACCACTAAATTGAAAAAGCTGCCAAAAAATTACTAAAAGTCTAAGTAAAATTTTTCTATTGAAAATAGTCACTGCATGCAGTCAATTTCAGTAGTTGAAAAACTGTTTTCAATACTACAAATTCAGTAGCTTAAAATTTTCAGTACTTAAAATTCAGCACTTAATTTTATGTACTTAATTTTTCAGTTTTATCAAACGCAACCTAAGCTGTAAAATTTTAAAGTACAGAGACTAAAGTAAAATCAACCCCAAAATTGAAGGGTGATAACCGTAATTTACCTTCTTTTTTTTTCCCTTTCTTTCCCTGTGATTCATTCCTCCCAAAGATTTTCTCATCCTTTCATTTTTCTCTCGTACTGGTGGGTATATCCATTCCTCCCTCTCACTTTCTTTCATCTAAAGATTCCAAACTAGCTAATTAAAGGGATCACATGCCTAACAACTTTTCAGGCGAAGTTTATACAATAATTACCTATTGATTAACTAGAATCTCTTTTTCCAAGATCTAAACAGAGGCAGAAGCATACTCGCACTTCTGACTGGGAAGTCAATGATTCATTTTTCAAAACAAAAAACTACCCCCTTTTTTTTATTTATTTGATTTTTTATTATTAATATTATTATTATTATTATTATTATAAGCTTCTACATTGCAAGGCTATTTAGATAATTCAAAAACGGATTATGTGGTTTACGAAAAAGCCAGTTTCTAGACAGTTGGCTGATTTTTTAGGTACATCAAATAAATAAACGAAAAACTTTTCTTTATTAAACCAAGGGTAATGATATAGTGAGAAGCTTCTCATTTGAGAATGTAGGTTTTAACTGTTGGATTATTAATGGTGGTAGATATTCACTAAAGATCTGCTATAATTATACCCGATGCTACAAATCCAACGGCTAAAACCTACTTTCTCATATGAGAAACAACTTACCATATCATTACCCTTAAACCAAAAGAAAACCGTTTGGATTATTTGGTTTGGGGGTAATGCTAGCTAGGCTTACCCTTATGTTGAAAGTGAACACGGAAACCGGTTTGAATTTTCCACCATGCCCTTGATGGTGCAGACAATTTCTCGTATTCTTGCTTTATTAGACTAATGGTATAGTAAGTGTTACCAACAGTAGTAGTCCTCGGATGTAGTTTATAATGACTCTTGAGTTGGAGAATACAAAATTAAAGTACTGACATCATTTACCCAAATACAATATATATTTAACATAATGTCTAGCTTGGGAGGGTTGGTTTAGCTGATGAATCCTATAAGAATAAGCCGAGTGAAGTTAACATACATACAGTCTGATACAGGCAGAGAGCCAATAGTCCTCTCTCTATACAACACAAGTAGTCGGAGATGGAGATAGAGAGAGTGCAAGAGATGGATATTCAACATTTCAGCCACCGCCACACACTGTCATTTCTCAAATCTAATGACAGAAAAACTGATATGTGTCGTGTATGCGGCTTAATAGTCTCAGAGTCTTGCTATTACTGTGAGAGGTGCTATTTCTACATCCATAGCTCATGCGCTAAACTGCCACGAGAGATGGAACACCACTTTCACTCAAAACACAAGCTCACTCTTCTTGCTCAATCCCCTTATACAAGTGGCATATTTAGATGCAATGCCTGTGGGATGGACAGTGAGGGATTCACCTACAACTGTTTAGAATGCAGATTTGACCTTGACATCAATTGTGCTGCTCTGATGCCCACCAAAGGTAAGACCTCGCATATTCATCAGAAGAAATATCGCCATCCACATCCGTTGTTCATTTGCGATCAAGATTCTACTTCTTATTATAATTTTTTATGCTCTTGTTGTGACCTACCCGTTCCCAAAGATGGTTTGATCTTCGTTTGCCTTGAATGTCAAATCGTTCTGGATGAATCATGTGTTGGATTGAGACAAGAGATCCAACATCCATTTCACCCACTTCACCTTCTCACCCTCAGTTCTGGAGAATGTGAATGTAGTGTCTGTGGAAAGAAGAGGAAGGGCTTAAGCTTCCGGTGTTCGACATGTGCTTTTTATCTCGACTTCCGTTGTGCATCATTGGTACTAACTACCAATGAAAACAAAGAACAAGACCAACAGATTCAATGCGTCACTAATCATTCACATCAGTTGATTCACTGTTCTAAACCAAAGAAATCTTTACCTATCTTATGCTCTGGGTGCTTGCTACCGTTACATGAGGATCAGAATGATTCTACTTGTGTTTGTCTTGATTGCAAAATAGTGCTCCATGAATCGTGTGCGCGCTTACCCCATAAAATAGAACACCCTTTTCACCCAACCCACCGACTCACCCTTATCAACACGATTGACCGCCCAAAGTTTTTTGAATGCAAGGCATGCCTGAATTTTTGTGCAGGCTTCATTTACAGATGTCAGAAGTGTAGTTTCCAGTTGGACATTCGATGTGCTTTTCCAGATCCCCTCTTCATAAACTCTGAATTCCACCAGCATCCTCTTGCTTTCTTCAATTGTAAAGAAGACAACCTTTATTGCAATTGTTGTTTGGATTCATGCAAAAACCCTTTCTTTCGTTGCGTGGAGTGTAATTTCACAATCCATTTCCATTGTATCCGAACCTTACCTCCTATTGTGAACCATAAATGTCACTTGCATTCCCTCACCCTCACCAATCCACCTATCAAAGATCATGAGGATGAAGAAGATGATTCCGAATTTTACTGTGATGCTTGTGAGGAACAAAGACAATTGTGGGAGCCCACTTATTACTGTAAAGAATGCCACTATGTTGCTCATGTTCACTGTGTGGTCTCCGAGGTAAAGCCCATTCTTTAGAATTGTCATTTTAAAGAGACTGAAGTTCTAGTGAACTTTATGCGTATAGTAAAATAGCTTACAATTGTAATATTGTAATATCTTCTTGATTTTATTTTTTCAGGTGTTACCTAATCTGCGAAGGCAATCACTATTAGGTGACAGACTTAGTGCAAAGAAGTTGGACAAAACATGGGAAGAGTTACAAAGGGATCCAAGGGAAAGCAGAGAGAAATTGACGAATGCAATACAGAGGGATGGCCGGTGGAATGGAAATGGTGATTCTTCAGTTCATAATTTTCTTGCTGACCCCTCACTTGCTACAATAAATGAAGAAATTGCTGATCTAGAGAGACTAAACAGAAGGATGAGCTACCTTAGAAAGAGACGTGCCCAACTTTTGTTTTCTCTTCTACATGTGAAGAAAGTCAAAGGGAGAAACATGTTCTCGGTGCTTTCCCAAGATGTTGATATTCCTCTTCGTGATCACACTCTGAGTGAGGATGAGATTCCTCCCCCATTTAGGGAATTTCCTGAGGCTGGTCCCTCTCACCACCCTTCTTCTGTTGATGTGGGCCGAGAGGATCCCAGCACACCTCTTGTTGTGGAGGATGATACCTTGGAGGATGAGCTCGAGGAAGGTACTATGGCTCCTGATAGCCCCATCTCCAATAGACAGAAAAAACGAGAAGCGAAGATTAAATTCAGTGGTAGTCGTCCTAAGGGAAGGCACATATCTTAGATGTTTTTTCTTGCTTTTCTGTTTTTTTGGGCCCTTTTGTTGTTGGGGCCTTGGTTAGCCTGGTTCAGTTTGGCTTTTGTTTTTTGGCTTTGTTTCTCCATGTTGGTGGGGAAGGGTGTCTCTCCGTCCTTTGGGTCGGATAGCCTCTCGTCCCCTTCGGGAGATGTTCTCTTGTAACTCTTTTGAGCATGGTCTTTGAGCTTACAGTTTTATCCTGGAGTATGCCTATTGTACATCTGTATCACTTTTTTGGAATTTATTTACCTTTTTCCGGAAAAAAAAAAGTCAAAGGGAGATACGAACAACGGCCATCGATCAGGTTAGATCATGATGAATAAATAAATATGTACTAAATAATAAAATAATGTTGACTCTATTTATATTGTCATTTTGCTACTTGGTTGTTGCCAGTAATTTCATTGGAACCTTGTTTTAGCTAGGAGGATGTTTCGGTTTGGATCGAACATGCTGTTTCGCTCTCTCAAGACTTTGGATTCAACATAAACAAATCTGGCTCATTGTTTTGGTGGGACAATTCTGATGGTAATTTTGGTGGGTTGCTGCTGGTTCTTTGCTGTTAAGTTTGTTTCTTGCTGCTATCAGTAATTCTGATAAAAACAAAGTTATGGGATGCTTCGGTTTGGATCGAACATGTATGTTTGATGCTTGTGATTTGTTTCTTGGCACATTGCTGCTTCTTGGTGGAGGTATGATGCTTCAAGGATCTGGGCTGCTATATCTCTTGGTTCTGTTTTGTCTTCTGATCACATTTTGTAATTTTGGGTTTGCTTTTTGGATTTTCTCTCTCTCAGTAGGTTCTATGCTTACTTGCTTAGGATTTGCTTTGGCTGAGTTTTTTTTTTCGGGGGGCTTTGTCTTGTTAATGTTTTGGGCTGTCTGAATATGGTGTATTCTCTTTGGCCTTTTTGGCCTTTTAATAAAACTAGAAGGATGGCCATGTAAGCCACGGGCGTCGAATTTGATAGAGAAAATGAAATGCATATATTTTTTTAATGTGTATACGAAAGAGAAATAAGTTCTATTAATTCTTAAGATGGTGTTACAAAAAAGAGAAATGCTATGCTTCCCAAATTCTATCCCAAAAGTGCTTCCCAATTGATGTCGTAGTGGGACAGGTAAATAACTTTCAAACAAAATTCAATTGAAGATGTACTGTCATTTCTTATCTCTACACAACTGAAGTCACCCCTGGTATAATATGAGAAGAGATGCAGGTGGAGTGACATGAACTTAGGCACCGGAGTCAATTATTCAATTACTATTCTAGCACGCGATACTAATACAGCAATCATCACGAACAATAATGACTTCGACAACAAGTAGTAATATGTTGTTGTCGCGAGGGTCTCTATACATATTTCTTCTTCGCCATGCATGCTCTTTAGCAAGAAGAGCTTCTGTGTAGGATTTGCCAGATTCCTTTCATCTGGCTTATTCATTAAGCATAACATTCATAACCTGAGGGCCGAATTGCTAAGTGACACCACAAATGTATCCCAACTGTCAGGCAAGAAGTTGAGAAGTAATAGTGCTTGCATCTCATAGTCTAGCACCATCTTCATGTTGGTCAACAAGTTGACCAAACACTAGAAATTACTGAGGTGCTCGGTGATGCTACGTCCATCTCTAGATTTGAGGTTCACCAATCTTATCATTAAAGAGGCTTTATTCTGAGCTGTTTACTGCTCGTACGTGGACTCTAGCTTACTCCAGAGTTCACCAGTTTTGGTTTCTTTGGCAATGCGATGATAGATAGTTTGATCAACCCATTTCCTAATGCAATCTACGATATTTTGTGCATTAGTTTTCAATTCGCAACAGATTTGCTTTTGGGTTTTGCAATGGCAACGAGAATGGGAGCATGTAGATCATTGTAATAAAGCAAGTCTTCCATTCTAGACTTCTGAATTGAATAATTTGATGAAGTCAATTTTTAAATACTACCAGCCAAATTTTCCATTTTAATCTGCACAAGTGATTTGTCGCTTGACCGATAAATGAGCCCAACAATGACATGAGTACTATTCATGGACACCATCACGAGTTAAAGGTCAATAATAACTTTGATAGTGAATAGTGAACCCGATGATCAATAGTAATCGAGTTAGCTCTGATACCATTTGTCAGATTAAAAGACCAAGATTTCTTTCCCTCGTTGTGAGAATAAATGGGATAATGAACAGTTACCAAAAAAAAAAAAATAATGAGAAATGGGAAAGTGACATTTTAACGTGGAAACCTGGAAAGGGAAAAACCACGAGACCATAGTCTTATTCAAAATCCTTCCACTATAAAAATAATGGGTTACACAAGTCTCACCCAAAGGGTGGATTCTAATTAAGGATGGAAGTGTACTGAAAGGATGACCTCACCAAGTGAAAAGGATTGGCAGCACAATACAAGGAGGCTAAACAAGTGATTTCTCTCTCTACTTTTTTCTTCTTTCACTCTTCTGTAATTCACTTTGTATATTTATGTCTGCTGAAACCTTCCCTACATATTGATCGAGGCATCCAACATATCGCGTAAGCTACCGATGAAAACACTTGCACAAAAAACTGAAGTTGGCACAAACATAAGCATTTAGTGCTTTTGTCTTCACTGGGTAGCATGAAAAATTAGCCACCCTATGGTTGACTTTGTGATCCCTCTATTTTACCGCTCGGCAACATCCAAGTCTGACTAGTTAGGAGACTTATAGTACTTGAGGCAAATCGTTCTTTCACAGATAACATACGTTGGGCACGTCTCTTTCTAAGGTAGTAAAGCCTCATCATTTGTGTCTCTAGTTCAGCAATCTCTTTATTTATTGCAGCAAGTGAGGGGTCAGCAATAAGATAATCAATTTCAGAATCATCACTTCCATCACCTGTATAATTCTCTAGTTGATCCATCACTTCATTTCTCCTTTCCGTTGGATCCCTTTGTAACTCTTCCCATGCTATGTCCAACTTCATATAGTTAAGTTTGTCACCTAGTATTGTTTGTCTTTGCAGAGCAGGTAACACCTGAAAGAAGTTAACCAGAGTATATTACATTATGATTGTCAACTGTTATATTCTGTCTAAAGTTCACTAGAACCTTTAGATTCTTTAAAATGACAATTCCTTAATCCAAATATAACTAGAATGTGGGTATTACCTCGGAGATCACACAATGAACATGAGCAACATAGTGGCATTCTTTACAATAATAAGTGGGCTCCCACAATTGCCTTTCTTTCTCACAAACGTCACAGTAAAATTCTGAATCATCTTCCTCATCTTCATAGTCTCTAATAGGTGGATTGGTGAGGGTGAGGGGATCTAAGTGACATTTATGGATGATAGTAGGAGGTAAATCCCAGAGACAATGGAGATGGATAGTAAAATTACACTCCACACAACGAAAGAAAGGGGTTTGAATTGGTTGCAGACAATAGTTGCAGTACATGGTGTCCTCTTTGCAATTGAAAAAAGCAAGAGGATGCTGGTGGAGTTTAGAGTTGATGAAAGGGGGATATTGCAAAGCACATCGAATGTCCAACTCAAAACTACACTTCTGGCATTTGTAAATGAAGCCTTTACAAGACTTCAGGCATGCCTTACATTCATATAATTGTCCGCTACTCAGCATATCGACAAGGGTGAGTGGGTGAATTGGGTGAAATGGGTGTTCTATTTCATTGGGCAAGGATGCACATGATTTGTGGAGTAATATTTTACAATCCAGACATACACAAATAGAATCTTGCAGATCCTCATCCAAGGGGAGCAAGCACCCAGAACAAAAGAGAGGTAAAGAATTCTTTGTTTTAGAACAATGAATCAACGAATGCGGATGATTGATGACATTTTGAATCTTGGGGTCCTGTTCTGTGTTTGTATTGGTGGTTGGTACCAACGAAACACAACGGAGGTCGAGAGAAAAACCACACGGAGAACAGTGGAAGCTCAAGCCATTCCTCTGCTTTCCACAGGCATTACATTCACACTTTTTAGAGAGGAGGGTGAGAGGGTGAGGTGGGTGAAAAGGATGTTGGATCTCTTGTCTCAATCCAACACATGATTCGTCGAGAATGATATTGCATTCAAGGCAAACAAAGATCAAACTATCCTTGATAATGGGTAGGTCGCAGCAAAAGCATACAAACATGGAAGTATACTTGTTATCACAAATGATCAAAGGATGTGGATGGGTACTGAGATGCTGATGAACATGTGAGGTCTTACCTTTGGCGGGCGTCAGAGCAGCACAGTTGACGTCAAGGTCAAAGTCGCACTCTGAACAATGGTAGTTGAATCCGTCACTGCCCACCCCACAGACTTTGCATGTAAATCCGCCATCATAAGATGGTTGTGCAAGAAGAGTGAGCCTGTGTTGTGAATGAAAGTGATGTCGTTCCACCTCTCTTGGCAATTTAGCACATGAGCTATGGATGAAGAAATTGCAGCTCCAACAACAATAGGCAAACTCTGAGATCGGTAAGCGGCACACAAAACACGGATCAATAACTCGATCCTCTATGTCTTTGAGGAGTGACAGTGGGTGGCGATGGCTGAAATATTGAATCTCCATCTATTTTATCTTTCTCTGAGTATCGTGTTTATAGACAGAGGACTACACCGAGCTTAATTCATAGACTTCACCAAGTTGTTTACAACTTGACACCTCTTTTTTTTTTTTTTTTTTGTATTTTTTCTTAGTTTGGGAAATGATATCCGCACTTCAAGGTTGTATCCTCCTACTCAGAAATCAGAATCATTAAATTAATGAGTAGTGCTACATACACACATTTTGTGACACACTTTTCAACACACAGTTTTAAATACATGTACTTTGTGTTATGTAAGTCTTGCACAGAAAAGAGTGAAAAATTCAAACAGCACAAAGTACAAGTGTTTAAAACATAGTGTGTCAAAAAGTGTGTATACCAAACATTTCCCTAAATTAATATATCCGATTGAGGACTACTATCGATAAAATTTATGGATAATTAAAAATCAGTCAACAATTTGTTAATAAATACAAAATTAGTCACCTACTATTTCAAAATAAAGAGGAAATTATTTTAAAACTAAAGATTCAAAATTCAGTAAACTTTTGACCTTTTTTTAAAATAAAAAATTAAAATATTGCATTTACCCCCTATCTTCTTCCTCACCACCACCAGCCACCAGCTGCCGTCGCCACTGCCACCACCCCCACCATACCACGACCAACCACCACCAGCCGCCGCTACTACCCCACCATACCACCACCTCCAGCCACCACCACCACCATGACCACACCACCACCACAACCATGACCACCACCACCACCATGGTTAGCCACCACACCTTGACCATCACTACTACCAGCCATTACCGTACCCCGACCTCCCCCACCACACCACGGCTACTAAGGGTGTAAACGGTTCGGTTCGGTGTGGTTTTTGACGAAACCGATCGGTTTCGGTTCGGTTCGGTTCAGAGTGTGTAAATTCTTGGTTCGGTTTCGATTTTGCACTGCACAAATCAAATGAAAACCGACCGAACCGATCGATTCGGTTCGGTTTGTCGGTGTGGTTCGGTTTTTGAACACCCCTAACGGCCACCACCACCACCCCGACCACAATCTCTCTCTCTCCCTCTCTCTCTCTATATATATACACATACATAAGTATACATATATATATATATATAATATGGCCACCACCACCTCAACCTCTCTCTATCTCTTCTTTTTCTTCTCACCACCACCACGGGCCTCCTCCCTCATCCACCCCCACTAAAGCAGAAAATAAAAAAAAAATTTGCCGGTTGGAGCAACTGTACAAACAACAGGAGCAACTCACCAAACGTATCGGGAGCAATTCACCAAACGTAAGGAGCAACTCACTAAACCTGGTCGTTTGGTGAGTTGCTCCTTACGTTTGTTGAGTTGCTCCTTAAGTTTGGTAAGTTGCTCCTCCAGTTTGGACTGTTGCCCCAAACCTGCAACTCTTTTTTTTTTCTTGAGGGAGAGAGGGAGAAAGGGAGAGTTCTTCGTGGATCTTCTAGAGAGAGAGTGAGAGACAGAGAAAGATGAGGGAAAAGAGGAGAGAGAGATGAGGGGAAAAGGGTGAGTTCTTCATGGATCTTTTAAACCCCAACCTCTCTATCTCTTCTCTCTCTTTGATCTCCTCTCTTCCCTCATCTCTCTCTCTCTCTCTCTCTCTCTCTCTCTCTCTCGATCTCTCTCTCTTAGATCCATGAAGAACTCTCCCTTTCTTCCTCTCTCCCTCAAGAAGAAAAAAAAAGTTGCAGGTTTGGAGCAACAGTCCAAGCTTGAGTAGCAACTTACCAAACGTGATGAGCAACTCACCGAACGTAAGGCGCAACTCACCAAATCAAGGTTTGGAGCAACAGTCCAAGCTTGAGGAGCAACTCACCAAACGTGAGGAGCACCTCACCAAACGTAAGGATCAGTAACTCACCAAACGTGAGAAGCAACTCACGGTTTGGTGAGTTGCTCCTTACGTTTGGTGAGTTGCTCCCGATATGTTTGGTGAGTTGCACCTGTCGTTTGGATAGTTGCTCTAACCTGGAAATTATTATTATTATTACTCCCTCCGTCCCATAATAAGTGTCCACATTTCTTTTTTTGGATGTCCCACAATAAGTGTCCACTTTCCTAATTGACATATATCTTTTGCTTACTTTTCAAAACTACCCTTATAATAAAGACAAAGAAGCATTTATTTGTGGTCCCAAAACAAGCAAAAAGTCAAACACCCATCATATCTAGGGGTAAAATTGGAAAGAGACTCTTTAATGAACCAAATAAATTAATATAATGCAACTTTCTTAAACATTGTGCAAAAAGGAAGTGGACACTTATTATGGGACGGAGGGAGTATTGTTTTTTTTTTTATTTTATTTTATTTTTTTATTATTTTTTTTTCTGCTTTGGCGGGGGTGGATGAGGGAGGAGGCCCGTGGTGCCTGTTGGTGGTGAGAAGAGAAGGAAGAGATAGAGAGAGGTTGGGGGTGGTGGTGGTCATATATTATATATATACTCATGAATGTATATATATGTAGAGAGAGAGAGAGGTTGTGGTCGGAGTGGTGGCCGTGGTGGTGGCTGGTGGTCGTGATGTGGTGGTGGTGGTGGTCATGGTGTGGTGACCGGCCATGGTGGTGGTGGTGGTGGTAGTGGTATGGTGTGGTGTGGTGGTGGTCGTGGTCATGGTGGCTGCTGATGGTCGTGGTGTGGTGTGGTGGGGGTAGTGGTGGTGACGACTGGTGGTGGTGGTAGTAGGTAGGTGGTGGTGGTGAGGAAGAAGATGAGGAGGGTAAATGTAATTTTTTTATTTTTTTATTTCAAAAAAGTTCAAAAGTTAATCTCTTTTTAATTTGTGAAGATGAATTAGATTTCCTTTCAATTTACATAAAATAAGTGACTGACATCTAAATTATTAATAAAAGTTGACTGATATCTAATAATCCCTAAAACTTAAATATCAAACAAGAGTAAAAGAGATTGTACATCCTGGTCTTTGTCCATACATCTAAGGGCATGTTTGGAAATGATGATAGCAGGTTCTGGTTGAAATAAAATTTTAGTCGTATTGACTTATTGCTTTGTTTAGGCTGTTAGCCACCACGTCATCCCTTTAATATGACGTTGTTTGGGTGGAAGAATTTGAAAGGAAATGGAGAAGAAATAGTTGGTGAGGTGGTGACCCTTTTAATTTAATTTTTTTCTTTTTCTTTTTCTTTTTCTTTTTCCGTGACTAAATTAATTATAAAAAAAATAAAAAATAAAAAACCCCACCAAATCAGTGCCTTAGAAAGCTAGGGGCCAAATTGACAATGTCTAACTACCATTGCTCCTTTGGAAAATATCTAAGTTGGCATAAGGCTGACTTTGCAATTGAGTTCCAAATTATCAGAATTGAAGGATGAAGGTCCAAATTGCAAATTAATGTATAATTTCGGAGTGTTAAATGCGTCTTGCTGTTATCTATTCCTATGGTTCACTCTTCTTTCTCTGCCTTAAAAAAATTAGAGTTGACAATTTGATATGTGAACAAGACTTCGAGACAGGTAATATCAATCTGTGTTTACACTTGAAAAAAATAAAAATAAAAATAAAAAGAAAAAATATGAACAATTTCATTACTTCAAGATCATCACCCATCACAAATTATTACGAGTATGGCACATTTAAAAACAAGTAAACTTGCATCATCAAACATTACCTACCATGAATTGGTAAACGTATCACCATTTTTTTTTTTTTTTTCAAAACAAAGAAATAAATGATGTTGCCGTATTTGATTGCCTGAAGTGTGGCGAATTACATGCATGAGATTCCATGCAATTCATTTATTAAAATTTTTTTTTTGAACGGTAAGCAATTTAATAAATGAGCCTAAAAGGCCAAACCACGTACATCAGCCAAACAAAGCCTTCAAACGGAGACTTAATAGAGCCCCAAAACATAGGAAGAGTCAGTCCCAAAAAACCAAAACATAGAACCCCCCAAAACTAAACAACCCCACAAGTAAATGGCAGCAACCAAAGCCTACACAATCCCACAAGAAAACTGTACAATTTTGCAGCAAGAAATTCAAATTCAGAAGTTCCACATTGAAGAAACCACACCTCCGAGCATCTGAATAGAGAGAAAAATTCTAAAATCCAATGTTTACTACGTCCACATCGTTGCATAGTTGTATAATGCCTAGGGTTTCAAGAGAGATTGCCATCAATGTTTACTGCTTTTGAAAAGAATATATATAGACTGATACGCCCAAAGTTGACTCTAATATATAATCGAGCGGTTCTACTCTGTGACCGACCTCTATCCAAACGAAGTCATGCACAACTGCTGGGACGACAACCTCCCTGAGCAGTCCCGAGGACCCAGGTTCTCCTAGTCCTTGTAACCCAAGGTCTTATCAGAGGAGAAACCCAACCATTAGGTCGAGATAGCATCAACTAGTCGTAATACAGCTCGGAACTAGCTCGGCTAGCCCAAAGGCGAGTCCTACATTACTCGGAATCTAGCAGTTTCCTAAACCAGCTAGGAAACTTCCCAGATTCGCATCAACAATTTCCTAATCAGATTAGGAAACTAGCCAGATATGCAGCAATCATCACAGGCTGTAATTAGTTACCTAATTGAACTGAAACGCCATGTAAGGGGGGACTCTTCCTTCTATAAAAGAGTCCTCCCACCCCCTCAAAGGGGATCTCAAATTTTCACCAAGAAAAATATACTACATCATCTACCCTCTTCAAGAAAACCCTAAAGGCATACCCTACACAGCCAACCCTTGGTAGTTTCAAGCACCATTGTTGGATCACCAAGATCCCTGCAGTTATCTCTTTCATATAGTGGAAGTACTCAGACACACATGTGGATGTAGGTCGGCACCTTCGTTAACAGGGCCGAACAATATACAAACTCTCTCTCCCTCTCCCTCTCCATCTCTCTCCCTCTCTCTTTATTCTGCTCTACCACATTAAATTCTCCTTACCCAAAAACAATACTATCAGTTTGGCGCCATCTGTGGGAACTGACAGATTTTTAAAAAAAATTAAAAAATCTCTTAACTGATAGACATGCCTCCGAAGAAGGGTAAAAAGGCTGCTCAACAGACTAACCGGGAAGTCCCGACGGCCCCGACACTAGCTGCAACATTCTTGACAACGGAGCAGATCACAGCAGCACTTGCCCAACTCCTGGACGGCCAACGCCAGACCCATCAGCAAATTGACATCATGCTGGCCTAACAGAATAATACCCCGCCAACTAATAATCCTCTTGGAAATGTTAGTGGTGGTCGGGTACTACTAAGAGGTCGACGGCACACTCGAGGTCATCCAGCAAGTGTGGAGGATGCCCGGGACGTGATGAAGGACACTTGTGCTACTCGAGAAGAGCGGCTCGAATGCTCGGCTTGGGAATCGGTGCAAAAAACCTCGGCCAAGAGCCGTGGTGATCTTAGGAACCTGATTAACCGCAACTGTAGCCAAGCCCTCTCCTAGGAAACAACCACCCATGACCTGGAAGATGCCTCCTCGGCAGACCTTACCTATCACACAAACAGTGATCGGACCGGGGTAGAAGTCAAAATCAGGGACTTGGAGAAACAAATCAGGGACATGGCCAAAAACATCAACAAGAGGACGGTCTACGACCATATTGACACGACACTGAGTCCCCATTCTTCACAGAGATCACCAGGTTTGTGGTCCCCCACAAATTCAAACAGCCTTAGATGGAGTCATGTAGCAGTTCGGGAAGCCCGATGGACCATGTTCGCGCTTACAAATCCCGAATGGTTCTAACAACCAACTCTGATGAGCTTTATTGTCTGGCCTTTTCTAGTATCATTAAAGGCCCAGAACCCAGTGGATCTATTCTCTAAAGCTGAGGTTAATCAGTAGCTTCAAGCAGCTCAGCAAGCAGTTCATCAGCCAGTTCATTGGAATACATGAGCAACTGAAGCCTGACACCCAATTACTGACGGTCAGGCAAAGAAAGAATGAGTCTCTCAAGGAACTCGTCAATCGATTCAACCAAGAAAAGTTCAGGGTCTATGATCTTAATGAAACCGTCGCTATTATCGCCTTCTGCTCTGGGGTTCAGCACACCAAGTGCGCTACTTCATTCACAAAAATCAACCGACAACCTTGGTTAAACTCGTAGAAAGAGTTAGGAATATGTCAACACTGAAGAGTTTCTAAGGACAAAAGACCTGAGGCACGCAAATGACAAGCATTTGAGAATTAAGCAAAAACAAGATCAACCTGGGAAGAACGATGGAAAGAAACCCTTGAAAGAGCAGCAGAGGGTGATCGAGATCAGGCCTCGGTACCTTTCACGCCACTTTTATGACCTATTCAAGAGGTCATGGATGCAGCAGAAGCATTTAATCTGCTCAAAAATCTGACCAAGTTAAAGAGTCCCCCTGAAGGAAGATTCGGGATAAGTACTGTCGCTACCACAAGGATCACAGTCACGAGACCGAGGATTGTTTCAAGTTGAAGATTGCCATCGAGAAGCTGATCGAGAAGGGCCATCTAGCCAAGTTTGTCACTAATAACAAACAACCTACGCCGGACAATTGCCCTCCCGAGTAGCAACTCCTCGGTAATATCAATGTGGTCACTAGAGGAACATCAGGAAGAGGAGACTCGCAATTAGCCCATAAGAGATATGCCCGAGCTTCCTGGTCAGAAGTCGAGTCTGTCTAGACCGCGAATCTCGCACAGACAAATTTGCTCAACTTCTCATCTGGTGATCTCTAAGGCATAAACCTTTCCTTATGACGACCCCCTGGTGGTAACATTGACTATTTCCAACTACTCAATCAAGAGAGTGTTGATTGATACTGGCAGTTCCTCTGACATACTCTTTGCATCAGTGTTCGATTAGCTCAGGATCTCAAGAGAAAGTCTCCGACCGGTTGCTACCGCTCTGGTCGAGTTCAACGGATCTAGTACCCAACCGCTCAGAATGGTAGAATTGCCAGTTCTCATGGGACCTATCCCCAGCAGGCTTCAGTACTTGTCAAGTTTGTGGTTGTAGAATCACCTTCTGCCTATAATGTCATACTTGGGAGACCTACTCTCAATCAAGCTAAGGCGATTGTGTCCACTTACAGCCTCGTAATCTTGTTTTCCACCCCTAAAGGGGTCAGGATCTTAAAAGATGCTATATTAAAATCTCTAAATATCGAAGGAATATATCCAAGGGATGATGGAGACCGGGTAGGCATAGTTGAGGACCTTGTACTAGTGGTGTTGGACGACTGATTCCCTGACCGGGTCGTCAGCGTCAAATCCCTTCTCAAGCTCAAGCTCCACAAAGAATTGATCAAATTTCTTAGGCAGAATCAAGAGGTGTTTGCATGGTGTCACGAGGAGATGTCGGGTATCGACTCCCGGATCATATCCCACCGACTCAATGTTGACCCAGATTTCTTCCCTGTCAAATCAAAAAAGTGAGGAATAGCTTAAGAAAGACAGGAAGCTGTTAGCCAAGAGGTCAAAAAACTGCTCAAAGACGAGTCAATAAGGGAAGTACAATATCCCGACTGGTTAGCTAACGTAGTCTTAGTCAAGAAAAATAAGAAGTAGAGGTTATTTAGACTACACTGATATGAACAAGGCATGCCCCAAAGATTGTTATCCTTTACCAAGGATGACCTCCTGGTGGACTCAACGGCAGGCCACGCCCTACTCTCTTTTTTAGATGCCTACTCTAGGTATAACCAGACCCGGATGTTCCCTGGGGACAAAGAAAAGACGTCATTCATAACTGATCAGGGAACATACTGCTACAAGGTGATGCCCTTTGGACTTAAGAATGCAGGGGCAACCTATTAGCTACTGGTCAACCTTATGTTCAGAACCTTGATCGAGAAGAGTATATAAGTGTATGTTAATGATCTCCTAGTCAAAAGCATGTAAGAGTCAGACCATCTTAATCATCTAGCTGAGACATTCAGCATCCTGAAAAAATTCCAGATGAAGCTGAACCCTACCAAGTGTGCCTTTGGTGTCTCTTCTGGCAAGTTCTTGGGGCACATGGTGACTAGGCAGGGGTATCGAAGCCAATGCAAAGAAGATCCAGGCAATCATCAACATACGATCGCCTAGATTAATGAAAGAAGTCCACAGTTTGGCAGGACGAGTAGCAGCATTGAACAAGTTCATTTCTTGAGCCACCGACCAGTGCCTGCCATTCTTCAAGATCCTCCGCAATGCCTTCGAGTGGTCAGAAGAGTGCGAGAGGGCATTCCAGTAATTGAAAAAGTACCTAGCCTTGCCTCTCTACTCTTAACACCAACTCAAGGAGAGGAATCGTTCCTATACTTGGTAATATCTCTATCAGCCATTAGCTCAACACTGGTCAGGGAAAAGCACGGGATCCAGTATTGTAATACCCTGTATTTTGGTATTTTAATAAGACCCGGTATTTCATTTTTATACTCGTATAAACTTTCTCTTCCTTTTGGTAAATTTTGATACCAATCGATTGACATATTCCCAATCGATTGACACTTTTTTGATACCAATCGATTGATAAGTTATCCCAATCGATTTACATTCTACCGACTAAAAGTGATGACGTGTCAAACTTTCCAATCGATTGCTATTCATCTCAATCGATTGACATTGTTCCAATCGATTGACTACAAATATCTGTTACCAATCGATTGACTGGTGTCTCAATCGATTGACATAAGCTGAGAAATGTTTTCTTCTTTCCTTCAGCTTTAAACGCGTGGCACTCCCTTATGCCTATATATATGTCTCATTTATTGGCCTTGGGGCTGTTTTCAGACCATTGAGAGAGAGAGAGATATACCTCTTGTGAGATATATATACATACATATATCTATCTATATATCTATATTTCTATATACACACACACAGACCTTGGCAACTTGAAGAAGAGAAGAACAAGAAGAAGAAAGGAAGAAGAAGGAAGAGACAGAGAGAGAGAAGGCTGGACAGAGAAGAGGAGAAAGAGAGAAAGCTTGGAGGTTTCAAGCTTAAACCCAAGCCAAACGTACCCTAGGTGAGTTCTAACTCACTTGGTCCCTTTATATGAAGTTTATATAAGCTATTATGATGTTTAGATGGGTTACATGCATGTAGTGCACGTTTATATATGCTGTTTTTTACAATCTGCTAGAGAAGACGTAGTTCCAATCGATTGACATGATCTCAATCGATTGACATCAGTTGCATCCCAATCGATTGAATAGGATTTCAATCGATTGACATTGTTCCAATCGATTGACATGTTTATCAATCGATTGACATATCTTTTGTTCCAATCGATTGAACTTTTGTTCCAATCGATTGACATGATCAGTACATAGTTTCCTTTGCCTGTTTATTATATAAGAGGTTTAGTTGTTCGATTTCTGATTCGGAATTCCATTATGCGATTATGGGGTAGACAGGAGAAATGTGACACCAAAGATTTATGGATAATGAATAAAAAGTAATATGAAGACGTGGGTTGACGTGTTGTTTCTGATATGAGTTCGATATCCGTTTCTTTTAATCCGAGTAGTCAGGCCACATTGGGAATTGTCATGTGTCGATGTAGAATGGAACGTAAGTAGGTTTGGTAAGTTCCGGAAATGGTACGTGGATGGATGATTGGTCATGATATGCTCTTAAAAGCGGTGAACCGGACCATGGTTCTTAAAAGCGGTGAGCTGGACCAAGAAGTCTTAAGATAGACTGGATGATCTGTGATATGCTCTTAAAAGCGGTGAACCGGACCATGGTTCTTAAAAGCGGTGAGCTGGGATCACTAGTAGATGACGTTAAGTCGTGGCAATAGATTGATATGCCTTGTTCGAAACGTTATATCCCTGAAATGCGGTGAACAGGACCATTGTTCTTAAAAGCTGGGGACAGACTGACGTGGAGTCCATGACATGCGGTGAACAGGACCATTGCTCTTAAAAGCGATGGACAGAATAAGGGTGTATCCCTAGAGTTAAACGATTGAGTCTGTTCATGACATCTGAATACGTTGAGTTCGGTATTTGAGTAATAAGACGATAAGGGTCGGTTTACAAGAATGAATAGAAGAACAAGATAATGTTATTTTATAATAAGATGTTAACTCTTGTTTTTATAAGCTTGTGTTTACTTCAGATAACTGGTACCTCGTTAGTTTATGCTCACTCAGCTCTCAGTAAGCTGACGGCCTTTTATTGCCTGGACATTCCCCGTCCAGAATATCCTGCCCCTTGTTTTACAGGTAATGACTAGTACACTGATGAGTGTTATTTAGAGGAAGGCCCCACCGATGACGATTACACCAGGAAGGATTATCCTTATGCCAGTTGAAGACTGAAGATGTTATAATTAGATTTAATTTCAGTTGTTCTGTTAAACTTTTGTTAATGGGTACTTGGGCATTTGTTGTCTTCAGACCTGTTGTGATCCTGTGGACCATACTCTGATATTTTGTAATAGTTAACACTGTGTGTTATTCTCAGTTGGTTACTGTTGCTTTTCTTTTAGACTAGTACTGTGTGGTGTGGATTATTAGTGACTTTCACCTGTCATTCCTTATGGACCCATAAAGGAAATTTATTTTTCTCTATTTATGCTGCTCCGGGGCGTGACAGGATTTTTTGGTATCAGAGCCTGCGTTCGGTACTCTAGGTTGTGATACTTTTGTTCACTAAGTATTTCCACACCATCTGGTCCTAGTGTGTTAAGATTCTTTGAGATGAGATATGAGTATAAGATAAGTTCGTCTTCCTGACGATAGATAGTTTCCTTTGCAGGATAGCATGGATCCGGAGTTTCACCAGTTTGTGACTGATGCTTATGGAGGACATATTATCCATGGAGATACCGTGGAGCCAGCTGACCCAGATTTTTATCGTGAGCGTGTGTGCCAGATAGCTAGTCGACATTTAGAGGAAGACATGTGGAGAGCACTTTATGTGACCAGGAGTACTCACCCGACCCAGATGCGCATGGATGCTTATCACTTAGCGAGAGTTGGCAGAGACATTTGCCAGGAGATGTTGCGACTAGTTTTGAGTAAACCAGAGATGGATGAGATTGAGTTGAGAGCCATTATAGCCGGTCCACCAGAGCCCGTAGTTGCACCAGCAGCAGCTCCAGCAGCCCCACCATCACCAGTGCCCGACGTACCCGTCCCAGAGCCAGAGCATGAGCCGATTGAGGATGAGGAAGATGTAGAGCCTCAGGATGAGCATCCCGATGAGGACATGGGTGGAGATGGAGAGGAGGAGCCGATAGATGATGAGGACCCAGTAGAGGATGAGCATGCAGACGATGCAGATGATGATGAAGCTGAGGATGACCCCGAGGAGCCAGAGTTTGAGCCAGAGGATCCAGTACCAGACCCAGAGGCTATTGAGGCAGACATAGTGGTAGACGAGGAGGTACCCGACGAGGAGATAGTTGTGCCAAAGATACCCGTTGTGCTTCAGATACCAGCCGGACCGATTATGCATATGGCAGCCATGGCCGATATGGCAGTAGGATGGATAGCCCAGATGGTAGCACAGCCAGCAGATTTTGTTATGGGAGAGATAGCTATAGCAGGAGCTCTTGACATAGCTGACGGTTTTGCTGCAGTAGCTGTTGATGTCGCTAACCAGGCGATAGCAGACGTGATGGAGGACGATGATGCAGAGATGATAGAGGATTGGGATATAGGGGTAGTAGTTGGAGATCTTGTCGCACCAGTTGAGGATGATCCACTCGAGGAGATGGATATAGACCCGGAGGATGAGGCACCACCAGCAGGATCAGATGCTGACGACTTTTGAGTCAGGATCGGCAGGGTGTAGATTTTGTTAGTTTATATTAGGACATGTTGTCCACTAGATTTTTGGGAGCTTGAGAGATAGCTATTGACCATAGCTTTGTATAGTATTAGCTGACTTTAGTTGTTGTAACTCTTGTCCCATATGGCACACAGTTTGATTAGTGTGTACTATACGGTACATCTTTTGATATATATATATATATATACGAGCAGTACTTTTATTATTGTTTGGTTGTTGCGTTGTGCAGTGTTGTTTAGTAGAATGGTTAGTTTTGCTGTTTCTTGTTCTATCTTGAGTTCGTTTCTACGAGAAGACTTCCAGCTGATCAATATGTCGTTTGTAGGCGATACTCGTTATCATCATGGTAGGACCCTTGAGAAATCACCAAGCACGTAATGGAGCACCTATACCGGAAGGGATGGATCCAACGGGAATTTTCGAAGCATTTATGCAGAGGATGGAGCATGTGGGGGATACATATAATCACTCCACCCACCAGAGACCTTTCGCACCCCCGCCACCAAGACAGACTGGAGATAAGCTGTTAGCAAATTTTCGTGGGTTACGTCCCGAAAAGTTTGATGGACTAGCAGAACCATGGAAAGCAGAGCAATGGATAAGAGAGATGGAGTTAATATTTGGAGCATTGGAATGCAATGAACAAGAGAAACGTCGCCTTGCTACGTTTCAGCTCACCTATGCCGCCGCAGATTGGTGGGAAGCTGAGCAAGCCACTGTTGGGATCGATGCCGCTAGAACTATGCCATGGGAGACATTCAAAGGCAGATTTTTGGATAAGTATTTTCCAGAAGATGAGAGAGATCAACAGGAAAGGAACTTTCTAAATTTGATCCAAGGAGGATGGAATGTACGGGAATACACCACACAGTTCGAGCGTTTATCCAGATTTGCTCAGCATATGATAGACACGCCGCAGAAGAAGGTAAAGAGATTTCACCAAGGACTGAAACCCCACCTTAGACATATGATGGTTGGTCATCTAAACCAGTCGTATGAGGAAATTGTTAGATTTGCTACAGGATTAGAAAAGGATGCTAATTCAGTACAGCAATCACAGATGAATCGACCTCAGTCGTCACGAGGGTTTCAACCGAGGAATTTCCATAATCGACCACCGAGAAATACCCAAGGATGGAGACCTCAGGAAAATTTTCAAGGAAACAAGAGAATCTGGGAAGGAACCAGGAAACCACAGCAGAGTTATGATCGGCCCCAGCAAAATCAACAGCGAGGACTACAGCCACAGGCATTACTAACAGCCCCGCCCAGTAATAGTGGAGGATGTTTTAACTGTGGAAAACCCGGACATATTGCCAGGAACTGCACCGTCTTCAGACCAAATCGCAGGCCAGATATTGTCTGCCGCAACTGCAACAAACCAGGACACTTGAGCAAGGATTGTCGTGCACCACGAGGAGGATACTACGGGGCACCAGTGCAAGGAATTCAAGGACCTCCAGATCAAACAAGGATGAACGCTATTATTCCAGAAGAAGCAGGCTTTAATGCTGATGAGCAGCAACATTTGGAAGGTACACTTGTACTCTTTCATAGTCCAGTTAAAGCTTTATTTGATACTGGAGCCGCACGTTCTTTTATTGCTGTTAAGATTGTGCGTCAGTTGGGTTTAGAACCCCAGACACTTGAGTCAACACTGAATGCTGTGTCACCGTTGGGAGTGACAGTTAAGTTGAGTAAGGTGTGTAGAGATTGCCCTTTGACTTTGGGAGATAGGAATCTTCCAGCAGACTTGGTAGTTCTGTCAATGTCAGAATTCGATGTTATCCTAGGGATGGATTGGTTAACTAAGTACAGTGCCAATTTGGATTGCCCTACCAGAACGATTGTATTTCCAATACCAGGAAGGCCGACGATCAGATTTCAGTGTCAACCGACAAGCGACATGTTCCTTACGAGTGGTTTAGCTACGATCATTAGTACGAGTACGGAGCTTAAGATGGATCAAATTCCTATTGTACGAGACTTTCAGGATGTATTTCAGGATATTAAAGGACTTCCACCGAAAAGAGAAATAGACTTCTGTGTGGAATTAGTACCTGATACATTGCCTATTTCTAAGACTCCATACAGAATGGCACCAACTGAGATGTTAGAATTGAAGAAGCAAGTTCAAGAACTCGAGAATCTAGGATTTGTTCGACCGAGTACGTCGCCTTGGGGAGCACCAGTTCTGTTTGTAAAGAAGAAGGACGGAACACTTCGACTCTGTATAGACTACAGGGAGTTGAACAAGGTTACGATTAAGAATAGATATCCGTTACCTCGGATAGATGATCTATTCGACCAGTTACAAGGATCTAGGATCTTCTCCAAGATCGATCTGCGTTCAGGATACCACCAATTGTTAGTTCGACCAGAGGATGTATCGAAGACTGCATTCAGGACAAGATACGGGCATTACGAGTTTCTAGTTATGCCTTTTGATTGACGAATGCGCCAGCAGTATTTATGGACTTGATGAATAGAGTATTCAGACTATATCTGGATAAGTTCATTATTGTGTTCATTGATGATATACTGATCTACTCAAAGACAGAAGAGGATCACAATGAGCATTTACAAGTTGCCTTGCAAACACTTCGAGATAGCAAGTTGTATGCAAAGTTCAGCAAGTGTGAGTTTTGGCTACAAGAAGTCAAATTCTTGGGACACGTTATATCTCAGGAAGGTATTTCGGTAGACTCATCTAAGATTGATGCAGTCTTAAGCTGGAACAGACCGACAAATGCGACCGAAGTCAGAAGTTTTCTGGGTTTAGCAGGATATTACAGAAGATTCGTAGAAGGATTCTCCAAGATAGCAGGACCATTGACGAATTTAACAAGAAAGGAGACGAAGTATGAATGGACAGACAAGCATGAGGGTGCATTTCAGGAGTTAAAAGAAAGATTGACTTCTGCACCAGTACTCGCATTACCTAAGAGTGGAGAAAAGTATGTGATCTACAGTGATGCATCGTACCAAGGACTCGGGTGTGTGCTGATGCAAGATGGAAATGTTATCGCATATGGATCAAGACAATTGAAGGTACATGAGAAGAATTATCCTACGCATGATCTGGAATTAGCAGCAATAGTGTTTGCATTGAAAATTTGGAGACACTATCTCTATGGAGAAAAGTTTGACTTATTTTCCGATCATAAGAGTCTGAAGTATTTGTTCTCTCAAAAGGAGTTGAATATGCGACAGCGGAGATGGATGGAGTTACTCAAAGACTATGACTTTTCTTTGCAATACCATCCAGGTAAGGCAAATGTAGTAGCAGACGCTTTGAGCCGTAAACCTCGATTAGTGATCGCCGCATTACTAATTAGAGAATGGAGAGCATTAGAAGTTTTAGCCAAATTTGATCTTCAGCCAGTAGAGCCAATGGAAGGACAACATTTTGGATGTCTTATGGTACAACCGACTTTAATCAGTCGTATCATAGAGGCTCAACAGACAGTAGAGGATTTGAAGTTATGGTTCGCCAAGATGTCAGCCAAGGAACCAGAAGTCTGGAGTATAAGTACAGACGGAGCCTTACGATGTAAAGGTAGACTCTGTGTACCTGACGAAGAAAATCTCCGGAAGGAAATATTGGATGAAGCTCATAAGTCACGGATGACTATTCATCCTGGAGGTACAAAGATGTACAAGGACTTGAAGAGAAATTTCTGGTGGGAAGGAATGAAGAGAAATGTGGCAGAGTATGTAGCTCAGTGTCTTACTTGTAAACAAGTAAAGGCAGAACATCAGAAACCACCTGGACTTCTACAACCGTTACCTATTCCTCAATGGAAATGGGAACACATAACCATGGATTTTGTGGTAGGATTGCCGAAGTCACAGCAGAATCACGATGCTATATGGGTAATCGTTGATCGACTTACTAAGACGGCACATTTTATTGCCTATAGCATGACGTACTCAGTAGAACGTTTGAGCCGAATGTATCTACAACATGTTGTACGATTACATGGAGTGCCTGTATCTATTGTGTCAGACCGAGATTCGCGCTTTACTGCAGAATTTTGGAAGAGTCTCCAGACAGCGATGGGAACAACATTGAATTTGAGTTCAGCTTTTCATCCACAGACAGATGGACAGACGGAACGAGTTAATCAAGTGATGGAAGATATGTTACGAGCTTGTGTCATTGATTTTGAGAGTTCTTGGGAGATACACTTACCTCTGATTGAGTTCGCCTATAATAATAGTTATCATTCGAGCATAGATATGGCGCCGTTTGAAGCTTTGTACGGAAGACCTTGCCGATCGCCGCTATGTTGGACCGAAGTCGGAGATAGTCAACTTCTTGGGCCAGAGATGGTACGCGAGACGAATGAGAAGATTCAAGTTGTACGTGAAAAGATGAAGACAGCCCAGACCAGATACAAGAGTTATGCTGACAAGCGACGCAAAGACTTGGAGTTTGTCGTTGGAGATCACGTATTACTCAAGGTTTCACCTGTTCGAGGAATCGTCAGATTTGGTCAGAAAAGGGGCAAGTTATCGCCACGTTTCATCGGACCATTCGAGATTCTGGAGCGTGTTGGAAAAGTTGCTTATCGCCTTGCGTTGCCACCAAAGATGTCAGGAGTGCACAACGTTTTTCACATCAGTATGCTGAGGAAGTGTGTTCACAACCCAGCGCACGAGATCAACTTTGAGGATATCGAAGTCAACAGCGACGTTACGTTCAATGAAGGACCTGTTCGTATTCTAGATCGAGGAATCAAGAAACTCAGGAACAAAGAGATTCCGTTAGTCAAGATTCAGTGGAAGCATCATGATGAAAGAGAAGCTTCGTGGGAACTAGAGTCGGAGATGCGCGAGAAGTTTTCATTTTTGTTTTAGACCTTGTTGCTTTTGATTTCGAGGACGAAATCTTTTGTTGAGTGGTGGATGATGTAATACCCTGTATTTTGGTATTTTAATAAGACCCGGTATTTCATTTTTATACTCGTATAAACTTTCTCTTCCTTTTGGTAAATTTTGATACCAATCGATTGACATATTCCCAATCGATTGACACTTTTTTTATACCAATCGATTGATAAGTTATCCCAATCGATTTACATTCTACCGACTAAAAGTGATGACGTGTCAAACTTTCCAATCGATTGCTATTCATCTCAATCGATTGACATTGTTCCAATCGATTGACTACAAATATCTGTTACCAATCGATTGACTGGTGTCTCAATCGATTGACATAAGCTGATAAATGTTTTCTTCTTTCCTTCAGCTTTAAACGCGTGGCACTCCCTTATGCCTATATATATGTCTCATTTATTGGCCTTGGGGCTGTTTTCAGACCATTGAGAGAGAGAGAGAGATATACCTCTTGTGAGATATATATACATACATATATCTATCTATATATCTATATTTCTATATACACACACACACAGACCTTGGCAACTTGAAGAAGAGAAGAACAAGAAGAAGAAAGGAAGAAGAAGGAAGAGACAGAGAGAGAGAAGGCTGGACAGAGAAGAGGAGAAAGAGAGAAAGCTTGGAGGTTTCAAGCTTAAACCCAAGCCAAACGTACCCTAGGTGAGTTCTAACTCACTTGGTCCCTTTATATGAAGTTTATATAAGCTATTATGATGTTTAGATGGGTTACATGCATGTAGTGCACGTTTATATATGCTGTTTTTTACAATCTGCTGGAGAAGACGTAGTTCCAATCGATTGACATGATCTCAATCGATTGACATCAGTTGCATCCCAATCGATTGAATAGGATTTCAATCGATTGACATTGTTCCAATCGATTGACATGTTTATCAATCGATTGACATATCTTTTGTTCCAATCGATTGAACTTTTGTTCCAATCGATTGACATGATCAGTACATAGTTTCCTTTGCCTGTTTATTATATAAGAGGTTTAGTTGTTCGATTTCTGATTCGGAATTCCATTATGCGATTATGGGGTAGACAGGAGAAATGTGACACCAAAGATTTATGGATAATGAATAAAAAGTAATATGAAGACGTGGGTTGACGTGTTGTTTCTGATATGAGTTCGATATCCGTTTCTTTTAATCCGAGTAGTCAGGCCACATTGGGAATTGTCATGTGTCGATGTAGAATGGAACGTAAGTAGGTTTGGTAAGTTCCGGGAATGGTACGTGGATGGATGATTGGTCATGATATGCTCTTAAAAGCGGTGAACCGGACCATGGTTCTTAAAAGCGGTGAGCTGGACCAAGAAGTCTTAAGATAGACTGGATGATCTGTGATATGCTCTTAAAAGCGGTGAACCGGACCATGGTTCTTAAAAGCGGTGAGCTGGGATCACTAGTAGATGACGTTAAGTCGTGGCAATAGATTGATATGCCTTGTTCGAAACGTTATATCCCTGAAATGCGGTGAACAGGACCATTGTTCTTAAAAGCTGGGGACAGACTGACGTGGAGTCCATGACATGCGGTGAACAGGACCATTGCTCTTAAAAGCGATGGACAGAATAAGGGTGTATCCCTAGAGTTAAACGATTGAGTCTGTTCATGACATCTGAATACGTTGAGTTCGGTATTTGAGTAATAAGACGATAAGGGTCGGTTTACAAGAATGAATAGAAGAACAAGATAATGTTATTTTATAATAAGATGTTAACTCTTGTTTTTATAAGCTTGTGTTTACTTCAGATAACTGGTACCTCGTTAGTTTATGCTCACTCAGCTCTCAGTAAGCTGACGGCCTTTTATTGCCTGGACATTCCCCGTCCAGAATATCCTGCCCCTTGTTTTACAGGTAATGACTAGTACACTGATGAGTGTTATTTAGAGGAAGGCCCCACCGATGACGATTACACCAGGAAGGATTATCCTTATGCCAGTTGAAGACTGAAGATGTTATAATTAGATTTAATTTCAGTTGTTCTGTTAAACTTTTGTTAATGGGTACTTGGGCATTTGTTGTCTTCAGACCTGTTGTGATCCTGTGGACCATACTCTGATATTTTGTAATAGTTAACACTGTGTGTTATTCTCAGTTGGTTACTGTTGCTTTTCTTTTGGACTAGTACTGTGTGGTGTGGATTATTAGTGACTTTCACCTGTCATTCCTTATGGACCCATAAAGGAAATTTATTTTTCTCTATTTATGCTGCTCCGGGGCGTGACAAGTATTCAGTGTACTATACCAGCCGAGCCCTTCAGGGCGTAGATAGTAGATATTCACGCATAGAAAAATTGGCGTTCGCACTCATCACCTTGACCAGACATCTCCGACCTTATTTTTAGGCAATACCATAGTTATCCTCACCGACCAACCCCTCCGAAGGATTCCATCCCGATCGCAGACCTCTGGTCGGCTTATGAAGCAATCCTTTAAATTAGAAGAGTTGGACATTGTGTATAGACCAAGGACATATATCAAAGGTCAGGCCGTGGCAAATTTCCTTGTAGAATTCACTTACCCGAAAGACCAGACCAAGGAGCCAATACAACTCGATCTACCACCAGAGATTGAAATCCTTCGCAATTCAGCATTGTACCCTAAAAAATGTACATGAGATATTTTAATTTTATTACATTTTTCAATATTTAACTTAGAGGCTTCTTAGTACCCTAAAAATTTAGGATAAAACTTTGTGATCGATAGTCTTATTAATGCATGGATATAGTCATTGCAGAATTTTGATATTTGTGCTAAGAGCAATTTTATAGTCAAATCAAAGCAAGACACTCAGCGAAAGTGAATCCGAAGCACCTTGAATCACCTGTCACCGATAGAAGTTCCAAAAGGCCTAATTCCAATAACTCATGAACATCGAAGCTCCCGCATGTCGACAAAATCAAGATAGGATCATATCAAGCTTAATCAATTCAACATAACTCTATCTCATCCGGAGTCATCCTATTAAGATCGACCTCGTGCAAAGAACCAATCGTCGATTGAAGTTTTGACGTTCTAAATTCAAAAGTAAGCACAATCATAATTCCAAGAGACAGAAATGTTGAATCGAGCCCTACTAATTTAAAATTACTCGTCAGCTCGAGTTAACAGCAATTCAATCCATCTGAATTTGGCATGTTCCTAATTTTAGAGCGATAGAAGGCCAAATTGAGCCATATTATGTCAAAGTACCCGTCAAAATTTGTTCACAACAATTTGAATCGTCTGAATTTGACAATTAATGGAAATCAATTATCAGTCTTCGACGCTCCTAGTGAAAGATCTTTTAATGTAAACAAAAAGAATAATAATAATAATAAATAAAATAAAATAAGGCAAAAATTTAAAAATAAAAAAGATGACATTTTTAAGTAAACAAAAAGTATTAAAACAACACCTCCATGAAAACACTCCAATCGATAACTTATAACAATTCACGTTTGTTTCGTTGGACAGGATTAGCAGGATTACTTCTCCCCTTTGCTATTTGAGGGACGATTAATACCAGCCCCCCATGGGATAGATAAAATAATGGCTCATTTGGGGGATTATTTAGTTAAAAAAAGATTAATAGTCCGGTTCAAGGAGGCCGAACCAAACACTGGACTTTTGAATTAAAATAGAGTAATAGTCCTATCACCTATTTGACCCTTAGTACTCCTGCAAAATAAGCGAGGCCTTACAGGCTCCACCCTTATACGGACGGTACATAGTTTATACACTGTGCCTTTCATATTTTAAGAGTTGGCACACAAGATATTGAAGTTTCTAATTTTTTTTTTTTTGGGGGTCAATTTTTAGCCTTCGTAAATCACCCAGAAACGTATGTAATCAAACAGATTGATAAAAGGTCAATAAATCGCCATCTCCCAAACTGCATGAGGAAGTTTCCATTGGATAGATCTTTTAATGTACACAAAATAATAATAATAAATAAATAAATAAGACAAAAATTTAAAAATAAAAAAGATGACATTTATTTTTATTATTTTTTTTTGGAAATGGAACATTTTATTCAGCAATGAGCAAAGCTCAAAAACACCATTAAAAACCCAGGAAACAAAACAGAGCAAAAACACTCAAGAACACTAAGACTAGCTCACATTAACTAATCTAAATTAGAGAAAGGCCAAGACAAAAACTCAGCTCAAAACATCAACCCCATTCAGTCTTTTGGCAAATCCCAACTAAGACAAACCCTTTAATCCACCCCTTTTAATCCCAGAGCGATTATGGGAGTAAATAACTCTCTGCAAAGCAAAAACATCCAACATTTCCAGCTTGAAAATTCGGTTATTACTTTCTCACCAAATGTAATGCATAGCAGCAGCAAAGCAAATTTTTCCAATTTGCTTATTAGTACCAAAAGATGACATTTTTAAGTAAACAAAAAGTATTAAAACATTGTTTTAGGAGACTTTTGGTTAGGACAAGAAAATTTATAACTTCTTCAAACATTTTTCACACTGCCATGAGATAATGATTATTTGTACGTGTTAAAGATTGGTCTTTTTCTCTCTAAGTGTTCACAAGTTGTCTTTGTTTTTTTTAAGTCAGCTGTGATAACAAAAAATAAAATATAAAATGCAATGGAAACAATAAGAAATGACCTTCTGTCCGTAAATACGAGGAGAACAACAACTTTTGTAAAAGAGAGAATTAAAAACTCAAAATGATCATAGTTCACCAGTAATTTTATGGTAAATATCAGTGACATCCTCCAGTGTTTGCTTTATTATCAATAAGTCACAGAAGTTTCATATAATATCGCTATGCTTATTTGTTTTTTTTAAAATTTACCCCCACCAACTATATAATATTCCTTAAAATGACAATAATTTTACTAATGACGTGCAAAGATCTTGAGATTATCAAAAGTCCGCCTTAATTTGACTTGCATTACTTTTACAAGGTACAGTTTCCTAGAAGTTTAGGGCTCGTTTGGTAACGTTGTCGTTTTCTGTTTTCTGTTTTTGTTTTCGTTTTTTAGAAAACGAAAATTGAAAACTCGTTTGGTAACGTTTTTGTTTTTTGGTTTTAAAAAACGTTTTCAAATTTTGGGTAAAAAATGAAAACACCAAAAAGTCGTTTTGAGTTTCCTGTTTTTGTTTTTAAAAGAAACAAAAAAAATCAACAATGTTACCAAACAAGTTTTCGTTTTTTTTTTCAAAAAAAAAAAACCAAAACTGGTTTTCGTTTTTAAAAAACTGAAAACTCAAAACAGGAAATGTTACCATGCGAGCCCTTAGATTGTGTTGGGGTAATACAAAAAAATATGGAATGTGATGTGAGTAATATTATGTGAGACATCCGAGACTAACTAATATTTGGGCAAATATTGGAGGAGGTCACCAACATATGCTCTAAATTTATTGTTGAACTAATGATGATTTGACTTTTTATTCTTTTCTTTTATATGTATATAAAAGCATGTGACCAAAAGATGTTGCATGTTTATCCCTTGTATAGTATAATTGATTGAAATTCATGAATTTATGGACAGAGGGTCATTTTTTATTGTTTCCGCAGCATGTTTAATAAACAAAGACAACTTGTAAAGAGATTTAGGGGAAACACCAAACTTTTGAAATGAGAGAAATCTCGAGGGAGTGTGTGAAAGCTTTTAAGGAAGATATAAGTTTTATTGTCCTAACAAAAAGTCTCCTGTAGCAATGTTATAATATACTAAAATATAAAAGTTTTTTTTTTTTTAGAGGAATAAATCATTTAGAAGTATGGTCCCAGACAGCACCGGCAAAGAAATGCTGGAGTCTGAATTATTTGGTCACCTCCTTTCCATCCTTCTCAAAAACAATTTAAAATAGTCTACTGGTTAGGCTAAAGTGGGGGAGGTGTTAATTTATTTTCATTTTTTTATTTTTTCCAAAACGAGGAGAGTGTAATTATTCTAACAATTTAGCATTCTCACTTGATGGTTTAGTAATGTAACGGAGGTTAGGGTAGTTTTGACCTATCTTTATTTTATTTTATTTTATTTTTTGAACCCTAACTATCTTGGGAAAGGTTCAAGTAGTTACTCATATCAGAAAAGAGATTTCTGCACTTTTACCTTTATCTCAAGAGTGGTCAGAGTAATTATGTTACCTTATCTTTAAGGTAATATTTGGGAAACACCTAAAGATATAATTTTTTGGACACAATTCAAGAGATGTGTCTATCTCTCTCCTGTGTCACTGTGGGGTCCAGTAACATCACACGAGAGATATAGACACATTTTTTAAGTTGTGTATTTGGGTGTGCCCCAATCTTTACTCTATCTGTAATCCGAATTTGTGTCAAAGATGTCTTACGATGAATATATCTATAGCTCTATATAAAAGAGGCTATCTTTGATTTTCAATTTTAATTTTGTCCTAATTTATCAATTTTTGATTTGTTTGAAATGATTACCCTGACTTTTCTTTTTTGTTCCATTTTCCTTTAATGATTACTTTGAGTTTATGTCATTTTGTGAGATTAGGTTGGTCAATTCACCAACAAAACAACCCTTATTACTATTAGGTCAACTTTTAAAATTTAATTATTCTATAAATAATGAATCAATCAACTTTTCAAACAATAATTACAAATACTTACAATTTGATTCAACTTTTAAAATTCAATTAATCTAAAAATGTGATTCAATCAATTTTTCAAGCAATAATTATAAATATTTACAATTTGGTTCAAAAAATCCCAAAAGTCAACAATTGGGCACAACCGCTTTTCGACTTTGTGTTTTGTATGATTTTTGTTCTTCTCCAACAAGTCACTGACTTGTTTGTTTTTGTTTTGTTTTGTTATTTTGGTACTTTGTTTTGTTTTGTTTTTATTTTTTTGGGTTTCTCCAAACAAACCACTAACACAAACAAGGCACAACACAATCCGAATTGTGCTATGCATTATTTGATTTTGTTTGGTCTTGTTTATATTTTGGTTTTTCCAAACAAAGCACTAACATTTGTTTTCTATGCCCTATATAAATCTATATCTATATCTATACCCTATACAAAAGAGGCTAAATGTGATTTTCAATTTCAATTTTGTCCTTATTGCTAAATGTGATTTTTCAATTTCAATTTTATTCTTATTTGTCAATTTTTAAATTGTTCATTATTATCATTTCTCCTTTGAAATCCTATACAATTCCATACATCTCCACACTCTTTTCTGGTTATTTATTCACAAACAATTTTGGTTTTTTTTTTTTTTTTTTTTGCCTTGAAATAGTGAGGTGTGCCTATGAATTTAATTTACATGCATGCTTAGACATTTAATTTTATTACACACACATGTCTAAAAAAAACGAAATTTTTTGTAGATTGTGAGTAATATTCAAATATAAAATGAAATTTATAGTCATTGTGTGTGATAAAAATATTTTGGAACATCCAATTATGGAGTTTTTTTTTAGGCATATATGTATAATAAAATCAAATGTCTAAGCATGGGAGTAAGTTAAATATATAGGCCCACCTCACTTAAGAAAAAAAAAAACAATGAAAATAATAAATAAATAAATAAACCTAAATTGGTTGTGAAACCGATTGTGCCATGTTTGGCAAACCGATTTTAGCCTCTTTTATTTATTTATTTATTTTTTTTTGTTTCCTAAACAAGCACCACAAATTTTGGAATAAACTTACTTTTATATTTCTGTATTATACACACACTCATAATTAATAAATAAATAAATATATACAATACATATGTACGCAATACTTTGTAATGTTAAAAGACAAATTGTAATTTACAATTACTAATATGTCTATAATCATATGTTGCACAAAATCCACATTTTCATTTTCTTTTAACTTTAAATCTTTTTTTTGCATTAGAGCTATAAATATAAATGAAATTTCATATTTTATTACAAACACATACCTATCAATTTAATTCACACACACACACACACAACACACAAAGTCTTGGTGATATATCATTTTATTTTGTTTGTTTTGATCTACACCCTTGGACACACACACACACGCACGCACACACAACAACACACACAGTCTTGATGACATATTAATTCATTTTTATTACTGTATTTATTTTTTTTTTATCTTCCGGCCCCTTGGACAAACACACACACAACACACACAGTCTTGGGGACACATTAGATTTTTTATATATATTTTTATTTTCATCTACCATTGGACACACACAGTCAAATCCAATGTACTGATGTACGTACGGAGATCTAAAAAAAAAATTTATCACCAAGACTATGTGTGTTATGTGTGTGTGTGTGTGTGTGTGTGTTTTGTCTGTGTCCAATTCGCTCTCACAAAGGTACCCCAAAATGATTACAGAATGATTTTTAGTACCAAATATAATATCAAAACAATATAATAATATGCTATATATGCCTAAATAAAAATTTAAGCACATAAGAGTATTCTCATTAGCATATAATAGGAGAAATTTTGCACTTGTATCCACTTTCCGTTAACTTTAAGAAAAAAATACATGGAGTAACTGATAAACTACCTGACCATAAGGAGTGTTTCTGTAATTAATCCTAATTATTTTACAGTAAAAGACACTTGTTGATTTTATTGAAAAAACAAGTGGGTGACAATTGACATTTACCCCTTATTCTTTAATTTTCGATCAACACGTTCTTCATTTATTAAAGAGTCATTTACTATAAAGTCCTAGTTACTATAGTTTTGTTGTAATAGACCCAACCCTCAAAACAATTTAGATAGAGGCCCATTTGTTTATTTATGACCAACCTACCCCTAAACCCATCACACACTCATAGAAAAGAACACCCCTTCAAAAACGCCTCTCTCTCATCATAGATTCACAATAGCGGCGATTTCGGCAACACCAACAATCACTCCGACGATCTCGGTTTTTCGAATTTCAAACAACAAATCGGTAGATTTTGACCACCGTTTCATGAAGAACTAGATTTTCTATTCCATTTCAACCTATCGAAGACTTTGGGGGTCGAAAATTTTCATTGGAAGCATCGACATCGACGGTCCGACTCCGATGTATATGAATGATGGGAAGAAAATGTTTGATTCTGTCATATGAAATTCATAACTACATTTGGTTGATGTTAGTTTGACCATCGTTCAGGTGTGAATCGAGTTTTTGACCATAGTTTTCTTTGTCTTTCTCTCTCTCTCTCTCTCTCTCTCTCTCTCTCTCTCTCTCTCTCCCCATCTTCTCTCTCTAGACATATATAGCAGCATATACATATAGATCTATATATGTTTTTTTCTTATTCGATCAGAGGATTTGTAAGATGATGATTGTTCTTGAAGAAAAATAAAAACATCTCGGCGTCAAAAGTTCGTTTTCTGAATGAGAAAACATGTTTGTAGTACGGAACGCTAATCTTTTCAATCACTAGCAAACAAACGGAGCAACAAAATTATTTGATATTGATTCTCGTAAGTTCCTCAATTTTCACTTTCTCGGGATTTTACTTGTTCCGATTCCATTTGATGTTGATTTTACACGAAAAGCTGTTTGGTTCATAGGAACACATTTTCATTTCGTTAATCAAGAAGCTTTTATGCCCTACTAGGTGTTTGTGGGCTCAAAAACATAGGTGACAGTGAGAAAATTAGCACTCATATTGGCATTTTGGCATATGATGAGAAAATTTAGCGAGCTGTTTAAAATACTAATATTAGTGTATAATTTCACACTCATTTTCAAATGGACACAGTTCAACCATCAATTAATAGGTCATAGATCAGTGTGAAATTTCAGCACCATACTAAAATGGTCATATTAGCACTAATTTGTGATGAAAATGCCCTGAACTTTTGTGATGAAACTGTTAAAATTCTCGACTGTTGTATGAATTCGTCAACCATGTGATAAAAGTATACTATGCGTGTGAAATTTAATACTCATGGTCATCCACATTCATAAGTCCATAGATGGCATTTAGAAATTTAACACTCACAATACTACACATAGTGTGCAATTTTAAGTTTGTCACTCATTTTTTTTGTTTATTCTAATTACATTTGTTATGTAGGTTGTATCAATCGCTCGGATCCCATCCAAATCCCAAGTTTAAAAGTGTTTGAAGATGGACACTGTTAAATTTCACACTGTTGAAATTTAACACTAATGTTCTTGATTCAAAAGGTTGTGTGTTTCAAAGGTTGTTGTTCAAAGGTTGTAGTGTGGAATTTAACACTCATGTTCTTGGTTCAAAGGCTGTGTTGATAAACCAGTATGGAGATTTTACAACTCTTTGCGGCCCAGAACTCAAGAGGTGATGGAGACCGACCAACTAACAAAGAACCCTTGGACGAAGGCACGTCTGGTGTGAAGAGTTGATGGTGGGAAGAACTTATAAATAGTTCGACATTTGGATTTTTGTGTGATTACTGAAAATTGTGATACTTGCTTGAATACTCCAGTTAGGATCTCTATGATTTTGGTGTTCAGACTGCTTTTTGTTTTTCTAGTATAAATTTTTCTCTTTTACTCAGGTGCAGTGTGAAATTCGATACTATCAATGTTAGCTTACTCATCATATACAGAATGTTTCTCTTTTACTCAGATGCAGTGTGAAATTCGACACTATCAATACATTAGGCATCGTCTATCAGCATTGTTCGTGTATTCAACTGTGTGAACTTTCGCACTGTCAAATTACACTACAAACTCTAAACATCTGGTGTGGATTTTTCTCTTTTACTCATATAGAATGGCGAGTTTCAATATTGTTAAATTTCACACTGTTAAATTTAATAGAATGGCCAGTTTTACTTTGTGATGAATGGATAAATGGATGAACACAGAATGGTTAATACTCGCATAAATGTATGGTGCATAGTAACAACTTCATATGTTATGTGATCAATGATTATTGGTAGAACATACAAAAGTGGGATACTCACATAAAAATGGCGTTAGAAATATTCAAAAGACTCATAATGTACAAGGCTAAAATTATGGGATTTTATTTCCATATATTTGATATGCAAATCAATGGAATCTTTAAAAAAATTTATTTCCATATATATATATATATGCATGTGCATATGTATGGGGGTAAAAAGGTCACTGAAACTATCTATAATTGGGGATTGTGGACTAATCTCTAAAAATATTTACAATTATAGGGTCTATCATTGGGAAGTACCAATTGGTGGGTCTATTACAACAAACATTGGTAGAATGAGATTTTCCACTAAATTTTTCTTTATTAAACTACATTTTATCGCCTGTTGTTGATTTTATTGAAAACACAAGTGAATATATAACAACGACACCCCTTATTCTTTAATTTTCGGTCAACATGTGCTTCATTCATTAAACTACGGAGTACTACATTTTATCGCCATCTCTATCTCAGATGTACTCTGTATATAACATGGGAGCCCCTCCATTCTTTGTCCTAGTCTCTCTCCTCATCAGGGTACACTTGAAATATCTCTTATTTTCACTTGGAGACACCAATCAAAAGTTTCAACTGCCTTCTCACCAATCTGTGCCACACTCATCAATCTTTACATTGTACGCAAGTTCAGCATTATCTGTTTCACGTCCACCTTCGACACATATTCCGGTAACAAATCTTTGGATTTTAAATTCGCTTTCTTTTCTTTAGGGGTGAAATACATTTCCTAGACACTCCCTTAACTGCAATTTGTTGTACATATATAGCCCCATATACTTTAAAGTAAAGTGAAATCACAAAATGTGTTTGCATTAAAAAAAAAAAAAAAAATTCACGAAAATGTTAAATGTGGTAATGAAATAACAAAATTGCCCTTATATATTCTGCACTTACAAAACAGCACGTTTGCAGTTGTGTTCACTGTTATTGCATTTCTCAGGAATTTTAATTTGCCATTTTGCACATTTTTTTTCAGTTGTAATTCAGTTTTCGTGCATTTCGAAGAATTAATTTGCTGAAAAAGAGTTAGGGTATTTAGTTTTGCCGTTTAGTGAAGAAAATAAGGACAAATATGTCATTTTCTAAGGCTGATTGGCCCAAAAATGTCTTTTTGCGAAATTATTCAGTGAGCCCGTCACGCCAGCGTGCTGACGTGGTGTGACCATTTAATCTTAACCACCCATTTGCCCCCTATATCCATGGGGATCATGATAAGTGGTTATCATATTTAAAATTTAAAATTTCACTAACCACTTATCATAATCGCCTTAAAAGTAAGGAGCAAGTGAATGGTTAAGATTAAATGATCACACCACATCAGAATATTAACGTGGCGTGACAGACTCACTAAATAACTTCCACTTTACGTCAATTTGGATTGAAAACATAAGCTTTAGTGTAAAATATAGTGAGGTAATGTACAACAAGTCAAAGGCCAGGGACCCTTTGAATGAGAAATTTTTGGGTACCCTTAAGGTACCACGTTTTGGTACCTCGTATCCAATAGCTGCGCGTCACACAAATAATGAAATCCACCACAAAAAATTTAAATGGTTCAACAATCCCGTGTGACGCTATCTCATATTAGATATAGGGTACTACATATACACTACCTTAAAGGTACACAAAAACTTCTCCCTTAAATACAGGCCGAAGGACAGGCGTAAAATGTATTCTATACTTATGTTTGTGGCGAAAATGCTGGGTTGAGGACTCACATGGCCTCTGTAAGTGGGATTCGAACTAGCTTAAATTGAGTATGACATTTTAGCATTTTTTTTAACTGAAATATCATGTTTAATAATTATGTGGAATGGTGTATGGTGTTTGAATATATATAATATAGGGATTTGCTTACTTACAGCATAAAGACTTTTAGTAACGAAAAATAAGGTTTTAGTGACGAAATTTTTCGTCGCTAAAAGTTGGAACCTTTAGCGACAAAAATTTCGTCGTTAAAAACCTGTTTTTCGTCGCTAAAAGGACTGTTGTATGCTGCTAGCTTACAACTATCATGTTATAAATTAACAACACCATATATATGTACATATATATATGTATACATTTTTATTTTGATGTAATGTGGTCATATAATTTTGGCTCAAAACAGAACATATCTAACGCATATTTTTTTCTTCTGTTTTCTTCTTTAAAATAAAAATAATAAAAAAAACCTAGTTTGTGCTTTCATTTTTTCAAACTAAACACAAAAAACCTAATATGAAGAAAAATATTAAATAAATAAAATTTAAATAACTATCAAACACTAGTACCTTAACTTTCGAAAAATCACTTTGGTTTTTGAAAACCATATTTGTAAATGGAATGACATAAAATCATGTGGTTTGTTTTTTTCGGTTTCAACGACAAATTCAATTTCTATCCCAAGTAGAATGAGCTGAAGGTAAATATTCATGTTTTTATTACCCGAAAACATGTGTGTGTTTGCCGAGGTCAATTTATTAGGATAAAACTATTAAAATGACGCGCAATTCATTTCTTTCGGAATTAATGCTGGTGAGTTTGCTCAAGGATTTGGGAAGTTTTAATTTTCTGAGAAAGTGGTTTTCTAGGAAAATGACTAAAGTTTTTTTTTTGTTTATGTCAATACATTCTCTGAACCCATATTTTTGTGTTTTTTTTTTTGCTCGATCCTTGTACGATAATTTGCGGATTTTACGGTTTTAAAAAGGGTTAATTACATTTTCCCCTTTTGATTATGCCAATTTTCAACACTTTGCCCCATGTGTTTCAAAAGTGGACTCGTTGTATTTTGGACTAGAATGAAAGTTTTAAATTCCCTAGCAATTTAGCACTTGACCCTGTTTGTGAAGTTGGGATAATTTTTCCATTTAAACTACCTATGTGGGGGCTAATTTTTAACCCTTAATCCCTTTTGGGGTTATAAAGTGTCTATGTGGGGGTTAATTCGACACTATGCAAAATAATTTTTAACATATAAAATTAACGGTTGTATTGTTGTTGTGTGGGTTTTTCAGATATAGTCGAAGGAAGACTGAAGCATAATTAATTATTTAAAGATAAACTTATTTCTCTATAACTCCTGCACGAAAAAAATGTGTAAGATGAATTAATTGTTTTAAAGTTTTGCTAGTATTACGCTCTTTTGTGTGTGCGCGCGCGCGCGCTCTCTGCAGAACAATTTTACATGTTTTACCTATAGAACAAAAGTCCTTAATATGTTCGAAATGGTACCTGTAAGACATTGAAATGCATGAGACTAATGAGTTAAAAAATTTAAGGCCCTAATGCAAGATTTCTAAATTTAGAATACGTAATTTAAATGTTTCAAAGAGCATATAATATAGAATATATAATTTAGAAAAGTTGAGGGGCCGAGTAACGCAGTAGCCCTTATTAGTAGCTCAACCCATGCATATAAATTTTTTGGTACGTGGGAGGGAGGGCCTCTTTTAGTCGGATCTGTATTCAAAAGTGGAACCCTATATATGTAGGGTATATGAAGGGGACGAGGATCCCATACAAAAGAGAATTTTCCATTGCCTCAAATAAACTGATGGGTGTTTTTATTTCTATCATATACTAGGGTGTGTTACTAGAAATGGATAACAACGGCAAAGCTTCAAAATCAAAAAGCGGCGAAAAGGAGAACAAAATGGCAAGTGAAGTGGTGTTAGTGATCTCCGAGGGCCATTCAATACCTAGAGAGAGGGTAGATTCGCCTAAAAAACTGAGTTGTCCTTCGCCTGAAATTGCTAGCCTAGGTCCGAGTCCTAACAGACCCCCAAAAATCCCAATCAACCGGGCATCGATGATGAGGTTAGTGTCCTCCGAACCCAAGTCAAGATTTGGTGAACAACCTATTGATCATTCAAGTATGTTTGAAGAAAATGGCACACTAAAAAGACCCGATGAAGTTGTAGACAAAAAATTAAGAACTCGTGGGGGTGTGCCAGGGGAGGATGAGATTGAGAGTATTTGTGAAAAGGTGAATTCTAATGAATGGGTTATTTTTGAATGTGTGTCATTGCTTTGCATTATGGGGTTTATGGTTGCTTGCTTAATTGTGGACAAACTGCGACTGGTTACGGTTTGGAGTTTTGAGATTTGGAAATGGTGCGTGCTGGTAACGGTGGTCTTGTTTGGCTGGTTGGTTACCAATTGGTTTATGGAAGTTGTTCTCATGATTAGGAAGAAGTTTTTTTTAACAAAGAAGGCGTTTTATTTCGTGCCCAGTTTAAGAAGCAGTTTTCAGGTGTTTGTTTGGTTTTCTCTGGTTCTTACCACTTGGATTTTGTTGTTCCATGGCGGGGCGGTCAGTACATCGCCCACCGCAAGTAGGGTTTTGAATTACATCACTCGTACTCTTATTAGTTTGCCAATTGGTGCTTTGTTGTGGCTTAGTAAGACAACGATGCTTAAGATTTTCACATCATCTTTACATGCCAGTACTCGTTTTGATCGAATTCAAGAATCGATCTTCAATCAATATATTCTCCAGAAACTTTCGGGGCCTCCGATTAAGAATATATCAAGGATAAGAAATGACACTAGGAGCCAATTGAGATTTCAAAGAACAACGAAGAAAAGGGGAAAGGAAAAGAAGGAGAAATTAGAGGTGATGGATATGAATAAGTTTCATAAGATTAAGCGAGAGGGAGTCTCTGCTGCAACCATGATAATGTTTGTTGAAATAATACAAAGCTCGAGGCTGACCACTACCATTCCCAAAGTACCCAAACAAAGTGCTGATGATGGAAAAGGTGAACAAACAGATATGGAAATTACCAATGAAAGGGAAGCCTTTGTAGCTGCCTATCACATTTTCCAGAACGTTGCTGAGCATGGTTGCAAGTGAGTCAATCTATCTTTTGAGTTTGTTGATGTTTTAATTGTGAAATTTTTTTTATTACCTTAAAAGTACTTGTAACAGGATCGGTTAGTTTGGGTGGTGTGATCCACACCCCTTACATGAATGCAGGAGGTCCCATATTTTGGGTATGGGTCTCATACAAATGAACCAAACATGTTACATGCAGAATACAACATCAGGCCATGTTTCGCATGCTAAATAAAACTGTGAGATAGTATATAAGATATGATAAGCAATCTGTTGGATAAGCTTGAATCATTTTGTGTGTGTGGCAGTGTGCCATATAAGAGATTCAAATATTATTTTATGTTTAAAGTGTTAACTATAATAAATTATATGTTTTGTGACTACTTTTTTTAAATATCTTTTTTTTTTCTATATATGTTTAAAATTTAGCTTTATCCTTGGAATATTAATTTTTTAATTTTTTACGCATATTTTAAAAATTAATTTTTAAATGGTATTTCATGATTTTGGTTAGTATATTTCGATTGCTTGTAATTAAATGATTAGAATATTTACTTTGAATCATAATCTCTATAACTGCAAAACAAACAGGGAGCTAAGGTATACTCCCTCCGTCCCATATTAAGAGTCTCTTTTGGGAATTCCAACTTATTAAAAGGACAATCTTAATTTTGGTGAGATTTTCAACTTTTCAACATTGCCCTTTTTGAAATTCAAAATTATAGTGTCACATAAAAAAAAAAAAAAAAAAGGGCAGAATTGAATGTAATAAAGGACAAATTTGGAAAGTGTATATTAAAGTACTTTAATTTGACTTTTCAAAGAGGACTCTTAAAATGAGATAATAAAAAATGACATCAAAGACTCTTAATATGGGACAGGGGAGTACTAAATTTCTCCACACACGCCCTAATGCTCACAAAACATCTAAAATTCACACTACAGAGATGGTAGGGATACTAATGTATACTAATCTCTAATATTTACCTGCAGTTTGATTCATGAGGAGGACATGAAAAATTTCTTGACTGTGGAAGAGATGGATAAGGTGTTTCCACTGTCTGACGCTGCAGATATGATGGAACCGATGGGCGGAAAAGCGTTGATGGACTGGGTGGTAAGTTAGAGCATTTTTCTTTTCTTTCCTCTTCTTCTTCTTCTTCTTCTTTTTTTTTTTTTTTTTTTTTTTTTTTTTTTTTGTTGTGGTTATTGGCCAGCAGCAAGAAATTTAGCCAATTATTTATTGGTTTGTGGGTCAACATTTTGTTTTTATTTTATTGTTAGGAGAAGGTGTAGGGATCGACCAACCCAATATTTAATGATGTTGGGATGTATGTGTAGTCACATATGTATTATTATTACTATTTTTTTTTTTTTACACACTGGTTAGGTTAGAAATTTACCCAAAAAAATATATGATAACATGTGATGTAAGTGCATGTGGTCATGGACTTGGACAAGGAGAAAGTATGAGAGAATAGTGGTTACGACCACAGTGATGAATCATTGGCGGAGGGGAGAGTAATCGATGAATTATTTTTTTCGGAAAAAAGGTTAATTCAATCCAAAAAAGGGCCATACCCCAGGATGTTACAATAAGATCAAAAACATGCTTCGAATGCAAGGCATCAAGAATGGAAAAAGAAAAACAAACACCATCAAACGAAGCTACCATTAGCCAAAAGGCTACCAAACATACTCAAATCAAAGAAAATCTATTGTCGTCGGCGACCCTTATGGTGGCTACCTCTGAAATTCGCCTTAGCCGCTTTTTTCTTCTGTTTGGAAGACATGGAGCATTCCGGATTGAAGGACTCATCCTCATAATTCGTATTAACCTCCTCCTCTAACTCATCCTTGTCAAACTCCTCCTCTAACTCATCCTTGTCAAACTCATCCTCCACTTCATGGAAGTTTTCAACCCCCCCAACTGGTTCATGCACAATAGATGTATGGCTAGAAGGACTAGCCTCAGAACATGCAATCCTTGCAGAATGGAGGATTACCACTTCTTTCTTCTCTGACCTATCCACAACCTCTTAAGTTATGTCTGGAACAATATCCATCACCATCCACTCTAGAACAAAAGCTGAGGTGGGGGTATGGAAAGTGGTCACTAATTCAGGTAAGGGGGATAGTGACCACTCTCCTGCGCTCTAATAATCGATGAATTATTAGAGCGCAGGAGAGAGCAATCATTTTGTTCTAGAGTGGATGGTGATGGATATTGTTCCAGACATAACTTAAGATGATTTTCATGTTTGAGTGTGAGTGCAACGTGACCGCATTCATGGTGTGTATTCTCTAGCTAGGATAAGAGAGTTTACATGAGAGTTGATGTCTTCTTCCACGTAGTGATTTGTAATCTTAATCAATAAAAGAGTAGTCGTTCTTTGTGGTTGTAGATTAGCCATGTATGGTGTGAACCACATTAAATGCTTGTGGTGTTCAATTATTATTATTGTGTGTTCTATCGTACTCAGCTTGGTGTGAATATCTTGAATGATTGATTTTGGAGGCCACAACACAACATAATATATATGTACACACACACACATATATATATATATATATATATATATGTGTATACACATAAACTTCCCATCTTATATTTCTACACTTATCTCTGCAGGTGAAGGTTTTCAATGATCGCCAAGCACTGGTCCATGCTTTGGATGATACCAAAACAGCTCTAAGGAAATTGGACACACTTTTCAGTGGGATGTTGCTAATCGGGATGATTCTTCTGTGGCTTCTTTTGGTGGAAATTGCAACTCTAAAAGCACTTTTCTTCCTATCGTCGCAGCTTCTGGTTGCCGCATTTATATTTGGAAACTCTTGCAAGACTACATTTGAAGCTATCATATTTATATTTATCATGCATCCATTTGATGTCGGTGATCGTTGTGTTATTGATGGTGTTCAGGTAACTCCACTCTACGCATTTTATCTTGTTTCATTATCTTGGAGTTATTATAAGCGCCAACAATCACATATAGGTGTTTTTATAATAACCGATGAGCGCTTGGTTAACTTTGTCACTACTTTTTTAAAAAAATAATCGGATTGCTTCTTAAAAACAGAACTTTGGCACCACAACCCCTTACAATTTTAAGGCTTAGTTTGGCCCCACGTCTTTGATAATTTTATACAAGTGGCACACTACTCTTTAAAAAGACATCATGAAACCAAAAAGCAACTTTGGACTTTTAAAAGCTTCATTTTAGAGCTTTTAAAAGCTCCCTCCAAAAAAGCCCTAAGTTTAATTTTTGCAAAGCTCATAAACTAGTTACCAAATGAATTAACATTAAATTGTGCTTTAAAAAAGGAGAAGCACCACGTGAGGGCCAAACTAAGCCTAACTAATGTGTAACTGTAAGTAATTGGTGGAAAAAAGGCATAGTGTAGTCTGCATATAGTACAAGCAAAAAGGCTTTTGAAGCCGGTTCTTCCTCGGTTTTACCATCCGTAGTCTATTCCACTGTGGCCATTGCTTTGCAAAGATTATGTAATCGTCGTTAATACTTTGCGACGATTGAAGTTGTCGCAAAGCAATGGCACACATCTCCAGTACTATTCGCGACATCAAGGGTGACTGTTGCATAAACTGTTGCGAATGGTTCTAGTATTCATGACGGTCACTAAACCGTGGTACTTAAGCGGCCTGAATATTTGGCTAAAAATGGAAACAGTCATAAGAATATTTGAAACAGCTTTACCTATGGTTTTTCAACCGTCGTTAATGCTTCATGGAAATATGACATGAATATTGCTACACTAACCAAACACAACGGAGAGAGTGCACCGAAAGTGAGGTGGACCCCATCATTTGAAACACTTTGCTTATTTGAGTGTCATTCATTTCATTACTGTTTGTGGGGTTCACTTCACTTTCGGTGCACTCTTTCGGTTGTGTTCGAAAAGTGTAGCAATATTCATATGACATACCAAAAAAAAAAAGAAAAGAAAAAGAAATAGCCTCAAGTACTAAACTGTCTCTCATAATCAAATTATTTGTCATTTTCGATTTGACCATGAATACTTCATTTTATTTTTTATTTGTAAAACCTGTTTACACACTGATTCATACAATAGGCAAATAAATCCAACACGTTACAAGAAGTATATTTTATTTATTTTTGAGTGAATCACACATACAACCTAGTAGCTCGCGAATTAATATTTTTCATATACACCTCATGTGCAAGCTTTTTTTCCATTCAATCTTAATTAGTAGTTTCACATTAGTCCTAACTACAAGGGGTGTTAGTTTCACATTTAAAACTACATATGACAAACCGAAAAAACGCACTAACTACAATATGGGATGTAAATTAATTCTTTTCAAAATCTCTTATTCCAAATAAGTGATTATTTTCAAAGAAAAATTATCCAAACGGACTCTTAATGATTTACTAACACATTGTAACTTGACAGATGATAGTTGAAGAGATAAATTTATTAACAACAGTCTTCTTGAGATATGACAACGAAAAGATATACTATCCGAATTCAGTTTTGGCTACAAAGCCAATCAGCAATTTCTACAGAAGCCCGGATATGGGTGATTCTTTGGAGTTCTCTATTGATTTCAGGACACCATTGCAGAAGATAGGGGAACTGAAAGAGAAAATAAAGCTGTAAGTTGGATATATGATCAAATTCTTTTTGTTTCATTTATCCGTGTTTGACAACCTCTTTAAGTGTTGAATTTTTTTTTTACTGTTTTAGTGCATTTGATAATGGGTACAAGGGCTCACCAATTAACTGAACAAGTAGCAAAAAAACTACTAAAAGCTTTAACTAAAAGACATACTACTAATACAGTTAATTTAGTGTGATATGCTTTTGATATTTAACTTATAACACTAAAATTTAATATTTAACTTCAGTACTTAATTTTTAATTTTATCATAAGACAGTCTTACTAGTTCGATTATTCAAGATAATGGATTATAAGTTCTAGGCAAGACAATTCCAAACCCCACCCGTCAACCCGCCCCGCCCAGGCCCATCCATAATAAAGGGGTATTGGGTTGATGAAATTTTGTTGGCGGTTTAAATATGAGCAGCCCAAATGAGACCAATTAATTAAAGGGAAAATTGGCTAAAAGGTCATCAAGAAGAGCTTTATTGGAATCAAGGACAACTTAAAATACACATTGGGTATGAGTCCTCCCAATGTTCATAGACCAAAACACCCTCATCTTCAACCTCTAACCCTAACAAAACCCTAGCCACCATTACCACTACTCCACACCACCTCCGACCACCACCCCTGCCACCTCCGGCCAGCACCCTGGCCATCTCCGGCGACCACCACCATCTCCGGCGACCACCACCTAGCCATCTCCGGCGACCACCACCACCATTGCACCTTTTGACCACCACAACACCACTCCTAACCACCAGTGACCACTCCCTACGACTCGATTGACCTCCAGCCACTACCCTCGCCATCTCCGGCGACCACTGCCTTCTCCGGCGACCACCATCCACTCAATCTCCGACGACCACTACCTGTGCCACCTCCTAACCACTTTATTTTAGACATTCTACCACCATTCCCCCACTTCTGACCACCAATGACCCCCTCCTCTGTGAAGTCAGAAATCAGAAATCCCACCACCACCCTCTTTTGATTCGTAGCAAAAAATCCCAACTGAAGTAAGAAATCAAAAATCCTAAGTCAAATTTGACTTAGGATATATCCTAAGTGAAATTTGACTTAGGATATATCCTAAGTGAAATTTGTCTTAAAAATTTCTCTTTGGTGGATTGTCCAAACAAACACACCAATGCAATCAGTCCAGCCACAATAAAGGCAGCATTCAAGATATCACAATCAACCAGAAAAAACCATTGATGCATAACACCACCAAGTGAAATCCAAAACTTTATCAAATTACCATTTCAAGTGAAATTTACTTATCTTATTGGATGTTACAATTGTTCACTTCAATTTGCAGTAAAGACTACCTTTACATTAAACAAAATAGCTGAAACTTCATTTAACAATCTGAAAAATCTACTTTAAAAATCATAAGTCAAATTTCTCTTACGAATGTGAAATCTACAAAAACCTGCAACTGACATACCTCATAGTTGTAAATGGTAAGAACTCACAGAAAAATCACTTTAAACTGAAATGGTCATCGGAGTTCATTGTGATGGCCATGGCGGCAACATTCGAATTTCGATCTCAATCTAAATCTAGATCTAGATCTTGACCGGTGAACGATATAGATCTAGATCTAGATATGGATCTAGATCGGTGCCGGCGAAGTTGACGATGGTGGTGCTTGGTGGTGATGATGATGACGGCGCTGGTGGTGGAGGCCATAGCAGTGGGATGCTTGGTGGCTATGGAAGAGGCGGTGGTGGTGGTCAATAGAGACAGTGGCGATGGTGGTGGTGGTGGTGGACTGGTGGTGGCGGTAGAGACTGGTGGTGGTGGTGGTGGAGGTGGCAGTGTCGGTGGTGGAGGTGGACTATGGTGGTGGTAGAGAGAGATCTTAGAGAGAGAGAATGAAAGTAATTTGTAAAGCAGGGGTATTTTTGTCTCTAATTGGACTTAAGGAGTGAATTGCTAGTGGTGTGGACTAGAGTGAAACAATAGGCTTGAGCTTTTGTCCTTGTGGGGGTTATTGTTAATGGGTTGTCCTTTAAACCAAGTAGGAGCAACCTTAGGGGCCTTAGATCAAGCCTCCCATTAATTAAATTTACCCAACCCATCCATAATTAATGAGTGTTGGATTGATAAAATTTTCTTGGCTTGTTAGATATAGGCAACTCATATATATGAGACCAATTAATTAAATGTGTTGAGATGGGACCACCATCCACCCAGCAAAGAAAATAAAATTTTAAAAAAAAAAATTTCTGCGAAAGAGAAGATCATATGCAACATCTGACTTTTATTGTTTCAAAATGGTTAAATGCGATTCGTTTAGAGAAGAATTGCCTTGGGTAATAAAAAAAAAGTAAAAAAAAATTGCTTTGGCACAAGTCTAAAAATATGCTTGAAGAAAGTGTTCGGAATAGAAGTTGACCGTTTAAATAGTGATGACCTATTGGATTAGGTTATTAAAATCCGTTTCCAATGAAATCTGAAAAAAAAATAAAAAATAAAAAAAAATACAAGTTCGTATATGCGGAATTAATTCTGAATTTGAAATTTTGGAATTGGAAAATTCCTAAAAAAAAAATGGATTGAAATTATTGGATCGCGAAATTCCAAAAGGTCTGACCTTTCAACCCTAAATACTCCGATCAACTTCTTTTCCACTAGTGTGAAACATTCTAATTTTTTTTTGATAAATATGTAAGTACATATTTCATACTGATAAAAAAAAATATGTATAGATAATATACACATACTTTATGACATTGTTGTTTTCATCTAAATTCAAAAGTTTTGGGAAAAAATTGAAAATTTCAAAAAGTTATGGAAATTTTGAGAAATGTCAAAAAAAAAAAAAAAAAAAAAAACTTTAAAAAATATCTGAAAAACTTCATTTTTGAAAACATCCAAAAAGTCAAAATTTTCATAATCGATGTGGAATTTTGAAGTTCCGTAATTTGGGTGTAGGAATAGGAACGAGTCTTTCAATTCCGAAAAGTTTTGAATTTATATATACGGTGAGGCTATAAAAAGGGCGTCCTCTCTTTATTAAAGAGAGAGCCTCTGATTTGACCGTCGGATCGTGTTTTCACTAAAGGCAATTTTGTCCTTTTACTGTCCAAAACAAATGCCCTCTCTTTAATAAAGAGAGGACGCCCTCTTTAGAGAATCTTTATTTATATATATATGTATATTCCGAATATCTCTATTCCAATCCAATCCTTCCGAAAATCAACCCTAGTTGGGAACCATAAAGTGAGAAGGAAAGTTGTTCTCTATGAGGACTAGTATTTTTACTTCCCAGAGTAAACAGATAAAAGAAAGAGTATACTATTTATTTACCTCCAACTTTTGGCTGATTTCACTTTAGTTTCTGTATTCTTGATTTTCTTATTCTAGTCCCTCGTGTTCAAATTTCGTTCACTAACTAACATATCGTTCGCAAATAGTGGTCTTTAGCAACGAAATATTTGCTATTTTTCTACGAAATGTTTGCCGGGGGACGAAACTGAGAAAAGTAAAAGTATAAGGACTAAAAACTCAGGCCACAAAAGTTAGATAGTAAAAGTGTAATTTACCCCCGAAAGGGAAAATATTCTCAAAAGAGTGTTTTCTACTGTCAGGTACTTGGAGGACAATTCACTGCTCTGGCATCCTAACCACAGTGTGGTAGTGAAGGAGATTGAGAATGTGAACAAAATAAAGATGGCTCTATATTTCACACATACCATGAACTTTCAAAACTTTGGAGAGAAGAACAACAGAAAATCTGAACTTGTCTTAGTGATGAAGAAAATTTTTGAAAAAGTGGGTATCAAATATAATCTGCTACTCCAAGAACTTCGTGTTGTCGATTGATTTGTAAGTGCATACTCTTTTTTCTCAATTCTATGTCTGCTTGGTTATCAGATTCAGTAACGAAAAAGAAAAGAAAACACTTAGGGCCTGTTTGGTTGTCCTTGAATGAAATAATTTCATTCATATTTCCGTACACAATTTTATATAAAAAGATGAAGAGCTTGAATGGTTTCATTTAGAAAACGGATGCTCGTCTAAAAAATGAGGCTTGCAATCATGAATTTTAGCATTCTAGAAAAATGAACAAACTGCCTCATAAGAAGAAATATGGTGAAATCTCCTATATTTATAAATGAATTCATTCATGATGATAAATTTTGCTTTTATCTTCTATACAAAATTTGAATTAAACCATTCAATTTAAAGGGACAACCAAACAGACCCTTAGAAAAAGATATTTCTCATTTTGGTCAATGAAAAAGGTGAGAAATTAAATAGGTATAAAAGAAAATAAAGTGAACATTATTTTTATTTCACATGTCAGTTCGGTTCATTTTTCTCTTCGGTTTATATTATATCTCCTAAATAACACACCTGCGGATGTGGATTAATTAAAGCTCTTCTTTAGTTGCAAGACAAAAGAACTAAAAAAACCTTTTTTTTTTGTTTATCAATTCAAATAAAGTTGCCATTGACATTAGCGCATAAACAATTTTGGTGTCTAAATTTGGGATACTTAGCATTTATAATAGCATTTAATTACGAATGAAAGAAAAACACATAAGAAATTGTTTTTCTTCGATCTTTTTTTTCTTTCTTTTTTTTTTTTTCCAATAAATCTGCAAACTAAACGGAGAGTCAGCTGCATCACTAATCAAAATGTCTCAAAAATATATCTCCTCCTTTCCTATGATAACAAACAGAGATTCACCGGACTCAACTTATGGGATTATAGTAATGTAAGTATTTCCCATTACTGTAGATACTTGAAATGCATTGGTGCAATTTTAAGGATGGGTTTGCACATGGAGGCTTAGAGCTAATTTGGAAGCAGGGCATGAGAAAGTATATCTAACTTCTCAGCTATGACTATTATTTGTCTTGTTCTTGGTCGGGCAAAAGAGAAAAATGGAGCGGATTAAGACAAAATTGATAAAATGTCATTAATGTTCCTTGTGTAGTAGAGATCTTTGAATTTCTATGTTATTCTTTACTAAATTTTTTGAAATTCCAATGTACTTTCTCTATTCAATTGGGTTAATTTTGATTAACTTAATATTGGGTAGTTAAATATCCAACTATATATCCCTCTCCTCACATTCGAACAACTAAAAAGTTCTCTCTGTAATGGAGAATCATTTGAGAAATTCATTGGAGTTTCACAAAGCACGTTGGTTCTCCCAAATAGCTAAAAAAGCAATTTTAGAGAACATATGCTCACCTTCTATCAAAAGCATCTCCGATGAAACATGTTATTTTCAAAATGCTAAAGGGTTTTTTTTTTTTTTTTTTTGGCTTTGTTTTCATGTCAAATGCAATATTTTAGCATTTCAGCTCCAATACTACACTTCATAACTATTTTCGTGGCAAAACTACCATTCCAAACTGTATGTTGACTAATTTGAAGTAGTCCTTTTTGTCACGCTACTTAATCACTGTGAGTCAATTACCCCACACACGCTACCTTAATCAGGACTAACGTATACAGCAAATTATGTTACTGCTACTACAAAAAAAGAGAGTATATGGTTACTTCACTTTATTGCATGATTTTTTAAAAAAATTTTGGTTGATTGTAATCCGAAGTATTGATAATTTAGTGGTAATTGTAAAATTTTGAAGTTAAAAAATGTAATTTAGGGCGATATCTACATTTTTCACATTACCCAAAGAAGGAAAGGCAATACGAGTATAAAGTTGATAGTGCACATGAACAAACATTTAAAGAAGCCGGTATTGGCAGAGTTAGATAGGAGTGGATAGTCCTTAGTCTTTAATTTGTGTAGTTCTTTTTTCTATAAACTTTTTGTGACGGATTATGATCCGTCACAAAACTTTCGTCACAAAAGGCATATTTTCTTGTAGTGGATAATTGAAAATGTGTATCAAATTAGTAAATCTTATTCTGTTAGACAAAAATGCTTAATCATGCAAAGTATCAAGTCAAGACATCATGGTGTGTATGATATCTTCGAACAAGTTGCGCTGAATCAATCTAGGCATTCCATGGTGGTCGCCATTGTTGTGCAAATTTCTTTTCTTTCATTTTTTTTTTTGAAAAAGGATAAATATATTCCAAAAAAGTATATACAAGATGTACAAAGGGCATACGTCAAGATAATACAATAAGCTCAATTCACGAGGACATGAAGCAAAAAGTAACCAAACTATCAAGTCAATGACATGCCCAATAGGTTACAAAACTACCTGAAAGGCAACCCAAAAGCCACACCCAAGGAAAACAAAAATCCAAACAATGGATCCTATCTACATTTGCTAGGAAGCCAGCCAAGCGCACAAGAGGTCAGTAACACTGTAACACCAATTACAGAGATATCTATCAATATTAACATTTTTTCCACTTCACCTTGATTTGTGCATTGATTTGAGAAATAAATTGCTTCAGTTGTACACATGGAGGATTGAAGATCTTCTTGAACGTTCTGTTGTTTCTCTCTTTCCATAAGCCATAGACAGTCACTCCAAGACATATCTTGGGAATCACCTATTGGATTGCATTCCCTCTAAATCTTTGCGCCATCCACTCCAATATAGCAGCCCAATTTTGACTTCACTATGTATTGGTAGTGGTAATGTGTACAATCTTATATGTATAATACAAATAACAAAATCAGATGGCTGATTCCCCATTTTAGATATTAATTAAAATCAAATTTGAATTACCATTATAAAAAAAAAGAGAGATTTAATGGATATATGTTTTTTTTTATTATTATCTTTTTTAACCTAGCAATAGGTAAATCAGTCTAGAAAAAAAGCCAAAAACCTTAATAAAGGACTTAAACCACATTAAGTTTGCAAATGAGGAACCTATTAATGCTAAAGTATTTTGCAGGGGCTTTTACCATTAGTGATGGAGAATGAGGGATTTTGTGAAAAGCTCTAAACTTAAACATTCATTTTTTTTTCCCAACAGATCATTCATTTGGATATTACAAGCAGGGGCGGACCCAAAAGCGGGGAAAAATGCTCAAGCCACCTCTCTCCCAAATTTTGAAAATTATTTGATATACCCTAAGAAAAAGTATAATATACACTTATGCCCCCCTTAAAATTTCAAAAAATCCCCCTATTTTTATTAATATTTGAGGTTTTGTGGTAATTTTTATAGAGTTTGTAATTCCAAGCCTACCCCACTTTGATAAAATATATTTTAAATTAGATTATAATATACATATCGCGAATACAATCCAACCTATCCATCCTATGAGCAACGTTATATATTCTAAATAAAGAGCAACTGAACAACTGTTAACGTAATTGTAGTCAAAACTCATCCTGAATATATGGTCAAATACATTTTCTTCTCACTTCTTAAACTAACCTAACGACATCCGTTAATGTGGCCAAACCACTATGTTTGGGGGCTATAAACCACTCTTTACGGGTGGCAATCGGGTCGTGTCGGGTCATAATCGTGTCGGGTCATTATCGTGTCGGGTTATAATCGTGTTATTCTTAACGTGTCATAATCGTGTCGGGTTATAATCGTGCCAGGTCATACACGGGTCATCCATTTAACCCGTCTAAGCCATGTAGGCGTCATCGGTTCGAATTTTTATTTTTAAAATTTTTTATTTTTTTTCATGTTTTGAAACCCCAACTGAAGTGGTTGGTAGTTGGTTCGGTCTGATTTTTCGCTTTTTGGTCGATTTTGCCAATTTGGGTGGTAGGATCAGTTTTTTAGTTGTAGGTAATTTTAAGAAAATTGACCGGTTAGCTCGGTTCAGTTATTTGAAAAAAGCTTACAGTCTTACTAAGAACACAAACAAGTCTTCCATCAAATGTATTAATTATTAACACGTACATCTTAAATACCAAAATACTACAAATATAACAATATCCAACTATTATAAACTTAATACCCAAGCACATCCAAACAAAATGAATAAGAAGAAATATTGTTTTTACTAACTGTATAAAGAAATTTCTTCATTTGCCATCCATAAAAAATCAAGATTAACAGTTGTATTTGTCTAATTGACTAATTTGTCTCCCTCCCAATCCAACAATTCTGGCAGGCTTTCTTCTTCTTTTTTTTTTAAAAAAAATTATTATTATTATTTTATTTTATTTTATTATTAATTTTTTTTTTGTGCAATGCTTGATGCATGGATGCTTCTAAGCTCCACCTTCCTCCCTCAGGCTCCAGCTTCTTCCCTGACTCCCTTGTTTGGTATGTTTGTAACTACTCTTTTTTGTGAGAGAAAAAAAAAACAATTTTAGTTTATATATATATATATTTTAAAAAACATGTATTTTTTTAAAAAATATATCTATTTTTTAATTCTTATTTATATTATTTGTATTTTAGACTTCCATATTATTAAAAATTATTTTTAGAACTTAAAAATAAATAAATAAATAAATACTCCAACTGCAGTTAAATACTTAATCGGGTCAAACGGGTTAGACGGATTTGACTCGTTTATTAATCGTGTCAAACGGGTCGACTCGTTTATGACTCGTGCCCTTATACGGGTCACCCAAACCCGTTTATTTTCGTGTCGGGTCGAAAACTGCCACCCATAGGGCACTCTTCCTCCATTAACGCAGAATGTAATTATTAAAACACAAATAAAAAATGAGTAATGCTAGATGCACTCTCAAATGCACAGCCAATTGCATAACCCTGCTTAAAAATGTTAGACTTCGTGCTGAAAAGCTTGCACACCCTGCACATCCCTTTTTTGTGTACAGACTTTTCAGCACGAAGTCCAACATTTTTAAGCAGAGTTGTGCATTTGGTTATACTTTTGAGAGTGCATATAGCATTACTCATAAAAAATTGACCCCAAATATTGACCACATAATTGTTGATTATAAATGAGTTGATGTTGCATGTTGAAGTGAGAGTAATTAATTTTAATTGAATTTGGCACGCGCAAAATTCTCGAAATTGAAAACATAAGAATTATACGTAGTTCTAGGACTACATCGATTGCAAGACAATAACCAAATCCAGTTATGTGATGAGCATTAGAAGACATGGGTCACTAAAAAAAGTGTGCAACCCAAAATCTGAAAGCGAATTAATGAAAACCCCAAAACAAAAACTCTTTCAATTTGTTAGGACACCCAATCCCCCCTGACAAGAAACCCAAATGCACTTCAGTAATAACAACTTATAAAAATACTTCTCATTATATTGTGCTCCTACAGGGGAAGATCCCTCAACTTGGGTATAACATAAATTCCTACACTACGTTACATCCTGATAAAATTTTCTAACATATTCCACCCAAAAAAGTCTGAAAAGAAGAGATAGAATATGAATTTTATGCAAATCCTATCATAATAATTACAAAAAAAAAAAAAAATAGGAATAAAATTTAACTGTATGCTGAATTGTCGATTAGCTTGTATTAGATCTGGGGGTCAATCAAAAGAATACAACTCCTAATTTGGCATCCGAAATGATTAGACCACAACGGAATCAGCAACAATGGCCGTGTTGGGCGACAGACTATCTAGCAGATGAAGGTAAAGAGCGGAAACACTCCAATGTTTGAGTAATGCTATGCTTCCTAAATTTCTATCTCAAAAGTGATTCTCAAAGGATGTGGCATTGGGGTCAGGTCTAATACAATAGAGCCTGTTGAATTTTGATTGAAAGTTATTAACTGCCACATCATTTGAGAAGTGTTAAGTTGTGGAGACTGATCACCTTTTGACCTTGTAAACCCTGGCAGCTGCGGATTAATAAAATATCTCTCTCTCTTTCCGCCGTGGAGTAGCACGATCATCCTGATTGTGTGAACCACGTAATATCTTTGTGTTGTTTCTTTGTTTTCGTGTATCTTGTGTTGTGTGTGTTCATCAATTTTTACCTAACAAGAAGCACTTTTAAAATAAAAATTTGAGAAGCATAATATTAATCCCAATGTTTATGTTGGCAGTCTTGGTACTTTTGTGACTTATAAATGTACCTTAAAATAAAGGTGTGTGAGTATACCTCATAGATAAGGTAATGAACATGAGAAATATAGCGTCATTTTGCACAATAATATATAGGGTCAAATAATCTTCTTTCCATCTCGCAACTGTCACATCAGAACTTTGCATCTTCATCTTCATCCTCGTAATTTTAATTGGTTGATAGGTGAGGCTGAGGGAATGTTTGTGAAGTCCAATCCCTAAGAGTTTGTGGCAATGCTGAAATGTGTTAAGCTACCAACTACTTTAAAAGCTTAAGCTGTTAGAGAATGGGTCAAACAATGTATATCAAGCTTCAACACTCTCGCTCATGTGAACCCCGACTTGCACGTGGAGAGCAAACAAACCAAACTCTATCATAGTGGAGACAAATAACAAAGTGCAAATATGCACAACAAAGCGGGGAGTCGAACCCAAGACCACTCACAAACAAGGCTTTGATACCATGTTAAGTTACCAGCTATTCCAAAAGTTTAAGCTGTTAGAGAATGAGCCCAACAATATATCTCAAACTTCAACAAAATGCAAAGGAGATGGATATTGAAATTGCATGAAATCGCATTGTACACAATGGGAAAAGTTAGATTTTGCTGTGCGGAAGCGTGAGATTCAAAACACAGCCAAAGAATCCAAACGAGAAAGATAATAGAATTTTGATATTTAGTATTTAGGGTAGTTTAGTCTTTTACTTTATTTAGGGTAATATTGTATGCCTAGTTATATTTTTATGTTCTCTTTTTTCTATTATTAGTCATTCATTCTGATATCATGAAAAACCCTAGCTCTCTTTTCACTTTTCTATTTGTTGTTCTCATGATTATTTGATATATTCACAAAAAAAAGAACGAGAAAACAATAAACCAATCACAAACACAAGACACAAAGATTTAGTGTGGTTCGGCCAATGAAGCCTACGTCCACACCCCGGAACAACTCGAATCAATGCACTATGATAATGGTGAAAACAAATTTAGAGAGCTTTTACAATGCCTTCTAATAGCTCTCTAGTTCAAAAGGTGAAAGATACAAAAGATACAACTCACTTTCCAAAAACTTAGGTTTAGATATTTATAGTAGACTTGCCAAAATCCATTAAGGAATCTTAATTCATATAGAACTTTAAAAAAAAAAATAAAAACCTTCAGCAAATAGCCCGCTTGTCCGGGCGGTCTGCTGGGGCGGGACATCAAGCGGATGACATTCTAGAAAGTTCCTAACAACAACTCGTTTCCAAGCGCGCATGCAAGCCCGCCCTGGCGGCAATGTCTTCCAAGATTCATTTAAAAAAAAAAAAAAAAAAACTTCAAATTAAACCACTGTTTAAACAATCTCCACATTGGCAAAATTTTGCAGGCTACAAACTTTCCCGACCAATTCCAACATTACCACCATTTCCAACATAGCATGAACACCATGCTAATCCAAAACAACAATCTCCTTGCTCTAGGCAACAGACACATTTAAGTGTGTACAATATTGGCCAAGTTCAAACAATGTTGAAACTTGACCCCACTTATCACCGTAGTTAACATATCTGCAGAATTGTCAATCGTTCCAACATTTTGGAGTAAAATAGTCCATTCATCAATGATCTCTTGTACAAAATGAAAATAGACATCAATATGCTTGGTTCTAGCATAATGAACTTGGTTCTTCGCTAAATGTATGGCAATTTGACTATCACAAAATACCTCCATGCACCTTCTCCCAATGAATGCCCAAGTCTTCAACCAACCCATGCAACCAAATAGCCTCCTTCATGGCCTCTGCGAATACCATGTATTCGGCTTCTGTGGTAGACAACACTACAGTGGATTGTAATGTTGACCTCCAACTGACTAGACCACTTGCCATAGTAAACAAATAACTGGTAGTAGACCATCTCTTATCCATATCACCCGCATAGTCTGAATCCACGTATCTTAAGAGAAATCTTCCAACATTTCATTCTTTCAAATCTCAACCCCACATCCACTGTACCCTTGATATGCCTCAATACCCATTTTGCAAATTCCCAATGCTTCTTCCCTGGATCATGCATATAACGACTAACCATACTAACAGCTTGAGAAATATCGGTTCTAGTACATACCATAGTGTATATGAGGCTTCCAACTAAACTTGCATATGGCATTTGGGCCATATACCTCTTCTCTTCTTTGGTACTCGGAGACAGCTTGTCACTTAACTTAAAGTGGGAAGCCAATGGTGTAGTAACCGGTTTTGAGTTCTCTTCAATACCAAAATGTTGCAATACCTTCTTCAAATTAAATACAATTTTTGTGTCAACCACACAATTCCAGTAGCCTTGTCTCGAGTAATCTCCATGCCCGAAATCTTCTTGGCTTCATCAAGGTCCTTCATCTCAAATTCACTATTCAATTGGGCTTTCAACTTAACAATCTCCCCAACACTCTTAGATGCAATCAACATATCATCCACATATAAGAGTAAGTAAACGAAGGCTCCATCCTGTTGTTTACAGAAATACACACAATGATCAAATTAACTTCTAGTAAACTTTTGTACATTCATGAACTTGTTGAACCGCAAATACCATTGCCTCAGAGATTGCTTCAAACATATATGGACCTTTGCAACATGCATACCATATCCTCCTTGCCAGCAGCATTGAACCCATCCGGTTGTGTCATATAAATTTCCTCATCTAAATCCCCATGTAGAAAAACAGTTTTTACATCGAGTTGTCAAATTAAATTATGCAACCAAAGCTAGTAAAATGCGAATAGAGGAATGCTTCACAATTGGCGAGGACACCTCATTGTAGTCAATACCTTCCTTCTGAACGTACCCTTTGCATCCAATCAGCCTTGAATCTCACATTATTTTTCCTATGAGCACCTTCCTTCTTTGCATATACCCATTTACACCCAATTGCTTTCTTTTCCTTTGGTAACTCAACGAGCTCCCATGTTTCATTCTTATGGAGAGAATATATTTCTTCACCCATAACCTTGTTCCACTCCACCTTTCCCGAACTACGCACAACTACTTTGTATGTGGAGGGAATTTCCTCATCAACAATCGGTAGGGCATAAACAACCATGTCCACAAACCAAACTGGCTTCTTTATCTCTCTTCTTGGTCTCTACTAGTTGTACCTATTTCCTTCTTTTATGGGGGGGTATGAGGAGAAGCACGCTCCACCTCATCTTCTTCTTCAATGTCCCATTCTTCTTCATCTTTTGAAAGAGTGTCTTGTGAACCCGCTGGATTATACTCCACCTGTTGCACTATACTACCATCTCTGTTCTTTTCACTTGACTTATTCTCCTTCCAATTGGTAGACAATTTACCTTCATTGATAAAACATCCCTGTTAAGAACCATCTTTTTCAAAGATGGACACTAAAGTCTGAACCCCTTCACTCCACTCACTACACCATATGGCCATATTTCTAAAACAGACAACTTTTAATATTTCTTACGAATATATCCGTTACTAATTAGTAACGGATATATCCGTTAGAAATCTTAAAAATCCATTAGTATTTTTGTTTTAGCGAATTTGGTTCATTAAAAAATGAGAGATGGTGGCATTTTTGTAAATAAAATTCAAAAAATAAAAACACGGGACAATTTTGTAAATATCACTACAAAATTTTCACAACAAACATCCCCCCAAATTTTCCCCCTAAACCAGCGAATTACTCTCTCCCCCTTTTAGAGAGTAAGAGAGAGAGATAGAGAGAAGAGAAGAGAAAGAGAGAGAAAGAGAGGGGATAAGATCTGTTCGATGCTGCTCCCTCGTCGCCCCTGATCTGTCCGCCGGAATAGGTACCTGCCTTCCTTCCTTCCTTCCTTCTTCTTCTTCTTCTTCTTCTTCTTCTTCTTCTTCTTCTTCTTCTACCACTACTAATTGAAACCCTAGATCTAAACCCTAGACCTAACTTACGTTTTACCCTTTTTTAGATTTCTTCCTAGACTAGACATTGATTTGTATCGGAAGCTTGTCCTTGGGTCTGCTTGGTGTAAACAAATGCCTAAGCTTGCTGTTTCACTTGATTTCTTCTTCTTCTTCTTCTTTCCTTGTGTTTGTGCTGTGGTATTTTAAGTTTACCTTGTGCCCAGTTCCTTAATAAAGTAATAGCAGTGCTGATTTTGTCATCATTTGTGCAAGTTTAGTAGGAAATGGTAATCCACTGTAGCATAACACAAGCACAATACTGTTTGACTACTTTATTTTTTTTACTTGTTCCTTAAAAAGGTTTTTTTTTTTTTTGCCCAGTTCCTTAAAAAGGTTTTTTTTTTGCCCAAGTTAGGATGTTGAATAAGAATTTGTGCCTTTATTTAACTTCTCATTGACTATATTTTTTACATTTTGCCTTAGAGTACACAGGGTACAGAGGTTCTGCAGAGCCAAGAAAATATAAAGAGCATGGAAATCGGGGGATGAAAAATAGTGCATATTCTGATAGCAGTGTTCAAAGAAGAAACTATAGTCATAATGCTTTACCTGGTATTGTGCAACTTGACAAGGATTTCTATTTAATATACCTTTGAAAATCCTTAATTTACCATGTCACTCTTTAAAGTGTAGTTATGTACAAGTTGCAAAGCAGAGCATGACAGAGGTAGCCTTCATAAGAGTTAGGTTGTTGGTATTTTATTTGGATCATTTTGATTTATGTCCTATTTTAGTAATTCTATGAGTCGGACGGAGTGTTCAGCCAAAAAAAAAAAAAAAGAGCAGTAGGCAGTAAGCTTTTGGTAATTCAGTGATCAAGTAGTTTAGGAAATGGAAACATAACAATGGTCAAAGAGGCACTAAGGGTGCGCTTGATAAAACTGAAAATAAAGTACTGAATTTTAAGTACTGAAAATTTTAAGCGATTGAATTTATAGTATTGAAAACATATTTTCAACTACTGAAATAGACTACATTCAATGAATATTTTCAGTAGAAATTTTCCACTTAAAGTTTTCAGTGATTTTTTGGCTGCATTTTCAATTAAGTGATTCGTTATCAAACGAACTGAAAACAAATAAGTGCTGAAAGTTTTCATTTTTACCACTTAATTGGGTTATCAAACACACCCTAAGTTAATGAGAACGTCCATCAATGGAAATGGTAAACAAACAACATGGTGGAACTTTATGCATAGAGTAATTATTTTCCCTAAAAGCGTAGAATAGTGATTGAAACATACAACTTGGACATGTTAAATAGAAATTGTCTATAAAGTTACAAGTTCCTTGCTTATGAAAATAGGTGGTTATTGCACCAGGTATGTAATTTTAATTGTATACTTATATATAATGTTTCAGGTATTATTGCACCACAACGGCCATGCCACTTACTAATCCTCCTATCTAATCTTAAAGGTTTACTCTGAAGGAAGGGTTATGCTATGCTTGCATTCCAGTGTGTAGTGTGCGTGATAGTTAAAGATCGTGGCATTGGCCTTGCAGTTTTATTTTAGCCTGAGTCGCGAACACCTGTGCAAAAGAATATAAATTTACAAAGAAAATGTGAAACAAAAAAAATTTGTTAATACAAAAGAAATGTCCCATTGTAACGAAAATCACTAAAGTGATGGCTTGAGTCTTCTTAAGTGATATCCCCAGTAGAGTCGCCAGCTGTCGCGCCCGCGTTTTCGGAGCGCTGGGGCTGTCAGTGTGGGCCCGGCTTCCTGAGGGTGGGTGAATTGTGACTTATTTCTTATTGGGAAGGGTGAAAAGAGTATGGTGAAAGTACGTACAAGTGGGAGTAGGGCCAGTAAAAGTTCAGAGTCGCAACCTAACATATTTTGGGAGTTAGGTCCCCTGTAAAGACAATCGATGCGATCATCTTTGACTTTTGAAAAAAATTTTTTGAGAAAAAGTGGGCCCTTTAAAAGTATGACTTTGAATAACCTTGCGAAAACCAGAGATTTTGAGATGGGTTCGGGGATTTTGAGATGGGTTCGGGTACTCGATTATGTTGAGGGAAGGTATTAGGCACCCTCGAACATCCGTGCAAACACGGTTGCAAATTTTAGTAATTTTTATTAAAACGGGGCATTTCTATTGAAAAAGAAAAAAAGTTTTTTGTTTCTTTTTAGAAAGTGAAATAGGACGGAAAATGGTGATAGGTATGGCCGCACTCTTTGAGAGTTGCTTACGTATCCCAAGACGGGAATCAGGCCAAACGTAGTTCTGACTTGTGTGTGCGAGTGTATGCATGATTTTTTTTAGGGAAAGAAAGTGGTCCGGTTTAACCGTATACGTGTGATACAGTGATTTGAGAAAGAGTCGGTGTAACTAGGAACTTTAACCCACGTGGTATAGTCCTAGATTTTAACCTTTGAAAAGTGATTGAGATTGAAATGAGACTATACAAGTGATTGGAGAATGATGTATATTTTTTTTGTACTTTTCTATTTTCTATTTTTTATTTTTATTATTTTATTATTTTATTATTTTTATTTTTATTTTTATTTTTTTTTCTGTCCTTTTATTCCAATTCTGGAAGTGAGGATCTGTGCCCAAGTGACTGAAAAGTGTACCGGAAGTAAGGGTCGATGCCTAAATTTAATAAAACATATTTTTGTATTTATAATTTTTTCTATTCTTTTATTCCTATGCCGGAAGTAAGGGTCGGCGCCCAAATGACTGAAAAAGTGATTTTTTGGTATTTTATTTTATGCCGGAAGTAAGGGTCGGTGCCCAAAAGAAAGAAAAAAAATGTGAAGTGTGTGTAGGATAATAAGACTTACCTGTCTTACCTATGCTGTTTGCAGATTCCAAGCAAAGGTGGCATTGGAGTTTTATTTTGAGAAAGTCCATTTTTTGTATTTTTCTTTTTGTCATTTTTTTTGTATTTTTGATTTTATACTGGAAGAAAGGGACGGTGCCCAAGTTTATTGAAAAGTGTGATGTTCGAATTTCGCTTTTATCAAAGTTATTGAGAAACTTGATAAGTTAGGAGTATTCAGAAAAAGAAAAAAAAGATTTTTTTTTTGTTTTCTTTCAGTTTTTAGGCAGATTTGACTTGAGCATTCCAAAAATGGAACGGAGGAGTCTCGGTGCTTCTAATTTTATGAAATTTTGAGAGAAGACTCCCAAATGAGTCTAGTTTCCATGGGAGAAAACTGTTTTGCAATACCTTTTGTGAATTGGGAGAAATTGAATTTAGAAGCACCCTATCAAGGACTGCACTATCGACTAAAATTGGACGATTTTTTACAAAAATTGAACTGATGTAAAAAAATCAAAAAAATTCACAGAGGTAGGTAAGAGGCTGTAGTTAATGGGCAAAAACAATGGAGTGAAGAAAAAATTTTGAAGTAGTCCAAACAGTGAACGTGATCTGGTGTCACTGCTGTAATGTTTCTGGCAGATTCTGTGCCTTCTGTGTTTGTGTTTTGCAACTGAGTCATATGATTTTTTGAAATTCCGAAAAAAAAATCAGAGACCAATATCATTGAGGTAGGAACACTCTGCACTTGGTTTCATTTGATTTGAATCAAAAATAAATTCGTGGTGATAGTTTGATTATCATCACAGCAGTGGACTTTTAGCAACATGAACTGTTTAGTGCTTCAATGGTGGTTGAGGTTGGAGAAGAGAGATGAGGAAGAGATGAGGGAGTGGGGCTGCTCTCCCCCTTCAAATGAATGTGCAATGGCTTCTTTTATAGGCAAAAAACCTCATTTTTTAATTGTTTTTTTTCCTTTCATTTGTTATTGGAGCACTCCACTAACTTAAGGAGACCCAACCAAAGTTCCCTTTTTTTTTTTGTTGTTTTGTTTTTTGCTTAGTCCACCGAGATGGTGGTTTTTCTTTTTGTTTGTTTTTTTTTATCTCTTTCTTTAGTGCTTCCTTTTTGTGAGTGTGTGTGTGTGTGTTTTTTTTTTTTTTTTTTTTTAATTTTTTTGGCTTAGTGCTTTTTTTTTCCTTTTCTTTCACTGAGATGCCTCCACAATGAGTTTGTGGAGGAGAAAAAATCATTGGGTGTGGACAGTCCACACGGCTATGTTGGTTTCTGATTGTGATTTTGTTTTGCAAAACTTCTGATTTTGACATTCAAATGATTTTGCATTTTTTGAAATTTTTTTTTACAAAAACAAACATTTTTTTTGGGCAAAAATGGGGTGTCTACACCACCCACTATGGTCGCCAAAATGTGGTAGGTTCTTGTGTGAAGTGTATGAGATATATGGATGGGTAAAACACGTAAGCATGTTAGTATAGGTGGAATAATAGATAAAATACAATAAAATAATACAGAAAGTGTAGAAGGATAATAATGTATAAAAATGCAGTAGAGAAATGGGAGTTGGAGAGTACGTGGCTCGAGTGAGAGCCAAGGTAGCCCCAAATAAGATAGAGAGAGAGAAAGCAGTGAAGGGTCCGGTTCTGGGGTGGAGACTGGCGTACGGAATGGAGCTCTTTATGGGGCCAGAAGGGGAGGTTGGGGAAGGTTGAGTAAAGGCTGAGGGTGTTCTTGGGGATTTTTTTAGAAGACAATGGTTGCCTTAAGTGCTTGGAGTTGAAGCTTAAGATTGGGTTAAACCTTAAGATTCAGGTTGACCCAGGGTAAAGCTTAAGATTAAGGTTTAACCAGCCTGTTGGATGTATTGAATGAAATTGGTATTTATACAGGGTTTGTGAGGTTCTTAGTACATCTAGAAGTAGCTGAGTTGGCATCGTCAGAGTGGTTTGTCTGTTTGAGGTAGATGAGGACTTAAAATGGGGATGTTGACAAGACAGTGTATTGAGAAGGCACGTGATGCAAGAGGAGGTGTTGTCGTTTGATGGTGAACCAATACCATTGGTCGGTCAAGGGGAGGGGAGGAACACTATTGGTGCAGAAGATTCAGCGAGGGAGGGAACCGAGGCTCTCTTTTACTAGTTCGAAGGTTTAAGCGCGGGGAAATATCAATGTTTTTCTATTGGTTTGGCAAGAGGTATTGTCGCTTGGAGGACGATTCAGTATTGCGTAGCGATGGTTTCTACTGGTACAGAAGGTTAAGCATTGGGGTTCTTCGAGAGCATGCTATTGATTTGCAGAATACTCAGCGAGACTGAAGTGACTAGGCAGGGTGAGAGTCAAAGGTTTCAGCTGATCTTGTGATCATAGGCCTCTAATTGGTTGTGAGGCTGGAGGGGCAGGGCACTTGACGCTGGTCACGTGTCTCTCTTTCTCTTTGGGACTAACCCTAACTTTGCATGTGAGGCGTTTAGGTAGGGAGATGCCCTTTGTTCTAGCCACCGAGCCATGAGCTCTCGAGTTTCCAGTGGACATGGCAACCCTTAGTACTGCTTCATGACCAAGGGTGGAGAATCCATGTGTAAGTGTGTGCTTGTGTGTAGTACAATGTTATGGCGAGTATCGAGTAGAGATCTATTGAGGCGTGGGAGGATCTCAAGTGGGTGGGACCCTGGAGAGTGAGATCATAAGCGATGCAATTGAGAGCGAGTGATCATTCCAAGCGATGGCAATTTCTAAGGAATAGTCATTTCAAGCGATGGCAAGTCTCGACGAGTGATCGAGAGAGTGACCACCTGAGGGTTAGGTTGGAGTCTTGGAGATAATGTCCACGTGTCAAGTGAGTGGTGGTGGATCGAGTGGAGAGGGCAGCATGCTGTGAGAATAGGGCCACTTTGCTTTCGGGTAGGCTCCTTCGTAGTGGGCTTTGTCTGTGGGTATTCTGAAGTGAGCCTCAGAGTTGGTACTCTGAGGTGGGCTTCGGAGTAGATACACTAAAGTGGGCTTCGCAGTAGGTTCCTCTAAGGTGGCCGGGTTTCAGAATTGGTGCTCTGGAGTGGGCTTCAGAGTAGGTTCCTCTGAGGTAGGCTTCAGAATGGGTGCTCTGGAGTGGGCTTCAGAGTTGGTTACTTTGAAGTGGGCTTCAGAGTATGAGGCTTCGGAATGGGCTTATCCGAAGTGAGCCTTCGGAGTGGGATGTCGGTTGTTGTTGGTGGGGCCTGTGTGAAGTCCATAATCAGTGGTGATATTTATTGGTCAAACTGTGTGAGTTGTCCACTATTACCTACAGATAGTATAAACAAAACTCCAAAGTTTTTGGCATTTCTAAGTAAGGTCCTTAGCTACAATTTTTGGTACTAATTAGAACACGGCCATTGATTCCACGAATCGTGCCCAAGAATCATGTACAGGACCACCGAACACGACCACCGATTCCAAGAACTGAATATTGCCCATATCACAGCCAATTCTCCTTCTCCGACAACCAGTGGTGTGGAATCTTTCACACGGGTGATTCGTACCTTTCCCTTAATCTCATTTGAAAAACCTTTCCATTTTTTTTTTCCTAGAATGGGTGTTTCAATTTGATTCTTTTGATATTTGAAAGTTGGAATTACAAAGTTGTTTCAAATAATGGGTGTTTCAAAATTTTTATTGATTAATTCGAAAAAAAAAAAAAAAACAAAAAAACAACTATCTTTTCTTCTTTGAAATGACGCTTCTCTACAGTTTTTTTTTTAAAATTCATTTGAGGCTGTTGAGAATTTAAATTCTATGTTGAATTCCAATTGCTAAAGTGATCTGAAATCCAAATGAGCATGCTTTTTAAATGGGTATGCAGTATATTAACGACTGAGGTTTGCTTTGAATACCATGGCAGGCTCATTGATGAAGAAAATTGATAATTATACCAATATCGGTGACCTTCTTTAGCTTCTCAATGATCATTTTTAAATGTCAACTGATTTCTTGCCAAATCATAGAATACTTAGAGAGAGCAGAGAGGTAATTACGATATTGCGTATATATACATGTGAAAGAAAAATTTGCACAGAGATAATTATGAGATAATTAAAACTCCATTAAATACACGGTTTTGTGCATGTACAAGGAAGGAAAATTTTTGCATAGAGGTAATTATATGTGTTTTAAATACACACAATTTCAACCACACCCCAAATCACATCTTATGTTTTAAATGCATGTACCCTGTTTTGTTTGAATTTTTCACACTTTTCTGTACATCACTTACACAACACAGGATACACGCATTTAAAGCAAGAATATGATTTGGGGTGTGGTTAAAAGTATGTGCCTAACATTGAATTTTCCCATTTGGATGAGGATGAAAGGCAAAGCATTAAACAAATCTGTCCAAATTTCGTGGTATTATAATTGGGTAGTAATTATCCCTGAAATTGTGTAATCACTTTGGCAGTTTCTCATCAATTTAAAACTCTTTTAATGTAAAAACTCTACCACACTTTTCCCACTAACTTAGCCTCACAATCAAATCTTTCCACATCAAGGATGGAAACAAATCTTTTCACGTGTGGGAACCAAGACTCTCAAATACTTTGACCCTGGATTTGCAAGTATATATCACCCAAATTTGCTCACAAAATTATGATAGAAGGTGGTAATTCCAGGTTAATTACTTGCACGTGATCACACGTTATATCTTTCATCTAATCTTCCTAATATTTTCAATTCATTATATCTTTTATCCCTCCCTTGCTTGCTCTTTTGTTTCACTCCCAAACTAATCACTGTAGCAATCTCTCAAGTCACATGTGGCCACCTTCAGAGCACTTCCTAGGTACATCTTAGCAAATATTGTTCACTATTTTGTGTCCTTTGTGTATATTTTCTTCCAGGGATTAATTGTTTGTAGTTGCGCATTTGTCTCTTTGATAGTTTAGAAATTAATTAGTAATAGTTTAGAAATTAGTTATTACTGTATAAAATAATGTTTGCTTGGGAGTGTATGTAAAAGAATGCTAGAGGTTTTAAAAAGTAGTTTCCGGGAGTAAGAGAATACGTACATGAGATATTTTAACCTTGTTCCATTTTTCAATATTTAACTTAGAGGCTTCTTAGAGCATCTCCAATGCAAAAAGTTATTTTTTCCATCTCAAAGCTATAATTTGACACTGCTACAGTACCAAAAAACTATATTTTGACAATACTGCTCCAATGGTAGATTTCATCCAAACTACCAAATTTTGGGTCAACTACCATTCTCCTAGTCAACTTTCACCTACCATTCTCAACTTTCACTTACAATACTGCTAAATGCTAGTATGCATGTTTATAATAAAATGTTAATCTATGAATCTCTACGGCTTAATGAATTCAACAAGAACTTAACATTTTCATTAATCATAAAAAAAATAATCATAATTAAAAAAAAATTACATAACCATGGAGATGGAGACGCTCAATTATTATGTGACTGCAAGTTACCAACAATTGGATCTTCGGTGACACTCAACCAACCATTGTAAGGAAAAAATAATAATAATAAAATTGGACAAGAGAGCACAATATAAAAATTGGGTTCAAGTTTTTTACTTATACACATTTGGAAGGGTATAAAAGTAAAAGCACAAAATATATCTATTGGTATTGCAAATATTCGTGGGGCCCACTCATTTGACAAAAGTCATTTGAGCTCTCAAATTTGACAATGTAAATGACTTTATCATTTTTTGATAGAGCATTTGACCTTGCATTGGAGTGGGTTAAATTTGATGAGCTATCATTTTATGACTTTGGTAGTGAATTTGGTAGCCCCATTGAAGATGCTCTTAGTACCCTAAAATTTGGAATAAAACTTTGTGATCTATAGTCCTATTAATGCATGGATATAGTCATTGCAGAATTTTAATATTTGTGTTAAGAGCAATTTTATAGCCAAATGCAAAGCAAGACACTCAGCGAAAGTGAATCCGAAGCACCTTGAATCACCTGTTAAGTACCGATAGAAGTTCCAAAAGGCCTAATTCCAATAGCTCATGAACATCGAAGCTCCCGCAGGTCGACAAAATCAGTACAGGATCATATCAAGCTTAATCAATTCAACATAAATCTATCTCATCCGGAGACCGGAGTCATCCTATTAAGAACGACCTTGTGCAAAGAACCCATCGTGGATTGAAGTTTTGACGTTCTAAATTCAAAAGTAAGCACAATCATAATTCCAAGAGACAGAAATGTTGAATCGAGCTCTACTAATTTAAAATTACTAGTGGACACGAGCAGGGGTGGAACTGTGTGTTAGGTATCCCTCACATGTGGTAGATTGTTTATACTAATATACATGTATGTGTACTATATCTCATATTTTGTTGTCTATTGGTACCCCCAAACAAAAAAATCTACTACTACTCATATTTGGTTGTTTCTAGCACTCCCAAACAAAAAAAAATAAGCTACTCCCTTAGGCCATCTCCAATGCTAAATGCTATATCTTCTATGCCAATGCTATTTTTTAGCATTGCTACAGTATCAAATGCTATATTTTGACATTTCTACTCCAATGCTACATGTCATTTTAAATGCTATATTTTGCCCTAACTATCATTCATCTTCCAAAGTAGCTTTTTGTTAAGTGTAGGCTTCCAAATTTTGCATCCCAAATGCTTCACAAATACATGTGACAGAGACATTTAGAAGAAAAAAAAAAAAATTCGGACCACTTCAATATCTTTTAATCAAAATCAAATCGTCTCATTAATACATGTATTTAGGAATTATTTGAAATGCAAAAAAATTAAAAACATAGTTGAAAAAGTGGTCAAAATATATCATTTAAAAGCTTTAGTGATGACATGGCACAAATGGCATATGCCATTTACCATGCCAAATTTGAGAGGATGGATAGCAATGCTATTTTTTGGCAGCTCTTTTGACACACCATTGGAGCTCAATTATGCCAAAACCCATGCCAAATATGGGATAGCAGCTGCATTGGAGATGGCCTTAGGCTTAGTTTGGCCCCCATGTGGCTTTTTAATAGGAGCTTATGAAATTTATTACTAAGGTCTTTGATAATTTTATACAAGTGACACACTACTCTTCAAAAAGACATCATGAAATCAAAAAGCAACCTTGAGCTTTCAAAAGCTCTATTCTAGAGCTTTTAAAAGCTCCCTAAAAAAAAGCCCCAAGTACAATTTTTGCAAAGCTCATAAACTAGTTATCAAATGAATTACAATAATGCTACACACACTTTGAAAAGTACACTAAAATGCACAACTTTGCTTTAAAAAGTTGTACCTTGTGTTGAAAAGTCTGTACACACAAAAGTGTGTGTTTTGTGTGTGTATGCTTTTCAGCAAAAAGTCTAACCTTTTTAAGCAAGGTTGTGCATTTTGATGTGCTTTTCAGAGTGTGTGTAGCATTACTCAATGAATTAACATGAAATTGTGCTTAAAAAAAGGAGAAGCACCACGTGGGGGCCAAACTAAGCCTTAGTCAGCTTAAATCATTTTCATTGCTTTCTTCCAACTCTAAATTAACTTCAATCACATGTGTTTGAGAATCAATTGTGATACAAGATTTGGGTAGAATAGCATTTTCTGTACAATTAGACCACTCATTATGATAAACTCAAACAACTCCCCTCCCCAACAACTTTCAAACAGTTCAAAATAACATCACATGGTAAATTTGTAGTCTTATTGATAAGGAAAAAAAAAAAAGTATACTCGTGTATAAATAGAACCAAAAAAATTGCCTTGGGGGGGCTGCCCCCAAACCCCCCGTGTATCATTGTTAGAAAACCTATGTAATAATTCGGCGCCCCCAAAGGCAAATTCCTGATTCCGCCCCTGCTAAGAGGATATCATTGAAGGTCAAGATTAATCTTCCTCTTCTTGATTCTATCGGGACTCGATACCCCCAAAGACAAATTCCTAATTCTGTGCCTAGACACGAGTTGACAGCAATTCATTCCATCTGAATTTGGCATGTTCCTAATTTTAAAGCGATAGAAGGCCAAATCGAGCCATATTATATCAGAGTAGTCATCAAAATTTGTTCACAACAATTTGAAATGTCTGAATTTGACAATTAATGGAAATCAATTATCAGTCTTCGACGCTCCTAGTGAAAGATCTTTTAACGTACACAAATTTTTTTTAAAATAAATAAATAAAATAAAACAAAAAATTTAAAATAAAAAAGATGACATTTTTAAGTAAACAAAAAGTATTAAAAAATTGTTTTAGGAAACTTTTGGTTTGGACAAGAAAAATTATAACTTCTTCAAACATTTTTCACACTGCCATGAGATAATGATTCCTCGTGTTAAAGTTTGGTCTTTTGCTGTCTAGTGCTATGTTTGGTTTGAGGGAGGAGGGGAAGGAAGGAGAGGGGTGCAGGATGGAAGAGAGGATGAAAAAGATTAAATTCACTTGTTTTGTAAGCTGGAAGAGAGGAGAGAAGGGAAGAGGGGAGGAATGCTACTTTCTTCCAGGCCCACAAAATTCAATCCATTTAAAAGTGGACGGATTAGGAGAGAGAAAATGCTTCTCTTAGCTGTTGATTTTTTTATCCTAAAAAATAATGCCATCTATTTTAATGTAAGGATATAACAGTAAAATATACAATATTTCATTCTCTCCTTTCTCACTTCCTTCATGTTTAACCAAATAAGAGGAAGGAATACTCCCTTCGTTTTTCTAGGAATACCTCTTCCATCTTTCCTCTCTTCCCTTCCTTCCACTTTTCCATCCATCCATCCATCCTACCAAACACAGCATAAGTGTTCACAAGTTGTCTTTGTTTTTTTAAGTCAGCTTTGATCACAAAAAATAAAATATAAAATGCAATGAAAACAATAAGAAATTACCTTCCGTCCATAAATACGAGGAGAACACCACCTTTTGTTTTGGTCACATGCTTTTGTAAAAGAGATAATTAAAAACTCAAAATGATCATAGTTCACCATGAATTTTATGGTAAATATCAGTGACATCCTCCAGTATTTACTTTGTTAATTATCAATAAGTCACAAAAGTTTGATATAATATCGCTATGCTTATTTGTCTTTTAAATTTACTCCCACCAACCATATAATATTCATTAAAATGACGGTAATTTTACCAATGACGTGTAAAAATCTTGAGATTATCAAAAGTCCGCCTTAATTTGACTTGCATTACTTCACAAGGTACAATTTTGTCGAAGTTTAGATTTTATTGGGGTAATACAAAAAACTATGGGATGTGATGTGAGTAATATTATGTGAGACATCCTAGACTTAACTAATATTTTGGCAAATATTGGTGGAGGTCACCAACATATGCTCCAAATTTATTGTTGAACTCATGATGATTTGACTTTTTATTCTTTTCTTTTATATGTATATATAAAAGCATGTGACCAAAAGGTGTTGTTTATCCCTTGTATAGTATAATTGATTGAAATTCATGAGTTTATGGACAGAGGGTCATTTTTTATTGTTTCCGCAGCTTGTTTAATAAACAAAGACAACTTGTAAAGAGATTTAGGGGAAACACCAAACTTTTGAAATGAGAGAAATCTCGAGGCAGTGTGTGAAAGCTTTTAAGGAAGATATAAGTTTTCTTGTCCTAACAAAAAGTCTCCTGTAGCAATGTTATAATATACTAAAATATAATTTTTTTTTTTTTTTTTTTAAAGAGAGGAATAAATCATTTAGAAGTATTGTCCCAGACAGCACCGGCAAAGAAATGCTTGGATTCTGATTATTTGGTTCACCTCCTTTCCATCCTTCTCAAAAACAATTTAAAATAGTCTACTGGTTAGGCTAAAGTGGGGGAGGTGTTAATTTATTTTGGGCAATGCTATTGTGAGAAGCTTCTCACATGAGAAGGCGGGTTTTCACCGTTGGATGAGCATCTAGGCTTAAGATTCCTAGGAATCTGGACAGAATCTTAAGGCTAGATGCTCATCCAACGGTGAAAACCCGCCTTCTCATGTGAGAAGCTTCTCACAATAGCATTTCCCATTTATTTTCATTTTTTTATTTTTTCCAAAACGAGGAGAGTAATTATTCTAACAATTTAGCATTCTCCGTTCTCACTTGATGGTTTATTAATGTAACAGAGGTTAGGGTAGTTTTGACCTATCTTTATTTTATTTTATTTATTTATTCTTTTGAACCCTGACTATCTTGGGAAATGTTTAAGTAGTGTTGTCAATCGGGTCGGGTTGGCCCGCCCTGTTTTTTTCGGGCTAAATGTCCGGTCCGGCCCATCACAAAGCCCGGCCTGTTAGGCCCGGTTCACATACCTCGTGCCAGGGTGGACACCTATCCTTCCGTCCATGGCCCGGTTCGAAATGGTGAAAAAGCCCGGCCCGGTCCGAAGCCCGCCATGGCCCACTTCAAAAATAGAAGAAAGCCTGCTAGCCCGTCCGGCCCTGCCCGATGTCTGGCCTGCTAGGCCCGGGCCACCGGTCCGGGGCGGACACACCCCCTCCACTCCCAAACCCGGCCCGGCCCGATGTTTGGTGAAGCCCGGCCCGAAGCCCGCTCGGGGCCCGCTTTGATCGAGCCCGGCCCGGCCCGGCCCGGCCCTGCCCGTTTGACACCTCTAGATTTAAGTAGTTACTCATATCAGAAAAGAGATTTTTGTACTTTTACCTTTATCTCAAGAGTGGTCGGAGTAATTATGTTACCTTATCTTTAAGGGTAATACTTGGTACACACTCAAAGACAATTTTTTGAACCAATCCAAGAGATGTGTATCTCTCTCCTGTGTCACTGTGGGGTCCAGTGACACCACAAGAGAGATATAGACACATTTTTTTAGATTGTGTCTCAAAAGTTGTGTATCTGGGTGTGTCCCAATCTTTACTCTATCTGTAATCCGTATTTGTGTCAAAGATGTCTTACTATGAATATATCTATATCTATAGCTCTATATAAAAGAGGCTATCTTTGATTTTCAATTTCAATTTTGTCCTAATTTATCAATTTTTGATTTGTTTGAAATGATTCCCTGACTTTTCTTTTTTGTTCCATTTTCCTTTAATGATTACTTTGAGTTTTTGTCATTTTGTAAAGTTAGGTTGGTCATTTCACCCACAAAACAACCCTTATTACTATGAGGTCAACTTTTAAAATTTAATTATTCTAGAAATAATGATTCAATCAACTTTTCAAATAATAATTACAAATACTTACAATTTGATTTAACTTTTAAAATTCAATTAATCTAAAAATGTGATTCAATCAACTTTTCAAGCAATAATTATAAATATTTGCAATTTGGTTCAAAAAATCCCAAAAGTCAACAATTGGGCACAACCGCTTTTCGACTTTGTGTTTTGTATGATTTTTGTTCTTCCCAAGCAAGTCACTGACTTGTTTGTTTTTGTTTTGTTTTGTTATTTTGGTACTTTGTTTTGTTTTGTTTTTATTTTTTTAGGTTTCTTTAAACAAACCACTAACACAAACAAGGCACAACACAATCTGAATTGGACTATGCATTGTTTGGTTTTGTTTGGTCTTGTTTCTACTTTTTTGGTTTTTCCAAAGAAAGCACTAACATTTTTTTTTTCTATGCCCTATATAAATCTATATCTATATCTATACCCTATACAAAAGAGGCTAAATGTGATTTTCAATTTCAATTTTGTCCTTATTGCTAAATGTGATTTTACAATTTCAATTTTATTCTTATTTGTCATTTTTTAAATTGTTCATTATTATTATTTCCCCTTTGAAATCCTATACAATTCCATACATCTCCACACTCTTTTCTGGTTATTTATTCACAAACCATTTTGGTTTTTTTTTTTCTTCTAGAAATAGTGAGGTGTGCCTATGAATTTAATTTCCATGCATGCTTAGACATTTAATTTTATTACACACACATCATGTCTAAAAAAAATGAAATTTTTTGTAGATTGTGAGTAATATTCAAATATAAAATGAAATTTATAGTCATTGTGTGTGATCAAAATTTTTTAGGACATCCAATTACGGAGGTTTTTTTTTAGGCGCATATATGTATAATAAAATCAAATGTCTAAGCATGTGAGTAAGTTAAATACATATGCCCACCTCACTTAAGAAAAAAAATAATGAAAATGATACATAAATAAATAAACCTAAATCGGTTGTGAAACCGATTGTGGCATGTTTGACAAACCGATTTTGGCCTCTTTTATTTATTTATTTATTTATTTATTTTTTTTATGTTTTTTTGTTTCCCAAAGAAGCACCACCAATTTTGAAATAAAATTACTTTTATATTTCTATATTCTACACACACTCTCATAATAAATAAATAAATAAATAAATAAATATATACAATACATAGGTGAGCAATACTTTGTAATGTTAAAGGACAAATTGTAATTTACAATTACTAATATGTCTATAATCATATGTTGCACAAAATCCACATTTTTATTTTCTTTTAACTTTAACTCTTTTTTTTTTTTGCATTAGAGCTATAAATATAAATGAAATTTCATATTTTATTACAAACACATACCTATGAATTTAATTCACACACACACAACACACAAAGTCTTGGTGATATATCATTTTATTTTGTTTGTTTTGATCTACACCTTTGGACACACACACACACGCACGCACACACAACAGCACACACGGTCTTGATGATATATTAATTCATTTTTATTACTGTATTTATTTTTTTTTATCTTCCGGCCCCTTGGACAAACACACACACAACACACAGTCTTAGTGACACATTAAATTTTTTATATATTTTTTTATTTTCATCTACCATTGGACACACAGTCAAATCCAGTGTACTGATGTTCGGAGATCTAAAAAAAAAAAAAATTATCACCAAGACTAAGTGTGTTGTGTGTGTTGTGTGTTTTGTCTGTGTCCAATTCGCTCTCACAAAGGTACTCCAAAATAATTACAGAATGGTTTTTAGTACCAAATATAATATCAAAACAATATAATAATATGCTATATATGCCTAAATAAATATTTAAGCACATAAGAGTATTCTCATTAGTATATAATAGGGGAGATTTTGCACTTGTATCCATTTTCAGTTAACTTTAAGGAAAAAAAAGAGTGATTGTGTCACGTAATTAGTGACACAATTTATAATACATGGAATAACTGATAAACTGCCTAACCATAATGAGTGTTCCTGTAATTAATCCTAATTATTTTACAGTAAAAGGCACTTGTTGATTTTATTGAAAAAACAAGTGGGTGACAATGACATTTACCCCTTATTCTTTAATTTTCGATCAACACGTTCTTCATTTATTAAACTACATTTTATCGCCTGTTGTTGATTTTATTGAAAACACAAGTGAATATATAACAACGACATTTACCCCTTATTCTTTAATTTTCGGTCAACATGTGCTTCATTCATTAAACTACGGAGTACTACATTTTATCGCCATCTCTATCTCAGATGTACTCTGTATATAACATGTGAGCCCCTCCATTCTTTGTCCTAGTCTCTCTCCTCATCAGAGTACACTTGAAATATCTCTTATTTTCACTTGGAGACACCAATCAAAAGTTTCAACTGCCTTCTCACCAATTTGTGCCACACTCATCAATCTTTACATTGTACGCAAGTTCAGCATTATCTGTTTCACGTCCACCTTCGACACATATTCCGGTAACAAATCTTTGGATTTTAAATTCGCTTTCTTTTCTTTAGGGGTGAAATACATTTTCTAGACACTCCCTTAACAGCAATTTGTTGTACATATATAGCCCCATATACTTTAAAGTTAAGTGAAATCACAAAATGTGTTTGCATAAAAAAAAAAAAATTTCACGAAAATGTTAAATGTGGTAATGAAATAACAAATTGCCCTTATATATTCTGCACTTACAAAACAACACGTTTGCAGTTGTGTTCACTTTTATTGCATTTCTCAGGCATTTTAATTTGCCATTTTGCGCATTTATTTTCCGTTGTAATTCAGTTTTCATGCATTTCGAAGAATTAATTTGCTGAAAAAGAGTTAGGGTATTTAGTTTTGCCGTTTAGTGAGGAAAATAAGGACAAATATGTCATTTTTTAAGGCTGATTGACCTAAAAATATGCCTTTTTGCGAAATTATTCAGTGAGCCCGTCACACTAGCATGCTGACTTGGTGTGATCATTTAATTTTAACCACTCATTTGCCCCCTACATCCATGGGGATCATGATAAGTGGTTATCATATTTAAAATTTAAAATTTCACTAACCACTTGTCATAATCGCCTTAAAAGTAAGGAGCAAGTGAGTGGTTAAGATTAAATGGTCACACCACATCAGAATACTGACGTAGGATGACGGACTCACTGAATAACTTCCACTTTTCGTCAATTTGGATTGTAAGCATAAGCCTTAGTGTAAAATATAGTGAGGTAATGTACAACAAGTCAAAGCCCAGAGTCCCTTGAATGAGAAATTTTTGGGTACCCTTAAAGTACCACGTGGCATGCCATTTGATACCTCGTACTCAATAGATGCGCGCCACACAAATAATGAAATACACCACAAAAAATTTAAATGGTCCAACAATCCTGTGTGACGCTGTCTCATATTAGGTATGATGCACTACATATGCACTACCTTAAACGTACACAAAAACTTCTCCCCTTGAATACAGGCGGAAGGACAGGCGTAAAATGTATTCTATACTTATGTTTGTAGCGAAAATGCTGGGTTGAGGACTCACATGGCCTCTGTAAGTGGGATTCGAACTAGCTTAAATTGATTATGATATTTTAGAATTTTTTTTAACTGAAATATCATGTATAATAATTATGTGGAATGGTGTATGGTGTTTGAATAAATACAATATAGGGATTTGCTAACTTAGAGACTTATAGCAACGAAAAACAAGGTTTTAGTGACGAAAATTTTTTCGCTAAAAGTTAGAACCTTTAGCGACAAAAATTTTGTCACTAAAAACCTATTTTTCGTCGCTAAAAGGACTGTTGTATGCTGATAACTTACAATCATCATATTGTAAGTTAGTAGCCCCCATATATATACATATGTACATATATATGTATACATTATTATTTTGATGTAATGTGGTCATATAATTTTGGCTCAAAACAGAATATATCTAACGCATATTTTTTTCTTCTGTTTTCTTCTTTAAAAAAAAAAAACCTTGTTTGTGCTTTCATTTTTTCAAACTAAACACAAAAAACTCTAATATGAAGAAAAGTACTAAATAAATAAAATTTAAATGACTATCAAACACTAGTACCTTAACTTTCGAAAAATCACTTTGGTTATTGAAAACCATATTTGTAAATGGAATGACATAAAATCACGTGGTTTGTTTTTTTCGGTTTCAACGACAAATTCAATTTCTATCCCAAGTAGAATGAGCTGAAGGTAAATATTCATGTTTTTATTACCCGAAAACATGTGTGTGTTTGCCGAGGTCAATTTATTAGGATAAAGCTATTAAAATGACGCGAATTCATTTCTTTCGGAATTAATGCTGGTGAGTTTGCTCAAGGATTGGGAAGATTTAATTTTCTGAGAAAGTGGTTTTCTAGGAAAATTTGACTGAAGTTTTTTTTTTTTTTTTTTTTTTTTTTTGTTTTGTTTATGTCAATACAATCTCTGAAACCATGCATATTTTTGTTTTTTTTTGTTTATTTGCTCCTTGTACGATAATTTGTGGATTTTACGATTTTAAAAAGGATTAATTACATTTTCTCCTTTTGATTATGCCAATTTTCAATACTTTGTCCCATGTGTTTCAAAAGTGGACTCATTGTATTTTGGACTAGAATGAAAGTTTTAAATTCCCTAGCAATTTAGCACTTGACCCTGTTTGTGAAGTTGGGATAATGTTGCCATTTAAACTACCTATGTGGGGGCTAATTTTTAACCCTTAATCCCTTTTGGGGTTATAAAGTGTCTATGTGGGGGTTAATTTGACACTATGCAAAATAATTTTTAACATATAAAATTAACGGTTGTATTGTTGTTGTGTGGGTTTTTCAGATATAGTCGAAGGAAGACTGAAGCATAATTAATTATTTAAAGATAAACTTATTTCTCTATAACTCCTGCACGAAAAAAATGTGTAAGATGAATTAATTGTTTTAAAATTTTGCTAGTATTACGCTCTTTTTTGTGTGTGTACGCGCGCTCCCTGCAGAACAATTTTACATGTTTTACCTATAGAACAAAAGTCCTTAATATGTTCGAAATGGTACCTGTAAGACATTGAAATGCATGAGACTAATGAGTTAAAAAATTTAAGGCCCTAATGCAAGATTTCTAAATTTAGAATACGTAATTTAAATGTTTCAAAGAGCATATAATATAGAATATATAATTTAGAAAAGTTGAGGGGCCAAGTACCGCAGTAGTCCCTTATTAGTAGCTCAACCCATGCATATAATTTTTTTGGTTCGTGGGAGGGAGGGGCTCTTTTAGTCGGATCTGTATTCAAAAGTGGAACCCTATATATGTAGGGTATATGAAGGGGACGAGGATCCCATACAAAGGAGAATTTTCCATTGCCTCAAATAAACTGATGGGTGTTTTTATTTCTATAATATACTAGGGTGCGTTACTAGAAATGGATAACAACGGCAAAGCTTCAAAATCAAAAAGCAGCGAAAAAGAGAACAAAATTGCAAGTGAAGTGGTAGTAGTGATCTCCGACGACCATTCAATACCTAGAGAAAGGGTAGATTCGCCTAAAAAACTGAGCTGTCCTTCCCCTGAAATTGCTAGCCTATGTCCGAGTCCTAACAGACCTCCAAAAATCCCAATCAACAAAACCCTAAGTCGTCGGCCGTCGATGGCGAAGTCAGTGTCCTCCGAACCCAAGTCAAGATTTGGTGAACAACCTATTGATCATTCAAGTAAGTTTGATGAAAATGGCGCACTAAAAAGACCTGTCGATGTCGAAGACAAAAAATTAAGAACTCGTGGGGGTGTGCGAGGGGAGGATGAGATTGAGAGTATTTGTGAAAAAGTGAATTCTAATGAATGGGTTGTTTTTGAATGTGTTTCATTGCTTTGCATTATGGGGTTTATGGTCGCTAGCGTAATTGTGGACAAACTGCGACTGGTTACAATTTGGAGTTTTGAGATTTGGAAATGGTGTGTGCTGGTAACGGTGGTGTTGTTTGGCTGGTTGGTTACCAATTGGTTTATGGAAGTTCTTCTCATGATTAGGAAGAAGTTTTTTTTCACAAAGAAGGGGTTTTATTTCGTGCCCAGTTTAAGAAGCAGTTTTCAGGTGTTTGTTTGGTTTTCTCTGGTTCTTACCACTTGGATTTTGTTGTTCCATGGCGGGGCGCCAGTCAATACATCGCCCACCGCAAGTACGGTTTTGAATTACATCACTCGTACTCTTATTAGTTTGCCAATTGGTGCTTTGTTGTGGCTTAGTAAGACAATGATGCTCAAGATTTTCGCATCATCTTTACATGCCAGTACTCATTTTGATCGAATTCAAGAATCGATCTTCAATCAATATATTCTCCAGAAACTTTCGGGGCTTCCGATTGCGGAGCTTAAGAAGAAGTCATGGATAAGAAACGACACTAGGAGCCAATTGAGATTTCAAAGAACAAGGAAGAAAAGGGGAAAGGAAAAGAAGGAGAAATTAGAGGTGATAGATATTAATAAGCTTTATAAGATTAAGCGAGAGGGAGTCTCTGCTGCAACCATGATAATGTTTGTTGAAATAATACAAAGCTCGAGGCTGACCACTACCATCCCCAAAAATGGAAAAGGTGAACAGACAGATATGGAAATTACCAATGAAAGGGAAGCCTTTGTAGCTGCCTATCACATTTTCCAGAACGTTTCTCAGCATGGTTGCAAGTGAGTCAATCTATCTTTTGAGTTTGTTGATGTTTTAATTGTGAAATTTATTTTAGTACCTTAAAAGCACTTGTAGCAGGATCGGTTAGTTTGCGTGGTGTGATCCACACCACTTACATGAATGCAGGGGGTCCCACATTTTGGGTCTGGATCTCATACAAATGAACCAATCATGTTACATGCAGAGTACAACATCAGGCCGTGTTTGGCATGCTAAATAAAACTGTCAAATAGTATATAAGATGCGACAGGATAAGATATGATAAGCAATCTATTGGATAAGCTTGAATCCTCTTATGTGTCTGGCAGTGTGGCATATAAGCTAAGATGCACGGACACGGACATACCGACACGATACGACATGACACGGACACCCCGACACTCCGACACGACAAAATTCTTAAAAAATTGCATGTCGACACTCCAATAAAAGTGTCCATGAAGTGTCGTGTCCGTGCGTCGGACACGATACGACACGCGACAACGTTACCTTCTTAGAAGTGTCGGTGATTCCTAGCATATAAAGAGATTCAAATATCATTTTATGTTTAAAGTGTTAACTATAATAAATTATATGATTTGTGATTGGTTTTTTTAAAGATCTTTTTTGCTATGTTTAAAATATAGATTTATGCTTGGAATACTAATTTTATAATTTTTTACTCATATTTTTAAAAAAAAAAAAATTTTAAATGATATTTCATTATTTTGATTAGTATATTTCGATTGTTAGTAATTAAATGATTAGAATATTTACTTGAATCATAATCTCTATATCTACAAAACAAACAGTGAGCTAAGTTATACTAAATTTCTCCACACACGACCTAATACACACAAAACATCTAAAATTCACACTACAGAGATGGTAGGGATACTAATGTATACTAATCTGTAATATTTACCTGCAGTTTCATTCATGAGATGAACATGAGAAGATTCTTGACTGTGGAAGAGATGGATAAGGTGTTTCCACTGTCTGACGATACAGAGATGGAACCAATGGACGGAAAAGCGTTGATGGACTGGGTGGTAAGTGAGAGCATTTTTCTTTTCTTTGTTTGTTTGTTTGTTTCTTTATTTATTTATTTTGTTTGGTTATTGGCCAGCAGCAAGAAATTTAGCCGATTATTTATTGGTTTGTGGGTCAATATTTTATTTTTATTTTATTGTAAGGGGAAGGTGTAGGGATCGACCAACCCAATATTTAATGATGTTGGGATGTGTGTAGTCACGTATGTTTTTTTTTTACACACTGGTTAGGTTAGAAATTTACCCAAAAAATATATGATAACGTGAAGTAAGTGCATGTGGTCATCGACTTGGACAAGGAGAAAGTATGAGAGAATGGTGGTTACGATCACAAAGATGAATCATTGGTGGAGGGGAGAGTAATCGATGAATTATTAGAGCGAAGGAGAGAGCAATCATATTGTTCTAGAGTGGGTGGTGATGGATATTATTCCAGACATAACTTACGATGATTTTCATGTTTGAGTGTGAGTGCAACGTGACCGCATTCATGGTGCGTATTCTCTAGCTAGGATAAGAGAGTTTATATGAGAGTTGATGTCTTCCAAGTAGTGATTTGTAATCTTAATCAATAGAAGAGTAGTCGTTCTTTGTGGTTGTAGATTAGTCATGTATGGCGTGAACCACATTAAATGCTTGTGCTGTTCAATTATTATTATTGTGAGTTCTATCTTACTCAGCTTGGTGTGAATATCTTGAATGAATGAGTTTGGAGGCCACCGCACAACATAATATGTATGTACATACACACACACACACACACATATATATATATACACACATAAACTTCCCATCTTATATTTCTACACTTATCTCTGCAGGTGAAGGTTTTCAATGATCGCCAAGCACTGGTCCATGCTTTGGATGATACCAAAACAGCTCTAAGGAAATTGGACAAACTTTTCAGTGGGATACTGCTAATCGGGATGATTATTCTGTGGCTTCTTTTGGTGGAAATTGCAACTATAAAAGCACTTTTCTTCCTATCGTCGCAGCTTCTGGTTGCCGCGTTTATATTTGGAAACTCTTGCAAGACTACATTTGAATCTATCATATTTATATTTATCATGCATCCATTTGATGTCGGTGATCGTTGTGTTATTGATGGTGTTCAGGTAACTCCACTCTACGCATTTTATCTTGTTTCATTATCTTGGAGTTATTATAAGCCAACAATCACATATAGGTGTTTTTAAAAAACCCGATGAGTGCTTAGTTAACTTTGTCACTGCTTTTTGAAAAAATTTGAATTGCTTCTTAAAAGCAGAACTTTTGCACTACAACCCCTTGCAAGTTTTACTAATGTGTAACTGTAAGTAATTGGTGGAAAAAAGGCATAGTAGTCTGCATATAGTACAAGCAAAAAGTCTTTTGAAGACGGTTCCTCCTCGGTTTTACCATCCGTGGTGGTCTATTCCACTGTGGCCGTTACTTTGTAAAGATTATGTAATCGTCGTTAATACTTTGCGACGATTGAAGTTGTCGCAAAGCAGGCACACATCATCGTATTCTTCTAGTACTATTCGCGACATCAAGGGTGACTGTTGTATAAATTGTTGCGAATGGTTCTTGTATTCATGATGGTCACTAAACCGTTGGCGAAAAATGGAATTCAACAGTCATAAGAATATTTGCAACAACTTTACGTATGGTTTTTCAACCGTCGTTAATGCTTCATGGAAATAGGACATACCCCAACAAAATTTTTTTTTTGCTTCAAGTACTAAACTCTCTCACAATCAAATTATTTTGTCATTTTCGATTTTACCATGAATACTTCATTTTATTTTTTATTTGTAAAACCTGTTTACACACTAATTCGTAAAATAAATCCAACACGTTGCCAAGAAGTATAGTTGATTTACTTTTGAGTGAATCACAGATACAACCTAGTAACTCGCGTATTAATATTTTTCATATACACCTCATGTGCAAGCTTTTGTCCATTCAATTTTAATTAGTATTTTCACATTAGCCCAAACTACAAGAGGTGTTAGTCTCACATTTAAAACTACATAGGCAAACCGAAAAAACGCACTAACTACAATATGGGATGTAAATTAATTCTTTTCAAAATCTCTTATTCCAAATAAATGATTATTTTCAAAGAAAAATTATCCAAACGGACTCTTAATGATTTACTAACACATTGTAACTTGACAGATGATAGTTGAAGAGATAAATTTATTAACAACAGTCTTCTTGAGATATGACAACGAAAAGATATACTATCCGAATTCAGTTTTGGCTACTAAGCCAATCAGCAATTTCTACAGAAGTCCGGATATGGGAGATTCTTTGGAGTTCTCTATTGATTTCAGGACACCATTGCAGAAGATAGGGGAACTGAAAGAGAAAATAAAGCTGTAAGTTGGATATATGATCAAATTTTTTTTGTTTCATTTACCCGTGTTTAATAACCTTATTAAGTGTTGATTTTTTTTTTTACTGTTTTAGTGCATTTGATAATGGGTACAAGGGCTCACCAATTAACTGAACAAGTAGCAAAAAGAGTAATGCTAGGCACACTTTGAAATCCACACTGAATTTGACATTTTATGCTTTAAATATATGTACCTTGTGCTGTGTGAATTTTTCACACTTTTCTATGCATCACTTATACAGCATAAGGTACATGCATTTAAAGCTAGATGTCAAATTCAGTGTGAATTTCAAAGTGTGCATAGCATTACTCTAGCAAAAAACTACTAAAAGCTTTAACTAAAAGACATACTACTAATACAGTTAATTTAGTGTGATATGCTTTTGATATTTAACTTATAACACTAAAATTTAATATTTAACTTCAGTACTTAATTTTTAATTTTATCATAAGACAGTCTTACTAGTTCGATTATTCAAGATAATGGATTATAAGTTCAAGACAATTCCAAACCCAACCCCTCAACCCGCCCCGCCCCGCCCCGCCCAGGCCCATCCATAATAAAGGGGTATTGGGTTGATGAAATTTTGTTGGCGGTTTAAATATGAGCAGCCCAAATGAGACCAATTAATTAAATTTACCAAACCCATCCATAATTAATGAGTGTTGGATTGATAAAATTTTCTTGGCTCGTTAGATATAGGCAACTCATATATATGAGACCAATTGATTAAATGTGGTGAGATGGGACCACCATCCACCCAGCAAAGAAAATAAAAATTAAAAAAAAATTCTGCGAAAGAGAAGATATGCAACATCTGACTTTTATAAGTAATGCTAGGTGTACACAAATTTTGTACACACTTTTACACACAAATGCTTTAAATGCATGTACCTTGTGCTGTTTGAATTTTTTACACTTTTTTGTGAACCACTTATACTGCACATGATACTTGCATTTAAAGCATTTGTGTGCAAAAGTGTGTGCAAATTTATGTACACCTAGCATTACTCCATATTGTTTCAAAATGGTTAAATGCGATTCGTTTAGAGAAGAATTGCCTTGGGTAATAAAAAAAAAAAAAAAAAAAAGTAAAAAAAAATTTGCTTTGGCACAAGTCTAAAAATATGCTTGAAGAAAGTGTTCGGAATAGAAGTTGACCGTTTAAATAGTGATGACCTATTGGATTAGGTAATTAAAATCCGTTTCCAATGAAATCTGAAAAATAAAAAAAAAAAAAAAAAAAATACAATTTCGTATATGCGGAATTAATTCTGAATTTGAAATTTTGGAATTGGAAAATTACGAAAAAAAAAATGGATTGAAATTATTGGATCGCGAAATTCCAAAAGTTCTGACCTTTCAACCCTAAATACTCCGATCAACTTCTTTTCCACTAGTGTGAAACATTCTAATTTTTGTTGATAAATATGTAAGTACATATTTCATACTGATAAAAAAATATGTATAGATAACACACACATACTTTATAACATTGTTGTTTTCAACTAAATTCAAAAGTTTTGGGAAAAAATTGAAAATTTCAAAAAGTTATGGAAATTTTGAGAAATGTAATAAAAAAAAAAATAAATAAACATTAAAAAATATCTGAAAAACTTCATTTTTGAAAACATCCAAAAAGTCAAAAATTTCATAATCGGTGTGGAATTTTGAAGTTCCGTAATTTGGGTGTAGGAATTGGAACGAGTCTTTCAATTCCGAAAAGTTTTGAATTTATATATATATAAATATATATAACGAGGATCTTAAGCGGGTGTAAATGAGCGGACTTTAGGACGGACCATTTTTAGCAACGAAAATGTGGTTTTTAGCGACGAAAAATTTCGTCGCTAAAACAATGATTTTTAACGACGAAAATTTCGTCGCTAAAAGTGGTCCGTCCCAAAGTCCGTCTTTTGACACCCGCTTAAGATCCGGACTGTATATATATTCCGAATATCTCTATTCCAATCCAATCCTTCCGAAAATCAACCCTAGTTGGGAACCAAAAAGTGAGAAGGAAAGTTGTTCTCTAAGAGGACTATTATTTGTACTTCCCCGAGTAAGCAGATAAAAGAAAGAGTATACTATTTATTTACCTCCAACTTTTGGCTGATTTCACTTTAGTTTCTGTATTCTTGATTTTCTTATTCTAGTCCCTCGTGTTCAAATTTCGTTCACTAAAAAACATCTCGTTCGCAAATAGTGGTCTTTAGCAACGAAATATTTGCTATTTTCCTACGAAATGTTTGCCGGGGGACGAAGCTGAGAAAAGTAAAGGTATAGGGACTAAAAACTCAGGCCAAAAAGTTAGATGGTAAAAGTGTAATTTACCCCCAAAAGGAAAATAATCTCAAAAGAGTGTTTTCTACTGTCAGGTACTTGGAGGACAATTCACCGCTCTGGCATCCTAACCACAGTGTGGTAGTGAAGGAGATTGAGAATGTGAACAAAATAAAGATGGCTCTATATTTCACACATACCATGAACTTTCAAAACTCTGGAGAGAAGAACAACAGAAAATCTGAACTTGTCTTAGTGATGAAGAAAATTTTTGAAGATCTGGGTATCAAATATAATCTGCTACTCCAAGAACTTCGTGTTGTCGATTGATTTGTAAGTGCATACTCTTTTTTCTCAATTCTATGTATGTTTGGTTATCAGATTCAGTAACGGAAAAGAAAAGAAAACACTTAGAAAAAGAAATTTCTCATTTTGGTCAATGAAAAACGGTGAGAAATTAAATAGGTATAAAAGAAAATAAAGTGAACATTATTTTTATTTCACATGTCAGTTCGGTTCATTTTTCTCTTCAGTTTATATCATATCTCCTAAATAAGGCACATGTGGATGTGGATTGATTAAAGCTCTTCTTTAGTTGCAAGACAAAAGAACTAAAAAAAACTACCTTTTTTTTTTTTTTTTTTTTTTTTTATTGTTTATCAATTCAAATAAAGTTGCCATTGACATTAGCGCATAAACAATTTTGGTGTCTAAATTTGGGATACTTAGCATTTATAATAGCATTTAATTACGAATGAAAGAAAAACACATAAGAAATAGTTTTTCTTCTTATTTTTCTTTCTTTCTTTTTTTTTTTTTCAATAAATCTGCAAACTAAATGGAGAGTCAGCTGCATCACTTATCAAAATGTCTCAAAAATATATCTCTTCCTTTCCTATGATAACAAACAGAGATTCACAGGACTCAACTAATCGGATTATATTAATGTAAGTATATCCCATTAGTGTAGATACTTGAGCTGCATTGGTGCAATTTTAAGGATGGGTTGCACATGGAGGCTTAGAGCTAATTTGGAAGCAGGGCATGAGAAAGTATATCATAACTTCTCAGCTATGACTATTATTTGTCTTGTTCTTGGTCGGGCAAAAGAGAAAAAATGGAGCAGATTAAGACAAAATTGATAAAATGTCATTAATGTTCCTTGTGTGGTAGAGATATCTTTGAATTTCTATGTTAATCTTTACTAAATTTTTTTAAATTCCAATGTACTTTCTGTATTCAATTGGGTTAATTTTGATTAACTTAATATTGGGTTGTTAAATATCCAACTATATATCCCTCTCTTTCACATTTGAACAACTAAAAAGTTCTCTCTGTAATGGAGAATCATTTGAGAAATTCATTGGAGTTTCACAAAAGCACGTTGGTTCTCCCAAATAGCTAAAAAAGCAATTTTAGAGAACATATGCTCACCTTCTATCAAAAGCATCTCCGATGAAACATGTTATTTTCAAAGTGCTAAAGGTTTTTTTTTTGTTTGTTTGTTTTTTTTTTTTTTGGCCTTGTTTCCATGTCAAATGCAATATTTTAACATTTCAGCTCCAATACTACACTTCTTACTATTTTCGTGGCAAAAACTACCATTCCAAACTGTGAGTCAATTACCCCACGGACATTGCCTTAATCAAGACTAACGTATACAGCAAATTATGTTACTGCTACTACAAAAAAAGAGAGTATATGGTTACTTCACTTTATTGCATGATTTTTTAAAAAAATTTTGGTTGATTGTAATCCCAAGTATTGATAATTTAGTGGTAATTGTAAAATTTTGAAGTTAAAAAATGTAATTTAGGGCGATATCTACATTTTTCACATTACCCAAAGAAGGAAAGGCAATACGAGTATAAAGTTGATAGTGCACATGAACAAACATTTAAAGAAGCCGGTATTGGCAGAGTTAGATAGGAGTCGATAGTCCTTAGTCTTTAATTTGTGTAGTTTTTTTTTCTAAAAACTTTTTGTGACGGATTATGATCCGTCACAAAAACTTTCGTTACAAAAGGCATATTTTTTTATAGTGGATAATTGAAAATGTGTATGAAATTAGTAAATCTTATTCTCTTAAACAAAAAGGCTAAATCGTGCGAAGTGTCAAGTCAAGACATCATAGTGTGTACGATATCTTCGGACAAGTTGCGCTGAATCAATCTAGGCATTCCATGGTGGTCTCCATTGTTGTGCAAGTTTATTTTCTTTCATTTTTTTTTCGGAAAAGAATAAATATATTCTAAAAAAGATATACAAGATGTACAAAGGGCATAAGTCAAGATAATACAATGAGCTCAATTCACGAGGACATGAAACAAAAAGTAACCAAACTATCAAGTCAATGACATGCCCAATAGGTTACAAAACTACCTGAAAGGCAACCAAAAAGCCACACCAAAGAAAACAAAATTCCAAAACAATGGATCCTATCTACATTTGCTAGGAAGCCAACCAAACCCACAAGAGGTCAGTAACACCAATTACAGAGATATCTATCAATAATAACATGATTTTTCCATTTCACCCTTATTTGTGCATTGATTTGAGAAATAAATTGCTTCAGTTGTAAACATGGAGGATTGAAGATCTTCTTGAACGTTTTGTTGTTTCTCTCTTTCCATAAGCCGTAGACAGTCACTCCAAGGCATATATTGGGAATCGTCTATTGGACTGCTTTCCCTCTAAATCTTTGCGCCATCCACTCTAATATAGCAGCCCAACTTTGACTTTACAATGAATTGGTTGTGGTAATGTGTACAATCTTATATGTATAATATAAATAACTAAATCAGATGGCTGATTCCCTATTTTAGATATTAATTAAAGTCAAATTTGAATTACCATTTAAAAAAAAGAGAGATTTAATGGATATATGGGTTTTTATTTTTTATTTTTTTTATTATTATCTTTTTTAACCAAGCAATAGGTAAATTAGTCTAGAAAAAAAAGCCTAAAGCCTGAATAAAGGACTTAGACCACATTAAGTTTGCAAATGAGGAACCTATTAATGCTAAAGTATTTTGCAGGGGCTTTTACCATTAGTGATGGAGAATGAGGAATTTTGTGAAAGATCTAAAATTAAACATTTATTTTTTTTTTCCCAACAGATCATTCATCTGGATATTACAAGCAGGGGCGGACCCAAAAGCGGGGCAAAAGGGTGCTCAAGCCGCCTCTCTCCCAAATTTTGAAAATTATTTGATATACCCTAAAAAAAGTATAATATACACTTATGCCCCCCTTAAAATTTCAAAAAATCCCCCTATTTATATTAATATTCGAGGTTTTGTGGTAATTTTTATAGAGTTTGTAATTCCAACCCTACCCCACTTTGATAAAAGATACTTTAAATTATAATATAATATACATATTAATTGTGAATACAATCCAACCTATCCATCCTATGAACAAAGTTATATATTCTAAATAAAAAGCAACTAAACAACTGTTAACGCAATTCTAATCAAAACTCATCCTGAATATATGGTCAAATACATTTTCTTCTCACTTCTTAAACTAACCTAACGACATCCGTTAATGTGGCCAACGTTCGATAACTATGTTTGGGGCTATAGACCACTCTTCCTCCGTTAACGCAGAATCTAATTATTAAAACACAAATAAAAAATTGACCCCAAATATTGACCACATATTTGTTGACTATAAATGAGCTGATGTTGCATGTGGAAGTGAGAGTAATTAATTATAATTGAATTTGGCACGTGCAAAATTCTCGAAATTGAAAACATAAGAATTATACGTGGTTCTAGGACTACATCGACTGCAAGACAATAAACCAAATCCAGTTATGTGATGAGCATTAGAAGACATGGGTCACCAAAAAAAGTGTGCAACCCAAAATCTGAAAGCGAATTAATGAAAACCCCAAAACAAAAACTATTTCAATTTGTTAGGACACCCAATACCCCCTGACAAGAAACCCAAATGCACTTCAGTAATAACAACTTATAAAAATACTTCTCATTATATTGTGCTCCTACAGGGGAAGATCCCTCAACTTGGGTATAACATAAATTCCTACACTACGTTACATCCTGATAAAATTTTCAAACATATTCCACCCAAAAAAACTCTGAAAAGAAGAGATAGAATATGAATTTTATGCAAATCCTATCATAATAATTAGAAAAAAAAAATAGGAATAAAATTAACTGTATGCTGAATTGTCAATTAGCTTTATCTGGGGGTCAATCAAAAGAATACAACTCCTAATTTGGCATCCGAAATGATTAGACCACAACGAAATCAGCAACAATGGCCGTGTTGGGCGACAGACTATCTAGCAGAAGAAGGTAAAGAGCGGAAACACTCCAATGTTTGAGTAAATGCTATGCTTTCTAAATTTCTATCTCAAAAGTGCTTCGTAAATGATGTGGCATTGGAGTCGGGTCTAATACAATATGACTTGTTTGAATTTTGATTAGAAGTTATTTACTGTCACATCATTTGAGAAGCACTTTTGAAATAAAAATTTGGAAAGCATAGCATTACTCACAATATTTATGTTGGCAGTCTTGGTACTTTTGTAACTTATAAATGTAGCTTAGAATAAAGGTGTGTGAGTATACCTCATAGATAAGGTAATGAACATGAGAAATACAGTGTCATTTTGCACAGTAATATGTAGGGTCAAATAATCTTCTTTCCATCCCGCAACTGTCACATAAGAACTTTGCATCTTCATCTTCATCCTAGTAATTTTAATTGGTTGATAGGTGAGGCTGAGGGAATGTTTGTGAAGTCCAATCCCTAAGAGTTTGTGGCGATGATGAAATGTGTTAAGCTATTGACTACTTCAAAAACTTAAGTTGTTAGAGAATGGGCCAAACAATGTATATCAAGCTTCAACACTCTCGCTTATATGAACCCCGACTTGCACGTGGAGAGTAAACAAACCAAACTCTATCATAGTGGAGACAAATAACAAAGTGCAAATATGCACAACAAAGCGGGGATGGAGAGTCGAACCCAAGACCTCCCACAAATAAGGCTTTGATACCATGTTAAGTTAAAAACTATTTCAAAAGTTTAAGCTGTTAGAGAATGAGCCCAACAATAGATATCAAACTTCAACAAAATGCAAAGGAGATGGATATTGAAATTGCATGAAATTGCATTGTACACAATGGGAAAAGTTAGATTTTGTTGTGCGGAAGCACGAGATTCAAAACATAACCAAAGAATCCAAACGAGAAAGATAATAGAATTTTGATATTTAGTATTTAGGGTAGTTTAGTGTTTTACTTTATTTAGGGTAATATTGTATGCCTAGTTATATTCTTATGTTCTCTTTTTTCTATTATTATTCATTCATTCTGATATCATGAAAAACCCTAGCTCTCTTTTCACTTTTCTCTTTGTTGTTCTCATGATTATTTGATATATTCACGAAAGAAAGAACAAGAAAACAATAAACCAATCACAAACACAAGACACAAAGATTTAATGTGGTTCGGCCAATGAAGCCTACATCCACACCCCGGAACAACTCGAATCAATGCACTATGATAATGGTGAAAACAAATTTAGAGAGCTTTTACAATGCCTTCTAATAGCTCTCTAGGTCAAATGGTGAAAGATACAAAAGATACAACTCACTTTCCAAAAACTTAGGTTTAGGTATTTATAGTAGACTTGCCAAAATCCATTAAAGAATCTTAATTCGTATAGAACTTTCGAAAAAATAGCCCGCTTGTCCGGGCGGTCTGTTGGGGGCGGGACATCAAGCGGATGACATTCTAGAAAGTTCCTAACAACAACTTGTTTCCAAGCACGCATGCAAACCCGCCCGGGCGGCAATGTCTTCCAAGATTCGTTTAAAAAAAAAAAAAAAACTTTAAATTAAGCCACTGTTTAAACAATCTCCACATTGGTAAAATTTTGCAGGCTACAAACTTTCCCGACCAATTCCAACATTACCACCATTTCCAACATAGCATGAAATCCAAAACAACAATCTCCTTACTCTAGGCAACATGCACATTTAAGTGTGTACAATATTGGCCAAGTTCAAACAATGTTGAAACTTGACCCCACTTATCACCTTAGTTAACATATCTACAGAATTGTCAATCGTTCCAATATTTTGGAGTAAAATAGTCCATTCATCAATGATCTCTCGTACAAAATAAAAATGGACATCAATATGCTTGGTTCTAGCATAATGAACTTGGCTCTTCGCTAAATATACGGCACTTTGACTATCACAAAATACCTCCACCTTCTCCCAATGAATGCCCAAGTCTTCAGCCAACCCATGCAACCAAATAGCCTCCTTATGGCCTCTGTGACTACCATGTATTCGGCTTCTGTGGTAGACAACACTATAGTGGATTGTAATGTTGACCTCTAACTCACTGGACCACTTGCCATAGTAAACAAATAATTGGTAGTAGACCATCTCTTATCCATATCACCCGCATAGTCTGAATCCACGTATCTTAAGAGAAATCTTCCAACATTTCATTCTTTCAAATCTCAACCCCACATCTTCTGTACCCTTGATATGCCTCAATACCCATTTTGCAAATTCCCAATGCTTATTCCCTGGATCATGCATATAACGACTAACCATACTAACAGCTTGAGAAATATCGGTTCTAGTACATACCATAGCGTACATGAGGCTTCCAACTAAACTTGCATATGGCACTTGGGCCATATACCTCTTCTCTTCTTCGGAACTCGGAGACAGCTTCTCACTTAACTTAAAGTGGGAAGCCAATGGTGTAGTAACCGGTTTTGAGTTCTCTTCAATACCAAAATGTTGCAATACCTTCTTCAAATTAATTACAGTTTTTGTGTCAACCACACAATTCCAGTAGCCTTGTCTCGAGTAATCTCCATGCCCGAAATTTTCTTGGCTTCATCAAGGTCCTTCATCTCAAATTCAGTATTCAATTGGGCTTTCAACTTAACAATCTCCCCAACACTCTTAGATGCAATCAACATATCATCCACATATAAGAGTAAGTAAATGAAGGCTCCATCATGTTGTTTACAGAAATACACACAATGATCAAATTAACTTCTAGTAAACTTTTGTAGCGTCATGAACTTGTCGAACCGCAAATACCATTGCCTCGGAGATTGCTTCAAACATATATGGACCTTTGCAACTTGCATACCATATCCTCCTTGCCAGCAGCATTGAACCCATCCGGCTGTGTCATAGAAATTTCCTCATCTAAATCCCCATGTAGAAAAATAGTTTTTACATCGAGCTGTCAAATTAAATTATGCAACCAAAGCTAGTAAAATGCGAATAGAGGAATGCTTCACAATTGGCGAGGACACCTCATTGTAGTCAATACCTTCCTTTTGAACGTACCCCTTTGCATCCAATCAGCCTTGAATCTCACATTATGTTTCCTATGAGCACCTTCCTTCTTTGCATATACCTATTTACACCCAATTGCTTTCTTTTCCTTTGGTAACTCAACGAGCTCCCATGTTTCATTCTTATGGAGAGAATCTATTTCTTCACCCATAACCTTGTTCCACTCCACCTTTCCCGAACTACACATAACTACTTTGTATGTGGAGGGAATTTCCTCATCAACAATCGGTAGGGCATAAACAACCATGTCCACAAACCAAACTAGCTTCTTTATCTCTCTTCTTGGTCTCTACTAGTTGTAGCTATTTCCTTCTTTTATGGGGGGATATGAGGAGAAGCATGCTCTACCTCATCTTCTTCTTCAATGTCCCATTCTTCTTCATCTTTTGAAAGAGTGTCTTGTGAACCCGCTGGATTATACTCCACCTGTTGCACTATACTACCATCTCTGTTCTTTTCACTTGACTTATTCTCCTTCCCATTGGTAGACAATTTACCTTCATTGATAAAATATCCCTGCTAAGAACCATCTTTTTCAAAGATGGACACTAAAGTCTGAACCTCTTCACTCCACTACTGAAGCCCAGAAAAAATGCTTCCTTTGTCCTTGGGTCGAGTTTGCATTTTTTGTAACATGAAAGAAAGCAGGGCAACCAAATATTCGTAAAGAATCATAATCATTACCAGGTTTACCAGTCCATACCTCAATGGATGTCTTACCCCCAATCGCAGCAGAAAGATGTCTGTTAATTAGATGACCCGCATAAGTGACAGTTTCCGCCCAAAATTTCTTCGTCAAACCGGCATTGGACAACATGCATCTCACCTTCTCTAGCATAGTTCTATTCTTCCTTTCCGCTATACCATTTTGCTATGGAGTCTTCCTAATGGTAAAATGCCTCATTATTCCTTCCTTCTTGCACAACTCTAGGAATGGATCCGACTTGTATTCTTCGCCATTGTCGGATCTCAATACCTTTATCTTCATGCCCGTTTGTACCTTAATCATCTTCTTCCAAGTCAAGAAAACTTCAAGTACCTCATCTATGTGCTTCATCGTGTAAACCCAAAGTCTTCTTGAGTAGTCATCAACAAATGTCACAAACCAATGCCTTTCACCCAATGATGCAGTCTTTGTTGGACCCCAAACATTCGTATGCACATTATCAAATATCCCTTCTGTTTGGTGGACGGCCGTGCCAAACTTCACTCTGGTTTGCTTTCCCAACACACAATGCTCACAGAAGTCTAACTTGCAAGTCTTAGCACCTTTCAACAACCCTTGCTTCACTAGGCCTTGTATGGCCTTCTCTCCCGCATGACCAAGCCTCATATGCTAAAGCTTAGTCGTTTCATTAGCAATCTCAACGGTGGCTGCTCCACGTACAATGGTCTTCCCATGCAAGTAATACAAATTATTCCTCCTAAGGCCCTTCATGACAACTAGAGCACCACGTGTTACTTTCAATACTCTGGCATCCATTGATACCTTGAACCGTTAGATTCCAAAGAACATAAAGAAATCATTCTCTTCTTCAAATCTGGCACATACGACACATTTGACAAATCCCTTGTGGTTCCATCATGTAGCTTCAACTTGACTACTCCTACACCCTTCTTCTCACAAGCATGATCGTTCCCCATAAGGACTATTCCACCACTCATAACTTCCAATATAGTAAAATAATCCTTATTAGGACACATGTGATAAGAACATGCTGAATCAAGAATCCACTCATCACTACAAGTACTCACAGTGGTAGCCAAAACAAAATCTGACTCATCATCTTCAACTTGGATCACATTGCATTAGTCTTCTCCTTGCACTACAAGAAAAGTGACATTTAGTGGCAATTTTTTCGATTGCGACTAAAATTTTGTCACTAAAACATATACTTTAATGACAAAAAAAGAAGTGGCCACCCAAATATACAAAGTACTACATTTTGTCATAAAACACCAGGTCATGACTAAATTGTTGTGACTAATTGATTGGCGGGAATTTTTTTTGTTTGGCGCCGAATTGAGGGACTGTGTTAGTCACAATAATAAGGAAAATCAGTGAGTAAAAACTTTTGGTTTTAATTGCACACATGATGTTGTGACTAAAGCATGTATGGACACCATATTTTTCCTCCACTGGTGTACTAAATTTGGGGGGAAAATGTTGTGATTTCATCAATCTCGATGCAGGGGGTATAGCATATACTAAAACCTCATCTAAATGTGCTCTCTCATTCCAGCATCAGACACTTCCCTGTTCCCTCACTCTCTCGCTCCTCATCACTCCCGATCTTCCGGCGAAATCCATCATGTCGGCGAAGCAATCATTCTGTACAGTTTGTGAGGTATCCTCTCTTTCACTTATTTTCTGTCCTCACAAAACCATTGCCTCTTTACATACAAAATCTTATACTCTCTGTCTTCAAGGAACCAATTAGGAAAGGAACATGAATCTTGAAGCATGTTTGGCTTTTATATTATGTGTTGTTTGAAATATACAAAGTTTTGTTTATCTCAGATTGTTCAAAATTTTCCCCAATTTGATAACTTTGGGGTTAGCATAGTTAGAGAATAGAAATTGCATTAGAGGATATGCATGTGGTTGCAAATTCATTTTCCCCAATTATTATGTGCGACTTCATGTGTAGTGAGAGTACCAGGGTAGTATACATGTAAATACATCTACCTATTGCCAATAAAGTAATAGATTATGTTGATTGAAGACATAAGTATCCATTTTTCAGAGTTTGTTAATATAACTCATGGGGTAAGCCCAAACCTATGTTGGGTTTCTCAATATTGAAACTCAATGGAAATGTAGATTATTTTATTACATTTTATTCCATTCATTTCGAAAGTTGTGTAGTATAGTTGGATGCTTTTGGTCGTTATTTTCTAGCTGAAAAGGATTTTTTGAGCAATGCTATGTTTTCCAAATGTGTTTCTCAAATGTGTTTCCCAACACATGTGATAGTGGGCTCACTAGCTTTTGGTTGGAGGATGTTGAGGTGATCCCAATACATGTGTTTGTTTCTTTTGGCATTGGCTGTTTGTAGCTTGTCCCTTGCAAGGTTTCTTGTTATAATTTCTTTAGAAATATAAGAAATAGTCCCTAATAATAGGTCAAAGGAAAATTTAGTGTATTTGACTTTTTTATCTCTTAAATTCATCCTTAATTAATAAGATATACTAGAAATTAGTCCTTTTCCCCAAATATCTGTATTTTATATGGACAGAATTACCCTTCGTTAAATATATAATTATATGTGTATATACAGTAAACTTAAAATCAGGGATTTTGAAACCCAAAAATATGCAAGATTTGCTCTCTCTCTATCACTATCTCACCATCCACGATCTCTCTCTCTCTATCTTTCACTCTTCATCTCTCTATCTACTTTCTCAACATTCAAATCCTCTTCAGAACCTTTCCTATTTGATTTTGAACGTTTCCTTCCACAATTCTATTCACATGCTTTTCCTCACCTTGACCATCACAAAAAAAAATTACCAAAAACACTATACATGACCTACAATATACATAATATATATATGTATATACTTCAACAACTCCCATTACTACAGCCACTCCCATTATATTATGAACACAGATATCTCCAATTGACCAGTTCATAATGTGTGTGTGTGTGTATATATATATCAGTGATCTCCATAAATCAACTATGAGAACTCAAAACGTCGATGCCCCAAACCGGCCTCTGCAAAGAAGACACATCCAGCCAAGAAATCCGCCTCAAAACACGTCCAAACCCTCCGGATCCATTTGCAGAAACTGTCACTACCAAGTCCACTGGGACGAAGCGCACCTCTGTGTTCAGATTGAAGCAATCAAAGACCAATTAAACCACTCCCAATGCCTGATCTGATTTGAAACCCCAATTGCCAGGCACATGTATATATATATATATGTATTTCTTTCTTACCTCTGCGATTAGATCGAAGCAATCAAAGACCAATTAAACCACTCCCAACACCCGATCTGATTTGAAGCCCCAATTGCCAGGCATATATATATGTATTTTTTTAAGAGCCTCTAATGCTAATATATATATACATATATATATATATGAATTAAGGTGTTTGTATATTTGATTTGTGTGGAGGTTTAAGTTTTGAAGGTGATAAAATTTGTTTTTGTTTTTTGCTTTTTTTTAGTGAAAATTTTGTATTATTAAATTTTTTAGAGGTGAGAATTTCTCACCATAATAGACAAAAAATTTTCACTTAGTGAAGCCTTTTTAAAGTGAGAAATTTCTCATTATGGTTAGAAGTGAGAATTTGTCACGATATTATATAGAATTTCGTATTATGTTATTGAGAAATTTCTCACTAGTGATGTATTTTAAAGTGAGAAATTTCTCACTTTTCTTTCTCTCTCTTGCATAATTGTTCTCTCTGTATATATATATATATATATATGTATATATTAAACAAATCTGGGTTTTGAATGTCAAAATCCTGATTTAGGGGAGTGGGGTTCTCTCTTTCTCTATATAAAATAAATCTAGGTTTTAAATTTAAAAACCCTGATATATGGGAGTGGGTATTTTGGTCCTTAAAATTGGTGAGGGACTAATTTCTAAGTTGACTTATAGAATGGATCAATTTCTAAAAAAGGCTACAATAAAGGACTGAAATCGAAAGGACCCTAATTTCTTTTTCCATTTAAAAAATAAATTAAATGGCACATTTTATTACCGTATAATTACAACAGTTTTATTTGGATCCTTTAACATTAAATACATGAGTTTGTATTTAATGGACTAATGGGGTTGTGGGTTTAGATTTGGCCTCTATAATAGGATTATTGGGGGAGCTGTGAGGGTAAGGCCATGTTTGTGGTAGCTCCCTTTGTAATCCATGTTTCTTTCGTTGCATTCAATAAAATTTTTCCATTCAATAAAATATTTAGTTTATTTACTTATCCTAATTCATTCATTTGGGTAACAATCATTAGCTAAGAAATAATTTGTAATGATACCAAATATTCATTTTAGGACTTCTATTATTGTTTTTCGCACTAATGTAGTAAATTTGTAAATGGGTGTCATTTTAAGAGCAATCAACCAAATCCAAAACCAAGGACATAATGGACCATGTGGAGGGAAAGTGCCTTAAAAAAATTTTAAGGTTAAACACACCTTAGTACCTTGTAATTACACTCAAGTTTCATTTGAGCTCTGTAAAATCAAATGACACATTTTAGTACCCTATACCTACACAAAAATTTCATATGGGGCTAGGTAATATTAAATGCAAGTTGGCATTTTTGAGGCACATGACTCACATGTGGTCTATTTCTTCAATTTTGTAGGACGTTAACAATTATTCTTTAATGAAACGTGTTTACAAATTGAGGGTCTCTTGTGCAATTAAAATACGTGATCCAAATTACAAATTTGTTGTAATGAAGGGTACAAAATAATTCTTAGTCTTATTGTACCATTTAGGAGGTCCTTACCCGGGTCCTCAAAACATGTACCTATACAATGGTCTAAGTTGGTTTTATCAACCTTGAAACTTGATAGAAGTTTAGTTTGTTGCTCGTACTTTCATTGGCTAGGTGTGCAATATTTTTTGTTTTGTTTCAGGCCTAAATCACATCATTTTTTATTTAGGGAGCAGTTTCTTATGCTTATATAAAACATGTGTATAGAACCTTGTAATTACACTTACTCTTATGTGCTTTTAAATGACACATTTTAGCACCCTATAACTACACAAAAGTTTCATATTGGACTAGCTAATATTAATTGCAAGTTCGTATTTTTGAGACACATGCCTCACATGTGGTCTATTTGGTCATTTTTTTAGGTCGTGGACAATTATTCTTGCATGACATGCATTTACAAATTGAGAGCCACATGTTTTGCAATTAAAATACGTGATCGAAAATAAAGTGTTAGCCTTAAGGTTTATTAAGGCATATTTAATTATGTTTTGATGATGCCAAATATGCTATGATAATTACATGATTCATATTTATTCATTCCTTGTTATTATCATAGTCATTTTCATGCTCACATATAATCTCATGTATTAATATTGTATTAATGTTTTAACATCTTTGTGTGCATGAGATTTAATTGATGTAGATCAAGATAGACTTGAAGATATTTCATCCTAGATTGAAGTCTAGGACCATCAGTGTAAGGCATCTTGATCTCACACTCTTAGGGGCTCAAACAAATGCTAAAAGTTAAAGTTTTGGAAACAAATTTTAAATGGGTCATCTTTAAATCAATACCCCAACCAAATGGAAAATAATTAGATGTTGAATTTTATATGGTTGGAAAGGTATTTCAATCTAGTTTCCAAAACATCAAACGGATCGCAAATCCGATTTTTGTAGAGGAAGTTATGGCCTTTTTAGTAGAGATGTGTCAAGCTGTCAAACTGGGAAGGGCAGTCGACTGGGCAGTCGACCGAACTGAGCAGAATTCAATCAGAACCCTCTGTAAACACATTCCAGTCGACTGCTTTAAGGGGCAGTCGACTGCTTCAAGGTTCAGTCGACTGAATCGACCTGAAAGGCACATAACGGCTAGTTTTTAAAGGGGCTTTTAATTACCATATGTGCCACCAACGGCTATACTCTTCCAAGGCCTATAAATACATGTTTTCCCAAGCTATTTGAGGTTGAGATTTTGATTGGAAAACATAGTATTGATCACTCATCTCTTTGATCTTTAAACATTATTATTTGAGCCCTAGTTTGAGTGAAAAATCAATTTGCTCTAGATTTCAATTGTAATTCTTGAGAGAGCAAATTGTAGTGAGCTTTTATTTGTATTTTCTACTCACTAAGGAGTTATTGTGTGAGCTTCAAATTGTATTATCCACTCTAGAGAGAGAGAGAGAGTTCAATTTGTATTCAAATCAATTTGTAAAAGTTGAGGGTTAGTAACCCTTGTGTGCAAAGAAGAGGTGTTCTTCTTTGGGAGAGATTGAAGGCTCTTGTAACGGTTTGGTGCACACCCGTAAGTGCTCCGGGATTAAAGGAATCCTCAAGAGGTGTTCTTGAGGGGTGGACGTAGGCCGCGGGGTGCGATTGCCGAACCACTTGAAAAATTGGTTTGTTTGTATCTCTTCCCTTAATTCTTTACATTATTACTTGTGATTGTGTTTTAATTTGCTATTAAGTTTTTAAAAGGTTAATTTCCGCTAAAACCTTATTCACCCCCCCTCTAAGGTTTCCATATTTGGGCCAACAATTGGTATCAGAGCCTCGGCTCTTTTATTTTCAAAAGTTTTTGAAAAATTTGAGTTAAGATCAAATGGAAACCGACTCTTCTTGCATTTATTATTGTGAGGGTCAATCGACATTAAGACCACCATGTTTTAATGGCTCAAACTATGCCTATTGGAAAAATAGAATGAGAATCTATATGATTTCTCAAGATTTTGATTTATGGCAAATTGTGGTCAAAGGGCCTCATCTACCTACAAAAATTGAAAATGGTTTTTCTATTCCAAAGACGGTAGATGAATATAATGATGCCGATAAGAAACTCATAAAAATAAATGCTATGGCAATGCATTTATTATATTGTGGTTTAGACCCTAATGAGTACAATAGAATTTCCTCTTGCGAGTCCGCAAAGGAAATTTGGGATAAACTTGAGGTTGCTCATGAAGGTACTAATCAAGTTAAGAAATCAAAAATAAATCTTCTTGTTCAAACTTATGAAATGTTTAAAATGTTGCCATATGAATCTACTGGAGATATGTTTTCTCGTTTTACCATTCTTATTAATAACTTGAAAAACCTTGGTAAAGTTTATACTAATGAAGAAATGATTGAGAAAGTGCTTAGGTCTTTACCAAAGGATTGGCAACCAAAGGTCACGGCGGTTCGTGAAGCAAAGGATCTTTCAACACTCTCCTTGGAACAACTCATGGGTTCTCTTATAACTCATGAAATGGAATTGGCCGTCTTCGAAAGTGAAGACAAGAAATTGGAAGTGAAAGAGGCCAAAAGGAGAGACATGGCTTTAAAATCCTCAAGCTCAAAGAAAAAGATAAAAGATGTTGAAAGTGATGAGGATGAGGAAATGACGAAGATCACCCAAAAATTTGCAAAGTTTCTAAAGAAAGAAAAATCGGGAAAGAAGTCATCCAAGGAGGAAAAACACAAAAAGAAGACAATCAAGGCCACTAATAGTAGTTCCGAGAGCGAATCATCGGACGACGACTCAAATTGTGAAAAAATTGTCAATCTTTGCCTCATGACAATGGAAAGGGCCTTTCCTACTACCTCGGCAAATGTTGCATCCAAGAGGCACTTGGACAATGGTTAAATCTCTTACCTTAAGCCTAGTAGGAGTAGGATAGATTAATTTGTTTAGATTTGCATACTTATTGCTTATTTGAAAAATGATGATATGCTTTTACTGCTAAAACTGTCATTTTTATGTACTGCTGAACAAAGCAGTCGACTGGTACCCCGACACAGTCGACTGATTCAGGTGTGAAGCTTTGAATTTTTTTATTCTGCATTGTTAAGTCGACTGTGGCGTCGACTGCATTGTTGTTTTATACTCTCTGCCTAGGGACGTCGACTGTGGCGTCGACTGATCCGACTGAATGTTTGTTTTTCTTTGATTTTAAGTTCTCCAACTTTATTATTGATATCTTTTGGGAGAATATGCTCTCTATTAATATCTTTTGGTATCTTTTATCATTGCACATGCTTAGGGGGAGCACTTTCATGTATTTATTTTCTCACATATGGTTATATTTGTTTATTTTTGGTATCATTTTGGCCTTTTGATTTGTATGCCTATTGTGAGGGGGAGCTTTGTATTTTATCCCCAAATCTTTTTGATAATGTCAAAGGGGGAGAAATATGAGAAGTATTGGGGAGAAGTTATTGGTTAGTTATCATTCATGTTCCTTAAAATTTGATATCCATTATGAATGATAATATGAAAATGACCAAACATGCTTATTTTGGCATATCCTTCATTGGTTGTTTGCCATCATAAAAAAGGGGGAGATTGTTAGCCTTAAGGTTTATTAAGGCATATTTAATTATGTTTTGATGATGTCAAATATGCTATGATAATTACATGATTCATATTTATTCATTCCTTGTTATTATCATAGTCATTTTCATGCTCACATATAATCTCATGTATTAATATTGTATTAATGTTTTAACATCTTTGTGTGCATGAGATTTAATTGATGTAGATCAAGATAGACTTGAAGATATTTCATCCTTGATTGAAGTCTAGGACCATCAGTGTAAGGCATCTTGATCTCACACTCTTAGGGGCTCAAACAAATGCTAAAAGTTAAAGTTTTGGAAACAAATTTTAAATGGGTCATCTTTAAATCAATGCCCCAACCAAATGGAAAATAATTAGATGTTGAATTTTATATGGTTGGAAAGGTATTTGAATCTAGTTTCCAAAACATCAAACGGATCGCAAATCCGATTTTTGTAGAGGAAGTTATGGCCTTTTTAGTAGAGATGTGTCAAGCTGTCAAACTGGGAAGGGCAGTCGACTGGGCAGTCGACCGAACTGAGCAGAATGCAATCAGAACCCTCTGTAAACACATTCTAGTCGACTGCTTTAAGGGGCAGTCGACTGCTTCAAGGTTCAGTCGACTGAATCGACCTGAAAGGCACATAACGGCTAGTTTTTAAAGGGGCTTTTAATTACCATATGTGCCACCAACGGCTATAATCTTCCAAGGCCTATAAATACATGTTTTCCCAAGCTATTTGAGGTTGAGATTTTGATTGGAAAACATAGTATTGATCACTCATCTCTTTGATCTTTAAACATTATTATTTGAGCCCTAGTTTGAGTGAAAAATCAATTTGCTCTAGATTTCAATTGTAATTCTTGAGAGAGCAAATTGTAGTGAGCTTTTATTTGTATTTTCTACTCACTAAGGAGTTATTGTGTGAGCTTCAAATTGTATTATCCACTCTAGAGAGAGAGAGAGTTCAATTTGTATTCAAATCAATTTGTAAAAGTTGAGGGTTAGTAACCCTTGTGTGCAAAGAAGAGGTGTTCTTCTTTGGGAGAGATTGAAGGCTCTTGTAACGGTTTGGTGCACACCCGTAAGTGCTCCGGGATTAAAGGAATCCTCAAGAGGTGTTCTTGAGGGGTGGACGTAGGCTGCGGGGTGCGATTGTCGAACCACTTGAAAAATTGGTTTGTTTGTATCTCTTCCCTTAATTCTTTACATTATTACTTGTGATTGTGTTTTAATTTGCTATTAAGTTTTTAAAAGGTTAATTTCCGCTAAAACCTTATTCACCCCCCCCCCTCTAAGGTTTCCATATTTGGGCCAACATAAAGCTTTGTTGTAATTGAAGGTTGCAAAATATTTTCCAGTCGTATGTATTGTATTCTTAAACCAATTCCTTACCTTTTCCAAATGTTTGTACCATTAAGGAAGTCCTTACCTGGGTCCTCAATACAACTCATACAATGGTCTAAGCCTTAAAATGTGTTGATTTTATTAACCTTAAAATCCAATAGAAGTTTAGTTTGTCTCTTGTTCTTTCATTATAAAGGTGTATAATATTTTGGGTTTGGTATCTTGGTAGCCAAAAATGGGCACCCACCCAGCAGCACCCTTAAGGTTTTGACAGCACAGAAAATGCCTAAGTGTGTATGTGTGTGTGTGCTGTCAAAGCCTTAAAAGGGTGCTTCTGGGCGGCTACTCATTTTGGCTGCTGACGATCTGCTAAAAATGCTTTGCCTTTTCTTTTTATGTTTAAAATTTAAATGGTCTATGCAAGAGTTGAAATTTGAAATCATTTATTGATTGTTGACAGTTTTTAATATATGAACCATACTTGTTAGCTAGCCATCCTTATTTATTTACTGCTTCATGCATGGGATAAGTAATATTACATATGATTCACACATGTAAATGGTTCTTGACTCTGTTATTTGTGAAAGGAGAGGGGCGACTTTGCCGCTAACTAATAACAATCAGAGTTACACTTAAGAGGACTTGCTATTAACTACAATTGTTTCCATTTATCCATAATATGTTTGCTTATTGTTCATTTCCGGTAAGGCATTGGAGGTTGATGACTAGAGTGGATAACATTTAAATAAGTGGCTACTTACATCCAATAAGTTTTTCCTACTAATTCATAAAGAATTGGGAGGATACCATTTAACTTCATTTTTATTTGATATACTTCTACAATTAGAATCTTCTCTGGTAGACATAATAGATAAATCATCCGATCAATGAGCGACTTGATGGCAATGGGTAATTTAATACCACACTTGAACAGTAAGTGAGGTAATGTATACACACACACACACACATATATATATGTATACATGTGTGTATATATGCACAGAGAGTACACACATATAAATATTCGAATTACTTTTTTTTTGGATTTTTTTTACCAACAATGATTTCGTGTTAATGCAAACTACTAATTGACTTGATGCGAGTTGGTGTACAATAGACCAAATGGAAGGTAGAGGTCGAGCTAGAATCATCCAGGTAGGAGTTGAACCCCAATGTGCTTTAAATGGCGAGCTTTCAAACCCTACTATGGTTGAGTCACCACCTACTGTAGAGCATGTTCCAAGGAGCGAAGTTGGTATGATTACTAGTGTTTGTGTATTTGGCATTTAGACAAGGTTACATACTTTGGTTTTTAGAAGGCGTGAATAATCACATTTGTATATGAATAGGTTCACGCATATCTGTAAAGAGGGGACGAGGAAAGACTAGAGGCATTGCATTTACCAAAAAAAAGGTGTGCTGGGGAACAACTTCCCGTCATCATTCCACTTTACCTTTATCGAACTGTTGGAAATAATTCTCAAGAGTTGATTACTGAGTCCGGTATTGTAGTGAGATAAATGGCGCCACTCCAATATGTTAAATGGAAGGACATTCTAGAAGATGACAAGAGGAAGATGTGGAATTCTTTGAGAGTAAGTTTGTTACCCTTTCTACTTATGTGATATACTGAAATCCACTTAAATAGTTCAATTTGCTGATTGTACTTATGTTTGGTGTATAGTAAAGAATGAATTTCTTGTATTTTTTAGTTATTTTCTGCTTGTTCTTCATTTGTTTTATAACCTGTTAAATTAACAAGAATCTTGAAGATATTCAAACTCAAGTAAAGGATTTTCATAGTTATTATCACCTAGCCCAAGAGCAACTTTTATATTTATTTGGAATTGTTGCTTAAAATTTGAGAAAAAAATGTAAGCATAGCTTGTGAAAGAGTATATGAATTTTGAAATCAGATTTGGTATACCATGTACTCCTTAGCAAACAACTGGGTAGTGGGTTATTACAAATAATAACAATTTATCTATCATTGCAGCAAAAGTTTGCCCTTAATGAAGAACCGCACGTCCAAAAAGCTGTGTATAGGCAATTGAATAGCCAATACAGGTCATATCGATATAGGTTGCACAAACCTTGTATATGAAGCTGATGAGATTAGACTGCAAAATCATCCATCAGGTATTAGCCAAAATGACTAGAAACATCTTGTCAAATGCTTTGGATCTGATGACTTCAAGGTAAAAGTTAATTCATTTTGATATCACAAATAATTCCTATGTTCATGTCTTTTGTTTATTCTTTTCCAGTTTGATACAGAAAGTTAGTGAAAGAAACAAAAAGAATCAGGAAAGCAGAAGATCAGTCACATTTCTGGGACAAAGGGCTTTGCAAGGATCAGCCATGATAATGTAATCTCATTAAAGTTTTAATTTCCATTAGATATTATGATTATCAGAGAACCTAATATTGTCATTAATTTATGTTACAGCGTGATCCAACTACAGGAGAGGAACCGACGCGAACTGTCTTGTGGTATTTGACACGATTCAGCAAAAAAAAGAACAAATGGGCAGATGAAACTTCACAGGAAATCTATGTAAGTTACATGTTCGTAGAACTTTTCCTACTTAAGCTTAGCTATTCAATTATAGATTCATCAATAAGTCGTGCTCCTCTGCAAGATAAAAAAAATTGTAGAACTTTGTTTGTGCTATTTGTGTCTATCCCAATGTTGTAAGTTTTAGTTTTGGGTAACATGGGAATTGGATGAACAAAACCCTTAGAATGACATCGTACATATGCTTTTGGTATTTTTAAATAATGATCTTGGTCTCTTGTGTTTTTAAGATCGCTTCAAGTAGAGTTATTCCAAACACCATTGGATTATGACGAGGACTTAAGATCATAAAAATGGAAGATTGTTCTATCTTGTGAAGCAATTCTTGGCAGACTTATTTAGGCATGTTTTGGCTTATTTATGTTTTATCCATAGTTGTATTTGTTCATTTGTGCATTTCTTAGTATAAAAATTGTAACTTTTAATTTGTTCTTCGGGTTCTAATTACATGCTACCCAACATTTTGGTACTCCGTTGATGTGTTGCCCAATAGTTTGAGTTAGTTTTAGAGCAATTGAGACTTAACAATAAGCAAGTAAAACTGTGAAAAATTTGCAATTAAGGAAAATAGAGAGGATTATGATAGCTTTTAAGTTTTGCGAGTTAATTCCCTTTCTCTTTTCTCGAGCTTATGTTATATTTTAAATGTATTTTTATTGCTGATGTAGTTAAAGTATGGAGGAGATTATTTAACGAAATCACTAGTGAAATAGTATTCCTTTTCTCCCCTTTCTTCTCTAAATCCACAGACCAAAGGGATCCTTAAAGCTTATCGCCATTACAAGAATCCATTGCGTTACTGTAGCATTTTATTGAATAGTGTAGCTTCTGAGATAATTATATTCGCTAGTCAGTTCAACATCTTGGGAAGTTTATTTTTTCAAATTACTGGTCAGATTATCAACTTTTTTATTCTTTCTTTTTATTTTCTTTCAAACAGTCTCTATGAAGGCAAGATACAAACTGCCACATTTTAAAAATTGGGGGTCTAAGAAGAGAAGTATTGATTACTGATAATTAACTTTCCCTCAAGTGATTCAAACCAACTCTGATCTTGTAAAGTGTTGGCAAGTTGATCCAGAGCTTGGCAATGTCTAGTTCTGTTAAGGGCATAACTTTGAACAGTGAAATCCTATGAAATGCATGCATGATTAAGTTAAGTTTTTACTTTTGGAAGGAAAATTATATAGACATTGATATGATTAAATACAACTTTTAGCATTTCACTATATCGTGGTTTTTGAATTCTTTGAGACAGAGAGACATTCCTAAGACATCTTGTTTAAATGTTCTTCACTTGTTTATGTACCAAAGTGGATATATGAAATGTTCGGAAATTGAAGGATGGTTTTTTATTTTACAACTGTGTTTATGCAGGAGAAGTTAATGAGTTTAGCAACTCAACCCTTGGAGGAGGGTGCTACTACTATGACTGAGGATGAGAGGTTCATTCAAGTTCTTGGATCGGAGTGATCAGGACGGATATGAGGCCGTGGAGCTGGTTCAAATCCTAGATCATTTGAAGCTAGTCAGCAAACTCATCGTGCACAACTAGAGAGGGAGAATGAGGAATTTAGGAGGCAAAATGAAGCAGATAGAAGGCGTTTAGAATTGTTAGAGTTGGAGAATAGCGAGATGGTTTCAAGAATTGAGTCCCTTGCTTCCCAGCTAGCCTCACAAGCTGCAATGCACTCTCAATTTGCAACTTTTCTTGACCAGTTTAGGCAGCAAGGGCAGAGTTGCTCCCCTCCTTGTGGTAAAAACTCTTTCTATTGTTAATTAGTTAAGCCTTTCAGATGGTCTCCAAATTTAGAATAGTACTAACATGTACACCATATGTTTCACTTGTAGAATGGAGACCCTTGAAGTTATTGACCATGGACTCTTTTTGTATATTTTGAAGCTACTGACCATGAACTCTTTTGTATATCTTAAGGTTTATTAATTATGATATCTTTTGTATATTGAAAGGCCTATTAATGTTGATATTTTTGTATATCTAAGGCATTATGATCATGATTTCTTTTGAATATTATCAAGTTATGAGGTAAGTTGTTCATGACCCTTTTTTTTTTTTTTTTGTAATCAAGGTGTTAGTACTTGTAATTGAATTTTGTATATGCAAGTCTCTTGTAATTTGAATTAGCTATGTTTCAGTTTTAAATTTATTACATGTTAGCAATCAGTTTTGTTCTGATATATTAAATCATATACATACTATTTGTAATGAAAAAAAAAACCATTTTTCCTTTGATAGTGGCAAGGTTAATTCATCACAAAAAATAATGTAGTAACCACTTGTGTCCGTCACTAAAACTTTCAATGGCAAATTTTCTTGTCAATAAATCACTTTGGTAAGGTAAATAGTAATAAAAAAAAATTTCTCATGATAATTATTGTGACTATAGGTATATTTTAGTGATGAGTTATTTTTCCACAAAAGGTTCCAATATTTTGTGATGACTTTTGTGGTGACTAAAGAAACTTTTTTGTGTCAAGAGATTTCTCACCACAAAAAGTTTAATATTAGTGGCAACTTTTAGTTGACACTAAAAACTAACCTTTTGTGACAATTACTTGTTGTGGCTAAATATGCACACTTTTGTGGCGACTTTTGTTACTTTTGACACTAAATGATTTAGTTGCAATACAATTAGTCACGACCTAGTGACAACCATCTTTCTCCTTACTAAAAGTTTTACTGACAAAATTTTACTTTTTAGTGGCGACATTTTGTGCCACTAAAAGTCACTTTTCTTGTAGTGTTGTTTTTCAACCTCAGATAATCCTTTTTCCAATGACCCAATTCTCTGCAAAAAGCACACTCATCCTTTGTCGGAATTCTTCTTCCATTGAAAAAAGCTCTTCTCAATTTGGAACAAGATTTGCTTCGGCCCTTTTCTTGCTTTCTGCTTTCTAATCTACCCCTTATCATCAAAGCCTTGGATGTATCGGTTTGGGCTTGTTTGTCTCTTTTGCCGAATTCATTATTCATTAAGGCATTCGACACATCCTCAAACTTTATTGAATCTTTCCCATAAATTAAGGTTGCTGCCAAGCGTCTGTATGAATCGGGTAACGAATTCAACAATACTAAGGCCTTATCCTCATCCTCAATATCTTCATCCAAATTCAAAAAATTGGCTAACAATTTGTTGAAGACATTCAAGTGATCTAACATAGGCGTACCTAACTTATATTGAAAACGAAGCAACTTCCGCTTCAAATATAACTGGTTCTTGATGCTCTGTCATGTACTTGTCTTCAAACTTCTTCCATAACAATTTGGCCATATTCTCTCTCATCACAAAGTATTTGACATTCTTTGCGAGGTAGAGACGAATAGACCCACATGAGCACCAAACTATTCATCTTCAACCGCTCTAATTGGTTTAAACATATTAACATTTTTTCATGGTATAACTAAATATAAAATATTCAAAATAATGAGCTGCATATAATAATTTACACCAACTTAAAATCATGAGTTACAACTATTGGCCATTGAAATCATAAGCTACATTATTGTGTTGTCCGACTTAAAGTTATAGCACAACCTTAGCTTTTAAAATGACAAAGGAATAAATCACTTTTGTACAATAAATGATGCATGCTTATGGTAAATAAATTACAACTCTGGCTATTTGTCGAATTTTGATTGCAAAAATAAATTGCAACTAACTTATTCGCAGTGCTTGTTTAAACATAATCTAAACACCAAGAACACTAAAAATTCATGAGTCTATAAACAATTTCTGATAAAACATAAAGGTAAATGGTATAAAATTTTCATATTAGGATTGATATTTTCGTATAGATTTGAATTCAGCAAATCTTTAGCTTCTTCAGACTGAATATTTTTGCACAAAGTGAAGCCTACAAGATCCGAAATTTCAAATATTTAACTTCTTCAAATGGAACATTTTTGCTGATACAACTACATGAAGTGACACAACCAAAAATTATGGAATCGTGTGTAATTTAACAAAACATTCAAATTGGATTTAACAAATAATACTGCAGAAAAAAGTGTCCCGACCCTGCGGGGATAATGGATGCCCATGGCTGAAATGTTGAATCTCAATTGCCATCTAATAAATAATATGCTTCTACCTACCAAAAAAGGGGGTGAAACGTCGCTACGTATGGTTCTGAAGTTCATTTATTTTTATTAATAAAACCAGGTACTACCAAATAAGTTTTCTCAGAAAAAGAAAAAAAATTTTTTTTACTCTAACTTAAAACTAATGTGGCATCCTGTGTGAATGCTGCATCAACAAGTGTAAATGCTTGTGGTCAAATCAATTCTTATTTTCTTTAGTTTCGTATATTCCTATTGTAAAAAAAATGTAAGTTGACCCTGAAAATGAAATTTTGACTTTCCGATCGAGCAGTGCTGCTGAACAGAGTGTAGATCTGGAAAAGAGATCTAGAATAAAATTCAATGCGTATCTCTTCTTGACTTGGCTTGATAAGCCTGCATTATGCTTGTGGTCCCTCTAATTAACTTTTTTGGATGTAAGAGACTCATGAGTCACGATGTACAATATTACAAGTTACTTCAATTCTTGGCTTGAGAAGCTACTATTACCCATGTGATCAATTTAATTAGACTAGTGCCATGCTCTTTAAATTTTGTACAGTAAGATGTTGCATGTGGCATTGAGATCATCTTCAATAATGGTTAGTGGTTAGGGCACTTTAACATAGGCCCACCTTCAATAATGAGCTTGTTTGGATGAATGAAAGCAGTAGGAAATTGGAGAAGAAAGAGCGATTGGCTACACTTTACTCCATGTGGTTAGCCCCATTTTTACTTTCCTCCCCTATAGTTAAAAGTGAACACTTAACCCCTGTGGTTTTGGACTAAAGTGAAACTACTAATGTATTTCACAATAGCTCCACATAGGGATTAAGTGTGAAAATTAGTCCCATAGAGGAGTGTTTAAGTGTTAAAATTAGTCTCACGTAGGTGGGTTAAATTGCAGCATTATCCTCATGTAGGGGGTTAACTCCAAAATTAACTTCGCAAAGGGGGTTAAGTGTTACTAATATTTTTGGCCAATTCTAAATTTTTTTATTAGTTTTACTTTAGTCCGAAACCACAAGAGGGTTAAGAGTCCACTTTTGAAGTACAAGGGGGTAAAGTAAAAATTGGCCCACAGGGTAAAATATAATTAACCCGAAGTAAAAGTTAGCCCCACAAAGGTTTAATTGCAGCATTATCCCTACATAGGGTTTAACCTCAAAATCAACATCACAATGCGGTTACATGTTAACTTTTTTGGTGAATTTAAGAATTTCATCAGTTTCGAGGGAAATTTTAAAAGTTCCACTTTAGTTTGAAATCACAGGGGGTTAAATGCTCACTTTTGAAGCACAGGGGATAAAGTGAAAATGGGTCCAACCATAGGGAGGTAATGTGTAATTGACCCTGGATTTTTTTTTTATCAATATTGAGGAAAATCTAAGTTATGTCACTTTAGTCCGAAACTGAAGGGGATTAAGTGTCTATTTTGAAACACAAGGGAGTAAAGTGAAAATGTTCTAACCACGAGGGGTAAAATGTAATTAATCCTAATTTATATCACTTAAGTTCCTCCATTTTTTTATCAATTTTAATTGGGCAATCGTTAACAAATACAAACATTGAAGGCTCAAAAAGTGTGGCCAAAACATTTAGCAACACTTTTTGTTCTGACATTAGTCATTGCTTCAACAACAGCTAGCATTACATGGCTAACTCTATGCTTCAATTTTAACCGGTTATTGTCAATCGAAAGACATAAAGAGGCTGTTTGTCATTGCTTATTTGCCCATTTTAAGCAGTTCTGGTGGCCCAAACTGCTTATTGATCTGTTTGTTTCAGCAAAATTATAAGCAGATTTGGTACAAAAAGCAGTTTGACAATAAGCAGGTGGGGGGTGCTTTTTAAGATTATCTCTATATTTGACCAATTCACAGCATATTAACCAAACACCCAAACCATAATAAGCAGTTCTACTTTAAGCAGTTCTACTAACCACAATCAACATCGCATAAGCATAAGCACAGACAAACAGGCTCAAAGTGCAGGAACTAAAGACAAATTTTAGTTTCTTGCAGCCTTCGGCTAAAAAATTATGACGCATCACGCCTATTTTGTAATATTTGTAATTTCCTATTTTTATATTAATGAATTTCTTCTTCGATATCTGTTTTTTTTATTTAAATAAGTACTTGTAAATTCGATGTCGTTTAAAACCCATGTCTATAAGTTTTATTACGATTAGGTTTCCGTCGTTATTATTTTGTACCATTTAGATTTTTTATGTCGACACTGAAAACAAAATTGGAACTCGAATAGAAATTCCATATATGTTTATTAATTCCATATATGTGTTTTGTAAACATTTAATAGAAATTTGGTATTAAATACTCAATTAGGAGAATTATTTGGTTTAAAGACACAAAGGAAATCTTTTTGGTAATAAGGACATTATTCAATAAGTTAATTTAGAGTAAGTCATTTGACTAGTTGACCACATATTTTTGGGACATATTTACCCTTATTTGTCATTTTTATTTCTCTTTCTTCATCTCTCTCTCTCTCTCTCTCTCTCAGCAACATCACCGACCACCACCAACCGAGACCACCGCCGTCGCCGGGGACCTTCGTCGTCGGTACCACCACTATCGTCGGCATCTCTTCTCCATCGCCGATCAATGGCGATGTTGTCCTCATCACCAGCAATGTCATCGCTCACCACCACCGTTTTACACCATCCCCGTCGCACACCACTGCCATCGCGAGCCAAACACCGCCATCTCGCGAGCCAACCACCACCATCTCCGAGCCAACCACTATCTCCGAGCCAAACACCACCATCTCAGAACCAACCATCACCATCTCGCGAGCCAACCACCACCATCTCCGAGCCAGCGGCACCATCAGTCACCACCACCAAAGCGAGCATTTTCACGAGCAAATCCGGCCACCAGTGCACCAATCCACCATCTTCTTCTTCTTCTTCTTCTCCTCCTTTTTTTTTTTTTTTTCATTTTTTTGTGAAATTTATCAAAAAAAAGTCAGTAACTTTCTTAACATTTTTTCCCAGAGTTTGATATCAACAGTAATAGTTGTTTGATAGATCTCGTTGAGTAGGCTGTAAACATATAGATTTTATGCAAAAAATAAGTTACAGATTGATATGAATGCTCAAATTTGTAAAAAGTTTTTTCGATGTTTGGCAGAATACTTTTTTGTGAAATTTCACAACTTTTTTTTTCTTTTGAAATTTTCACAACTTTTCGGTGCTGGTATGAGAAATTAAATTTCAAAAACTTGTTTTGTGATCATTTCATATTGATGTGGTAGTTTGGTTGTGAAGAGATCGTCAGGTGAGATCGTGATGGTGATCAGCAAAGGTTTGGTATGGCTGTGGTGGTTTCATGAAATTTCACGAACTCTGTGAAATTTCACAACTTTTTGTTGATAAATTTCACAACATATATATATATATATATATTTTTTTTAATTTCACAAGTTTTTTCGGTGGTATAAGAAATGAACTTTCTGAAAGTTGTTTTCTGATTATTGTATGTTGATTTGGTGTTTTGGTTGTGAATGAGGTCAATCAAGTGAAGTGGTGGTGGTTGGTGGAGGCTTAAGGTCGTGATGGTGGTCGTTAGAAGTAAGGTGAGGTGGTGGTGGTTGGTGGAGGCTTAAGGTCATGATGGTGGTCGTCGGAGCTCAGGCGAGGTCGCCAGAGCTCAGGCGAGGTGATGGTAGTGGTCGCCGGAGGTCAGGCGAGGTAGCCGGAGATGTAGGGGGTGAAACTCTTTTGGTGTAGACCAATATTGGGGTAGATTTGTCAAAATACCAAGGAGTGTACCTTCTCCCAAATGTTTTTACTGGTTATACCTAAACCACTATACTTTCCTTAATTTGGATTAATTGCTAATTGCCCCAACATTTAAATAGGACCCGTATTGTCACATTAGACCCAAACTAAGTTAGTACACGAACCTGTATTAATTCCATATATGTGTTTCACTTGGCTCGAGAAAAGTACACGCACAAGGATGACATCATTGTACCCTCGGACATGATCCCATGATTTAAGGAAAACTATCAACCACCACATCTCTTTTTCACTAACCCACATCACCTCACATCACACCACCATGCCACCCTACATCCCTCCTAAACACCCTCTTACACATCTACAAATATATATATGTATAAGTATATGTATATGTGTGTATAGGTATATACATATACCCGTGGCAATCGTGTCGTGTTGGGTCATATCCGTGTCGTGTCATAATTGTGTCATTTCTAAACGTATCAAAAACCTAAATTCATACTCGACTAATGCAATTCATGAGTCTCCCATTTAACCCACTAACCCATGTACTGAGCAAGGCATTTTACCTAGACCTTTTTCTTGTACGTGTGACGTGTCCCAAGATTTCTTGACCCATTATAATATTGAGTCTTGTCTCTTTCTCTTTGTTGTCAAGAACTTCACAAAGAAGAGGACTAGAGTGTGGAGAGTTGGTGGCGGTTGTATTATGATAGAGATGATTTTTCCCTAATTCAGAGTCTGCATATATAGTCATGTTGTGCTACCATCAAAAATTTTTTAACAGCTTAGATCATTACAATTTTTAACCATAAAAAAAGAACTTTCTTAAAAAAAAATGATTGCAATACTTGGTTTTTTTTTTTTAAATGCATATATCCAAAAACACCCTCTGTAATCGGGTTAAACGGGTTGACAATTAAAACATGACCCAACCCATTTATTAATCGTGTTAAATAGGTCGATCCGTTTATGACCCATGCCCGTATAAGCTAAATCCAAACTCGTTTCATTCGTGTTGGGTTCATGTCGTGTTGCCGTGTCGTGTCAAAAATTGTCACCCCTATATATATATATATAGAGTGAGAGAGAGAGAGAGAGAGAGAGAGAGAGAGAGAGAGAGAGAGAGAGAGAGAGAGAGAGAGAGAGAGAGAAATTCCACTCTCTTTGCCTATAAATACACAACACTCTCACACACTACAACACTCTCACAATCTTAAATCTTAAGGAGAGAGAGAGAGAGAGAGAGAGAGAGAGTTCTATGAAAAGAAACGGGAGACGGGGAGGAAGAAGGGAAAAGAGAAAGAACAATTGGTAAGCTATTAAAGCTTTGAAGCTCAAAGCTAGCACACACATACCCACACCCCAAGACCCTCAAATGTGAGTTTTCTAACTCACTTGGTGTATTATTAGACGTATTTTTGTTGTGATTACAATAGCTACACACATATACACGTATGCATTTCCGAATTATACGTATAGGCGTAAAAAGTCAATGTTTTGTAAACATTAACGGAAACGCATTCCGTGAATGAAATATGGTAGATTTAGACCCCATATAACCCCGGTTAAAACTGTTCCCGACAACTATTTCGTATCACGACGAATGAAGCATTTAAAGCTTAGTCATTTTTCGGCTTTTTCCATTTTTTTCGCAGAAACTGTTAGGAAGTAGGTTCTGTCTGAAAAATTGTAGAGCTCGTCGAGACGATCAATTTTGTTGGCCCAAAAGTGGAAACCTTAGAGGGGGGGTGAATAAGGTTTTAGCGGAAATTAACCTTTTAGAAAACTTAATTACAAATTAAACAAGATCACAAGCAATTAACTAAAAAGAGAAGGGAAGAGAAACTTGCAAACCGATTTTTCAAGTGGTTCGGCAATCGCACCCCGCGGCCTACGTCCACCCCTCAAGAACACATCTTGAGGATTCCTTTACTCCGATCTACTTCACGGGTGTAGACCAAACCGTTTCCCGGAGCACTTACGGGTGTGCACCAAACCGTTACAAGAGCCTATGATCTCTCCCAAAGAAGAACTCCTCTTCTTTGCACACAAGGGCTACTAACCCTCAACCTTTATAATTGATTTGATACAAATTGAACTCTCTCTCTCTAGAGTGGATAATACAATTTGAAGCTCACACAATAACTCCTTAGTGAGTAGATAATACAAATAAAAGCTCACTACAATTTGCTCTCTCAAGAATTACAATTGAAATCTAGAGCAAATTGATTTTTCACTCAAACTAGGGCTCAAATAATAATGTTTAAAGATCAAAGAGATGAGTGATCAATACTATGTTTTCCAATCAAAAACTCAACCCCAAATAGCTTGGGAAAACATGTATTTATAGGCCTTGGAAGATTATAGCCGTTGGTGGCACATTTGGTAATTAAAAGCCCCTTTAAAAACTAGTCGTTATGTGTTTTCAGGTCGATTCAGTCGACTGAAACATGAAGCAGTCGACTGCCCCTTAAAGCAGTCGACTGAGATGTGTTTACAGAAGGTTCTGTTTGCATTCTGCTCAGTTCGGTCGACTGCCCAGTCGACTGCCCTTCCCAGTTTGACAACTTGACACATCTCCACTAAAATGGCCATAACTTCCTCTACAAAACTCGGATTTTCGATCCGTTTGATGTTTTGGAAACTAGATTCAAATACATTTCCAACCATATAAGATTCAACAATTAATTATTTTCCAATTGGTTGGGGCATTGCTTTAAAGATGATCCATTTAAAATTTGTTTCCAAAACTTTAACTTTTAGCATTTGTTTGAGCCCCTATGAGTGTGAGATCAAGATGCCTTACATTGATGGTCCTAGACTTCAATCAAGGATGAAATATCTTCAAGCTTGATCCTTGTTGAGCTCTTTGTAATCTTGATCTACATCAATTAAATCTCATGCACACAAAGATGTTAAAACATTGATACAATATTAAAACATGAGATTATATATGAGCATAAAAATGACTATGATAATAACAAGGAATGAAACATTATGAATCAAGTAATTATCATAGCATATTTGACATCATCAAAACATAATTAAACATGCCTTAATATACCTTAAGGCTAACAATCTCCCCCTTTTTGATGATGGCAAACAACCAATGAAGGATATGCCAATATAAGCGCAAATGGTCATTTTCATATTATCATTCATAATGGATATTATATTGTTGAAGAACATGAATGATAATTACTCAATTACTTCTCCCCAATACTTCTCATATTTCTCCCCCTTTGACATTATCAAAAAGATTTGGGGATAAAAAGCAGAGCTCCCCCTCACAATAGGCATACAAATCAAAAAGTCAAAATGATACCAAAAATAAACAACTATAACCACATGTGAGAAAATTAATATATGAAAGTGCTCCCCCTAAGTATGTGTAATGATAAAAGATACCAAAAAGATGTGAAAAGAGAGCATATTCTCCCAAAAGATACCAATTATAAAGTTGGAGAACTCAAAATCAAAGATAAACAAAAATTATCAAAACAGTCGACTGTATCGCAGGAGCAGTCGACTGAAGAACAAATTAGGGCTCAGAAATTTGGGGCTAACAGAGGTTCAGTCGACGCCTCAGTCGACGGAAGAAGGCAGGGATTAAGGATGCAAAACCAGTCGACGCCTCAGTCGACTGAACAATGCAGACTCAAAAAATTCAAAGCCTCACAGCTAAATCAGTCGACTGTGTCGGGGTACCAGTCGACTGCTTTGTTCAGCAGTACATAAAAATGACAGTTTTAGCAGTAAAAGCATATCATCATTTTTCAAAAAAGCAATAAGTATGCAAATCTAAACAAATTAATCTATCCTACTCCTACTAGGCTTAAGGTAAGAGATTTAACCATTGTCCAAGTGCCTCTTGGATGCAACATTTGCCGAGGTAGTAGGAAAGACCCTTTCCATTGTCATGAGGCAAAGATTGACAATTTCTTCACAATTTGAGTCGTCGTCCGATGATTCGCTCTCGGAACTACTATTAGTGGCCTTGATTGTCTTCTTTTTGTGTTTTTCCTCCTTGGATGACTTCTTTCCCGATTCTTCTTTCTTTAGAAACTTTGCAATTTTTCGGGTGATCTTCGTCATTTCCTCATCCTCATCACTTTCAACATCTTTCATCTTTTTCTTTGAGCTTGAGGATTTTAAAGCCATGTCTCTCCTTTTGGCCTCTTTCACTTCCAATTCCTTGTCTTCACTTTCGAAGACGGCCAATTCCATTTCATGAGTTATAAGAGAACCCATGAGTTGTTCCAAGGAGAGTGTTGAAAGCTCCTTTGCTTCACGAACCGCCGTGACCTTTGGTTGCCAATCCTTTGGTAAAGACCTAAGCACTTTCTCAATCATTTCTTCATTAGTATAAACTTTACCAAGGTTTTTCAAGTTATTAATAAGAATGGTAAAACGAGAAAACATATCTCCAATAGATTCATATGGCAACATTTTAAACATTTCATAAGTTTGAACAAGAAGATTTATTTTTGATTTCTTAACTTGATTAGTACCTTCATGAGCAACCTCAAGTTTATCCCAAATTTCCTTTGCGGACTCGCAAGAGGAAATTCTATTGTACTCATTAGGGTCTAAACCACAATATAATAAATTCATTGCCATAGCATTTATTTTTATGAGTTTCTTATCGGCATCATTATATTCATCTACCGTCTTTGGAATAGAAAAACCATTTTCAATTTTTGTAGGTAGATGAGGCCCTTTGACCACAATTTGCCATAAATCAAAATCTTGAGAAATCATATAGATTCTCATTCTATTTTTCCAATAGGCATAGTTTGAGCCATTAAAACATGGTGGTCTTAATGTCGATTGACCCTCACAATAATAAATGCAAGAAGAGTCGGTTTTCATTTGGATCTTAACTCAAATTTTTAAAATATTTTGAAAATAGAAGAGCCGAAGCTCTGATACCAATTGTTGGCCCAAAAGTGGAAACCTTAGAGGGGGGGTGAATAAGGTTTTAACGGAAATTAACCTTTTAGAAAACTTAATTACAAATTAAACAAGATCACAAGCAATTAACTAAAAAGAGAAGGGAAGAGAAACTTGCAAACCGATTTTTCAAGTGGTTCGGCAATCGCACCCCGCGGCCTACGTCCACCCCTCAAGAACACCTCTTGAGGATTCCTTTACTCCGATCTACTTCACGGGTGTAGACCAAACCGTTTCCCGGAGCACTTACGGGTGTGCACCAAACCGTTACAAGAGCCTATGATCTCTCCCAAAGAAGAACTCCTCTTCTTTGCACACAAGGGTTACTAACCCTCAACCTTTACAATTGATTTGATACAAATTGAACTCTCTCTCTCTCTAGAGTGGATAATACAATTTGAAGCTCACACAATAACTCCTTAGTGAGTAGATAATACAAATAAAAGCTCACTACAATTTGCTCTCTCAAAAATTACAATTGAAATCTAGAGCAAATTGATTTTTCACTCAAACTAGGGCTCAAATAATAATGTTTAAAGATCAAAGAGATGAGTGATCAATACTATGTTTTCCAATCAAAAACTCAACCCCAAATAGCTTGGGAAAACATGTATTTATAGGCCTTGGAAGATTATAGCCGTTGGTGGCACATTTGGTAATTAAAAGCCCCTTTAAAAACTAGCCGTTATGTGTTTTCAGGTCGATTCAGTCGACTGAAACATGAAGCAGTCGACTGCCCCTTAAAGAAGTCGACTGAGATGTGTTTACAGAAGGTTCTGTTTGCATTCTTCTCAGTTCGGTCGACTGCCCAGTCGACTGCCCTTCCCAGTTTGACAGCTTGACACATCTCCACTAAAATGGCCATAACATCCTCTACAGAACTCGGATTTTCGATCCGTTTGATGTTTTCGAAACTAGATTCAAATACCTTTCCAACCATATAAGATTCAACAATTAATTATTTTCCAATTGATTGGGGCATTGCTTTAAAGATGATCCATTTAAAATTTGTTTCCAAAACTTTAACTTTTAGCATTTGTTTGAGCCCCTATGAGTGTGAGATCAAGATGTCTTACATTGATGGTCCTAGACTTCAATCAAGGATGAAATATCTTCAAGCTTGATCCTTGTTGAGCTCTTTGTAATCTTGATCTACATCAATTAAATCTCATGCACACAAAGATGTTAAAACATTGATACAATATTAAAACATGAGATTATATATGAGCATAAAAATGACTATGATAATAACAAGGAATGAAACATTATGAATCAAGTAATTATCATAGCATATTTGACATCATCAAAACATAATTAAACATGCCTTAATATACCTTAAGGCTAACAAATTTTTATATAGGATTCGCCTATTTTCGTTGAGAAAATAAGAGAGATATGATTGTTTGAATATTTAGGCATGAATAGTGATATATATATACTGTTAGGCTCTAAACAGAGCTCTCTCTCTTTATTAAAAAGAAGGCCTCTCTTTTGACCGCCAGATCCAGTTTTTAAACATGATCTGATGGTCAAAACGGAGGCCCTCTCTTAAATAAACAGAGGGCGCCCTCTCAGGAGAATTTTTGTATATATATATATATATATATATTTTTACATCAGCTTTTAGTGACCAACAAAAACATTTTTAACGAAAAAAAAATTTGTCGCTAAAGGTGAAAAATCTCGTCACTAAAAGAGTTTTTTTCTTCGCCAAGAGTTGGTACTTTGTGTGGACTCTATTAGACAATCTTTGCTAGAGTTGGTACTTTGTGTAGACTCTAGTAGGTAAATAGTTGGTACTCTGTGTAGACTCTAGTAGTTAAGAGTTGGTACTTTGTGTAGACTCTATAGGCAACAATTGGTACTTACTGTGGCCTCTTGTAGATTGACCCATTTGCTAGTTAATGAAGTATACATTAAGTTTAGTGCAATCCATTCGTAAGCTTGATTTAGAAATTAGAGAATGATCAAGTAAAGTCAAATGTATCGATTATGCATGTTATTATTATTGTCTCACTCATAACTACCATGTCATCAATAATAGTTAATGTCATAAAGATATGTTTATCAAATGCTTAGTCCAACATTTTCGTTGTATTTGTTGTAATAGTATATTAACTGCTTGTGTTAGGAGTGATCGGTTAGACCACTTAATTAGCTTCAAAAGCTAATGGCTCAATTGCCCTAGACATATTACATCTAGGCTATACAGAAGAAGCTTATCGATGCAACTATCAGGAAGACTAACCAAGAACTCAATGGGAGGACTCCTAGGACGGTTATCCCGATGGGGACTACCAGGAAGAGTACTACGATGAAGGGCATGCAATCCAGTCTAATCATATATTATGATTTCCTTTATGTTTTAACTATCTTTTGTTTGATGTAATATTTTGATTGGCGTAGCTCGCCTCAACTACTTTCGTGGTTTTCATTTAGAACTTATGATGTAATAGCTAGCACCTTGACGATTAAGTTCTCCCATGAATATCAATAGACGTTTTATGTTTCGATTTATGTTATCACTATGTTGGAATGCTTGCAAAGGACAAATCAGTTAATGTAACTAGTCATGGCTTACGGACCCAGAACAAAAACTTTCATTTCCTCCTAATTTCTGCTACTCCGAGGCATGACAATTTTGGTCATGGGTGTCTCATTATATTTCTTGAAAATTAGGCAAGAGCCTCATATTTTGAAACATTGGAGCATTTTAGGGTTCATAGAATCATAAAATACATCGGTTGAATAGATTTAAGTGTGTGAGAGATGCCTTTTATTTTTTACTAAACAACAGATGCCTTTTATTGCGTAAGAGTAATTGTCCTCAAAATTCATTCTTAAAACACATGTTTTTGTCAATAGAAGTTTAATGTTAATGTTAGGGAATGGTATTGGTTAGAAATTTTGGTAAAAAGTCCCCCACCCCAAGTCTTTTGTTAGACTAGAACTACTCTAAACAAAAATCCCGATGAGTTGTGAAAATTCACTAAATTTTCAAATCCATTGATTTCGACGAGTTGTGAAATTTTACTTAAAAACCACATAAATAGACAATGGCAAGGAAGACGAAAAAAACACATACTCCATAAAATAAAATTAAAAATACAAAAAAATAAATAAATAAATAAAGACAAAAAAGAAAGCAAATGGCTTATGGAATTTGAAACTTGAGGTTATTGTTGCTGAGACAACATATGTAGGGCACGACTCTCCTTTAGTTGTTCCAACATTATTGTTTGTGTCTCTATTTGTCTTGTTAGTACCTCGAGTCGTGCTTTCAGTTCATCAAGCCCTGTCTGCATGGTAGTAATGTTTGAATCTAGTTCAGCAAGTACAGGGTCACCAACTATAGTTTCAAGCTGTTCTCTCGTCTCTTTTGAAAAATCATCAGATCTATATGTCACTGTATCATCATATTTTATGTCATCATCTTCTGTTTTATCATCAACAATAGTCTCATCTGGTACCGCAATTTCCTCTTCACCTAAATCATTCTTCAACTCTTTAGCAGCACTATCTTCAGCAACATCCATATCTATGTGTAACTTCATATTGCAAAGTTTGTCACCTAATGAGGATGATTCTCTTCGCAGACCAGGCAAAATCTGCGAAGGAAAACAAGTATTAATGTAGAACATCTAAAATTATAAATATATAAAGGAGTCTAGTATTAATTCAGCAGAACTTCTAGCAATTCTTGAGGCAGTAGTGCTTTTTTTTCATCTGACACATGATGCTAGGAACATGGATTAGTTATTAAAAGTGACTCAAAGGTTGTGATCTCTTGGATCTTGGATGGTGGCGATAAGGTATGGAAACATAATTTTCAGTTAAATGAGCGAAATCTATGGAGTAATCTAAGATCGATCGAAGATTTACATACTCCACGTAGTGCGATGGCATAGATGGTTATTTGGCAAAATCTAGAGTACGTTGGTCTGACCCTTTTGTGTTATGGTTGTAATGAGTGGTCGGAGAGTATTAATCCTAGTTTTTTTATGCTTAGTGGAAATAGTAAGGTTTCATGACGTTGGTTGGGGTGATTTTCGTATGATCTTTTGGGGGGGGGGGGGGGGGGGGGGGGGGCGGGGGGGGGGGGGGGGTATTTTTGCCTAGTTAGATTGATAACGTTTCTCAATTGGGGTGTTTATTTATGAGACTTTCTATCTTGTGTGTGTGAGTTATGGTTTTCCTATTATAGAATTCCATTCCTGGGGGGTGCTTCGGGTATGTCGAGTTTCTTTTATGTGTGTGTCTTTTGGGTAGGTGGTTAGTATGGGGCTAGAGTGTAGGTGATATTGTGGGTGCGGTGGTTTCGAGGGGGATGTCAGGACGACATTGATGTTTTTGTTTTCAGTCGGGGTGGGTGTTTGGTTTTTAATGAGTGTCTCTCGGTGGTCTCCGTAGGGTACGCTAGTGATTTCTTGTGTCGATTTCGTTCCCTGTTAATTTTTTCAGGTTAAGGATTATATCAGTTTATTCAGTTAGTTCATGACTAATTCTACTTTGGTTCATAACAGATAATGTTTAATCTAGGAAATTTAAGGATTTGGGGTATTTCTATGTCTTTGATTGGCATCTGACATTATTTTACTATTTGGCTGGAACTTTTGATATTAACGCTTCGGTTTGCGTTGTGTTTCTGTTGTTCGGTAGGTTAGGTGTGCATTTTCCTTTGTAGGTATGAGTCTTTGGTATTCTTGGATGGATATGTGTGTTTCGTAATGGGATTATGCATACTTAGATTGAGTCCATCATCGATTTTTCTGATCAATTGTAATCTGGTCTAGATTTTTCACATCATATTTCTTTGCTGCAGATCTGTTTTATTGATTCTACTTTCATCATCAAGACTTGTTTGCTGATTCATAGTACATTATCTTGACTTTGTGAAGTGGAGATAGTAAAGCTCCAGATATATATTGGTTTAGATTTTAATGGTTTAGTGGTAATTGCAGAGGGGTAAGTATAACAATTGGTGGGAATCTTTGATCGAAATGGGTGATGAAATCTTGTATTGCTTGCTTGTGGTATCTTGTTTGGTTTTCAACTTTTTAAGAGATTGATTTATGAATGTGATGATGTGTTGATTGGTTGAATTTTTTTTTTGAAGAGTGTTATTATGTATGGGCTGCTCTCTCTGTGTTTGTGGTTTATCCTAAGTGAGAGTTTCATGTTTATGGTTTTATGTGTGGGTTGTGAAAAACATTCTATCCTTTTGTTTATCAATGAATATATTTCTTGATGCTGTTTAAAAAAAAAACAATTACAAATATAGGCAAATTTTATGATCCTCTGATGCCTAGTAAATGAAGGGCAATGTAGGCAACTTTACCTCAGATATCACGCAATGAACATGAGCAACATAGTGGCATTCTGCACAGTAATAAGTAGGCTCGTGCAGCAGTCTATAATCCTCACAAGCATCACAGTAAAATTCTGCAGCATCATCTTCATAACAGGGGAATCGGTGAGGGTGAGGGGATGTAAGTGACATTTATGTTGGACAATAGGAGGTAACACAGGGAGACAATGTGCATGGAGATTGAAATCACACCGCAAGCATTTAAAGAAAGGATAAGAGCAGAGTAGATTACAAGCGTTGCAATTCAAAGCTGTTTGGGTTTCCAAGAAAGCAAGAGGATGTTGCATGTGGAGTTGACAGTTTACGAGGGGGCCTACAGGGAAAGCACATTTACTGTCTAATAAGAAATCACAATCCCGACATTTGTAGGCAAAATACCCTTCAAAACTATGCCATGTCTTAGTGCATACCACACATTTATACCATATGCCATTGTTATGAGAGTGCCTATGCTCATCAAGAAGGCTAAGAATGTGTTCAGGGTGATAGGGGTGCTCTGGTATTTGACGGGGCAAGCAAGCACATGACTTGTGGAGCAACCTTTGACAATCAAGACAAACATAGATTGCATCCTCCTTCACCAAAGGTTGCAGGCATGCAGAGCAAGAGAAAGGCAAATAGTCCTTTAGTTTGTTGCAAGTAATCAAGGGATGTGGATGAGTGATAACACATTTAGGATCACTTTCTTCGTTGCTTTTATCATTTGTGATTGGCATCAAGGAAGCACAAACAACGTCAAGCTCGAAATCACATAACAAACAATTAAAGGAAAAGCCCTTAATCCCGACTCCACAGGCATAACATCTAGTTGCTGTATGGAAGTCAGGGTTGAGGGTGAGACGGTGGGTTTTGTGAAATGGATGTTGGATCTCTTGGGGGAGTCTAGCACATGATTCATCCAGGAAGAGTCGACACTCAACACAAACAAATATCGGAGCCTTGTTTAGGGGTAGGAGGCAAGAAGAACACTTAGCATCAAAACCGCTTTTGAAATCACAAATAATCAACGGATGTGGGTGAGTGAGTTTCTTAACAATCTTTTGTTGAGACATACCTTTGGCAGGCGTAAGATGAGCACAATTAAGGTCAATATCAAATCTGCACTTCAAACAACGATAGGCGAATCCCCCATTACCCCACTTTCCACAAATCTTGCAAATAAGAGTGCCTACTTTTGCAGGAAGGAGAGAGAGTTTGTGTTGCGGGTGGCATGGATGTTCGATCTCTCTTGGCAATTCCGAGCACGAATTATGGATGGAAAAATTGCATTTTGCACAACAGTAGGAGAGTATTGAGATCGGTGATCGGCATATATCACACCATCGACTTTCCCTTCGCTGAACTTCTTTGAATACCAGTGGATGGTTATGGCTAAAGTGATGAATCTCCATCTCTCTCTCTCTCTCGTGTTTTTGTTTTCTTTGAGCAGTACTGTGGTTTGTGTCATGGCATCTAAAGCAAAGCTAAGTCTTGAAAATAAAAAGAAAGTTTCTACTGTAACTTTTAAAGTTTATTTGGCGAATCTCTTTAATAAAGCAAAAGTAGTCCCAAATTGACTTTATTGGATACTAAAACCACATCACAATTCCTATAAAATAAAAAATAAAAAATTACCGTATCACAATTTATATATATATATACACACATAATATAAAATCTCCACAAAAGGTGACAAAGCAGGGGACTGTCACTGTGCCTTCATATAAGCAAGTTTGTGACTAGAATTCGATTCTCACCTACGCACTTGAAATCTGTGCCAATATCAATGTGCAGAGAAGTGCTAGGCACACATTCTAAATCACACCTCAAACCAGACCTTATGCTTTAAATGTATGTATTCTGTGTTGTTTAAATTTTTCACACTTTTCTGTGCACCACTTACTCAGCATAAAGTACATATATTTAAAGTAAGTGTGTGATTTAGAGTGTGATTTGGAGTGTATGCCTAACATTATTGTAGATAATAACACTTCAAAGACAGTAAAACCTGCTAACATACTTTTCATTGCTAATTCCTAGTTACAGAACATATTTTTCACTATTTCCCCATAAAACAAATTTCTTCATCCCATCTAAGAGCATCAGTAGTGAACAAGTTAAGTCTAGTGCTTGTGTCAGAATATTAAAAAATTGATAGAAATGTGCTTGCAGTGGACATGTTACAGAAGTTGCTAACTTTGGGATTCACGGGCCAGATGTTGGGTTGGTTGCTATCTGTAGAGAGTTATTTAACATGTATACATGTGATAAATATTAGTTTAATAATATACAAAGCTATCTCACTAAGACCATCTCCAACAATGGCATCAAACTAAAAAATACAGCAACTTTGCTGCTCCACATCAGCAAAATGGGCTCCAAAAAGAGCATCAAACAGCAGCAGCAACTTTGCTGCCCTTGTCATATGCAGCAACTTTGCTACATTTACTTGTTGCATCAAATGGATTTTTTGAGAATAAAAAATGTGGGGGAGAGAGAAGGAATGTGGTGGGATGATAAAAAGTGATAAAAAAAATTGAATATAAAAAGATGAAAAACTAAAGATACATTAAAATAATCAACATTTGGTGTATCCTTTGGAGTGCATGAGTTTGATTCAAGTAGCAAATGTAAATTCTTGCATCAAATGAGTCATTTGATGTGTAAATTTTGCCTTCTCCTTTGGAGATGGTCTAATACTGTTGTTCGAATTTTTTAATATGAAAAAAACCTTTAACGATTAGGTTTTAACACATCAACTGTGCACACGCCAAAGTAATAGTCCGATGCTTGACTTTGCTTTGCTTAAACATGTACACGTGGCGACAAACTTCTACGTTAGTGGGTGAGTCTACTACGGTTGCTCTAACATGGCAAATCCATGTCCATTGACAATAGTTAGGCTTGGACGGGTTAATGGATTTAGTGAGAGAAAAAAAAATAAAAATAATAAGGCTTTGTTAATTTGGTTCTTGGATTTAGTGAAGGGAAAAATAAACATAAATGAGAATATTTTCCTTCATTTGGTTATTTGGAAAATGGCCGGTGATGAATAAATTAAGCATTTTAAATATTATAAATTTCCAATTAAAAGTGTTATTTGAGCGTGAAGGGGAAACATGAGGGAACTAGCTAGTTTCCCTTCTTTCTCTTTTCTTATCATTCTCTAAATCTGCAACCCATTTTTCTCTTATTTTTATATTTTATAAATCCGCAAACCAAACAGAGCCTAAGAAAAATAGTAATAAAATAGGAAAGAAAACTGAAATGTGGTGAAAATTAAATTGGAACAAATTATGTTTTGTAAGTCTCCCTTTTTCTTCGGTGACATTAGTATTTATGTTTAATGTTATTTAAGTTTGAAGAAGCACGTGAAAAATATTATAAAACTAATTTTCGTTATTGTTTTCTTCTTTTTCTATTTTTTTTTTCCTTTTCCTTCTTTAATTTGCAAACTAAATATAAAGAGTAAAGATTGGGACACAAACAAACCCACAACCTTTGGGACACAACCAAAATAATGTGTCTATCTCTCTCCTGTGATGTCACTGGACCCCACAGTGACACAGAAGAAAAATAGACACATTATTTGAGTTGTGTCCCAAAAATTGTGTGTTTATTTATGCCCCAAGTATTACCCAAATATAAACTAAAAGAATTGAAAGCGAGACGAATTGATGTGAATTGACATTTGAAGAAAGTGGCCATGAATACTCAAAAAGGACGTTCGAAAAGTAAAGCTATTAGCTATGAGATTCCTAATTGGAACGGATCCCAATAATAAAAGAGATATTAGGTCATTAGGTCCTTAAAATGATACTCCCTCCGTCCCATAATAAGTGTCCACTTCCTTTTTGCACAATGTTTAAGAAAGTTGGATTATCTTAATTTATTTGGTTCATTAAAGAGTCTCTTTCCAATTTTACCCTTAGATGTGATGGGTGTTTGACTTTTTGCTTGTTTTGAGACCACAAATAAATGCTTCTTTGTCTTTATTATAAGGGTAGTTTTGGAAAGTAAGCAAAAGATATATGCCAATTTAGGAAAGTGGACACTTATTGTGGGACATCTAAAAAAGGAAATGTGGACACTTATTATGGGACGGAGGGAGTATGTTTTAGTTCAAAAATTCACATTTTTTTACAATTTTGTGAAAAATTCCTCGCTACTTTTCGTATTTTGTGTAAAGCTCCTTCTCCCACAGATAATATTATTACAGACAATATTATCTGTGAACTTTAAACCACCATAACTCACTAGTTTTTTTTTTGCCTTTTTGGTTGATTTTTTTTTTTTTTTTTTTAAAATCACGTATTTTTTCGAGATCTACGCATTGGGCTTGAAAATTGTACAAAAATATAAGTAATTTAAAACTTCGTTTTTCATTTTTGTCTTTCAGAAAAATAATATTATATGTTGACACTAAGAAATAAGATCATTTGTCAACTTTAAACCACCATAAGTTTCTCAATTCTTGGGCTTTTTGGGTGATTTTTTTTTTTTTTTTTAATTTCATGTATTTCTTTGAAATCTAAGCAATAGGCGTGAAAATTTTACAAAAAAAAAGTTAAGTTACAGCCTGATTTTGTGGTTTTATCTAACAGATAATATTTTCTGTTATCTGTGTGTGTAACAGATAATATTGTCTATCAACTTTAAACTACCATAACTTTCTCAATTCTTGGGTATTTTGGGGGATTTTTTTTTATTTCATGTATTTTTTCAAGATCTATGCATTTATGATGCCAATTGTACGAAAGAAATATGTTTTTTTTGGTTTGCTCAAGCTGCTGTTCGAATTTCCTCTATCTGAGTGGGCAATCTTTGTGAGTCATATTTTGTAGAAGCAAGGTGGTTCAAGAGTGAGTACAAACCAAGGATAGATGAGTACTTGGGAATGCATGGAGGCAATGGGGTCTCGTGGTTCACCTTCTGCTTTTCTGAGATGGTTTTGTGAGCTGTTTGATACTGCTACGCCTTGTTTTCGTTGCTGTTTTTGGACATGGACTGTTATTGGTGCTGATATGGCTCTACTAGTTCTATATTGGTGGCTGATTTAGGTTGTTTAATGCCTTAATTTTGGTGGCTGCTCTATGGTTGTGTTGAGGCTTTTTAGGAGAGGTTCTGATGGTCCTTTTATTGGTTCACTTTCTCACTTTTATTAGATTACTGTTTCTTTTTGGAGAGCCTTGCTATGTCTTTTATGGAGCTTTTCTGTTGGTTTTTGCCAATTGTTTTGTATTTTGGACTCTTGTCCTTTTTTAATAAAATTCTGTTGCTGAAAAAAAAAATGCTTTTATTTCATGTATGTAAAAAAAAAAAAAAATGCAATTTTCCGTAATTGTTTGATGTTTAGGTTTTTTTTTTTCCCCCAATATTTCATGGTAAATATTGAATTTGTTTGATAGATCTTGTATAACGGACTTGTATAACAAAAGTTATAGCAATTTGAGTGTAAAAAATGCCTAATGCGGTTAAAAAAAAAAAACATATATTTTAACTTTGAAGAGTTTTATTTGAGGGAGTTACGGCCAAAGCTCCCATAATAAAATAGGATATACTATTTCAGAAAATTTCAACCTATCTTCAAATTTGTTGGGTTTTTTGTGTTTTTTTTTTCTTTTTCACATCTATCTTCAAATCACTCTTCATCTAATATAATGGCACGTGAAGATTTAAAGAACGGACGTCATTTCACATCTTCATATTTGATGATCTTCAAAAAATTTAAAAATTTGAAAGACGCCGTTAAATCACTATTCAGCTAATTTAATTACATCTAGTATTATATAAAGGGAGAAGTAGGGGTATTACAACTATTTTACCCAAAAAATGTATTTTCAAACATACCAATATTATATCTGTTATAGAAAAAATACACAAATAAGGGCAAAACTGTCATAATGATACCAAAAAACAACTCCCTCCCTCCCTTTTTTTTAGTCCTATATTTCATTTTGGGATGTCCCAAAATTAGTGTTCATTTTCTTAAATTGGTATACAATTTTTACTTACTTTCCAAAACTACTCTTCCTTTAAATCTACACTAAGGCAAAACTAAAAATGTTATTGTAATGATTAGGGGCATTTGAGGAAAGTAGGTGTAGATTTTTTTTGTCACCTTAATAAGTTGAGTTCCCAAAGATAGATTCAAAAAAAGGGACGAAAGGAGTATTTTTAACTTCCTCTATTATTTTATTCCATTTTTCTCTCAACTCACATTGTGAGTGGGTACCAACTAGTGTGTTCAAATGTGAGAAAGTGGGACAGATCATATTACAGCATTTTTGCTCACTAAAAAATACTCGCTCATTATTCACTCAGGTCTTACTTGGGTGATATGTGTCCAATTCTATTCCCATTTTACCACTGTATCACCAACATAATTACTAGAATGATACACATGATATCCAGTGGAGACATAGGTGTAGGGCCGGTCCTGAGTCTTTGGAGGCTCGGGACGAATTATTAAAAAGGAGGCCCTTATACGGGCTTTCGGGGGCAACATCCTCGAGGCAATTGTTTTGTGATCTACTTATACATAATTGGCAAATTTTTTAGGGTTTACTTGTATAAAATTGACGATATTTTTTGGGGTCTACTTAAAATATGAGTCTATTTGTGAAACTTAAACATTGTATGGTATCTTTCAAAATTCTAGAGGGGCCTATTTCTAAAACTCAAAATTTCTTTGGGAATTGTTATTGTTACTCCATCATTGAACTAAAGCACTCCATGTTACCACTCTCAGAGCATGTGGTACTATGTATGCAATGCATGACATGCATGGTACCACTCTTAAACCACATGCTTTAAGAGTGGTACCATGGAGTGCATTGGTTCAATGATGGAGTGACAATAGCATCACCCAAAATTTTACACTAAAAGTGTAATTTTTAAAATTTTAGAAGCCTTTGCTTTTGGGTTTTATATATATCTATATCAATATATATGTAGTTGGTGGCACTAAATTGGGCCTTGGGGAGGCCTAAATGTAAAATACTAAAAATTCTGAAGGTAAAAATATAATTTTGAAAATCTCATGAAGACCCTCAAAATTTTGTGAACTTTGGTGCCCCAGGGTGATTGCCCTTTTTGTCCCCCTTTGGGTCGGTAATGCATTAGTGAGCAATGAGTGACCATTTTTAGATGAAGGATTGCAAAATAAAAGTGGATTTTAAAATATTGAGCTGGAATTGGTAAAGAAGCAAAATAATTATTCGTACTGATTTTTTTGTTGGATGCCGCGTTGTTTCATCACTGAAGATTCTGCTCTCAGCAAAAAAAAAAAAATCACCGAAGATTCTGTAGATTTTGAACCACAAAAAATACAAAATTCTTACCCTTTGTCCTCATTTTTTTGGTTGATTTTTAGTGTTCTTCAATGAACAAAGTCGTTGATTTTCAGTGTTCTTGATTCTGTCTTCTCAAACTATTTTCCGACGAGCTTCGAACGCGTTTTGTATCTCGTTGATAGCAGTGCGACTGATTGGTTTTTTTTTTTTTTTTTGAAATGCTGAGAAATTTGATTGGAAGAGATAATATCCCATTGGATTGTGGTAAATTTGATTTTTGAAAACCCATAAATCACATCTCAAAAAAAAAAAAAAAAACCCATAAATCACGTCGCCTAAATTGGGTAACTGACAGTAGCATGATGAGTTTGAATTTTGTTAGGATGTTGTAGGTGTATTGTAAGCGCACACAAATCTATAGAATGGGGGTATTTTGGTCAGATAATTACTGTAGGGACTAATTACTAAGTTGTAAATCGTACATATTTCTAGAAACACTATATGTAAATGACAATATATTTAACTTACCCAAAAAGATAAAACTTGAATGGTTCTCAATCCAGATTCATGTTTATCCAAACAGTCCTAAATCCTTTTTGTTAGGGCAAATTGCATTTTAACCCCCTGTACTTTGACCTTTGTTCTAATCTTCCCCTATACTTTGAAAAGTATCACATTACCCCCTGAACTTTAAACCAAATTGAAATCACATATTCTGTTAAGGCTAAGACTGTCACGACCCATTCCACTACGCGCGGAAATAGGACACGTGGCACGCCACCAAGGCTCATTCAACATCATCTAATAATACGCGGCGGAAAGAACTTCTATAAAACAACCCTGGTAGTTTAAAACTTAGGAAACGTTCCCTTCTGTGTTTGTAAAATACATTGAAATCAGAGTTATAAAAAGTTTTGGTCATTGAAAACACATTCAAAGAAGATAGTTTTGAAAAAAACAGAGGTTCAGTCGACTGCCCAGTCGACTGCACTAGGGTCCAGTCGACTGCTCCGTCGACTGAGTTAAGCAGAACCAAAAATACAACATACTGCAAAGAGGTCCAGTCGACTGCTCAGGGAACCCCAGTCGACTGTGTTATGCAGAACTAAAATTAACATTTCTCATCAGGGGTTCAGTCGACTGATCAGGGAACCCAGTCGACTGCATTGGTTACTATTTGGATCAGTAGCTAAAATCTACAGTGCCTCAGTCGACTGATCAAGGATCCAGTCGACTGCTTCTCTTACTATAGACTTTCAGTGTCTCAATCCCACGAGATCCAGTCGACTGATCCTGGGTCCAGTCGACTGCTCCCCTGCTGGGCAGCCTGTGATGAAATATTAACAACTCATGCTTCTCCACACCAACCACAAACACAACCATAACTGATTCCAACAAATTAAAAACCCAATTACAGGCGTTCAATTACAAGATTACAATACTGAAAAGCAAATCCATGTTTCTATTACAACATACTACAATATTCAAATCCTTACACAAATTTAGGATTTAAACACAAAACATATACAAGGAGATCCCCCGGCGTTCATCGGCCTCACTCAACACACTTCTTCTTGTCTTTCTTCTTACCTGCAATGGAGTACATCTCCACTGCTCAGCTATATGCTGAGCGTACAATTCTAAATGTATGCTTATATGACAATTCATGGTTTAAGCATCTAAAACACATAGAAATAGTCTCTGGGGTGAGTGGTACGCATTCATCCGGTAGCGGCAAGTCCAAGCCTTAAACCGCGATGTCAATGGCAAGTCCAAGCCTACAACCATTACATCCCACAAGTGCCATGGCAAGTCCAAGCCTACAACCATGCACAGTAGTCGTCGCTACCAAAATTCTCAAACATCGAGAAGCTTACTCCGGCATGAATTTGCACCAAACTCCCCTTTGACCCAAGTAGACACATAACATGCTCACATAAACAGTTATACGTGCTTTTATCATAATTTCACGTGCATAATTAACGGGCCTAACTAACACATGAATTTCGCCCGGATCCAAGAATATCAAAAGTGATGTCCAAAACATGAAAATCCATATATTTCATAGATCTAGAATTCATACCTCGTGCGAATCTCTTCAAACTTTGAAGGATCGTCTAGGGGAATAAATAATCGTCGGATTTCGAATTTGGTACAATTCCTATAAGTTTTACCTGATTTTTCCCAAAAGTCCAAAATTAAGATTTTAACAAAACTTGGCCAAACATGACCCAAGTGGTATCAAAACGTAGGTCTTACCTCCACGAGTTCAAATCTGAAATCTGGAGAAAATCTGACGGACGAACGGTCGTCGATCGGTGTCGCAAAGTCCGGAGCAACCAAATCTCCTTTCTCTCTCCTCTCTCTAGATATTTTTTTTGGCAAGTTTGGATGAGAATGAATCTCATCCTTACTATATATAGGCAATCTTTCGGGAATTTACGTTTACCTCCCCGCAAGTTTCTCAAACTTCTAATCAGCCCTCGAAACTTCGCACGCGTCCATTTTATGCCTTTACGAGTGAAAACTATAAATTTCAAAAGTTTCCGACTAAGTTTCGTTTGGGTCCAAAATAACGTCCGAAAATTATATTCTGTGAAATCTCTACACAACCTACCTTTTTCAATTAACGTATCTCTCACGTTCTCACCACAGTTCTCAAAATGATACTATCAAATCAAAGATTATCAGAATTATACTACACAGGTATAATTACTATTCACAAAAACACCAGATAAGGTCAAATAACATTTAAATCATATAAATGTCATTTAATCATAATTATGCAATATGAACTTGCCATGTTCCCGTGTCCTCACTGACACCTTACCGTTGACCACAGTCAACCACTTATCTTCAATTATCATATATCAATGATAATTCATAAAATTTTATATCATGCATGATTAAACTATAAATTTTTGGAACGGGTGTGACAACTCTCCCCTCCAAAAAGGAAGTTTGTCTCCAAACTTTACCTCAAGCGTCGAACAAGTACGGATACTCATTCCGCATGTCTTCCTCACTTTCCCATGTAGCCTCTTCCACTGTATGACTACGCCATAGTACTTTCACCATCGGAATAGTCTTGGTTCTCAAAACTTGTTCTTTGCGGTCTAGAATCTCCACTGGTTGTTCCACATAAGTCAAGTCCCCCTGAATTTGCAACGGTTCAGGTACAATGATCTTACTCGTGTCAGTCATACAACGTCTCAACATAGACACGTGAAACACATTGTGCACATGTTCCAACTCTGATGACAGGCCAAACGATAAGCCACTGGACCAACCCTCTCTAGGATTTCAAAAGGTCCTATGAATCTCGGATTGAGCTTTCCCCTCTTCCCAAATCGTACAATGCCTTTTGAAGGCGATACTCGCAAGTATACAAAATCTCCAACTTCAAAATTCATCGGTCGTCGTTTAGAGTCTGCATAACTCTTATATCGGCTCTGAGCTACCTTAAGTCGCTCTTGAATCAACTTTACTTTCTCAGTAGTCACCTGTATTAACTCAGGTCCTAACAACTTCCTTTCTCCAACCTCGGTCCAACAAACCGGTGATCGACACTTACGGCCATACAGAGCTTCATACGGTGCCATCCCGATACTTGACTGAAATCCGTTATTATAAGCAAATTCAATCAATGGCAAGTGGTGCTCCCAATCACTCCCAAAGTCTAATACACACAATCTCAACATATCTTCCAAGGTCTGAATCATACGCTCTGACTGTCCATCGGTCTGAGGATGAAATGCAGTACTGAAACTTAATTTCGTACCCATAGCTTCTTGCAAACTTTCCCAAAATCTTGACGTAAAACTACTATCACGATCTGACACAATCACAGCTGGGACTCCATGTAGTCTTACAATCTCTTTCACATACAATTCCGCTAACTTGGACGGTTTAGTCGTTTTGATCGGTAGAAAATGAGCTGACTTTGTTAACCGGTCAACTATAACCCAAATCTTATCATTCTTATTACATGATCGTGGAAATCCTGAAACAAAGTCCATCGTAATCTCATCCCACTTCCATTCTGACACTGGCAAAGGTTGTAGTAACCCCGCGTGTACTTGTCTCTCAGCTTTAACCTGTTGACATTCCGAACATTCGGATACAAACTTAGCGACTTCACGCTTCATACCCTTCCACCAAAAGTTTTCCCTCAGGTTTCTGTACATCTTATTACTTCCCTGGTGCACTGAATATCTCGTACTATGAGCTTCTTCTAGAATTCTCTCTTTCAAGTCTTTCACATTCGGTACACATAATCGATTTCCAAACTTCAGAATCCCTTGTTCCAATACCAAACCAGATCGCTTTCCCAAAGGTATCTCATCTCTCATTCTGCATAAATAGACATCGTTGAATTGTTCTTTCTGAATCTCATCAATAATATCTGAGTGTGCCCTGATTGCCATCATTAAACCACCTCTAACCTTTGGTATCACATCCAAGTCCAAACGTTCCATTTCCTTTACTAGTTCCTTTTGTTGCGTTAGCTCGTCGGCTAAATTCCTCGGCGTCTTCCGGCTTAATGCATCGGCTACTACATTCCCTTTCCCCGGATGGTACTCAATCGAAAGATCGTAATCCTTCATTAATTCCAACCATCTTCGCTGTCTCATATTCAAGTCTCGTTGGGTAAAAATATATTTCAAACTCTTGTGGTCTGTGAATATCTCACACTTTTCCCCGTATAAGTAGTGTCTCCAAATCTTCAAAGCATGAATTACTGCAGCTAATTCCAGATCATGAGTCGGATAATTAATCTCATGTGTCTTCAACTGTCTCGAAGCGTATGCAATTACTTTACCACCTTGCATCAACACGCATCCCAACCCTTGATGCGACGCATCACTAAAGATCACAAATCCCTCGGATCCGGATGGTATTGTCAAAATAGGTGCTCTCGTTAGCCGTGCCTTCAATTCTTGAAAACTGTCCTCGCATTCCTGACTCCATTCGAACGTAACTCCCTTCCTCATTAACTTTGTCATAGGCAATGAAATCTTCGAGAAATGTTCAATAAAACGGCGGTAATATCCCGCTAATCCCAAGAAACTTCGAATTTCGGATACAGAAGTCGGTCTTTGCCAATTTGATACAGCTTCTACCTTGTGAGGATCAACTGATACTCCATTCTTGTCAATCACGTGACCAAGAAAAGTAATGCTAGGTAACCAAAATTCACATTTCTTGAATTTCCCAAACAATTGTTTCTCTCGTAATCTCTGAAGTATCAATCTCAAGTGGTTCTCGTGTTCTACCTCACTCGGTGAATAAACAAGGATATCGTCGATGAACACTATCACAAAATCATCCAAATAGTCTTTAAAGACGCGGTTCATAAGATCCATGAACGCAGCTGGTGCATTGGTAACCCCAAATGGCATAACTAAGAACTCATAGTGTCCATAACGCGTTCTGAAAGCTGTTTTCTCAACATCTTCGGCCTTCACTTTCAACTGATGATAACCCGATCTTAGGTCTATCTTGGAGAATACTTGTGCCCCACGAAGTTGATCAAATAAGTCATCAATTCTGGGTAACGGGTACTTGTTCTTAATTGTCAACTTGTTCAGTTCCCGGTAATCCACACACATACGCATGGAGCCATCTTTCTTCTTCACAAACAATACTGGAGCTCCCCACGGCGATACACTTGGTCGAATGAAACCTTTATCAAGTAACTCTTGTAGTTGAACCTTCAGTTCCTTCAATTCTACTGGTGCCATTCTATACGGTGCTTTGGATACCGGCCTTGAGTCTGGTATAACCTCAATAGTGAACTCGACCTCTCTCTCAATAAGGACATCTGGTAGCTCATCAGGAAATACATCTGAATATTCTCGCACTATCGGAATGTCTTCTACTTTTAATTTAGTCGTCGAGACATCAGTCACCGAACATAGAAATCCATGACATCCCTTTTTCAATAACTTTCCCGCTCGGATAGCTGAAATCAAATATGGCGGCGGTATAACCCCACTTCCTTGAAAACAAAAGTTCCCATGTACTGGTGATCGAAAATTAACTTCCTTCCGTTCACAATCTATCGTGGCTTGATTCAGAGCTAACCAATCCATTCCCAGTATTACATCGAAATGGTTCACCACAATTGGTATAAGGTCTACGGTCATCAACTTCTAACCTAATTTGATGTCACAATTCTTATATACAGTAGATGTCATTATCGCTTTACTAAGTGGCACAGCAATAGACAATTCATATCCTAGTGGCGCGGACTTAACAGTTAAATGTTCCACAAAGTTATAAGATACAAACGAATGCGTAGATCCCGAATCAACGAGTATGCGTGCTAAGTGCGAACATACAAGCACCATACCTGAGACCACTGTATCAGTAGCAGCCACGTCTCCAGGGTTCATCTGGAATGATCTTCCCTGACGTTGCTCTGTCCTTTGTCCTCCGTCATTAGACTGTTTAGGCTTCGAACCACTAGAAGCCATAGAACTAGCTCCTTGTTGAGAATACCTCCTCGGGCAATCCTTGGCTTGGTGCCCAAATACTCCACAATCATAACACTTGCCTCTCATGTCGGGTGTTGAATTTGTACTACCCCCGCCTTGGTTCCTGTTCTGGGGTTTAGTCATGAAACATCGACCTGAGTGTGGTCTGTTGCAAAGGGAACACAACGGTATGCTACTTGGCGTTCTCCTGAATTCACTGAAACTAGAACCAGAGCCTCTTTGAAACGGCCTCTTGAAAGATCCACCCTGACTTCGGTCACCACCCTCATGACTTCGCTTTCCTTGGTGATTTTGTCTCGATCTCTCTATTCCACTTTCGGCTACAAGCGCCGTTTGTTGTACTGCTGCAACAGTTGAATGCTCGTAGGTTTCTACCCTCAAACGGATATTTTCCCTTAAGCCTTCTTCAAATTTCCTTGCCCTTTCTTCCTCTCCTGGCACAGAACCTTTACCAAATCTCAACAACGCATTATACTTGGAAGTATACTCTGTCACAGTCAGGTCTCCCTGCTTCAAGTTATCAAATTCTCTCTTCTTTGCGTTGTAGGCGGCTCGCGGAAAGAACCGGCGATTGAACTCCGCCTTGAACCCCTCCCAAGTGATCGGTGCCCCTTGATCTAGTACATTTACCCACCAATTCTGGGCTTCACCCTTCAGCACATCACTGGCATTCTCAATTTTCTCCTTATCGGTCATCGGAATCGATCGGAAAATTCTCTCCATATCCATGATCCAATGTTCTGCGAGCGTTGGGTCGGGTGTCCCATGAAATTCCATCGGTTTCTTCCGGACAAACTGTTCTGATATTGACCTCATACCCCTATTTTCAGGCGCATGTACTACAACTATCGGTTCTGGCTCCAATGGAGGTGTTGGGGGTAATCTGTCCGCTATATTTCGTATCATCTCTCCCATGTTCCCCATCATTTCAGCCATTTCATTCATTCGACGAGTATGTGGCGATAATTCTCGTTCTTCGTCACTCATGATCACAATCCTGTAGTTCTCAATGCATAAACACTATGCATGTACAACAATAACAATAGTATGTATGTAAAACAACATCCATATGCATCAAACATCTCTAAGATGCATGAATGCAATTGAAAACATGTGGCAATTCACTCAACACTCCACTCGTCGTCGAACGTTCCCAAAGTTTTGTTACCTCTAGCTCTGATACCAATAAATGTCACGACCCATCCCACTACGCGTGGAAATAGGACACGTGGCACGCCACCAAGGCTCATCCAAACATCATCTAATAATACGCAGCGGAAAGGACTTCTATAAAACAACCCTGGGTATATTAAAACTTAGGAAACGTTCCCCTCTGTATTGTAAAATACATTGAAATTAGAGTCATAAAAAGTTTTGGCCATTGAAAACACATTCAAAGAAAAATAGTTTTGAAAACAGAGGTTCAGTCGACTGCCCCGTCGACTGCACTAGGGTCCAGTCGACTGCGCCGTCGACTGTGTTAAGCAGAACCACAAATACGCCATATTGCAAAGAGGTCCAGTCGACTGCTCTGGGGATCCAGTCGACTGCTTTTCAATCAAAGGAAGCAGTAGCTCAAGTCAACAGTGTTCAGTCGACTGCCCAAGGGGGTTCAGTCGACTGCTTCTCTGATATTCACTTACAGTATCTCACATACACGAGATCCAGTCGACTGATCAGGGGGTCCAGTCGACTGCTCCTCTGCTGGCAGCCCTGTGCTGGAAATTACAAGTCCTACTACTACTCAATACCAATAACAATCACAACCACGACTGATTTTAACGCATTAAAACATAACTACAGACCTTCAATTACACGATTACAGTACTGCAGGACTAATCTATGGTTCCATTACAACATATTACCAATCCTTACACAGTCGACTGAGTTAAACAGAACCAAAAATACAACATACTGCAAAGAGGTCCAGTCGACTGCTCAGGGAACCCCAGTCGACTGTGTTATGCAGAACTAAAATTAACATTTCTCATCAGGGGTTCAGTCGACTGATCAGGGAACCCAGTCGACTGCATTGGTTACTATTTGGATCAGTAGCTAAAATCTACAGTGCCTCAGTCGACTGATCAAGGATCCAGTCGACTGCTTCTCTTACTATAGACTTTCAGTGTCTCAATCCCACGAGATCCAGTCGACTGATCCTGGGTCCAGTCGACTGCTCCCCTGCTGGGCAGCCTGTGATGAAATATTAACAACTCATGCTTCTCCACATCAACCACAAACACAACCATAACTGATTCCAACAAATTAAAAACCCAATTACAGGCGTTCAATTACAAGATTACAATACTGAAAAGCAAATCCATGTTTCTATTACAACATACTACAATATTCAAATCCTTACACAAATTTAGGATTTAAACACAAAACATATACAAGGAGATCCCCCGGCGTTCATCGGCCTCACTCAACACACTTCTTCTTGTCTTTCTTCTTACCTGCAATGGAGTACATCTCCACTGCTCAGCTATATGCTGAGCGTACAATTCTAAATGTATGCTTATATGACAATTCATGGTTTAAGCATCTAAAACACATAGAAATAGTCTCTGAGGTGAGTGGTACGCATTCATCCGGTAGCGGCAAGTCCAAGCCTTAAACCGCGATGTCAATGGCAAGTCCAAGCCTACAACCATTACATCCCACAAGTGCCATGGCAAGTCCAAGCCTACAACCATGCACAGTAGCCGTCGCTACCAAAATTCTCAAACATCGAGAAGCTTACTCCGGCATGAATTTGCACCAAACTCCCCTTTGACCCAAGTAGACACATAACATGCTCACATAAACAGTTATACGTGCTTTTATCATAATTTCACGTGCATAATTAACGGGCCTAACTAACACATGAATTTTGCCCGGATCCAAGAATATCAAAAGTGATGTCCAAAACATGAAAATCCATATATTTCATAGATCTAGAATTCATACCTCGTGCGAATCTCTTCAAACTTTGAAGGATCGTCTAGGGGAATAAATAATCGTCGGATTTCGAATTTGGTACAATTCCTATAAGTTTTACCTGATTTTTCCCAAAAGTCCAAAATTAAGATTTTAACAAAACTTGGCCAAACATGACCTAAGTGGTATCAAAACGTAGGTCTTACCTCCACGAGTTCAAATCTGAAATCTGGAGAAAATCTGACGGACGAACGGTCGTCGATCGGCGTCGCAAAGTCCGGAGCAACCAAATCTCCTTTCTCTCTCCTCTCTCTAGATATTTTTTTTGGCAAGTTTGGATGAGAATGAATCTCATCCTTACTATATATAGGCAATCTTTCGGGAATTTACGTTTACCTCCCCGCAAGTTTCTCAAACTTCTAATCAGCCCTCGAAACTTCGCACGCGTCCATTTTATGCCTTTACGAGTGAAAACTATAAATTTCAAAAGTTTCCGACTAAGTTTCGTTTGGGTCCAAAATAACGTCCGAAAATTATATTCTGTGAAATCTCTACACAACCTACCTTTTTCAATTAACGTATCTCTCACGTTCTCACCACAGTTCTCAAAATGATACTATCAAATCAAAGATTATCAGAATTATACTACACAGGTATAATTACTATTCACAAAAACACCAGATAAGGTCAAATAACATTTAAATCATATAAATGTCATTTAATCATAATTATGCAATATGAACTTGCCATGTTCCCGTGTCCTCACTGACACCTTACCGTTGACCACAGTCAACCACTTATCCTCAATTATCATATATCAATGATAATTCATAAAATTTTATATCATGCATGATTAAACTATAAATTTTTGGAACGTGTGTGACAAAGACTGAAAAGACCAAACACTCTTCTCTCTCTCTCTCTCTCTCTCTCTCTCTCTCTCTCTCTCTCACTCTCTCACACACACACACACACACACACACACACACACACACACACACACACACACACGCACCCCGCCACATATCTTCCTCAGTTCCTCTGTTTCTTTTTTTTTTTTTTTTTTAATGGAGGTGAGGTTTGGTTATAAATTTTAGTTTGATGGCCTATTAGTAATTGGTCATGGCAGATTTGGTGGGTTTCCTCATGTACAATATTGTTGAATGAATTGGTCAAAGTTGTTTTCACATTGGGTCCTTGGAAGTCTATCATTTATCCTTGTCTTTAGGCATTTGTTTAATTTGTTACAGTACGTGGCTTTTATTTACCTAGTCTATAGGAATAAGTTTACATGTTTTAGCTAGTGGACAAGAGTCTGTTGCTATTTCTTTGCTTTTATCCGTTGGTGTATTGCCTATATTAAGGCTATCATTGAAAGTAGTAATAAACTGAGAAAACAACACTTCCTCTTTCATCTTTGCTGTATTTGTATTTCTTTTGTCTTCATCTATTTGTCCTTTTGTTTCATCAGTGGTATCAAAGCCAGGGAGAGAGTTTCGTAGCAGCTTTGTATCTATTTTATTTTAACAACAGTGATTGATGGCCTCTGAAAGTTTTGTGCAACCAGCCATTCCTCGCTTTGATGGTCACTATGATCATTGGAGCATGCTAATGGAGAACTTCTTGCGATCCAAAGAGTACTGGCCGGTGGTTGATTCTAGGGTAGCAGAACCAGCAGCTGGTGTTGTGTTGACAGAGACGCAGAGGACAGAATTAGAAGGGTTCAAGTTAAAGGAATTGAAGGCAAAGAACTACCTTTTCCAAGCAATTGATCGCTCTATCCTGGAAACAATTCTTAGCAAAGAAACTTCCAAGCTGATATGGGATTCTATGAAAAAGAAATATCAGGGCTCAGCAAAGGCAAAACGGCAGCAGCTTCAAGCACTTCATACGGAGTTTGAAACACTTCGCATGAAGTCGGGTGAGACCATTTCTGTCACACCCGTTCCAGAATTTCATAGTTTAATCATGCAATGATATGAAATTTTATGCATTATCATTGATATATGATAATTGAGGATAAGTGGTTGACTGTGGTCAACGGTAAGGTGTCAGTGAGGACACGAGAATATGGAAGTTCATATTGCATAATCATGAGTAAATGACATTTATATGATTTAAATGTTATTTGACCTTATCTGGTATTTCTATGAATAGTAATTATACCTGTGTAGTATAATTCTGGTAATTTGAATATGATATCATTTTGAGAACTGTGGTGAGAACGTGAGAGACACGTTAATTAAAAAGGCAGGTTGTGTAGAGATTCCACAGAATATAGTTTTCGGACGTTATTTTGGACCCAAACGAAACTTAGTCGGAAACTTTTGAAATTTATAGTTTTCACTCGTAAATGCATAAAATGGACGCGTGCGAAGTTTCGAGAAGTAATTAGAAGTTTGAGAAACTTGTGGGGAGGTTAACGTAAACTCCAAAGAGTTTTTCTATATATAGTGAGGATGAGATTCATTCTCATCCAAAACTCTCATAAATATCTAGAGAGAGGAGAGAGAAGGGAGATTTGGAGCCAACGGGCTTTGCGACGCCGATCGACGACCGTTCGTCCGTCAGATTTTCTCCAGATTTCAGATTTGAACTCGTGGAGGTAAGATCTACGTTTTGATACCACTTAGGCCGTGTTTGGCCAAGTTTTTGTAAAATCTTAATTTTAGACTTTTGGGAAAAACAGGTATAAACTTGTAGGAATTTCCTCAAATTCGAAATCCGACGTTTATTTAGCCCCCTAGACGATCCTTCAAAGTTTGAAGAGATTCGCACGAGGTATGAAGTCCTAACTTGTGAAATATAGAGGAATACATGTTTTATATTTCGACGACGAAATTGTGATCCGGGCGAAATCCATGTGTTAATTGTAGGCCCGTTAATTATGCACGCGCTAATTTGTGAAAAGCATGTCTAAATTTACGCGAGCACGTTGAGTTGTCTATGTGGGTCAAAGGGGAGTCTTATACAAATTCATGCCGGAGTAAGCTTCTCGATGTTTGAGAATTTGAGTAGCGACGGCTACTGTGCATGGTTGATAGACTTGGACTTGCCATGGCACTTGTGGATACAATGGTTGATAGACTTGGACTTGCCATTGGTATCGCGGTTTAAGGCTTGGACTTACCGCTACCGGATGAATGCGTATTTTTTTCTCCCTAGAGACTATTGTATGATTTATGAGATTAAAGCATGATTTGTCATATATTGCATATGTTAGAACTTGTACGCTCAGCATATAGCTGAGCAGTGGAGATGTACTCCATTGCAGGTAAGAAGAAGGATAAGAAGAAGCGCGATGAGTGAGGCCGATGAACGCCGGGGATAACACTTGTATATGTTTTTGTTTTAAATCCTAAACTTGTGTAAGGATTGGTAATATGTTGTAATGGAACCATAGATTAGTCCTGCAGTACTGTAATCGTGTAATTGAAGGTCTGTAGTTATGTTTTAATGCGTTAAAATCAGTCGTGGTTGTGATTGTTATTGGTATTGAGTAGTAGTAGGACTTGTAATTTCCAGCACAGGGCTGCCAGCAGAGGAGCAGTCGACTGGACCCCCTGATCAGTCGACTGGATCTCGTGTATGTGAGATACTGTAAGTGAATATCAGAGAAGCAGTCGACTGAACCCCCTTGGGCAGTCGACTGAACACTGTTGACTTGAGCTACTGCTTCCTTTGATTGAAAAGCAGTCGACTGGATCCCCAGAGCAGTCGACTGGACCTCTTTGCAATATGGCGTATTTGTGGTTCTGCTTAACACAGTCGACGGCGCAGTCGACTGGACCCTAGTGCAGTCGACGGGGCAGTCGACTGAACCTCTGTTTTCAAAACTATTTTTCTTTGAATGTGTTTTCAATGGCCAAAACTTTTTATGACTCTAATTTCAATGTATTTTACAATACAGAGGGGAACGTTTCCTAAGTTTTAATATACCCAGGGTTGTTTTATAGAAGTCCTTTCCGCTGCGTATTATTAGATGATGTTTGGATGAGCCTTGGTGGCGTGCCACGTGTCCTATTTCCACGCGTAGTGGGATGGGTCGTGACATTTATTGGTATCAGAGCTAGAGGTAACAAAACTTTGGGAACGTTCGACGACGAGTGGAGTGTTGAGTGAATTGCCACATGTTTTCAATTGCATTCATGCATCTTAGAGATGTTTGATGCATATGGATGTTGTTTTACATACATACTATTGTTATTGTTGTACATGCATAGTGTTTATGCATTGAGAACTACAGGACTATAATCATGAGTGACGAAGAACGAGAATTATCGCCACATACTCGCCGAATGAATGAAATGGCTGAAATGATGGGGAACATGGGAGAGATGATACGAAATATAGCGGACAGATTACCTCCAACACCTCCATTGGAGCCAGAACCGATAGTTGTAGTACATGCGCCTGAAAATAGGGGTATGAGGTCAATAGAGAATTTTCCGATCGATTCCGATGACCGATAAGGAGAAGATTGAGAACGCAAGCGATGTACTGAAGGGTGAAGCCCAGAACTGGTGGGTAAACGTTTTAGATCAGGGAGCACCGATTACTTGGGAAGGGTTCAAGGCGGAATTCAATCGCCGGTTCTTTCCGCGAGCCGCCTATAATGCAAAGAAGCGAGAATTTGATAACTTGAAGCAGGGAGATATGACTGTAACCGAATATACTTCCAAGTATAATGCGTTGTTGAGATTTGGTAAAGGTTCAGTGCCAGGAGAGGAAGAAAGGGCAAGGAAATTTGAAGAAGGCTTAAGAGAAAATATCCGTTTGAGGGTAGAAACCTACGAGCATTCGACTGTTGCAGCAATACAGCAGACAGCGCTTGTAGCCGAAAGTGGAATAGAGAGATCGAGACAAAATCACCAAGGAAAGCGAAGTCATGAGGGTGGTGACCGAAGTCAGGGTGGATCTTTCAAGAGGCCGTTTCAAAGAGGCTCTGGTTCTAGTTTCAGTGAATTCAGGAGAACGCCAAGTAGCATACCGTTGTGTTCACTTTGCAACAGACCACACTCAGGCCGATGTTTCATGACCAAACCCCAGAACAGGAACCAAGGCGGGGGTAGTACAAATTCAACACCCGACATGAGAGGCAAGTGTTATGATTGTGGAGTATTTGGACACCAAGCCAGGGATTGCCCGAGGAAGTATCTTCAGCAAGGAGCTAGTTCTATGGCTTCCAGTGGGTCGAAGCCTAGACAGTCCAATGACGGAGGACAAAGGACGGAACAACGTCAAGGAAGAGCATATCAGATGAACCCAGGAGATGTGACTACTTCCGAGACAATAGTCTCAGGTATGGTGCTTGTATGTTCGCACTTAGCACGCATACTTGTTGACTCGGGATCTACGCATTCATTTGTATCACATGCTTTTGTTGAACATTTGAATGTTAAATCGGCACCGTTAGGATATGATTTGTCTATTGCTGTGCCATTTAGTAAAGCGATAATGACATCTACTGTATATAAGAACTGTGAGATCAAATTAGGTGAGAAGTTGATGACCATAGACCTTATACCGATTGGAGTAAATCATTTTGATGTAATACTGGGAATGGATTGGTTAGCTCTTAATCAAGCCACAATAGACTGTGAACGGAAAGAGGTTAATTTTCGATCACCGGTATATGGGAGCTTTTGTTTCCAAGGGAGTGGGGTTATATCGCCGCCGTATTTGATTTCAGTTATCCGAGCGGGAAAGTTATTGAAAAAGGGATGTCATGGATTTCTATGTTCAGTGACTGATGTCTCGACGACTGAATTAAAAGTAGAAGACATTTCGATAGTGCGAGAATATTCAGATGTATTTCCTGATGAGCTACCAGATGTTCTTATTGAGAGAGAAGTGGAGTTCACTATTGAGGTTATACCAGACTCAAGGTCGGTATCCAAAGCACCATATAGAATGGCACCAGCAGAATTGAAGGAACTGAAAGTTCAACTACAAGAGTTACTTGACAAGGGTTTCATTCGACCAAGTGTGTCACCGTGGGGAGCTCCAGTGTTGTTTGTAAAGAAGAAAGATGGTTCAATGAGGATGTGTGTGGATTATCGGGAACTGAACAAGTTGACAATCAAGAACAAGTATCCACTGCCGAGAATTGATGATTTATTTGATCAACTTCGTGGGGCACAAGTATTCTCCAAGATAGACCTAAGATCGGGTTATCATCAGTTGAAAGTGAAGGCCGAAGATGTTGAGAAAACAGCTTTTAGAACGCGTTATGGACACTATGAGTTCTTAGTTATGCCATTTGGGGTTACTAATGCACCAGCTGCGTTCATGGATCTTATGAACCGAGTCTTTAAGGACTATTTGGATGATTTTGTGATTGTATTCATTGACGATATCCTTATCTATTCACCTAGTGAGATAGAACACGAGAACCACTTGAGGTTGATACTCCAGAGATTATGAGAGAAACAATTGTTTGGGAAATTCAAGAAATGTGAATTTTGGTTACCTAGCATTACTTTTCTTGGTCATGTGATTGATAAGAAGGGAGTATCAGTTGATCCTCACAAAATAGAAGCTGTATTAAATTGGCAAAGACCGACTTCCGTATCTGAAATTCGAAGTTTCTTGGGATTAGCGGGATACTACCGCCGTTTTATTGAACATTTCTCAAAGATTTCATTGCCTATGACAAAGTTAATGAGGAAGGGAGTTACATTTGAATGGAGTCAGGAATGCGAGGACCGTTTTCAAGAATTGAAGTCACGGTTGACGAGAGCACCTATTTTGACAATACCATCCGGAACCGAGGGGTTTGTGATCTATAGTGATGCTTCACACAAAGGGTTAGGATGCGTGTTGATGCAAGGGGGTAAAGTGATCGCTTATGCTTCTAGACAGCTGAAGACACATGAGATTAATTATCCGACTCATGATCTGGAATTAGCTGCAGTAATTCATGCCTTGAAGATTTGGAGACATTATTTGTACGGAGAAAAGTGTGAGATATTCACGGACCACAAGAGTTTGAAATATATTTTTACCCAACGGGACTTGAACATGAGACAGCGAAGATGGTTGGAGTTGATGAAGGATTACGATCTTTCAATTGAGTACCATCCGGGGAAGGCGAATGTAGTAGCCGACGCATTAAGCCGGAAGACGCCGAGGAATTTAGCCGACAAGCTAACACAACAAAAAGAATTGGTAAAAGAAATGGAACGTTTGGACTTGGATGTGATACCAAAGGTTAGTGGTGGTTTAATGATGGCAATCAGGGCACACCCAGATATTATTGATGAGATTCAGAAAGAACAATTCAACGATGTCTATTTATGCAGAATGAGAGACGAGATACCTTTGGGAAAGCGATCTGGTTTGGTATTGGAACAAGGGATTCTGAAGTTTGGAAATCGATTATGTGTACCGAATGTGAAAGACTTGAAAGAGAGAATTCTAGAAGAAGCTCATAGTACGAGATATTCAGTGCACCCGGGAGGTAATAAGATGTACAGAAACCTGAGGGAAAACTTTTGGTGGAAGGGTATGAAGCGTGAAGTTGCCAAGTTTGTATCCGAATGTTCGGCATGTCAACAAGTCAAGGCAGAGAGACAAGTACCCGCGGGGTTACTACAACCTTTGCCAGTGTCAGAATGGAAATGGGATGAGATTACGATGGATTTTGTTTCAGCATTTCCACGATCATGTAATAAGAATGATAAGGTTTGGGTTATAGTTGACCGGTTAACAAAGTCAGCTCATTTTCTACCGATCAAGACGACTAAACCGTCCAAGTTAGCGGAATTGTATGTGAAAGAGATTGTAAGACTACATGGAGTCCCAGCTGTGATTGTGTCAGATCGTGATAGTAGTTTTACGTCAAGATTTTGGGGAAGTTTGCAAGAAGCTATGGGTACGAAATTAAGTTTCAGTACTGCATTTCATCCTCAGACCGATGGACAGTCAGAGCGTATGATTCAGACCTTGGAAGATATGTTGAGATTGTGTGTATTAGACTTTGGGAGTTATTGGGAGCACCACTTGCCATTAATTGAATTTGCGTACAACAACGGATTTCAGTCAAGTATTGGTATGGCACCATATGAAGCTTTGTATGGCCGTAAGTGTCGATCACCAGTTTGTTGGACCGAGGTTGGAGAAAGGAAGTTGTTAGGACCTGAGTTAATACAGGTGACTACTGAGAAAGTGAAGTTGATTCAAGAGCGACTTAAGGTAGCTCAGAGCCGATATAAGAGTTATGCGGACTCTAAGCGACGACCGATGACATTTGAAGTAGGAGATTTCGTATACTTGCGGATATCGTCTTCGAAAGGCATTGTACGATTTGGGAAGAGGGGAAAGCTCAATCCGAGATTCATAGGACCTTTTGAAATCCTAGAGAGGGTTGGTCCAGTAGCTTATCGTTTGGCCTTGTCATCCGAGTTGGAACATGTGCACAATGTGTTTCACGTGTCTATGTTGAGACGTTGTATGACTGACACGAGTAAGATCATTGTACCTGAACCGTTGCAAATTCAGGGGGACTTGACTTACGTGGAACAACCAGTGGAGATTCTTGTAATAACCTGCATTTTCATGCATTATCATATTTAAAATTTTCATTATCATTGGCATTATTATATTCAAAATTTAATATATATTGTCTGTTTATATGTTAATTTCGATTCTTATGTGAAAAGTTTAATTCTTGAATAATTGAAATTACTTTTGGGGTCAAAATGCAATTTTCATAAAACTTGCAATACCTGTGTTAAAATTCAAAACTGTATTTCAAAACGGTGGAATTATTTCTTTTAAACTCAAACTGTATTTTTATGAAATCAGAAAACTATTTCTAACGTTAAAATGAATTCTCTGTATTTTTGTGATAAACACCGTATCACGAAAATACCAGTGTAAGTTAAAACTGACCGCGCAGTGTTAAACTTCCACAGAATTTTGGATGTAAATGATTGAACAAATTTATTTATACCCAAATTATTATGCTGATGCTTTTCCTTAGGCCTTGTTTGGCAAATGTTGTAGTATGTGTGTTGCCCTTATGCCATAAGCTAGATTACCCAAACACACTTTGACAACACATCATCTCCACCAACCACCTACAATCTTCAGTGGAGCTTTATGTGTAGTGGATACACATCATTTTGCACATTCTTTGTAATTAATGGAAAAGTAATCTTTTGATTGTGCTTTGTTTGGCAATGAGTACCTTGCATGTGTAATTGTTAAGTTTATAGCTTAATTGCCAAACACCCACAAATTGACCCCTATATACTTGGCCCTTGGATCATCCGAGAGTGGTATAACTCCACTTATATGATGAAGAGTTAGTGGGTATCTACACATTATGCACAATCCTATTAATCTACTAATAGTTTAGAAATTAGTGGTTAATTATAAGATTTGTTAAACCAAAGTGGGTTATAAAGAAATCCTAAGAAATTCTTGGGCCCCAAGATCCTATAATTGCTGAGTTTATATATATACACACTTACAACACTCTCATACACACACTCTACACATTCTACAAATTGTAATAGAGAGAATTTTCAGAGAGAAAAGAGAAAGTTTGAGAGTTCAATTTGCTGAAAATTTCTAGAGAGAAGAGCTCCTCAATTTCCATAGCCAAGCTTGTATTGGATTTCTTGATTTGGTTATCTTTCTCAACAAATCTCTTTGCACTTAATCACAGTGAGTATTACTAACTCACTCAAAATGTAACTCATTCCTTATTTACTGATTTAGGTAGTTAATTTTAACAGTAGCAGAATTTTGTTTTCAGATTTTTGTTAGGAAAACGAATGAAATTTAAGGTTCTGCCCGCGATGTCCCAAGTAAAACTCGATTCTGCACACTTTTCGTCTAATGCAATTTTCTCAGATTTTGCACCGTTTGGGCAGAAAATGAGGATTACAGTAGCAGAAAAAGTATATTAGAAATTCAATCTAATATTTTCTCTTTTAATTTTAACAGTAGCAGAATTTTGTTTTCAGATTTTTGTTAGGAAAACGAATGAAATTTAAGGTTCTGCCCGCGTTATCCCAAGCAAAACTCGATTCTGCACACTTTTCGTCTAATGCAATTTTCTCAGATTCTGCACCGTTTGGACAGAAAACGAGGATTTCAGTAGCAGTTTTTAGAATGCTATTAGTTATGTTTAAAATGATTAAGGCAATGAATTACGAATTTTCAATCCCCGTACGCGTATTGTTTCTTTAATTCTGTGAATTCCTTTATGTTTAAAGTTTGATGACATTCATGTGGAGTCAGTTGTACATGCATGGTGAGTGTTGGTAGTGTGTAAAAGAGTAATGATAGTGTGGAAAAGAGTAATGATTGTGTGAAAAGAGTATGAGTTTGAGTTGTGTTTGTGGTTGTGGTTGTAATTGTGGCTGTGGTTATGGTGGTGGTTGTGGATGTGATTGTGGTTGGAGTTGAAAAAGAGGATGAGGGTGTCTTTGAAATGCGAAGGTGGCAAAAATGGACACTCCCTGACGCCCATGGAAGCGTTAAAGTGTGTGAAGCCGAACTTGGACACTCACTGGCACCCATGGAAGTGCTAAAGTGTGGCCTATAGACACTCCCTGAATGACTCGAGTCTGGATACCTGTGTGGGGGTTGCCCCGGTATTTGCATGGCGGTTAGGGTATTCAAAGTGTGAGGCATTGGACACTCCCTGGTACCCCGGACCAAAGTGTGAGGCAAACTGGACACTCCCTGGCGCCCCGTTGCTAAAGTGTGGCTATCTTAGTATTTCAAAGATACCAGGAGTAGGATAGAGGGTTGTTGGGTTTTTGTCGAGAGAAAAGAGTCGGTTAGATGAGATGGTGCATTGTTCTCATACACGGTCACATATGTGTGAATTTATCTTTTAATTATTGTTGTGGTTGTTTTCTAACAAGCTCTTTATCATAAATATAAACTTGTGGTATTTAAATGGAAATGGGAAAAAGGTAAATGGGCATGTTTTTACATTCAAAGCTATGTTTTTAATACTCACCAGCTTCTTGAAGCTGACGGCGTTGATGCGTCCTGGACATTCGTGTCCAGGCTTTGCAGGTAATAACCAAGAAGAACCTTATGATTATGCAAATTAAGATCTGTTGCTGAGAAGAGATGTTACTTTTATATGCTTTATGATTATGTGTTGATTTGGTTTTGAGGATGACTGTAATAGACTGTAAGTTATTGTTTTATTTTCAAGGCGGTCTGTGCCTTAGTAAACCCTGTACTATAGGATGTAATAAGTTAGAGATTTAATTTTTATAAGCCCAGGTTGCCCTACTCTGATTAATGGTTTTATGTTGTTCGACGTTTTGGGACGGAATCGATCCTTCAAACTGTCGCGACCTACGGGTCCATAAAGGAAATTAAACGCTTTCCATATTTATGCTACGTCGGGGCGTGACAGGATTTGGTGGTATCAGAGCCATAGGTTTTCTAGATTGACCAGGCTCAGTTATTCACGCCATAGATTAGTGACATAGGTTACCCTAAAGTTTTACTAAGCTATACAACCAAGTTCTAGTGTTAGTTTAGTTCGGATTACCCTTAGTTCAGAAACTAAAATTCTAAGTTGGTTTTATCATAGAAATGATTACCCGTTTGTCTTGTCACATCGACAAAAATAATAGCAATTTCCATATACCTTCAGACATATCCATTTAGGATTAGTCGAGATAACCATAACTTATGATACCCCTACAGAAAGATAGTAGCCGAGTTTCTAAGGAGTTAAAGCATACCATAGCCCTCATTAATAGCTTAGGCACTGACAAACTTCCTGAGTCAAATCTCGGAATAGTCAGTATGGCCCACAACCAGAGTCTAGAGGATAAGAATACAACCTCTTTACTATTAGACAGCTCTAGTTCGAATACGTGTTATATGTACTTAATATATATTTTATTGTATGCTTATGTGATAATACGAGTATGTGATATAGTGATATATACTATTTTGAAAATTTTTGTCATAGTACTGTTGCATGCATGTTTCTCATTCTACTACCCCTATCATGCATAGAATGGCTGGAAGACCAAGGAGGAACAGAAATCTGATTGAAGGAGCGCCCGAGGCTGCCGACCCCACGGGAATATTTGAAGCTTTTATCAGACGTCTCGAGAGGGTTAGTAATGCGAATGAAAACCAACGAGACCGCCAGACAGGAGATAAGCTGCTGGAGAGATTCCGTGCGCTCAGACCCGAGCAATTTGCGGGTACCACGGATCCCTGGAAGGCAGAACAATGGTTAAGACAGATGGACCGCATGTTTGAAGCTGTCCAATGCAACGAGATGGACAAAAGGAGATTGGCTACTTTTCAACTAACCGACGCCGCTGCAGATTGGTGGGACTCGGTCATAGCCACTATCGGAAACACCGCTGCTATGGGGATGACATGGACGGCGTTCAAAGGGAGATTCCTGGAGAAGTACTTTCCGGCTACGGAGAGGCACAGAAGAGAGAAGGAATTTATGGATCTGACGCAAGGAACCAAGACGGTGCAAGAGTATACCACACAGTTCGAGAGGCTGTCACGGTTTGCCCCGCACATGGTTGATACTGAGGAGAAGAAGATCCGGAAGTATAACCAAGGGTTGGCACCGCAGATTCGTCGCCTGACTCTCGGCCATCTAGACAAGACGTTTGAAGGACTAGTCGGCCTGGCTACCGATCTGGAAGAAGATGCTCGAGTATATCGCAAACAATTTGAATTCCGACCGCCTCAGAGGGGTAATTTTGGGAATAGACCACCAATGAATCGTACCCAAGGGCAGAAGAGGAACTTTGACGGAAGCAAGAAGGCACAAGCTATTACCTATCCGACTCAACCCCGAGTAGGAGAAGGAAGTAGTGGCGTAAAGTGCTTCAACTGTGGCAACCCTGGACATGTGGCTCGGGACTGCAAGGCACCAAGGCGTGCTGCTCAGCCAGGAATAGTCTGTTTCAACTGTGGTGAACCAGGTCACATCAGCAGGTTCTGCACTGCTCCTAAACAAGCGACTTATGGGCAACAGGGTCAGACCCGCTTGAATGCTGTTATTCCTGATGCCGCTGGATATGATGGAGCTGTATATGAAGAAGGAGATCATGGAGAAGCTCAACCTGATCAGCAAGCAGTGGAAGGTACATTGACTCTATTTAACTCCCATGTTAGAGTATTATTTGATACGGGTGCTGCTCTCTCATTCATATCTGTTAATACAATTCGGAGATTGGGTATCTTACCTCATCGCTTAGAGAAAGCTTTGAAGGCTACATCACCAATAGGAGCTGCGGTCAGTTTAGGACATGTGTGCAAGGATTGTCCCTTAAGATTAGGAGACCGAGAAATCCCTGCAAGGTTGATCGTCCTATCGATGAAGGAGTTTGACATAATCCTAGGAATGGATTGGCTGTCTCAGAATCAAGTGAAGTTGGATTGTGCGAGGAAGAGAATTACATTCTCCGACAATGAGAATCAACCCTTTGATTTTCAATGTAACCCTTCGGGAGATATGTTCCTCACAAGATGTTTAGCCAACATTGAAGTCGTCAGTACAGAGGTGACAGCATCATCTATACCTGTAGTCAAGGACTTCGAAGAAGTATTTCAAGACATTTCTGGATTACCGCCCGAGAGAAGTATAGAGTTCTGTATTGAGCTTATACCGGGTACCGTACCAATTACTAAGGTTCCCTACAGAATGGCCCCCACAGAACTATTGGAATTGAAGGGACAAGTTCAAGAGCTCGAGAACCTAGGTTTTGTACGTCCTAGTACATCGCCTTGGGGAGCACCGGTATTATTTGTGAAGAAGAAGGACGGGACGCTCAGGCTGTGTATCGACTACAGAGAATTGAATCGAGTGACAATCAAGAACAAGTATCCTTTGCCTCGGATCGACGATTTATTTGATCAACTACAAGGAGCTACGATATTTTCCAAGATAGACCTAAGGTCGGGGTATCATCAGTTGAGGGTACGGAAGGAAGACATACCTAAGACTGCTTTCAGAACCCGATATGGTCATTATGAATTTCTGGTGATGCCGTTTGGCTTGACGAACGCCCCGGCAGTGTTTATGGATCTGATGAACAGAGTATTCAAGCCTTATTTAGATCAGTTTGTCATCGTCTTTATTGATGATATTTTGATCTATTCTAAGTCAGGAGAAGAACACGAGCAACATCTACGGATTGCGATGCAGACGCTTAAGGACCACCACTTGTATGCCAAGTTCAGTAAGTGTGAGTTCTGGTTGCAAGAAGTGAAATTTTTGGGACACAAGGTGTCATCTCAAGGAATTTCTGTGGATTCGTCCAAGACCGATGCTGTATCCAACTGGGTTAGGCCAAGCAACCCTACAGAAGTTCGGAGTTTTCTTGGACTCGCAGGCTATTACAGGAGATTTGTTGAGGGATTCTCCAAGATAGCTGCACCATTGACTGGGTTGACGAAGAAGAATTTGAAATTCGAATGGACAGAGAAGCATGAGCGAGCCTTTCTAGAGTTGAAAGAGAGACTCACTACCGCACCAGTACTAGCAATACCCAAGCCTGGTGAGAAGTTCACTATCTTTAGTGACGCATCATATCAAGGACTAGGGTGTGTACTTATGCAAGATGACAGAGTTATAGCCTATGGATCCAGGCAGCTGAAGCCGAATGAGTTGAACTATCCTATTCATGATTTGGAGTTGGCAGCAGTGGTTTTTGCACTCAAGATTTGGAGACATTATCTCTACGGTGAGAAGTTTGATTTGTTCTCCGATCACAAGAGTCTGAAGTATTTGTTCACACAGAAAGAGTTGAACATGAGGCAGCGCAGATGGATGGAGTTGATCAAAGATTACGACTTCACATTGGAATACCACCCTGGTAAAGCTAATGTGGTCGCTGATGCTTTGAGTCGGCAGACTCGTGAGACGATCGCCTCCTTAATGGTTAGAGAATGGCGAGCATTGGAGACGTTGGCAGAGTTTGATATACAGAGTGCTGAAAGAGGAGAAGGACAACTTTTCGGATGTCTTATCCTACAGCCTGTTTTCATTGACCGCATTATCGGAGCTCAGAAAGAAGATGAAAAATTTCAATCATGGTTCAAGAAGGTGTCAGAAAAGGACTCGACAGAATGGAAAGTGGGAGTCGATGGAGGGTATCGGTGCAGGAATAGATTATGTGTGCCAGAGGTTGGGGAGCTTAGGAAGGATATCCTGGAAGAAGCACATAAATCAAGGTATACAGTTCACCCGGGAGGAACTAAGATGTATAAAGATTTGAAGAGAAATTTCTGGTGGGAAGGCATGAAGAAGGATGTGGCCGAGTTTGTATCCAAGTGTTTGACGTGTCAGCAAGTCAAGGCCGAACATCAGAGACCGTCAGGATTGTTGCAACCGCTACCTATTCCTGGTTGGAAGTGGGAGCACATTACGATGGATTTTGTAGTAGGATTGCCCCGGTCGCAACAGAATCATGACGCTATTTGGGTAATTGTGGATCGATTGACGAAGTCAGCTCATTTTATTGCTTACAGTATGACATACCCGGTGGAAAAGATGAGCCGGATGTACATACAACAAGTTGTGCGACTTCACGGTGCACCTGTATCGATTGTGTCAGACCGTGATGCACGTTTTACTTCTGGATTTTGGGAAAGTCTGCAAGAAGCTATGGGAACTTCGCTTAAGATGAGTACTGCTTTTCACCCTCAGACAGATGGACAAACTGAGCGTGTGAATCAGATCATGGAGGATATGCTTAGGGCTTGTGTGATCGATTTTGAAGAATCTTGGGAGACACACTTGCCTTTGGTTGAATTTGCCTATAACAATAGTTATCATGCGAGTATCGGTATGGCTCCGTTCGAAGCACTGTACGGACGACCATGTCGTTCTCCATTGTGTTGGGCAGAGGTTGGGGACACAGATTTGTTGGGACCAGATTTGGTTAGAGAAACCAACGAGAAGATTTCCTTGGTCAAAGAAAGGATGAGAACCGCTCAGAGCCGGTATAAGAGTTATGCTGATCGACGCCGAAAAGATTTGGAATTCAGTGTTGGAGATCACGTACTTCTTAAGGTTTCACCAACACGAGGAGTAGTACGCTTTGGTCTCAAGAGGGGGAAGTTAGCTCCGCGTTTTATTGGACCATTTGAGATTTTGGAACGTATCGGGAAAGTGGCCTATCAACTGGCGCTACCACCAAAGATGTCTGGGGTTCACAACGTGTTTCACGTGAGTATGTTGAGAAAGTACATACGAGATCCCTCGCACGTGGTTAGTTATGACGACATTGAGACGAGTCATAACGTTTCTTACAAGGAGAGACCTGTGAAGATTCTGGATCAGGGTATCAAGAAGTTAAGGAATAAGGATATCCCGTTGGTAAAGGTTCAGTGGAATCACCATGACGAGAATGAAGCCTCGTGGGAAGTTGAAGCTGATATGAGGAAGAAGTACCCGGAGTTGTTTCAGGACTAATTAGTCTTGATTTCGGGGACGAAATCCTGTTTAAGGGGGGAAGGGTGTAATAACCTGCATTTTCATGCATTATCATATTTAAAATTTTCATTATCATTGGCATTATTATATTCAAAATTTAATATATATTGTCTGTTTATATGTTAATTTCGATTCTTATGTGAAAAGTTTAATTCTTGAATAATTGAAATTACTTTTGGGGTCAAAATGCAATTTTCATAAAACTTGCAATACCTGTGTTAAAATTCAAAACTGTATTTCAAAACGGTGGAATTATTTCTTTTAAACTCAAACTGTATTTTTATGAAATCAGAAAACTATTTCTAACGTTAAAATGAATTCTCTGTATTTTTGTGATAAACACCGTATCACGAAAATACCAGTGTAAGTTAAAACTGACCGCGCAGTGTTAAACTTCCACAGAATTTTGGATGTAAATGATTGAACAAATTTATTTATACCCAAATTATTATGCTGATGCTTTTCCTTAGGCCTTGTTTGGCAAATGTTGTAGTATGTGTGTTGCCCTTATGCCATAAGCTAGATTACCCAAACACACTTTGACAACACATCATCTCCACCAACCACCTACAATCTTCAGTGGAGCTTTATGTGTAGTGGATACACATCATTTTGCACATTCTTTGTAATTAATGGAAAAGTAATCTTTTGATTGTGCTTTGTTTGGCAATGAGTACCTTGCATGTGTAATTGTTAAGTTTATAGCTTAATTGCCAAACACCCACAAATTGACCCCTATATACTTGGCCCTTGGATCATCCGAGAGTGGTATAACTCCACTTATATGATGAAGAGTTAGTGGGTATCTACACATTATGCACAATCCTATTAATCTACTAATAGTTTAGAAATTAGTGGTTAATTATAAGATTTGTTAAACCAAAGTGGGTTATAAAGAAATCCTAAGAAATTCTTGGGCCCCAAGATCCTATAATTGCTGAGTTTATATATATACACACTTACAACACTCTCATACACACACTCTACACATTCTACAAATTGTAATAGAGAGAATTTTCAGAGAGAAAAGAGAAAGTTTGAGAGTTCAATTTGCTGAAAATTTCTAGAGAGAAGAGCTCCTCAATTTCCATAGCCAAGCTTGTATTGGATTTCTTGATTTGGTTATCTTTCTCAACAAATCTCTTTGCACTTAATCACAGTGAGTATTACTAACTCACTCAAAATGTAACTCATTCCTTATTTACTGATTTAGGTAGTTAATTTTAACAGTAGCAGAATTTTGTTTTCAGATTTTTGTTAGGAAAACGAATGAAATTTAAGGTTCTGCCCGCGATGTCCCAAGTAAAACTCGATTCTGCACACTTTTCGTCTAATGCAATTTTCTCAGATTTTGCACCGTTTGGGCAGAAAATGAGGATTACAGTAGCAGAAAAAGTATATTAGAAATTCAATCTAATATTTTCTCTTTTAATTTTAACAGTAGCAGAATTTTGTTTTCAGATTTTTGTTAGGAAAACGAATGAAATTTAAGGTTCTGCCCGCGTTATCCCAAGCAAAACTCGATTCTGCACACTTTTCGTCTAATGCAATTTTCTCAGATTCTGCACCGTTTGGACAGAAAACGAGGATTTCAGTAGCAGTTTTTAGAATGCTATTAGTTATGTTTAAAATGATTAAGGCAATGAATTACGAATTTTCAATCCCCGTACGCGTATTGTTTCTTTAATTCTGTGAATTCCTTTATGTTTAAAGTTTGATGACATTCATGTGGAGTCAGTTGTACATGCATGGTGAGTGTTGGTAGTGTGTAAAAGAGTAATGATAGTGTGGAAAAGAGTAATGATTGTGTGAAAAGAGTATGAGTTTGAGTTGTGTTTGTGGTTGTGGTTGTAATTGTGGCTGTGGTTATGGTGGTGGTTGTGGATGTGATTGTGGTTGGAGTTGAAAAAGAGGATGAGGGTGTCTTTGAAATGCGAAGGTGGCAAAAATGGACACTCCCTGACGCCCATGGAAGCGTTAAAGTGTGTGAAGCCGAACTTGGACACTCACTGGCACCCATGGAAGTGCTAAAGTGTGGCCTATAGACACTCCCTGAATGACTCGAGTCTGGATACCTGTGTGGGGGTTGCCCCGGTATTTGCATGGCGGTTAGGGTATTCAAAGTGTGAGGCATTGGACACTCCCTGGTACCCCGGACCAAAGTGTGAGGCAAACTGGACACTCCCTGGCGCCCCGTTGCTAAAGTGTGGCTATCTTAGTATTTCAAAGATACCAGGAGTAGGATAGAGGGTTGTTGGGTTTTTGTCGAGAGAAAAGAGTCGGTTAGATGAGATGGTGCATTGTTCTCATACACGGTCACATATGTGTGAATTTATCTTTTAATTATTGTTGTGGTTGTTTTCTAACAAGCTCTTTATCATAAATATAAACTTGTGGTATTTAAATGGAAATGGGAAAAAGGTAAATGGGCATGTTTTTACATTCAAAGCTATGTTTTTAATACTCACCAGCTTCTTGAAGCTGACGGCGTTGATGCGTCCTGGACATTCGTGTCCAGGCTTTGCAGGTAATAACCAAGAAGAACCTTATGATTATGCAAATTAAGATCTGTTGCTGAGAAGAGATGTTACTTTTATATGCTTTATGATTATGTGTTGATTTGGTTTTGAGGATGACTGTAATAGACTGTAAGTTATTGTTTTATTTTCAAGGCGGTCTGTGCCTTAGTAAACCCTGTACTATAGGATGTAATAAGTTAGAGATTTAATTTTTATAAGCCCAGGTTGCCCTACTCTGATTAATGGTTTTATGTTGTTCGACGTTTTGGGACGGAATCGATCCTTCAAACTGTCGCGACCTACGGGTCCATAAAGGAAATTAAACGCTTTCCATATTTATGCTACGTCGGGGCGTGACAATTCTAGACCGCAAAGAACAAGTTTTGAGAACCAAGACTATTCCAATGGTGAAAGTACTATGGCGTAGTCATACAGTGGAAGAGGCTACATGGAAAAGTGAGGAAGACATGCGGAACGAGTATCCGTACTTGTTCGACGCTTGAGGTAAAGTTTGGGGAAAAACTTCCTTTTTGGAGGGGAGAGTTGTCACACCCGTTCCAGAATTTCATAGTTTAATCATGCAATGATATGAAATTTTATGAATTATCATTGATATATGATAATTGAGGATAAGTGGTTGACTGTGGTCAACGGTAAGGTGTCAGTGAGGACACGAGAATATGGAAGTTCATATTGCATAATCATGAGTAAATGACATTTATATGATTTAAATATTATTTGACCTTATCTGGTATTTCTATGAATAGTAATTATACCTGTGTAGTATAATTCTGGTAATTTGAATATGATATCATTTTGAGAACTGTGGTGAGAACGTGAGAGACACGTTAATTAAAAAGGTAGGTTGTGTAGAGATTCCACAGAATATAGTTTTCGGACGTTATTTTGGACCCAAACGAAACTTAGTCGGAAACTTTTGAAATTTATAGTTTTCACTCGTAAATGCATAAAATGGACGCGTGCGAAGTTTCGAGAAGTAATTAGAAGTTTGAGAAACTTGTGGGGAGGTTAACGTAAACTCCAAAGAGTTTTTCTATATATAGTGAGGATGAGATTCATTCTCATCCAAAACTCTCATAAATATCTAGAGAGAGGAGAGAGAAGGGAGATTTGGAGCCAACGGGCTTTGCGACGCCGATCGACGACCGTTCGTCCGTCAGATTTTCTCCAGATTTCAGATTTGAACTCGTGGAGGTAAGATCTACGTTTTGATACCACTTAGGCCGTGTTTGGCCAAGTTTTTGTAAAATCTTAATTTTAGACTTTTGGGAAAAACAGGTATAAACTTGTAGGAATTTCCTCAAATTCGAAATCCGACGTTTATTTAGCCCCCTAGACGATCCTTCAAAGTTTGAAGAGATTCGCACGAGGTATGAAGTCCTAACTTGTGAAATATAGAGGAATACATGTTTTATATTTCGACGACGAAATTGTGATCCGGGCGAAATCCATGTGTTAATTGTAGGCCCGTTAATTATGCACGCGCTAATTTGTGAAAAGCATGTCTAAATTTACGCGAGCACGTTGAGTTGTCTATGTGGGTCAAAGGGGAGTCTTATACAAATTCATGCCGGAGTAAGCTTCTCGATGTTTGAGAATTTGAGTAGCGACGGCTACTGTGCATGGTTGATAGACTTGGACTTGCCATGGCACTTGTGGATACAATGGTTGATAGACTTGGACTTGCCATTGGTATCGCGGTTTAAGGCTTGGACTTGCCGCTACCGGATGAATGCGTATTTTTTTCTCCCTAGAGACTATTGTATGATTTATGAGATTAAAGCATGATTTGTCATATATTGCATATGTTAGAACTTGTACGCTCAGCATATAGCTGAGCAGTGGAGATGTACTCCATTGCAGGTAAGAAGAAGGATAAGAAGAAGCGCGATGAGTGAGGCCGATGAACGCCGGGGATAACACTTGTATATGTTTTTGTTTTAAATCCTAAACTTGTGTAAGGATTGGTAATATGTTGTAATGGAACCATAGATTAGTCCTGCAGTACTGTAATCGTGTAATTGAAGGTCTGTAGTTATGTTTTAATGCGTTAAAATCAGTCGTGGTTTTGATTGTTATTGGTATTGAGTAGTAGTAGGACTTGTAATTTCCAGCACAGGGCTGCCAGCAGAGGAGCAGTCGACTGGACCCCCTGATCAGTCGACTGGATCTCGTGTATGTGAGATACTGTAAGTGAATATCAGAGAAGCAGTCGACTGAACCCCCTTGGGCAGTCGACTGAACACTGTTGACTTGAGCTACTGCTTCCTTTGATTGAAAAGCAGTCGACTGGATCCCCAGAGCAGTCGACTGGACCTCTTTGCAATATGGCGTATTTGTGGTTCTGCTTAACACAGTCGACGGCGCAGTCGACTGGACCCTAGTGCAGTCGACGGGGCAGTCGACTGAACCTCTGTTTTCAAAACTATTTTTCTTTGAATGTGTTTTCAATGGCCAAAATTTTTTATGACTCTAATTTCAATGTATTTTACAATACAGAGGGGAACGTTTCCTAAGTTTTAATATACCCAGGGTTGTTTTATAGAAGTCCTTTCCGCTGCGTATTATTAGATGATGTTTGGATGAGCCTTAGTGGCGTGCCACGTGTCCTATTTCCACGCGTAGTGGGATGGGTCGTGACAATTTCCGATTTCTTTTCCAGAACAATGGCGATCATTAACAAGATGCGTGTTTATGGCGAGAAGATAGAAGACACCACTGTAATTGAGAAAATTCATCGATCGTTGACACCAAAATTTAACTACGTGGTTTGTTCAATTGAAGAATCAAAGGATCTTGATGTTCTTCAATTGATGAACTACAAGGTTCACTGTTGGTTCATGAACAAAAAATGATCCAACAAGACAAAGAGGAGCACGCATTGCAGGTCTTCAACAACAATCTGTCTTCAACACCAAGTAGAGCAGATAACGGAAGAGGTAGAGGAAGAGGCAGAGGCAGAGGAAGAGGAAGAGGTCGAGGCTGCCACCATTCAACTACTTATAGATCAAAGTCAGCAAACAAATCCACTGTTGAGTGCTACAGATGTCACGAGTATGGCCATTACTAGTCAGAATGTCAAACTAATCTATCTATAGGACATGGTGAGAACTCTAATTTTGCTGAGGAGAAAGATTCTGATGCCGATGCCGAGAAGAAAGAAGAAGTATCTTTGTTAATGGTTTTTCATACAAAGGAGGAAATCAACAAGAAGTTATGGTACTTAGACACAGGTTTGCAGCAACCATATGTGTGGAGACAAGTCTGCATTCTCAGCTTTGGATGAATCCTTTCGTGATAATGTGAAGTTTGGTGACAATTCTACAGTCTCTGTAATGGGAAAAGGAAGGATAACAATCCAAAGCAAGGGAAATGCAGACTTTCAGACCATCTCTAATGTTTTGTTTGTTCCAGATTTGAAAACAAACTTACTTAGCGTTGGTCAGCTTCAAGAAAAGGGGTATGAAATCTCTATTAAAGATGGAGTCTGCAGAATTCAAGATGATAAATTGGGCTTAATTGCTCAAGTAAACATGACAGCTAACCGAATGTTTCCATTGTATCTCCACAACATTAACACTACTCATGCATTCTTCTCTGCGAGATTGAAGGAGGCAGCATGGTTATGGCATTTTCGGTATGGGCATTTGAATTTTGGTGGATTAAAAACTCTACAACAGAAAAACATGGTGATGGGTCTTCCACAAATTCAATCTCCTTCTCAAGTTTGTGAAGAATGTGTTGTTAGCAAACAACATCGTAATCAATTTCCATAAGGAAAATCATGGAGAGCAAAGAAGGCATTGGAGCTAGTTCACTCTGACATTTGTGGGCCAATAAATCCATCTTCTAATGGAGGTAAAAGATACTTAATTACCTTCATTGATGATTACAATGAAAAAATTTGGGTATATTTTTTGCAGGAGAAATCTGAAGCCTTTGCAGCCTTTAAAAATTATAGAGCACTTGTTGAGAAAGAAGTTGGCAGCCCAATAAAAGTTCTTCGCACCGATCGTGGTGGAGAGTACAATTCACAAGAATTTGCAATTTTTTGTGCAACCCATGGAATCAAGAGGCAACTTACGGCAGCTTACATGCCTAAACAAAATGGTGTTTGCGAGAGGAAAAATCGCACAATTCTAAATATGGTGCGAAGCCTTTTGTCGAGGAGTGGCATTCCAAAAAAATTCTGGCCGGAAACAGTTAATTGGAGCATTCATATATTGAACAGAAGTCCCACGCTTGTTCAAAATATGACATCGGAGGAAGCATGGAGCAGACGAAGACCGGCTGTAGATCATTTTTGGATTTTTGGGTGTATTGCCTACGCCCATATTCTAGATCAGAAAAGGAGAAAGCTAGACGACAAGGGAGAAAAATGCATCTTTCTTGGTGTAAGTGATCAGTCAAAAGCCTATAAACTATATAATCCTAGCACCAAGAAAATTGTTATTAGTCGAGATGTCGTTTTTGATGAAGAACGAACCTGGTCATGGAGCGAGAATGGTATTGGACAACATATTCCAGCAAATTTTGAAGGTACTAACGACGAGGAAAGACAGCAACCTATGGAGAATGTGCAACAACCAGGAACCACTCAAAATGTTCCAGTAGATGCACAAAGCCCACCTGCAGCTGAAATAGATGAACAAAGGCCTCAACGTGTTCGAAAATGACCAAAATGGATGACTGATTATGAGGTAACTGGAATTGACCAATTAAAGGACCCACTTACACATTTTGCTCTTTTTTCAGATTGTGATCCTACAGCTTTCAAGATACTGTTAAGGAATCAAAATGGCGAAAGGCTATGGATGATGAAATTGCAGCCATTGAAAGAAACAACACTTGGGAGTTGACTGATCTTCCAAAAGGACACAAGACAATTGGTGTCAAGTGGGTTTACAAGACAAAATTGAAGAAAAATGGCAAAGTTGACAAATACAAGGCGCGATTAGTAGCAAAAGGCTACAAGCAAGAGTTTGGCATCGATCATAAAGAAGTTTTTGCTCCTGTTGCAAGACATGATACAATCAGATTAATGATTTCATTAGCTGCACAAAATTCATGGCCTATCTTCCAGTTGGACGTAAAATCGGCATTCTTGCATGGAGACTTAGAAGAACAGGTATTTATTGATCAACCTCCTGGTTATGTTAAGATTGGAAATGAGCATAAAGTGTATAGATTAAAAAAGGCTTTATATGGATTAAAACAAGCCCCACGGGCTTGGTATAGTCATATTGAATCTTATTTTTTGAATGAAGGATTTCAAAAATGTCCATATGAACATACACTTTTTGTTAAATTTGGAGATGAAGGAAAAATGCTCATTGTGTGCCTATATGTAGATGATCTTATATTCACTGAAAATAATAGTGCTATGTTTGCTAAATTTAAGAAGTCCATGATGGTTGAATTTGCGATGACTGATCTTGGAATGATGCATTATTTTCTTGGTATCGAAGTAGTGCAATCTTCAGCTGGAATTTTTATTTCTCAAAAGAAATATGTGCGAGAAATTTTAGACAGATTTCAGATGAAGAATTGCAATTCTGTGAGTACACCAACTGAATTTGGTTTGAAGTTTGCTAAAGATTGTGAAGGAAGAAGGGTTGACAGCACTCTTTACAAACAAATTGTGGGGTGCTTGATGTATTTGACTGCTACAAGGCCTGATATAATGCATGTTGTAAGTCTCATTAGTAGGTACATGGAGTGCCCAAGAGAGATGCATCTTCTAGCTGCCAAGAGGATTTTTCGATACTTGCAAGGAACCACTGAATTTGGGTTGATCTATAAGAAGGGTGAAAAGTTAGATTTGTTTGGCTTTACTGACAGTGATTATGCAGGAGATTCTGATGATAGAAGAAGCACATCTTGCTATGTGTTTATGTTGGGCTTAGGAGCTATTTCATGGTCTTCAAAGAAGCAACCAATTGTTACTTTATCAACAACTGAAGCTAAGTTTGTAGCTGTAACTGCATGTGCTTGTCAAGCTATTTGGTTGAAAAAGATTCTTGAAGAGCTTCATTTAAAGCAACAAGGACCCACTCCAATTTTTTGTGACAGTAGCTCAGCAATCAAACTGTCCAAAAATCCTGTTCTACATGGAAGAAGCAAGCACATTGATGTGAAGTATCATTTCTTAAGAGACCTTGCAAAGGATGGAACAATTGATCTTATATACTGTAGAAGTGAAGACCAGGTTGCTGACATATTCACCAAGCCCCTCAAATTGCCTACATTTCAGAAGCTAAGAAAATTGCTTGGTGTTTGCACTTCAGACAATTCAATTTGAGGGAGGGTGCTTCGAAAGTGACTTTTATTAAACTGAATGTTATTCCTGAATCATCAGTTTAAGGGAGGGATTGTTGAATGAATTGGTCAAAGTTACTTTCACATTGGGTCCTTAGAAGTCTGCTATTTATCCTTGTCTTTAGGCATTTGTTTAATTTGTTACAGTACGTGGCTTTTATTTACCTAGTCTATAGGAATAAGTTTACATGTTTTAGCTAGTGGACAAGAGTTTGTTGCTATTTCTTTCCTTTTATCCGTTGGTGTATTGCCTATATTAAGGCTATCATTGAAAGTAGTAATAAACTGAGAAAACAACACTTCCTCTTTCATCTTTGATGTATCTTCATCTATTTGTCCTTTTGTTTCATCATAATACACACGCATATATGTATTATACATATATATAAAATTCAAAAGCCACAGGAAGACCATGGGACAAGGAGAATCACTTTACAAACAAAATTCAAAAGCCACTTAAGGCCATCAACCAACAAAAGAAAAAGAAGATTTGATATCTCAGCACAGATACTAAACGAAAATCAACCCTCATTGGGCAAACCAAATTCTGCAGAAAAGAAGCCCCCATTGAAACAAACCAAAATCTGCAGCACAACGGATTCAAAGCAGCAACACCGTAATTGGGTATAATTGGTTGTGCATATATATATATATAATAAGGAAGAGCGGTCTATTCAATCTCCACCGTTGAGAGAGAGTTAGACATTTTCAACCATTAGATCATTAGTCCCACAATAATTGGAAAGTTTGAAAATTAAAATTAATTTACTGTCCAACCAATCCCACAACAAAAGGAAAGTTTTCAAAATAAAATTAATTTACTACCCAACCAATCAAATAAACCCACCACCCAAAATTAATTTCTCTCTCTCTCTCTCACACAGTCACACCCCCACCTCTTTCCACCCACAACCTCACGTCTCTCTCCATATCAGTTACAAGTAATTGCCATTTTAAAAAAAATTGATTAATTGTTTTTTTTTTGTGAGAGTAAAAAACAATTTCTTTTTCTCACGTCTCTCTCTCTCTCTCTCTCACCATTGCCGACCACCACCACTACCACCATCTTCGGCCCTTTCTCACCATTTCCGACCACTACCAGGTATAATCTCTCCCTTCCTCTCTCTTTCTCTATCCATATCTGCATAAAATACATATAGATTTGTGTGTGAATGTGTGTGTTTATGGGTGTGTACATTGTGATGAATTTTTTTTTTTTGCAATTCTCACTTTCAAACTATGATGATGATGATGATGTTATGGTGATGGCAGTGGTGTATGATGGTGATGATAGATATATTGGGTTATAGGTATGTGATACAATGTCTCTCCCTATAATTCTTTCCCTAATCACCAAAAAAGACGCATACTCTACCCATATCCATTTTGAATTAAAAATTTTAAAAATGTTCTTACCCATTTGGGGTGATATTTCACAATTCTCTCTCTCTCTCTCTCTCTCTCTCTCTCTCTCACAATTCTCTCTCTCTCTCTCTCTCTCTCATCAAAGGACAATGATATAGAACAAAGGAATAGGGATTAAACATTCTAAGGCATGCGGAAAGTGCAAGTGAGACGCATACTTTTTTTTTTGCAAAAAGACGCACTCACATACTCTCCCACATTGTGGTTTGGAAACAAAGAAAGCTTTTTGGTTAATTACATTGAAGTTCGATGTGCTTTCTGCTACATTATTCTTTGTAGCTTTGATCTATGTTGACTCACTCATGGAGTTTTGATCAAATTATTTTAAAAAATAATCTTCATAAAAACATTTTCAGTGTACTTTAATAATCTTCATGAATACCCACAGATTAGGAGATTTATCATTTTTTTTAATACAAAATAAAAAGCTGCTGTTTTGGAGGAATTAATTGTGGAGTCCAATTCGGGCTTTAGAGGAATTACCCTTTTGTTTTTCAGTTTTGTTTTTTTTTTTTTTTTTTTTTTATAATTTTGTAGGTACACTTTTGTTCAATTTTGCTTCAAGTTACCTAAATGTAATTAGGTGCCTTTTTTTTTTTTTTGCTACTGTTAGTGATATGTTGTGGCTATTTGTTTGATGTATTGAAATTTGAAGGTAACCAACCCTTGCCTTTCTTTCCCCCGTCTTCTTTAGGTCCTAAACAAAGAACATGGGTGCTGTTACTTAAGCTTCTTCTGTATCATAGGAAAAGCTTTATTCTAATTCATCCTAAATTGAATTTTCTTTATCTGTTCCTACTTTCAATCTGATTTTTCTCCGGCTTTCCTTTTTTAGAACTTAACCTGTTCCATTAGCTTAGACCATTCTGTAAAAATGTTGAGCCTGTGATATAGAATTTCAAGGGATTGATGGGTTTTCAAACTGTAGCTCTATTGATTCTCTACGGAAAATTAATCAAGTATTTTAATATTGAAACCAGGATTTAATTGTTTCTCATATTTTCATGGCATTTTCAGGATGGTTTCCTCTTAAATTTAGGATGTACATTATCCAAATTTGCAATATAGGAGGTAAGCATTTGGGCATGGCCTTTATATATTTGATGACTTTTATTTTATCTCAAACACTTTCTTTTTCAGTTGCGTGCAAAAGGTATATCGATTACTCATGCCCATTTGTCCATCGAGCATGGATTGCTGGGACTATAATGGTTATTACTTCTGTTTATCAATATCAATATGTAAGTTAATTTTTGCTTTCCAAATTATAGTTATTACTTTAGAAATTTGGTATTAAATACCAAATTAGGAGAATTATTTGGTTATAAGACACAAGGGAAAAATATTTGGGGACAAGTCCATGATTAGTGGACATTAATAAACATAAGTACTTTGACCCAATAAGTGACACATTTTTATGACGAATGTACCCCTTTCTAGACTAATACACACAAATCCAAAGTGTTCAGCTGAGAGAGAGAGAGACAGAGAGAGAGAGGCGATCGCAGCTCCACCAGCTTCTTCGCACCTCCGGCCACCTCCATCACACCTCCGACCACCTCCATTGTGCCTCCATCCAGCACCATCGCACCTCCGGCCACCTCCATTGCCCCTCCATCCAGCACCATCGCACCTCCTCTGTATCTCTCATTTTCGTCGAACTTCACCATTATAATCACGAACCAGATCGTGCGGTCAGACAACCAGATTGGCGAGATCTATCTTCTCCAACCACTAGCAATTCCAGATCCACCACAATCACCCACGAGCAGATCGGGGACTACAAGCTAGTGTCGCAAGCATTTTCACGAGCAGATTCGGCCACCAGCGTACCGATCCACTACATACATGTGATAGATTCTTCGTTGAAATGGTGTGGAGAGTGTTGGTTTTTTTTTTTTTTTTTTTTTTTAAACACTTTTTTTTTGAGAAATTTATCAAAAAAAAGTCAGTGAAGTTACTCAACAATTTTTTTTTTCCAGATTTTGATATCAACTATACTACTTATTTGATAGATCTCATTAAGTAGGTTGTAAAAATATAGATTTTATGCAAAAAAATAAGTTACAGATCAATATGAATGCTCAAATTTGTAACAAATTTTCGCAATGTTTGTTAGAACATATTTTTTTGTGAAATTTTACAAACTGTGAAATTTCACAACTTTTTTTTTTTTAAAATCTCTCAACTTTTTCGGTACTCGTATAAGAAATTAAATTTTAGAAACTTGTTATGTGTTCATTTCATGTTGATGTGGTGGTTTGGTTTGAAGATATCAATCAGGTGAGGTCGTGGTAGTGATCGGCAGACGTTTGGTATGGCGCTGGTGATTTCATGGAATTTTCACGAACTCTGTGAAATTTCACAACTTTTTGTTGATAAATTTCACAACTTTTTTTTAAAATTTCACAAGTTTTTCGGTGCTGTGATGTGAGAAATTTACTTTCAGGATCTTGTTTTATGATCATTTCAAGTTAATGTGGTGGTTTGATTGTGAAGAGATTGATAGAGGTCTCGTGTGGCGTTGGTGGTGAACGACAGATCGAGAGGTCTGGTGGTGGTGGTGGTGGTAGTCGCTAGGGGGTCTAGTGTGGTGGTGTTCGCCGGAAGTCAGACGAGCTCCGGCAAAGTCGCCGGAGCTCAGGCGAAGTCGCCGGAGCTCAGGCGAAGTCATGGTGGTGGTCGCCGGAGGTGATGGTGGTGTTGCTTATGTTTTTGTCACTGTTGTGCAAAAGTTTAGGGGTATTTGTGTCAAAGTAGCAAGGTGTAGACATAATACTACAACCTTTTTCTAACTGGACTAAAACCATAATATTTCTCTTAATTTGGTTTAATTGCTAATTGCCCCTTATTACTTCTCTTTATCAATATGTAAGCTAATTTTTGCTTTCCAACACTAGGAAGTCGTTTTATTAATTACTAGAATAGCGCCACACTCTCCGTGTGTGTGCTAGTTTGTTTGTTTTTTTAGACAGTTTTTTTTTGGGCAACTGTTTTAGGCAGTTTTTCCCCATTTGTTGAAGCATTTTTTTTAATTGATTGGACATTTTAATACCTTTCTAATACTTTTTAAGAAGATAAAGTATAATGGCTTAATTGTAATTATAGAAAACTTAGAAAATAATGTTGACACCCCTCCCTTTCGTTTTATAATAGTATAGATTTTTGTTTATTTTTGTACAAATTTTGAGATGCAGTAATTACAATACGAGATTAAATTGGTTCCAATTGACCTTAAAAATATGCCCACTAAGGGGTTTTTTTTTTTTTTTTTTTGTAATCTGGGTGTTTAGGCCAGCTTGCGCGCACCTCGACTAATTCCCCGAGGCCTTGGAGTCGCCAGGTGAATTCCCCAGTGGCCACACTCCCCTTGAATCAAACACTAAATCTCTTGGATAGTACACCCAACTCAAAAAGCTTATCACTTGATTACAAGGGATGTGATTAATAAGCTCACTACGTTGGTGCAAAGTACCCTGAAAAGAATGTGATTCTCTAAGTAGGCCACTTGGTTCCCATTGACCTCTTTTTGGCACTGTACAACAAATAAAGATGATTTTTTTTTTTTTTTTTTGTTGGTGCACCACTGCACCCAACTCGTCCACAAATACCCCGCCCAATTTTCATCCCCCAATTTTTTTCTCCCCCTCTTTTTGACGCACTAAGGCACATGGATCCATACTCCACCGCCACATCCACACCCCACCGCCAACTAGACCCCACTGCCGGGAGTAAATATTCAATATAACGGGGATACCACGTCAGCAAAATAACATACTCACATAATTGAAATTTGTGCTTATGTGGATGAGAGTTTTTCTGAAAATAAGAGGCGTAGATGGATAAATGAAGGGTTCAGATTTGCTAGTTACATCACGTCAACAAAATAACTGTTGCAATGAATATTTTCTCCACTGGCGGACCACGCCCACCACCGACCAGATCCCAACCGCCGACCACATCATCACTGTAATCTCTCTCTCTCTATATATATATAGAGAAATGCTACACACACATCCCAAACCACACCTCAAACCACACCCCTTGCTTTAAATGCATGTACCTTGTGCTGTTTAAATTTTCACACTTTTCTGTGCACCACTTACACAGCACAGGGTACATGCATTTAAAGTAAGGGTGTGGTTTGGGGTGTGGTTTAGGATGTGTGTGTAGCATTTCTCATATATATATATCTACTACATAAATAAAAGCCAGAGTTACGTCGGTGCAATTGTGCGCAATTGTCAATCAATTCCGTCAATTTCGGCATTATGCAATTGGATCTATCTAGAATTGTAATTTCACATTTCGGAATTGAAGGATTTAGTTTGTCCTCTTTTAGTAACTTTGCTATCCTGGTTTGGCAATACTACCCCTTCAATTTGCTCGCCTTGGCTTTCATTTACTGGTTTTTCCGCCATTTCCTTTATTTTCTTCTATGCTCCTCACGTGAAGTCTCAGATATGTTGAGGGTGTTTGGAATCCAAAAGGAATGAACTTCTGGAAGAAGAAGTTCATTTACAGAATTGAAATTCATTTGGTGAGATTTGAGAATGGACTTCTTGACAACAAGTGTATCTCTAGAATGTCCATTTCAAGAAGTCAAAAATCCTGACTTCTCAAAATTATGATTTTTGCACTTCCCCAGAAGTCAGGAGCTCTATACACAAAATTACACTTTTATCCCTTGTTTTAATTACACTTTTATCCCTTGTTTTATAATTAATGCCCTCTTTATCCAAATCCCATACATAAATTATGTAGCCTAGCCAAATCCCTATTGTTTTACAATTCTTATCAAAAATAAGTCATTTAACCAACATTGTAATTAAAAGTGTTTTTTCTTTTTTCTGTTTTTTGGTACCCAATTTTAGTTCATTTGACATGATAGTTATGGATAAACAATTTTAATTTATTTCAGCTAACTATTTTGCAATCTAAAATTACATACTATAATATGTTATATCCATTTAGTTTTAAATTCATGATTAATGGTAATATTGGTAAGTAAGTATAAGTTTGTACTTTTAAAAAGTTGTCACCAAACGTATTTGTATATTTAGATACACTTTTTATTTAAAAAACACTCATTCACCAAACAAATTTTTCTTTAAAAAAAAGTCTATTTTGAAAATTCCATCTTCAAAAATTCATTCCGAAAATAAATTTCTATGTGGAAAGTTACGCCAAACAACACCTTTTGTCAGTTTGAGACACATGCTGATTGATTAATTAACTTAAAATTGTACAATGCTTGTATACACCACCACCACATGCTTCTCATTTGTGAGACGTGTTGGTTCTTGTATACCAAATATTATGCTTCTCGTCCGTTCTATATATGACGTAATGTTATGTTTTCTAAATTTTATATTTGAAATAATTCCCAAACACATGTAATAATTGACAATGGAGACCATTTTTAATAATGGTTGGGTTACTTTATCATACTTCAATTAACATTAAATAAGCCCACTACCACATGAGTTTAAGAACCGTTTGGGATACAAAATTTGATAAGCATAACAAAATTACTCTTACATATTTTTCTTCTTTCAAATTACCTATCTTTATGCTCACATTTGAATTAAGGAATTTCCATTCGCACTCCATAGATCACTAAGAGAGCATTTTTGTTTATCCAAATTTGCTCACTCGTTACTTACACAAGCTTCCAGTGGATGACAAACGTATGACTTGTGCTTTATAAACACCTTGAAAGAAATTTTCATTAATCTTGCACAAAGATATAAGAAAGAGTAATTCTTTGGTGACAACTTTCATACAACTTTCATACAACCTCCTAAAAGTTGTCACCAAAGAATTACACTATAAAAAAAATTCAAATTTTGGATGCATAGCATTAGATTTAAAATAAAAAAATAAAAAAAAAAACAACAAAAAAGAAAAGGAAAAAAAAGTAGAGATTTGTGCCATAGTTAACTTCAAATTACCACTTCAACATTCTTCAATTCAATTGGGGAGAGAGCTTTTTTTTCCTCACCAAAAACTTGGACAAAAGTCTCTACTTATTTTCTCCATACAAATAAAAACAATTAAAACTTAATTTGTGTTAAAATTAATATTTTTCATGTATAATTCTCTTATGTCAAAGGGTAATGTTATTGCTAGAGCAACAATGACTAATGCCAGAACAAAACGTGTCGCTAAAAATTTTGAACAACACTGACAATAGAACTAAACTATATATGTCAGGCAAATCATAACTAATCTTATTTTCGCATGGGGTTTTAGATTGAATAAACAAACTTACTTTTAATTTGGGATGCACATCATGAATGACCAAAGAGATGTATTATTTTACTACAAATTTTCTTTTGATAGGATTTTTATTTTAAATTTAGATAATTTGCAGAATAGAAAGATATACAAACTTCATAACAAGCATTAAAAGCTCATTCCATGAAAAATTGAATAATCATTCATATACTATTTTTATTTCTTTGTCTACACCATATTTGTTCCTACTATACATCTGTCATCCTTCTCAAATTTGTATATACAAATACAATTTTTTACTTCTTCTTTTAATGTGATTCCCAATCTATACGGTAATGGACCCACTAGATTTCAATCGAGTGCGTTAATGTGGTCCCACCATTATTAAAGGAGTACTACTACGTTTCTCAAATATGAGAATAAATTTGTTTAGTTATTGCTTCCCAAAAAATCTCATTGGGTAAGTATGTGGGATCCACCACTTTTCCTGTATAAAATGAGGATGAAATAACGATGGAAATATGTGGGCCCCACTTGCTCACCCAATGAGTGCATGGGTGAGCAAATTTATTCTCCCTAAATTTTGTATCCCAAAAATGGTTTCGAATGCATGTGTTAGTGGGTTCATTGAATTTCATTGCAGGATGTTGAAGTTGTCCCACTGCCAAACCACATCTAGTATACAAGATTTGGGTAGCATAGCATTATTTTACATATTTATTAAATTGTCAAATATTTTAATAGTTGTACAAATTTAATCATAATGAAAATCACTTAATTTTTATTGAAAATTGTTTTTGGTAGTACAACTACTAAAACATTTGAGAATAAAATTTATGATTAAAACATGAGAAAGCTAAATTTAAGAACTATATAGCATTAGATTAATTCTAACACGCACAGAGGCTCCATAAGAAAAAAGAACAATACTTTATACTTTTTGGTTGTTTTTCCACAAACTGCTAAATATATATATTTTTTGGTAATTGGGGGTGTCAGGGCTAGCTTACGTGCACCTCGACTAATCCCCCGAGGCCTGGAGGCGCCGGGTGAATACTCCAGTGGCCACGCTTCCCATGACTCGAATACTAAACCTCTTGGATAGTACACCCAAGAAGCTTACCACTCGACCACAAAAAACTTGGTTCAAACTGCTAAATATTGAGATCTCTAAAACAAAAAACAAATACCCTCCAACTGGCACGTGCATTGCACGTGCAAACTCCACCTAGTATATATATGTTTGTGAGATTGTGGATGCTTTTTCTTATCACTAAAACAACTATATTCTGTCGAGTATGTTTATGTAGAGAATGTCGAAGAAGATGATCATTTCCATCTCCATCGAAGTCCTAACTTCATCCCCATTTCTCTCTAAGCTCACCGATTGTCAAAATTAGGTTCGATCGATCCCAAGATTTCGTACGGCGCTCGCTTATATATATTCTCAAATCGGTACCTCTTCTTCTTACATCATTTTAATTTATGTGTTCTTATAGCTTCGTTATCGTGATTGATGATTTTGTTGAAAGTATTGAAGTTCATGCGTAAATAATAATTTTTATTTTTGGAAGCAATGTTTGGGGAGGGTTTTAAGTGCTTTCATTTTTTTGTTTTTTTTGCTCAATTTTTGTTAAATTTAAGGGCGATTCTTTCTTTTTTATATATATATATATATATATAATATTAAGAATGTTGTTTATGTCAAATGTGGTTTGGGGGCTGCCCTGAAATGGTTTTGTGATTCAGAGTTATATGTTTATGCATTATATAGGTGTTTGATAGTAGTCCTAAGAGAATTTTTGGGGTATGTATCAATGGGTCTAGGCAATCTAGAATAACTATGTATCAATGGGTCTAGGCAATTTGGGGGCTCCCATGATGGAATGTTTGGATGTCCCCTTTATTTAATATTATTATTTTAAAGTAGTATTAAAATGAAATCCATATTTCTGTTGATTTTTTTTTTTCATTCATAGTTATGTTTATGTAGTTTGTATTTCTGCCAATTTTTCAAATGTCAATGTAGTAGGGTTGGCAATGGCCCTTTTATGCATTGTAGGTGTTTGATAGTAGTCCTAAGAGAATTTTTTGGGTATGTATCAATGGGTCTAGGCAATCTGGAATAACTATGTATCAATGGGTCTAGGCAATTTGGGGGCTCCCATGATGGAATGTTTGGATGTCCCCTTTATTTAATATTATTACTTTTCCTAGTGTTGGTGAATGTTACTTTATGCACATCTTTGATTCCTTATCTTGTATTGAAAAAACGAATGAATGAGTTGTAATGTGCTGTGTATATATTTTTTGGGATTGGCTAAAATGTAAATTTTTTTTTTTCACATTTCAGGTTTGGAGTTACATTTGATGGTGGAAGATGTGGGATGTGTTTTGTGATCCAAAATATTGGATGCGTTGAATTTTAGTGTTATATTGGAAACACTTAAATTTTTATTTGTATGAATTTGTATTTTGGATGTTGGACTTGATCTTTAATGTGTGTTGATGTTTGTTTCTTGTGCATGCTTTTCGTAGTTGTGTTTTTGAAGTATTGATATTATCGCAGGTATATAGCACAGGTATAAAGCACGTAAAAATGACCTAATTAGGAAAAAATAAAAAATATATATAATTTCCCTATAGCATAGCATTTGTGACGCATTTTAATACGTCATAAATACTATACATAATTCTGACAAAGTATTTGTAATTCTATATAGGTGTCACAAATAATATTTTTAAAATTAAAACTATTATTTGTGACGCATATACAAGCGTCACAAAAAATTCTTAAAATGGAAATTATTATTTGTGATGCCTACTATGTGTCACAAATAGTAATAAATAATTAAAGTTATTGAGTATTTGTGGCGTATATGAACGTCACAAATAATCACTGTTTGTGACGCGCATAGTGCGTCACAAATAATACTCTTATTTGTGGCATGTGTATTTGGTATTCATGGTAGTTTATTTGTGACGCCGTATTTTATTATTTGTGATGCACTATTGCGTCACAAATAATTTTATTATTTGTGACGTGTTGACTGCGTCACAAAAAAATTATTTGCAACTAGGGATTTCGTGACCCCAATTGTGATGCGTTACCACGTCACAAATAAGTATTTGTGACGCATTTTAATTATTTGTGACACACTTTGCGTACCACAAAAAGTCAAATCTGTTGCAGTGATTCAAACACTAAATCTCTTGGATAGTACACCCAATCCAAAAAGCTTATCACTCGACTACAAGGGATGTGATTGGCTCACTACGTTGGTGCAAAGATAAAGTTTATCCTGAAAAGAATGTGATTCTCTAAGTAGGCCCACTTGGTTCCCATTGACCTCTTTTTGGCACTGTGCAACAAATAAAGATGGTTTTTTTTTTCCTCCCTTCCTCTTCCTTTTCTTTTTATGTATTTACCGTGATTTATTGCGGGTTATTTTATTTTGACTTATCGTTTAGATTAGAATGGTTTTTTTTTTTTGTTGTGAAGTTCTCATTTTCTACAATTTGAATGCTCGCTAACACTCTTTCAATATTCTTATCTTTTGGTGCAGACTTTAGGGTCATCAGTAGCTTTGTTGGAGTGGTAGTGAATGATGTTTTCTCTGGTTTAGAATGTTCTCTCTTCAATGTTTTCTGGTTAAATGCAATTTTCTTTTTTTTTTTTTGCCATTAGAATGACAAGGATTACTTTATGCAAAGGATTATATGGTTTCATTAATCCCTTTTTTTTTGCACTGCTGTGCCCGCGGGCACGGGTATGCACTAGTATATATATATATATATGAGTGAGGGAGAGGTAGTTGTGTGTGTAATTGAGAATATACACATAGTTAGGTCTGATAATTTAAGGGCAAATTATACTTTAGTCCATCAAACTATACACCTGTTTTTAATTGGGTCCATAAACTATTTTTTTTTTCAATTGGATCCTTGAACTTCAAAAATTCATTCAATCAGACCTAAATTCTGACACTGTTAGCTTAAATTATTAGAAATTGACATGTATGTTGCGCGTAATGCCTACCTGTCACATGTCAAGTTCAGACAAGCACGGGAGATTGTGAATGGAATTACGCGATTTTGGGTATGATTGAATGCGATTTTAGATCTAGTCGAATGTGTTTTTGAATTTGATTGAACGCGATTTCAGATCTAATTGAGTGCGATTTTTCACACTTCACAATCTCCCATATTTGTCTTAACCTAACATATGACATGTAAGCATTACGCGCAACATATGTGATAATTTCTAATAATTTAAGCTACTACTGTCACAATTTGGGTCTGATTGAATGAAGTTTTAAAGTTCAAGGACCCAATTGAAAAAAATAAATTTATGGACCCAATTGAAAACAAGTGTATAATTTAATGGACTAAAGTGTAACTTGTCCATAATTTAGAGACAGAGTTGGTGTATTAGGGTCTCAAAGAGATTCATGAAGAAGATAAGGGCAAATAGGACATTTTGTGAAGCTTCTTGACATGAGATAGTCACTTTCTGTCTGTTAAGTGCACTTTCCGTCTATTTGGATGGAAAAGTTAACAGATTCACTTTGGTTTAAAGTTCAGGGGATAATGTGATAATTTTCAAAGTATAAGGGGGTGATTTGAATAAGAGTCAAAGAACAGGAGGATAAAATACAATTTCCCCTTTTTGTTATCAATGAGATCAATCTAGTGAGCGCTATCGAAAAAAAAGGGAAAAAAAACGAGCAGCGAGGAAAAATAAGAATAGAAAAGCAGAGAAGCAAGTGCAATACACTTAATTGACACATGCTCATCTATTAATTATTGCATATGAGGTCAACAAATATTTTGTAGCAATAAAGCAATAAAATCACAACAAGAATCACAAAAAAGGTCAGAAAAAAATGCAGTAATTTGGTATTTATACTGGGAAGTCGATCTATTTGAGAGGTTTTAACACTTAATTTTTATCTTCAAGATGGTCAAAAAAAAAAAAATAAATAAAACCTGTCAAACCTAGTCCACCAATGCTAGTACCAAGCATTGATATCAAAGTTACACATGATCATCAAGAAGTTGTGAACACTTCTTCTCAAGAAGCAAAACTAAAGGCATTAACGTTCACAGCCTCCAACTTTTCCGTTAATGCCTTTAGTTTTGCTTCTTGTTCCTCCACATCTTTACGAAGCATTTGACGCTCTGAACAATACTGAACATGGAGCCTGTAGAGCTTTTTATTAATGTTGTCTTCAATGTCATCGGGTGTGGCTGTGGGACGAGGACCAATCAACCTCCATTAACTGTACAATCTAAATAAGAAGGGGACCAAAAAAAAAAAAAGGAAATTTGCGTCAAAAGAATTAACCACATATATATATAGATATATACGGAGCGCTTCTCGTAAGGATGTCCGCAACTTATTAAGTTGCGGACTTCTATTTCAGCTGTTGGATCTAGTTTTGAATTAAGGGAAATTACTATAATACCATTAATGAAAACTAGATCCAACGGCAGAAAACAGAAGTCCGCAACTTAATATGTTGCGGACGTCCACACAAGAAGCGGACTGTATATATATATTCTCAAATAATTAGACTACAAAGTGGGACACATTAAAGCTACACCGTAAATATTTTAAAAATTAGAGAGTGAGCATACCTCAGAGAGTAGGCAATGAACATGAGCAACATAGTGGCATTCGACACAGTAATAAGTGGGGTCATATAGTCTTCTTTCTTTCTCACAAATGTCACAGAGAAACCCATCATCTTCATTGTCTCAGATTGGGGTCTCGGTGAGAGTAAAGGGATGTCTGTGAAATCAATAACTCGCAGTTTTTGGCAATATTGAAATGCAGCAAAGAAGATGGATACTGAAATTGCATGTCGGACAAGGAAAAAATTGGATTTGTTGGATTTTATACAAAAAGAGCACCTTGAATCATTTGCTAGTACGCTGAAGAAAAACAGCGGGTGCTCGTGACTAGGATAGTACATAATTGTGAGGGGCCTTGACAATGCACAAGTAATATCGATCCAAACGGAAATTACAATATGAGCAGACATAGGCATAGCCTTTACCAGATTTCAAACATGCCCTGCATTCAAACTTGTTGTCGACGCAAAAGTGGAGGGACTACTGGTGTTGTGGATGGAACGGGTGAGGAATTTCATTAGGCAATTCTGCACATTCTGCACATGATTTGTGCAGCAACTGACTCCTCTTGAGGGAGCAAACAATAGAATCATCGTTGAAGGGTACCCGGCATGCGAAGCAGACAAATAGATACTTCTTTTTATTCTTACATAAAATCAAGTGATCATGGTAATGATCGGTGTCGGGCATCAAGAAAGCGTAGTTAATGTCCAGGTCAAAATTTTTACACTCAGAACAATGGAAAATGTGGCCTACGTACATGGGCTTCACTGCAGGCAGAGCATTGAACTAAATCATAAGGCGGGAGAGGATTAAGGAGTGTGAGAATGTGGTTTGGGTGAAAAGGGTGGTTTTTAATCTCTTTGAGGCAATTCAACACAAGATTTGTGGATGAAGAAGCTCAGGCATTAAAGGCAAACATAGATCGAGTCATTCTCAATGGCTCGTTTGCAGCCCGAGCAACCCAAAACTAAATCATCGCTCTCTGTGCCATAAAGAAACAAGGGATGTGGATGTAGCTCCTACATACAATTTTTAGTTGTTTTTGACATCATCAGTGCAACAATATGAAGATTGAGGTGAAACCGACACTCGGAGCACTTATAACCAGGCCTACTTTCTTCGTCTTCCTCTTCTTGCACAAGGAGGGTAAGCAGATGCTGAGGATGAAAGGGACGGCAGATTTCAAGCAACAGTTCAACGCATGATTTGTGGAATTGAAAATCGTTGCATTTCTTACAAGAATAGACAAAATCGGAGACATCCAAACGACATATCCTGCATCTGCCAAATTCATAGTTAGATTCTTGATCTAGTTAGAGGGCTAATAGATGCTTATGGCTAAAATGTTGAATCTGAAGGGCAATCTTGTGTGTGTATTCTGTGAGTGGATTGTTGGATATATATATATATATATGAGGAGATGATGAGTAGTGAACAAGAAAATTACAGCAATGTTATTATATCATATAACTTTATTTAAATTTGAATTGGGGAAACGTTATTAATTAGCTCTATTTCAATGATGTATAAAATTAATTATCTAGCATGTACATTTGAGGATTATTTCATATGTTGACAGGTGAATTTGCTTTTGGGGGTTGAGTTACTTGGTTGGATCTATTTATACATATTTTTCGAGGGCAAGATTTTGTATTAGAAAGACCAAGGTGGTTCTTTTTTTTTTTTTACTTAGAAAGATTGAGTTTTAATACGTGAGGTATTCTACCATGTTTGAGGGTTACAAGTTTTGTGTTTGAAATCCTCACTGCATATTATAATTCTTTGACTTGGTCTACCACAATGAGTGTCGTAATCGCATATCGGCCTAAACCATTTTTTAAAGAGCGATGCTATGGTACCCAAATTTGAATCGCAAAATTTGATTCCCATTGTATGCGATAAAACTAAGTATCTTAAAATTGCATTTAGAATTTATATTTGGGAAGCATAGCTTTACTCTTTTAAAATATTATGAATGATATTTTTAATCCATACTTTGAGTTCTGTATTGTTTATATAGATGATGTGTTAATTTACTCTTCATCTATTGAAAAACATTGGAAACACTTGGATGCATTTTTTTTAAAATAATTCAGAAAAATGGTTTAGTTGTTTCAACCAAGAAAATAAAATTGTTTCAAACCAATGTGAGATTTCTTGGTCACCACATAAACAAAGGAACCATCATTCCAATCGATAGAGCTATTGTCTTTGCAGAAAAATTTCCAGATGAGATCAAAAACAAAACCCAACTTCAAAGATTTCTTGGAAGTTTAAATTATATCTCTGAATATTATTAAAATCTTTATAGAGATTCAGCAGTCTTATATGATAGGCTGAAAAAGATTCCCCCACCATGGACTAAGGTCCATACTGAAGCGGTTCAGAGAATTAAGGCAAAAGTTAAAGTTTTACCCTGTTTATGCCTTCCGATTCCTAGTGCTTTTAAAATTGTTGAAACAGATGCTTCAGATTTGGGATATGGTGCAATTTTAAAACAAAGAGTAAATAATGTGGAACATATGGTTCATTTTACTTTAGGAGCTTGGAAACCAACTCAGAAAAACTATTCCACCATTAAAAAAGAAATCTTGGCAATTGTTTTATGTATTACTAAATTTGAAGGTGATCTACTCAATCAAGAGTTTTTAATCAGAGTAGATTGCAGAGCTGCCAAAGATGTTCTTACAAAAGATGTTAAAAATATCGCCTCAAAACCGATCTTTGCTAGATGGCAAGGGATACTGTCTGCATTTGATTTTAAAATTGAATTTATAAAAGGAAGTGCAAATTCTCTCCCTGACTTCCTTACTCGCGAATTTCTACAGGCAAATCATGAGGCCTAGCTTCAGAGGTTATACCACTGAAGGAAAAGGAGGTAATAAACACTCCAATTACCATAATTCCAGAAATAAAGGAAAAGGTAAAGTACATGGTTATATCGCCCCTGCTCCAAAAAGGATTATATCCTTTTCAGATCCAGTAGACAAAGTTAAACTTTGGTCCATACTTGTTTTAAATGACAAGGAAGAAGCAGTTAAACTGCCAAGATATATTGATACTCATTATTTTGACATTCCCAATTAATGGTTGGTTTTATCCCAAAACAGCCAATGGAAATTCTAGTAAATATTATGAGAACATTCTTATTGAGACTGGGTCAGTAAGAATAGAACACAAGTACACAGGAGGTAAAGTTCCAGCCTTCTCTCAGATGCTTATTTCAAAAATCCTTTCCTCGTATGATTGGGGAATTGATTTAACAAAAGAAAGAAAGCTTTTAAATTCTCCCCTGGTGATTGTTAGACTTATAATTTCTATGATTACCAGAAAGCATGGGATAAAGCTTTATTGTTCCAAAATCCATTGTTTAAACACACATGGTATTTTTAGTTCGATAAAAACTTCAATTTTGATATACCTCTTTGGTTCTTCTCTTGGATTTTTAAACATAGTCCAGAACCTGAGATCCTTCCTCATGAAGTAAATTGTTGCTTCCAAATATACAAAAAGAAAAATCTTCCAGGTCGAAGTGACAGTCCCTTATTTTACTTCTTTCTTGATTTTTCTATTCCTTGGATCTTAAAATGGGATTTTGCTCTTCAAAATTCCCCTTCTCCTATTTGGACCTTATGTAGAAAATATCAAGTCTGGTGGTGGGCTAGATATAACAATCCAGACCTCACCATTGTCATGATGGAAAAACTTCTTAGCATTGATCTTCTTTCTCCCTCGAAGAAAGACTGTTCCTCCTCTTCCCTTGACATTTCTGAGATTAAATCTCAAATTAAATTAGATTTAAAATCTAAGTTCCCAGCATTAAAAGCAGTTTTATACCTATCGTTCTCCGCCACTTGAATTTGCCAGTATCCTGATTTCATATCAAATTTTGAGAATACTGATGATTGGCAAAGTCGATTTAGTAAATCCTTTTTATTCAGAATTGGGTACAGAATCCATTTTAAAGTAGTGTTAAGAGGCTTGTAGTTTATTACAAGTCTAGGAGCACCTCTTTCAATTTCTGCATTTTTGTTAACATAAAAAGCAGAACAACTCCATGGGGATTTACTTTTTCTGATAAGGTTTTTATCTAATAAACCTTGTATTTCTTTTTTTGCAAAATTCCATCAAATCTTTACTCATTTGAATAGGATGAGCTTTGGTTGAAATCTTTTTCTCATCAGAGTCCTTTTCATATGGTAATGAGACAATATGTTTTTTCCTATGCCAAAAAGCATTTGGATGTTCAGAGCATATATTATCTTCCAACAATTTCTGGAATTTTTCAATTTTTGTTTTTAAAACAGTTTGTGAGAGTTGTTCCTCAATTCTTTTATAATACATCTCTTCTTTAATTAAACAAATTTGTTTTTCTTTAAAAACAATTTTCTCTTTAAGAGAATGAATCTCTGTCTCAATGGGTTGGTGAATAAATTTAAAGAGAACTTCATCATCCATGAGTTTTGTTAATAAACCTTCTCTAGTGATAGTAAAAGGTCTAATCAGAGATAAGAATGGAGTACCCAGTATAATTGGTTGGTTAAGGGATTTTACCAAGATAAAAGTAGTAGAAACACATATCCCTTTGTTACAACATATGCTTTAGGAATCTTGTATTTTATATCAAGTTTAGTTCCATAAGCAGCACTAAGATTCTGGGTAGTTTTCTCAAAATATTTAAAAGGAATTAATCCTTCTTCCTTTATACAATTCATGTCTGCACCAGAATCTACAAGAGCAATGGTATAAAGGATAAAATCTTCTCATATAACAAGAGAGATTTGAACATACCATTTTTGATAAATTATTTTTTCTACGGAGAATATTCCTGTTTCTTCAAAATTTTCTGAATAGTTATCTTCTTCATTAACTATTCTTTTTCATGTATTTAAAGGTCTAAGAGTTTCATCAGGAATAAAATTCTCTTGTTCAAGAGCATCAACTCTAGGCTTTAAGTCTCTGATAGAACTTTTCAATTCATTAACCTCTTCTTGTAAATCTTTAACAGAACGGGTATTACCTTTGGATTTATTGGCTTTAGAAGTTACTCTACTGACAACATCTTTGAAGTTATAAACTTCCTTATCTGCTTGAGAAATTTCTTTCTGATTCCTTGGAGTTTCTCCTTCTAAAAATTTCATATATTGCATTATTACTTTTTTCTATTCTTCAGGATCAGTTATCTCATCAATGATTTGTAAAATCAAGCCCTCTTGAGCAGATATAGTGTTTATACTTAATCCATTTATTTGAAGAATTGTTTTATAGAAATCAATTTTCTCTCTACAATGATCAGAACACCCTTCATTTTCTATTTCTTGTTCTGATTCTTCATCAATGATTTCTTCTATAACTTCTTCAATTTCTGAATCTCCATAGACCTCTTCTAATGCTTTTTCTTCTTCTTCACTTAAAAGCATTATGGACATCAACTGATTGTTAAAATCATCATCAATATCTAAAGCATTTTTCTTTTGCTTTACTTTAAATTGACTTTTATAATGGCCTGGTTTTCCACATTTAAAACATATAGGGATTTTTCCTCTTCCCTTACCCTTAGGTTTCCCTTTGGGCCTTGGTTGGGGTTTTCCTTTAGGTTTGGAATACTGAGTATTTACTTTAGGTTTTGAAAACTTTCTTTTAAAATGTTTTCGAGGTTTTTTATCAGGGGTTCCCATATCATTACCCAGTTGTTTACAAAAATCTCCCAATTCTTTGTTTCCAGAATTCCTTTCCTTTTTCATTTGCTTTTTCAATTTTATATCATTACAGAGGGCTAATCCTTCAGAAATTATCTCACTGATTAGTTCTCCATAAGTATATGAATTGTAAGGAAGGAGATTATTATTTTTCTGCCTTTTCCTTATCCTAATCTTTTAAGCAAAAAGAGTAGGCAATCCTGCAATGAACCTTTCTTTCCAGAATTCTTGATTAGCATCATTTCTAAACATCAATCTGGATAAGAAAACATCTTTATACCATTTATAATGTGCTAAGGTGGGACATTTGAGAATGATTAACAAATCTATTCCCCTTTCCACAATTTGGGAGACATCTCCTAAGAAATGGAAAGTTATAGCGGTTATGAGGGAAATTATAGCATCAGGGATGGGATTCCTACTTCTATTAAGAATAGCGTTTCCATCTTCTTCTGTTTTAACAGCATTAGTTATTTCATCTCTTTGGACCTGAGTTAAAAATTGATTCCACCAACCATTTAATTGTCCTGTAAATCCAGATACTAAAAGATTTAAAAATGTGACTGCTGGATTTGGTTCATTAATTTGGACTCTTATTGCACTGGCAGCCATAGCCATATGCTGAAGGACCTTAATGACTTGGTGATCAGACATTCCATCAATATTCCATTCATAAATGGAATTTCCATTGTATTGCATAGGATTTATTGTCTGCCTTTCTTCAAATTGAATATCTATCGGAGAAGGTCTAGGATAATAATTCTGCGATCTAACCGTAGAATTAATAAACTGACTTTCTAAGGCAACAATATCCAATCCTTCTTCTTTTGAAGAAGTTCCTTTGTCATCCTCTTCCTGAGATATGACATTAACAGCAGGTTTAACCTCATCCTTAGTTCCTGATGATTCAGCTTTAACTGGATCAGGAATACTAACAGGTTTACTGACTACCGGAGTTTCTTCTGCAATTTTCCATTTAGTTTTTAGAGCATCTAGGAACTCTGAACTATTAGAGGACTGAATTAGTGGTTTTTGCCAAACTTTAGGTTTAGTCTCTTTAACCTTAGGCAAGGCCGAGGGAAGAATGGTTATTTCAATTTTATCCATTGCATGTTGATGTTTAATCTGACTAACATTTTCTTCAATTCTATTCCCTTGCTTTCCTAACGATTGAAGGTAGATATTGGCAAAATTTAATTGTTCTGTGACACCACTAATGTCTTCTTTTAAAGCATTTGTAACCATTCTAGGGGATACAGGAGATAAGTCCTTTTTTATGGGTGAGACTTTAACCTTCTCATTCATCTCTCTAGATCTAACAAAAATGTTAGCATTAGGAGGGTGAATGCTTTCATGTACTTCTCCTGAAGGACAAAGTCCCCATTGTTTTAAAATAGGATTAGCACTAACATTTACACTTTTGGCAATATGCCACTTTAACCATTTAAAATAAGGAATATGTTTTTTGATCATCTTTAGATGAGCTAAGAATTGTTCCTTAAAATTATTTTGTTCTGCTTCCGAAAACATTTTTAGACACAATTTGTTTTCCTTATTTTCTGGTTTTAAATAATCTTTATTTAAAAGATCTTTGTCTATTTCAAAATCTGTAATAACATTTACTAAAAATCCTCCAGACAGTGATTCTGAGACAGTTCCTTTCTCATATGCTTCCATGCAAGATGGACAAGGTGATCCTTATGAAAATGAATACGCACAGTCAAATGATGATTATGGGTTTGAAACCCAATTCAATCACTAGTATTCATTAAGGACAAAATACTTTTAAAAAGTATAAAGGAAATCTTATCTTTTAATAAAGATAATCTTTCTTTTATAAAGAAACGACCCTGAATGATCCACGTCCAAAGCAACTTTGAAAAAGGAGATTCCCCGATAACTTTTACTGTTTACTTTTGAAAAAGGCGAATCTTATCCTCCAAAGTCGTAAAGTGAAGATTGTGGCCAACAGCTTTTAATAAAGCTACTTTTTGACTCTCCACAGCCAGTCTGACACGTGTAAAGTTTTAGATAAGAAGGAATCTTATCTATGTCATTGCTTACTTCAGACTGCCTCTGGCTTGCCTATATATTCAGTTGATCTCCCATTTGTAAATCATCGAAAGTTGAAAGACCACAAGTCTCCATAAGTTTTAAGTTTTCCCCCTCTCTTGTAATAATCTTTCCCTTGTAATATATTTGTGAGTTGAGTGTTTTGAGTGTGGTGTGCTTATATTTTCAAGAAAGCAAAAAGCTCCTATAGCTGAAGCTTGGTGTACTACAGCTTTCTTTTTTAATGTAAGTCTGTTTTATGTCTTATAGAATTCTCTTGTTTATGCTTGTAAAAATTAAGATTATTCTTAGAAATACATATGTTCAGATTTTAAGAAATCTTGAATCCATAAATGCTATTGATGCAAATAATGCTCATGCCATAAGAACTAGGATTGACAAGTTAAACAGTGATATCCAGAATCTAAATAACCAACTGCAGACTCTTGCCTAATGTACGATAGACTCAGTTATCTTCTATTAATCAGGAATTTAACAGAATTAAAAGAAGGTTACAAAGCTGCTTTAAGTGAACCGTATGCTCTAGCTAATCATCATCCTGATACTTGTGTTCTATTCTTACTGACCCAGTCTCAATAAGAATGTTCTCATAATATTTACTAGAATTTCCATTGGCTGTTTTGGGATTAAACCAACCATTGGGAATGTCAAAATAATGAGTAGCAATATCTCTTGGCAGTTTAACTGCTTCTTCCTTGTCATTTAAAACAAGTATGGACCAAAGTTTAACTTTGTCTACTGGATCTGAAAAAGATATAATCCTTTCTGGAGCAGGGGCGATATAACCATGTACTTTACCTTTTCCTTTATTTATGGAATTATGGTAATTGGAGTGTTTATTACCTCCTTTTCCTTCAGTGGTATAACCTCTGAAGTTAGGCCTCATGATTTGTCTGCAGAAATTCGCGAGTAAGGAAGTCAGGGAAAGAATTTGCACTTCCTTTTATAAATGCAATTTTAAAATCAAATGCAGACAGTATCCCTTGCCATCTAGCAAAGATCTGTTTTGAGGAATCGACTTTGCCATGCATCAGTATTCTCAAAATTTGATATGAAATTAGGATACTGGCAAATTCAAGTGGCGGAGAACGATAAAACTAAGCATCTTAAAATCGCATTTAGAATTTATATTTGGGAAGCATAGCTTTACACTTTTAAAAAGTCAATTCGAGGGCCTATCCATAAGTTAATTTTAAAATTATACAAATCATATATACATAATCCAACTTTTATGAAAATTTGCAAGAGCCGTTTAGCCTGGGCCTCTTTGCTTGTTCCCTGAATACAATAATTAGTTAGAACTTAGAAGAAGCATAGTGGAAAGTATATGCGTATGTGACGTACGTATTTGCAAGCTTAGGAGTCTGTTCGGATAACCGAGGAAACATTCCTGTAGTATAGAGAAAAATTAGTCCTACATAGGTGTATATCAATGTTAGTGTATATATATAGCATGTTTATAGGTATATAAGATATGTGACATACATTTTGTTTTAAAATAATTCAAGAATTGATTCTTTATTAAACTAACAAAACGGTTTTTATAAACCCAATAAAATAAGACTTTGTTTGAAACTGAACTCATTTTTCACACTGAAATGTGCACTAAAAGGTAAAATAGAGAATGGTCAGTGCACCTTATCTCGTTACCTAAATTTGTTCACCTAGGAGCTCATTGGTCTATTTAAAGAAAATGTAGAATTACATTCTTGATTTCGTAGCTAAGAAATTTTTTTTTTTTGGTTTATTTTACCTGTCTTTTGTTGAAATATTATATTGATATAATCGAAAATAAACAGAAATAGATTCTGGATTACAACTTATGAAACAAGAAAAATAGAACTTGGATAGAAACAGAAAATATAAACAAACCGAGGCCTGTGATATACACAGTTTCCTTAAAACAGATTCACCGCCTCACCGGATGTGTTTGAGGAATTCTTCCATGTCTGTCTCCTAGGATACCGCGGCTTCTAATAGTAATACAAGCATAGAGTACAACTGCTCCGGCGAACTTCCATGCTTCGTGCTTTCTCAAGAAACCAAGGAAGGAAATAATGACTCTTGAGTCTGGAAAGAAGAACTTTGTAATTTCGTGTGTATCTCCAAATGAAGAAGAACCTTAATTTATAGACAGAGGAGAGAGTGGATTAATATCTGTGGATTAATTCCAAATTAGTTCAGAAACTCCAAAGGTTGTAACAACAACCTTTAAGTGTTCTATAACTCTTGGACCTTTCATTTTCTATCACATGTTATGTGTGAAGAAATTTCAAAGATCTCTTTTGTAACTCTGAAATGTTCTGGGTCCAAAGGAAATATTTTGTGCCCACACCCACACCCCCGACCCCGACCCCGACCACGACTCGGCTCGGCGGCGCGCACACGCACGTGTGTGTGCGTGTGTGGAGTAAATCCAAAGGGCCTTAGGTCCTCCCCCTTCCACAAAAATGGGTACCCCTTGGGGCCCAAACCCAAAACATGAAGTAGCTTTATAAATACACTTGAAGCTCCTTCTAATTTCCCTATGTGGGACAAGGCAAGTTGTGAACCTTTTCCATTTCAACAACTCCTTGTAAGGGGCAACCTTTGAGCATTAATTTCTCATTCACTCATCAATGGTTTTGGACATATAAATGTCCCTACTTCATCTCCTCATGGAGGAGAACACAAATCCAAAAGGACCCCACTTAAACTCTAAGTGGGTCCCACTTTTATTTGACCCTAAAAATGGCCAAAACTCAACTTTAATCCAACAATCCCCCATATGAATGAAATTGAGCGAAACACATGTGAGACAGCGAATACCCGAGAGAGAGAGAGAGAGAGAGAGAGAGACAGAGAGAGAACACTACGGATCACTCCTGCTAAAGGATAGGTAGCTTTTGGCTTTGAACCTTCCCTTGTGATAGTCTGTCAAATTTACTAGCCGATCAGTGAACGTATAGTCTTGAACTGATTACCATTAGTGTAAACAACTGACAAACCTCATGCAGAAGTTTTCCTAAACATAGTTTAGTTCTTAAACTTGTGTTCATTTTGGTCTTGAACACTCGCCTGGTTCAGTGAATGTTTATCAAAGAATTTTACCTTTTTAAAATTCGTTTAGAAGCAGCCCTACTTCACATTCACATAGGGAACTTATTTAAAGTATCCTGCTATACTCCGCTTGGTTATACCAATGCACATAGTCATTAAAAGCTAAGCTTACCCTCACACTATGCAGGTATCACTATTGTATCATAGAAATGGGCAGAAGAACATTTCTCCTCAGTGATTCTCCTAAGGTACATGAAATTACATTGTCCCTTTGAACCTAGATCTTGGGATCTCCAGTCAACTAGGTTGGGTTTCCATTCCGGTACCTTGTAATGTCATAGGCTTTAGTCCCATTCCTCTAGATGATTTATTAACTAACTCTCGATTTAACCCTTTGGTTATATTATCCTTTGACATTACATAGTCAATCGTGACAATCCCACTTAAGAGTAGTTGTTTAATGGTATTGTGTCTACGACGAATATGTCTAGACTTACCTTTATACATATAACTTTGTGTCCTTCCAATAGCAGATTGGCTATCGCAGTGTATGCAAATAGCTGGCACATGTTTTGACCATCTAGGAATATCTTCTACAAAATGGCGAAGCCATTCAGTCTCTTCAGCTGCCTTGTCTGGCTCAATGAATTCAGATTCCATTCTCGATCTAGCAATACAAGTTTGTTTTGAAGATTTCCATGACACAGTTGCACCACCAAGCTTGAAAACATATCCACTTGTAGATTTTAAATCTTTCACATCAGATATCCTGTTTGCATCATTTTATCCTTCTAATACAGCTGGATATCTCATGTAGTGCAATCCCTGATCACGTGTATATTGTAAGTACTACAGTACCCTTACTATCCCTTTCCAGTGTTCAGTACTAGGATTACTAGTGTGTCTACTCAGTCTACTAATTGAATAAACAATGCCAGACCTTGTACAACTCATTAGGTACATCAAACTTCCTATCACTCGAGAATATTCTAGCTGAGAAATACTCTCACCAGTATTCTTAGAAAGGTGTAGACGTAGGTCCACATGCATCCTGGCTACACTAGTATCAGAATTGTTGAATTTCTCTAAAATCTTGTCAACATAATGTGACTGTGATAAAACATCAGCAAGTCCCATATCTTTCATGTCAAATTTAGAATTTAACATTTGCTTAGTAGATTTAATGATCTTATCATTACTACCCACTATGAGAATGCCATCAACATATAGACATAAGATGACATAGCCTTAATTCGTGTCTTTGACATAAACACATTTATCATTCTCATTGATTTTAAATCCACTAGAGATTATAGCTTTGTCAAATTTTTCATGCCATTGTTTTGGAGCTTGCTTTAAGCCATACAACGATTTGACAAGCTTCCATGCTTTATTTTCTTGCCCTGGAGCAGAAAATCCTTCAGGTTGTTCCATGTAAGTTTCTTCATTCAAATCTCCATTAAGGAAGGCAATCTTAACATCCATTTGATGCATTTCGAGATCTCACAAAGCTGCGATCGTAATAATCATACGAATGGATGTTATTCTCGTAACAGGAGAATACGTATCAAAGTAGTCTAGACCCTCCTTTTGTCTATACACTTTAATGACAAGCCTTGCCTTATACTTATCAATAGTACCATCCATCTTCATTTTCCTTTTAAAAATCCATTTGTAACCCAGCGGCTTACAACTAGGAGGAAGATCTACCAGTTCCCAAGTATGGTTTTGTAGGATAAAATCAATTTCACTCTTGATTTCTTATTTCCATAATGGACCATCTATGATCTAATAGCTTCATTATAGCTTTGAGGTTCTAACCCGTTTCCCACGTCTAGGCTCAACATCAACAATCTCTTGTCTAAGCCCAACACTTCCTTCTTGGGTTGTACTACTTTCCCCAACAGTCTCAAATTTGTATTTTTTAGAACTACATTCCTCTTTACAAGGAAATACATTCTCAAAGAACGACGCATTTCTAGACTCCGTGATCTTGTTCTTGTGTATATCTGGGTTTTCAGATTTATGTACAAGAAACCGATACGTACTATTATGTGCATAGCCAATAAATAAACAATCAACAATTTTTGGACCTATCCTTTCTTTATTAGAAGTAGGTACAAGAACCTTTGCAAGACACCCCCACGTCGACACGCTATTTCTCAAAAAAGCATGATACGATATGTTGGGGACACATTTTTTAAATATTTTTTAAAATATATTTATAGTACTAATAGTCTTTTTTTTTTTATTTAAATGATATTACTAATAGTCTAATACTATGTATTAACATATATTCAGTTCCCAAGTATGGTTTTGTAGGATAAAATCAATTTCACTCTTGATTTCTTATTTCCATAATGAACCATCTATGATCTAATAGCTTCATTATAGCTTTGAGGTTCTAACCCGTTTCCCACGTCTAGGCTCAACATCAACAATCTCTTGTCTAAGCCCAACATTTCCTTCTTGGGTTTTACTACTTTCCCCAACAGTCTCAAATTTGCATTTTTTAGAACTACATTCCTCTTTACAAGGAAATACATTCTCAAAGAACGACGCATTTCTAGACTCCGTGATCTTGTTCTTGTGTATATCTGGGTTTTCAGATTTATGTACAAGAAACCGATACGTACTATTATGTGCATAGCCAATAAATAAACAATCAACAATTTTTGGACCTATCCTTTCTTTATTAGAAGTAGGTACAAGAACCTTTGCAAGACACCCCCACATTCGTAAGAATTTATAGGAAGGTTTTCGACCATTCCACTGTTCATACGGGGTTTTATCAACTTTCTTTCGAGGGACCTTATTTAAAATGTAATTTGCAGAGAGAATTGCCTCCCCCTCCCCCCCTCCCACAAGTTCTGTGGTAATTTGCAGGTACGAATTTTCCTTTTAGCAACTCCATTAGATGGAGGTGAATAAGGCGTAGTGGTTTGGTGAATAATTCCATGTGCACAATACTCACTATATGGTGCTATATATTCACCACCCCTATCACTTCTCAACACCTTAATATTTTTGCTTAGTTGATTTTCAACCTCTGTCTTGTATAGAATGAACTTATCCAAAGCTTCATCCTTACTTTTTAGCAAATACACATAACAATATTTAGTGCAATCATCAACAAAAGTAATAAAATACTTATTACCACCTCTAGATTGAACCATTTTTAAATCACATACATCAGTGTAGATTAATTCCAATGGTTTAGTGCTTCTTTCAACTGATTGAAACGAAGTCTTCGTTAATTTTGCTTCAACACAAGTTTCACATTTCTGACTTGTGTCAATATGAAAGTTTGGTATGTGGTCTAATTTAATTAATCTTCTCAAGGAATTAAAATTAACATGTCCTAGTCTACCATGTCACAAATTAGAAGACTCAAGCAAGTAAACAGAAGAGGTACTCATTTTATTAATCTTTGGTAATACAGTCGTTACATTAAGTTTGAACATCCCATTACACATATACCCCTTTCCCACATACAGTCCCGCTTTGGTCAGCACCGCCTTATCTGACTCGAAGACCATTCGGAAGCCATGCTTGCTTAGGAGAGATCCATATACCAAATTCTTGTGAATTTCCGGTACATAAAGGACATTGTTGAGAGGCAGCTCCTTTCATGAAGTCATCTTCATAATTATTTTCCCTTGGCCTTCAACATCTGAGGAAGTAGAATTTTCCATATACATCTTCTCTCCACTTGTAATTGGTTCGAAAGAAGTGAACATAGCTTTGTTGGAGCATATGTGGCGAGTAGCACCAGTGTCTATCCACCATTCCCTTGGGTTTGAATCCACCAAGTCCACTTCAGTGACCACATCAGACAGATTAATGTCAAAGACATACCTTGAGATAGAATCTAACTCCGTCATATTAGACTGATTATTCTTCTTGAGTTTGTTCTTTGGCAGACGACATTCAGAAGCTCGGTGTCCTGTTTTTCCACAGCTGCAGCATTTCCCTTGAAACTGGAACTTCGGTTTCTTGGAGATGCCGCCTTTTGGGCCTATTTTAGACCCTTTTCCATAAGGAAATTTCTTCTTCCCATGTGAACTTTGACCATGCTTAACCATATTCACCTTGGCCCCAAAATTCCCCAATTTTCTGTCAGCCCCTTTGTTGTCTTCTTTAATTCGAAGCCTGACGATGAGATCTTCAATCTCCATCTCCTTTCGCTTGTGCTTCAAATCGTTCTTGAAGCCCTTCCAAGCAGGGGGTAGCTTTCAATTATAGCAGCAACTTAAAAAGTTTCGCTCAAGGTCATCCCTTAAGCATGGATTTCATGCAATATGACTTGCAGCTCTTGAACTTGACTGATCACAGTCTTTGAGTCCACCATCTTATAGTCGAGGAATCTCCCCACTATAAATTTCTTTGCCCCATCCTCGGTTTTGTATTTTTTGTCTAAGGACTCCCATAGTTCCTTAACAGTGGTCTTAACACTATACACATTATATAGTGTATCGTGTCAGCTATTCAACACATAGTTCTGACTCAGAAAATTCGAGTGCTTCCAAGCATCAATAGCTAGCACAACCTCTCGATCTTGTTCGTTGTCGTTAGGAACAGGAGCATCTTCCTTCAAGAAACTCGCAAGGTTCAAGGTAGTAAGATAGAATAGCATCTTTTGCTGTCACCTCTTGAAATCCACACCATTAAATTTTTCGGGCTTCTCCCTGTGGTTCACAGGAACCGTTTGGATTGAGGGAACCTTCACAGGGATCGAACCAATCACCACGGTGTTGGAGCCAGTAGCACCGTCGGTTGCAACAGGTTCGCAACAGTGTTCACAGTCTCATTTGCCATTTTCTGAAAATATTATCAAAGGAGAAAAAGAAATTAAATCTAACATTTTTTTTCTTCCTTTTCTCTTTTCCTTTTGGTCAAAATATGTAATTCAACTCTATTACAGATTTGAAAAAAGAAGAACAATCTTATTTCCTTTTTTTTTTCCTTTTATTTTTAACAGTGTCAGAATTTTCAAAGAATTATTAAGAAAACGAGGGATAGAATATTAAGATTCTACTCACATAGTCCCTGTCAAAACGCAATTCTGCAAACTTTTCGTCTAATGGTATTTTTCCTGATTCTGCACCGTTTGGGCGGAAACTGAGAATTACAGTAGCAGTTTTTGTATTCCTCAAACCAAACTGTTTTTCAAAAGTAATTTTGTTTTTCCAAACCTGAATCTGTTTTTGTTTTTTTTTAAAAAAAACGAATTTGGTTTTTTAAAATATATGAATCTGTTTTAAGATTGTTGAAAAATGATATTGATAGAATCGAAAATAAACAGAAACAGATTTTGGATTACAACTTATGAAACACAAAAAAAAATAGATCTTGGATAGAAACAGAAATATAAACAAACCGAGGACTGTGATATACACAGTTTCCTTAAAACAGATTCTCCGCCTCACCGGGTGTGCTTGAGGAAATCTTCCGCGTCTGTCTCCCAGGATACCGCGGCTTCTAAAAGTAGTACAAGCACAGAGTACAACTGCTCCAGCGAACTTCTATGCTTCATGCTCTCTCAGGAAACCAAGGAAGGAAAGTATGACTCTTGACTCTGGAAAGAAGAACTTTGTAATTTCGTGTGTATCTCCAAATGAAGAAGAACCTCAATTTATAGACAGAGGAGAGAGTGGATTACTATCAGTGGATTAATTCCAAATCAGTTCAGAAACTCCAAAGGTTGTAACAACAATCTTTTGGAGTTCTGTAACTCTTGGACCTTTCATTTTCGGTCACATGTTAAGTATGAAGAAATTCCAAAGATCTTTATAACTCTGGAAAGTTCTGGGGTCCAAAAAGAAATATTTTTTGCCCACACCCACACCAACCGACCCCCCCCCCCCCCCCCCCCCCCCTCCCCCCTCCCCCCGACCTGACTCGGTTCGGCGGCGTGCGCGCGCGCGTGTGTGGGCGTGTCTGGAGTAAACCCAAAGGGCCTTATGTCCCCCCCCCCCCCCCTTCCACAAAAGTGGGTACCCCTTGGGGTCCAAACCCAAAACATGAAGTAGCTTTATAAATACACTTGAAGCTCCTTCTAATTTCCCTATGTGGGACAAGGCAAGTTGTGAACCTTTTCCATTTCAACAACTCCTTGTAAGGGGAAATGTTTGAGCATTAATTTCTCATTTACTCATCAATGATTTTGGACATGTAAATATCCCAACTTCATCTTCATATGGAGGAGAACACATATTCACAAGGACCCCAGTTAAACTCTAAGTGGATCCTACTTCTATTTGACCCTAAAAATAGCCAAAACTCAACTTTAATCCAAGACCTTTCAATATCATTTTTAATTGTTTTTTTTTTTTTTTTAAATATCTCTCGCATTATTTATACATCCAGATCAATGGATGGTCTAGTAGTAAAGAGATTTGATTCTACCGTAGTTACAAGTTCGAGTCTCATGAGATGAGGATTTATAAGTTGGGAGAGCACTACATCACTTTATGTTGTGGAAAATAAAAAGAGCATTATTTAAACTTTAAAATGGAAATTTTTAGTTTTGATTTTTTAAAAAGTAAAAAACTAAAATAAAAACCACAACATTACTAAGGAGACCTAAAAAAGTCACCAGAATGGCATGGTTAAATAATTTAATTTGCACTTAGTGAGATTTTAATTTCAGAATAGCAATTTTTTAGGCAAATTACACTTTAGTCCATTAAACTATACATCTATTTTTAATTGGATTCATAAATTTTTTTTTTCAATTGGGTCCTTGAACTTAAAAAATTCATTCAATCAGACCCAAATTCTGACATTGTTAGCTTAAATTATTAAAAATTCTCACGTACGTTGCGTGTAATGCTTACCTATCACATGTTAAGATAAGACAAACACAGGAGATTGTTAATGACTAAAAAATAATACGATTTTGGATCTAGTTGAATGTGTTTTCGAATTTGATTGAACACGATTTCGGATCTAATTGAATGCAATTTTTTGCATTATTCACAATCTCCTTTGTTTGTATTAACCTAACCTGTGACAGGTAAGCATTACGTGCAACTCACGTAATTAATAATTTTTGTTATTTAAGCCAACAATATCAGAATTTGGGTCTGATTGAATGAATTTTTGAATTTCAAGGATCCAATTAAAAAAAAAAATACCTTATGAACCCAATTGAAAACAGGTGTATAATTTAATGGATTAAAGTGTAATTTGCCCCTTTTTTTTAGAGCATTTTTGCTCACCCAAAATTTGGTACATCAATGCTCACCCAAGCATCCCATTGGCCAATGCAGTGGGGCCCAGGATTAAACAATATTAAACAACATTAGTTTAATCTTGGGCCCCACTGCATTGACCAATGGGATGCTTAGGTGAGCATTGATGTACCAAATTTTGGATGAGCAAAAGTATTTTCCCTTTTTTTTTTGTCTTGAAAATTAATGTTCGACTTACCAAAGATTGTTGCGGAACAGGGTGGCAGAAGGCCCTTTTTATGTTAAGCGAAAATACTATGATACAATCTTGTACTTTTGTTGTACCATACATCCATTTGCTTGATTATAATAGACCATGATAAGTGTGACCATAATGAGGAGTGGGCTGTAATCCGATTGGTACAGTCTCTCTCTTTCTAGTGGAGAGGGAGATTGTTTGAATACTCATAGGAAATTCTAGTTATTTGCCCCTAGTTATTCTTCAATCGAAATGAGTAATTTTTGTTGGGCTTTGCTGGGGCCAGTGTATGGCTTTGGAGTTGGGTTGGGCTAGGGTGTTCGTGTGTGTGGAATGTGAGTGTATCCCATCCAGATATAGGTAAATATATATAATAATAAAAAAGTGTGATCGTAATAAGTGTCACTGTGTTGTATTTTGAACATTGCTGAGTTACTTTGCTTTCTTTTAATTAAATATTTAAATTTGATTTTTGAATTATAATATTCAGTGTTATTAAACATGAAGGAAAAATCCAGAAAAAAAACTAGATAACGATAGTTTTCCTTCTTATTTTCTTTTTCACTTTCTTTCACTCACGAAATTCATGAACCAAATAGAGTCTTACAGTTTCCGTGGTGGTATATTGACAAGGGCGGAGCCAGGAATTTTTTTGGAAAAAAAAATTTGGGGTCTATTTATACATATTTGATAATAAGATATGGTGTCAAATTGTATTTATTTAAGAACAATATTATCTTTTGGGTTAATATTTATACATTTTGGTGTCTATTTATTAATAAGGTATGGTATCCAATTGAGTTTGGAACACTTAATTGGGGTGAGATAGATTATATTCAGGCTAAAATTTCATATGTTCTAAAAAGTTCTCAAATTTTAGAGAGCGCTAGAGTATATTTGGGTTAAAATATCAAATGTACTATTTTTTTTTTCCAAATATAGAGGGGGCTAAATTATAATTGGGCAATAATATCAGATATACTAACCAAATTTACCAGATTTTGAGGGCTGTAACACGGGGGAGCCTACTAATGGCTCAGCCCTTGTATATTAAGATCCTGTGTGTTTAGATGTAGACATGAGATTCTTGATATAGCATAAAATATACTATTACAAGTTTTTTTTTTTTTTTTTTTGTTACAAAAGAATATTTTAAGTTGATTGAGTCGAAATGGTTGCAATATTAAGTTGATTCATTACGTACCACTTGGCTCGGCAAGTTGGTAACAATTTTAGAGTAGAGTACTATTTTGGGCACATTATACAGTGTTATTAGGAGAGAGATAGAGTGTGGGTGTGAGTGTTAGTGAAATTTGTTAGTGTCCCTAAAATTGTTGATTATTACAAGTTGATTCAGTAAGTACCACTTTGGATCGGCAAGTTGGATACAATTATTACAAGTCGATTCTTTTTTTTTTTTGCTGGACAAGATAAATTTATAATTGGATTCTTGACTTTTGGCTGGTGAAGCAATTGGCCAAGGGAGGATAAGGCTTGTTTAGTTCATGAAATTAGTGAGAGTAAATAGAAGAAAAAGATCAAAACAAAGTTTTTCTTTATTTACTTAATAACAAAATTCTAAACCAAATAGGAATGAAGAGAATTAAGCATTAGATATGTAAATAATAAATGATGATGTCAAATATTAGGTAAGAGATAAGAAGAAGTAGACAAGATAATTTATATGTGGTTCGACCCTGTTAATAAAGAGACCTACGTCCACGTGTTTGTCCGAGCACGAACACTATCAAATCACCGGGGGTCTTTGGTGAACCAACAAGGGAGACGAAACTACCAAAGACCGGCCGAGTATATGCGTATATGTAAAAATAAGAATATGATCCCCTTCTGTGAGGGTGAGGGGTATCTTTTATAGTGTAAGAAACATCCTTGTACAAGGTATGTAAATTGGATTGATTATCATAAATCATGGGAGTTTCCTAATTGGATTAGCAAACAATCTACTCTTTCCATTAGTCTTCTAGTTCGTGTAGGAAACTGTCTGGAACATTCTGTGTCACCTCATGGGACGTGGCCGGGCTGTGCTCGTGGCGACTCGAGCCTGTACAACATTTCCCGACTTGTTGGTCGAGACCCGATAATACCGGGCGTACCGCTCGGGTTACATAGGAGCGAAGCGTTTGCTTTTGCTTTCACTGGATATTTTTGTACATATCAGCTGCCCCTCATTTTCAAGGCTAATGTGGTGCTTCATCAAATGAGGGTTGGAAATTTGCATAGCTCAGCAAATTGTCCGGGAAGCAGCTCGGGAAATTGCTCTGGGTCGGACTGGTTGCGTTGGTCACTCGGGGCCTTGACCGATCGATTACCCCGGGAGCTTGGGGTTAGTACCTGCCATGTGTCAAGAAGTGGTTGATCTTGTTGGGATCCAACGAGATCGGTATAAGCGCAACCGGACAGTCATAACCTACCTGAACTGTCACGTCCTGCCATTAATGTGCACACCTTTTGAGGCACCACTTAGGCTACCCGAGGCGCCAGCTATCAGTCCTTTAGGCGGAAAACTCTTTGGACTGCTAGATCTGAGACTATTTGGACCTCTATAAAAGCATCACTTGAGCATTTTCGTTACTTCTGCTACCCATAGGAAGAGTCGACCGAGCGGTATCAAAGAAAAATCATCCGGTCAAGGTTCCCAAGCTTTTTCCTGCACTTAGTTCTTGTAAGTCTTTATCCCTCCAGCCTTATAATTTATTGCATTTTCCTTCTCTTCTTCATTTGTTTTTATTCCCGAACGAGGCTGGAGAATAGGAACCTATTAGGACTCGTGAGGGAGTGAGATTTCTTTTTTCTTAGGTTTAGCTTCTTCCTTAGGTCAGGTGGTTCCCTTTTCTTAGTAGAGCAGTCGGCCAAGTCGGGGTGTCCTAGAACCGTTCTGTCCGAGTGTTACCTGACCGTGAAAACCTTGTATGCCTTACCGTACAGGCTCTTGGTCATTCTACCCCTGTACCTTAGATTTGGGGACCCCTACTTACGCTACCAGCTACTCCTTTGTCCTGTCGTAGGAAACTTATAAATGTGCCATTCTGATTTTAACTCATCTTCCCGGTCAGAAGATGAGCAATCAAGATCGGGGAACCCAGACACAAGCTTGGACCCTACCTCACTGACTCTGTCAGACCATCATAGTGAAGGTAGGATCCCCATTCGGGTGTCTGATGATAAGATGAGCCAGGGGCTCCAGAAAGCCCCTGTGTTGCGGGGGTCGGGTGATGATGCCTCAAATTCTGGTAGTCCCGACGTAGCCTTTTCTTGTGAGTGGACTCCCAGCAGTCTGCTTGTCTCTGACTTGGGACGGACTAGGGATAGATATGACATTCCCGGTCACTATTCCTTGGCCATATCCACCGGTGGGGCTTATCTGCACCGGTCGGTTTTTGTCACCCTCTATGGGGACGCCTTCATAGCAGGTCTTTACCTTCCTCTCCATCCACTTGCTTGGGATGTGTTGATCTACCTCGGGATTGCTCCTGGGAAACTTACCCCGAACGGGTGGAGATTTTTGATGGGGGCCATACACCTCTGGCCCTAAGTCCTCAGGTTTGAGCTCACCCTTCAGGAGTTCTTGTGGACTCACCGACCATTCCCATTGCACAGGGAGGTCGGCTTCTTCTCTCTGGGAGCCTGGCAGGGGAGAAAGATAATTAAAAAATGCCCGAGCAACAACAAAGGGTGGAAGAAGAAGTTTTTTCATGTGTCCACTCTTGGGCTTTGTGAGGATGCCCCAGGAATTCAACTGAGGACCTCCTGGGCGGGTAAGTTGAGGAGTAAGCTCCAGTCTTAAGTGTTTTTCTGATTATTTTGTTATTGCTGCAGAACTAACCGATCTCTATTTTTTTTTTGTTTTTTTCGTAATGGGGTCGACTGATCTGCCAAGCATTCCTGACGAGTGCTAGGATAGAATTAGGGCCTTGGCTCAGGATCTCACAAACGTTGTTGACTTGTTAAACCGGACGGGAGCCTGGAAAGTCATCTACGAGGCGGCCAATCCCTTTGAAGCACCCATCTTTCCCCCGATTATCCCTGGTAAGTTCTTACCTTTCAGGTCCCTATTATTGTTTCTTCAGCCATTTTTCATTGGTTGTCCAATTACTCACTCGCCTGTTTTTCCTTTTCTGCAGACATAGCCCCGAGGAGAGACCCTAAAGTATTGAGGGTGATGGAGGCCGCTGCGACCGCTAGGGCTGACGAGAGGAGGAAGAGGACAGCTGTTGAGCCTACCGCCAGCGGTCAGCAGCTCAGGTAGATAAGACATGGGCCCCGCTAGGAATCGGTCGGGACGTCGGCTCCCAGAGTAGAGGTAGTGCATGACACTGCCCCCCGGGAGGGACATACCATTCACGATCCAGATGGCGTGGTCTTCAGAGATTCAAGAGAGAATCCGACTGGCTCTTCTCCCGAGTCAGGTCGAGATGCATGCGGGGATGTCCCCACAGTCGTTCCAGGGATGGCTCTACATCATCTCTTACTTTGTAATTAACTTGCCGAGTCTCCTTCTACTTTTTGTTAATTTATTCATTTGCTTTGTAAGACCGACCGATTTTTGCCTTTCCTTTTGCAGGTCGGCTGCATGGCTGCCGAGGCCGAGTCCATTCTGCCCGGGCTGCTACTAAGGCCACTCTTTCAAATGAGAGGCAGCATTGGAGGCTAAGGAAACTGCCTTAGCCGTGGAGAAGGACAAAGTGAAGGGGCTGACTCTGAGCCTAGAAGTAGCTCAGGCGGAGCTGGAGGCTGCCCTGATGGAGCTGGGTGCCGCTTGAGAGAGTCTGGCAGCTACAAATGCTGAGAAGAAGGCCTTGGCGGAGGTGGCAACTATGCAGGAGGGGGCGAAGAGATCCCTTGACGATGACTTTGACGATGACTTTTTCCAGGGCTACGCGGACCTAAAGAGAAGGGTGGCTCTGGACCATCCTGAGTGGGACCTTATAACTTACTCGAGAGTGGGATCCGACTACTAGGGCGTGGTGTCCACTGCTGTTGAGGGAGCCGCTGATTTGGAGAAGGCGCTTGCCGGGGATGTTGCCTCCATCGGAGAAGTCGGGGAGACTGAGGATGAAGTGGTCATCGTGGATGATCCTAAGTGAGGAGCCTGTATGGCCACTTCTGGACCACTTCGCCGAATTGCTTCCATGTAGTAGATTTATATTTTGTAGTTTTTCTTTGTCACGCCCCGACGTAGCATAATACAGGAAAGCATTTAATTTCCTTTATGGACTCGTAGGTCGTGACAAGTGAGTATGACCAATTGTCCCTGCAACAAATAACTTAAACAGCCTTTCTAAAGAAAGGTTACTAATAAAACATAAGCTCCAAAATAAAAACTTACTAAACTATTACATAAGTTCAAGTCTTAGGCACAAACACCCTTATTCAAAACTAACATAAATTCTATTACAATCCGAAATTAAAAAGACATAGGAAAATATAAAGCAGCCTCCTGGAAAGTCCCCTGCCTCTAACTAGCATAGTCGAAGTACCCTGGTTGCTCCTGACCCTGAAAATCTGGACATACAGTCCAGGACGCATCAACGGGTCAGCTTATGCAAGCTAGTGAGCAAAATAAACAAGTGCTCGCAATGTATATATAAGCAGATAAACAGCGGTGCAATTTAACTTTAAAAGCAATAGATTCAAGGTTCCAATTCCAACATAAGTAACGGGGGAATAAAGTAAGCCATAAAGATGCGACCGTGCATGAACAATGTAATATCTCATCTTTCTGACTCTTTTCTCACAACAAACTCGATTCAACAAAACCATTACCTCAGATACCAGGAATAATATCCGATCGATATCCAAACCGCACTCAATACTATCGCTTCGGATACCAGGAATAATATCCGATCGATATTCGAAACGAACGCCTTAGATACCAGGAATAATATCTGATCGATATCTAAGCCGTAACTCAATACCATCGCTTCGGATACTAGGAATAATATCCGATCGATATCCGAAACCAGCGCCCTATATACCAGGAATAATATCCGATCGATATCTAAGCCGTAACTCAATACCATCGCTTCGGATACCAAGGATAATATCCGATTGATATCTGAAACGAGCGCCCTAGATACCAGGAATAATATCCGATCGATATCTAAGCCGTAACTCAATACCATCGCTTCGGATACCAGGAATAATATCCGATCGATATCCGAAACGAGCGCCCTAGATACCAGGAATAATATCCGATCGATATCTAAGCCATACACAACACTGTCGCCTCCAATACCAGGAATAATATCTGATCGATATTGAGGTCGCACACCAGACCGCCAATCTTTACTCTTTTCACGCTTTCTCACACACATGCATGTTGACACAATCTCAACCCTAATATGTATGTCAATGTTCACAGTTTGTAGTAACAGTTATTAATCTCAAGCGGAATACTCGTTCAACATAAATCTCGGTCTTAAACATTCTTATAAGTTCAATTCCTAACAATGAGCCTTTAAAACAATATATTCGCCAAACAGTTCTTTAAAAACTTTCAAAACCTTTTCCAAACAGTCCCTTATAAAAAAAATATAAAAACTGTTCAAACTGCCCCAGGTCGCGCGAGCGAGGGAGAGGGTGGTCTCGCGAGCCAGTCGCGCGAGCGAAGGGGGAGAACGGATCACGCGAGCAGATGGGCAGCGGGTATCGCGCAAGCGGGTCGCGCGCGCGAAGGGGGGAATGGTTCGCGCGAGTGGGTCGCGCCCGCGAGTGGGTGTCGCGTGAGCGAGCCTCGCGCGAGCGGGTTGCGCGCGCGAGTTGTCACAGTTTCACCATCTTCTTCGTTTTTTCCATGTTTTTGATTTCAAACTGTATTTTTACCCATTTCTGTTTTCTGTTCTAAACAGTGCATGTAATATATGGATCTCTTCAGTTTTTTTTGCGTAGATTAAGAATACGCGATCAATTTAAACAAATACAGATTGTATCTCTTAATTTTCGCGATTAAAGTTAGAGTGTCAAAACTTCAAATCACCAATACGTCTCCATACGGATAAATTGATCCGTAGGATTGAAACCGTAGCTTATTGGGACTGAGATCTTCCATAATCAATTCACGGAATTGATTTTGGTTGGGTTTTGTAAAACTCCAATTCAAAGCCTTCAATGGTGTATCTATATATATACACATATACACACTTATATACACTGAATTATACTTATATAAACATGGCGAGTGAGTTTAAATTACTCACAGAGGGCAATTATACAGAGAATTTTGAGACCGAGAATTCCGTCGTCGATTCCGTCGTTCGAATTTTACTCCGTTCTTGATTATCAATATATATATATAACTATGTATGTGTGTGTTGATGTTAATCCATGGAGAGATCAAAGTGAGTTGAGGGAAATTGGGAGGTTTTGAGAGAGACGTAGAGAGAATTGAGATACTGTGAGAAAATCTGAGAGTTTGAGTGATATATATACTGTAATAGTTGTGGCTTCCAACCAACAAGTGGAAAGTGCACGGTGTGGTTGAGCTCACATGCTCCCGCACCTACGACGCAGTATAAACGCAAATTAAAACATAAAATTTGTATTTTACGGTTGATATAAAAATACAGAAAATTACTATTAGTGTAAAGAATAAAATTCTGGTTTATACAAAAATATAGATATTGTTTTTAAAACCATAGAAAGCATTTTCTATATTTAAGATAATTACAATTTGACCGCTGAATAAATATTTCAAATAGAAATTAAATTGAAATAATCATTTATTAATGGAAAAGAAATACAGGGTGGGTGTTACACTCTACCCACCTTAACAGAGATTTCGCCCCGAAATCTAAGCTAACTAATCCTGAAACAACTCGGGGTATCCAGTCCTCATGTCTGACTCTAACTCCCACGATGCTTCTCCCTCGTCATGATGCCTCCACTGAACCTTAACCAAAGGCACGTCTCTTCTTCTCAGCCTCTTGATACTCTGGTCAAGAAATCTCACAGGTCTATCCTTGTAGACAACATTCTGACTCGTCTCAATATCATCAAAATTAACCACATGTGAAGGATCCCGTATGTATTTCCTTAACATACTAACATGGAACACGTTATGAACACCAGACATCTTTGGTGGTAACGCGAGTCGATAAGCCACTTTCCCAACATGCTCCAATATTTCAAAAGGTCCGATAAAACGAGATGCCAACTTCCCTCTTTTCTGACCAAAACGTACTACTCCCCGAACGGGTGAAACCTTAAGGAGTACATGATCTCCAACACCGAACTCCAAATCCTTTCGTCGCCGATCCGCATAACTCTTGTGTCTACTCTGTGCAGTTTTCATTCTTTCCTTGACCAGTGAAATCTTCTCATTGGTCTCTCTCACCAACTCTGGTCCTAACAATTCTGTGTCTCCCACTTCTGCCCAACACAACGGAGATCGACATGGCCGTTCGTACAAGGCTTCAAACGGTGCCATCCCAATACTCGAGTGATAACTGTTGTTATACGCAAATTCGACCAACGGCAAGTGCGTCTCCCAAGACTCTTCAAAATTGATTGCCATCCCAATCTTCTCATTGGAAAGGCTGCTATAATTGCCCCCCAAGCAATGTACTTCTTTCCAAACCAGTAATGACAAGGCCCCTTGAGGTCACTTTCTGCATACTGTTAATGTTTGTACTTGTGTATTTTTGCATGTATTTGCTTGCGATTGCCCATGTCCGACCAGCTGTTAGTCTTATCACAACCTTGTCTTAGTAAAATGTTTAAAACTGTGACTGGTAGGGAACACTCGGTCTTTAGGGGATCTGTAAAACCTTGATTTTAGGTCTGTATGTCTCGTCCGGGATAGTATAGGAGTTTAAATCATGTAAGCTCCCGTTCGGCGAACTTTGAGCACTATAAGAACTTAGGAATGTTTAAGGGGTTACACTTAGTTAATTCCAAGTCTTGCAAATGCCCGGTGTGACTTCCTATTTAGTTCATTATACCCTCCTGCCCCCAAGCTTTTGTTAAGGCGGGTGTTGATAGAGGTGATGACTATAGGTAGGTGACCTAAAATGTTGGTAGCTTTAGGGTCTTTTTGAGTTTACTATTATCAGCCACCTAGGGGGAGTTGCCCCCATCGTAGGTTATGGACCTAAGCAGAACTGGTGCCACGGGTGTGATCCCGAGGTCTTTTGGTGGCTCGAGTGTGTTCCAGAGGTCTATTTTTTTTTTTGTTTTGAGATACCGGTAGGAAACATTGTTTGCAATAAAAAAATTCTTTATTCCATCTGAAAAATTGCTATGATTGCTCGGAGAGAGCTACAACTTGTTTAAAGAAAACATAAAAGTCCCTAACCAATACTGATCCTCATTTTACTGAAAGTATTTCCTTAAATGCTCCACATTCCAAGGGTGTGACAGGTCCTGTCCTTCTAGCATCTGCAACCAGTAGGTTCCCGGTCAGTTGACCCAGGTAACCCTATATGGCCCTTCCCAGTTTAGTCCCAACTTCCCATGGCTCGGGATTTTGGTAGACTAATTTTTTGCCTTAAGCACGAGATCTCCCACTTGGAAACTGTGGTGCTTTACCTTGCCATTGAAGTACTGTGAGACTCTCTGCTTATATGCTGCCACTTTTAGGTATGCCCGATCCCTTTTTTCTTCTATCAAGTTGAGCTCCCCTCTGAGGGCTTCCTTGTTGCCTTGCTCACTATAGTTTGCCACTCGGTGAGTTGGTAGTCCGAGCTCTATGGCGACTACTGCCTCAAAGCCATAGGTGAGTGAGAACATGGTCTCACCTGTTGCAGCTCGGGGAGTAGCACGATAGGCCCATAGAAGGGTCAGTAGCTCCTCTGCCCAGAGTCCCTTGGCTTTTTCAAGCCTGGTTTTAATGGACTGTAGAATCGTTCGATTTGTTACCTCGACTTGTCCATTGACTTGAGGATCCTCTGGAGAAGAGTAGTGATTTGATATCCCATAGCTCGAGCAAAATTGCCTAAACATCGGTGTGTCAAACTGTCTTCCATTGTCACTAACTAGTACCCGGGGCATGCCGAACCTGCTGAGGATGTTTTTCTCAACAAAACATTTCATTTTCTTCTCGATTATTGTTGCCAAGGGCTCGGCTTCTGCACACTTGGTAAAGTAGTCCACCGTAATGACGGCAAACATGACCTGACACTTTGCTATGGGAAGTATCCCGACTATGTCGATGCCACATTCAGCAAACGACCAGGGGCTGAGTATTGGAGTTTGGGGCTCTGCCGGGCGGTTGATCATGTTTGCATACCTCTAGCACTTGTCATATTACTTGACATAATTTTAGGAATCCTAAGTCGTTGTAGGCCAATAGTATCCTTACAACAGAGCCCTGCGAAAGAGTGTCCGACCTCCAATGTGGCTTCCATACACTCCTTCATAGATTTCGTACAAGATTTCCTGGACCTGGGTTGGGTGGATGCATCGGAGGAAGGGGACGAAAAATCCCCTCTTGTAAAATACTCTGTCGATGAGGTGGTACCTGGCCGCTCGATATTTTACCCGTCGGGCTTCATCCTTCCCGGACGGTAGACTTCCGGTTATAAGAAACATCGTGATAGGATCCATCTAGCTGGGCCCTAAATCAACCGAGTCAACCTCCATACCTTCTGAGTTGGATACATTGGGTTCAACTAAGTATTCTACCGTTATCCCGGGTAGGTCCGACACAAAGGAAACTGATCAGCCCATGTGTTTTCTTCCCATAGGATTTTCTTGATAGAGAACCCTTTGAGTTTGCTAGCAACCGCCCTGATAAGGGCCAGGTAGGCCACCATGTTATCTTCCTGAGCTTTATACTTCTGCCGCACTTGATTGACAACTAGTTGGGAGTCACTGTACACTTGGACTTGCTGTGCACCCATTGAGGTAGCCAACTACAGCCCGACCAATAGGGCCTCATACTCGGCTTCATTATTGGAAGCCTGGAACCCAAACCTTAGGGCATACTCCAGCTGGATACCGTCGGGTGTGGTTAGGATGATATCTGCCCCGATGCCCTGCTTGTTGGAGGACCCATCCACATAGAGTATCCAAGGCTGGGTGTCAGGCTGTAGCTCGGGTGGTAACTCAGGCAGATTGAACTCCTCGATCGGATCTTCCGAATAGGTGTACTCTACAAAAAAATCTGCTATTGCCTGTCCCTTGATTGCTATTCGAGGTCAGTAAACTACCTCAAACTCTTCTAAATCTACTGTCCACTTCATTAGTCTCCTGGACATTTTAGGCCGGCACAGAATTCTGTGCAGAGGCTGATTCCTGAGGATCACTATGACATGGGCTTAGAAATACGGGCAGAGCCAAGGTGATGAGTGCAAAGGCAAGTTTCTTTATGATGGGGTGTATCGTCTTTCTGCGCCTTTGAGAGCCCAGCTTGTGTAGTAGACCGGGTACTCTATCCTGTGCTCCTTTCTGATCAGTACCGAGCTTACCGCTGAAGGTGATGCCACCAAGTAATGAAACAACTCTTCCTTTGGTGCAGGCGTTGAGAGCAAAGGAGGCGACATCAGATACTTCTTGAGTTCCCGAAACACCTTCTCATACTCTTCTGACCACTCAAAGGCTTTATGGAGGATCTTGAAGATTGGTAGACACCAGTCAGTCACTCGGGATACGAATCTATTCAATGCTACTACCCGCTATGCCAGACTTTGAACCTCCTTGGTTGATCTAGGTGACCACATGTTGATGATTGATTGGATCTTTTTCGGGGGTTTGCTTCAATTCCCCGCCTGCTGACCAGATGGTCCAAGAACTTTCCAGACAAGACTCCGAATGTGCACTTAGCCGGGTTCAACCTTATCTAGAATTTTCTTAAGATGCTTAAGGCCCCGACAAAATGCTCGAGATGGTCGGACTCTTTTTGGCTCTTGACCCGGAGTTCATCAACGTACACCTCCATTGTCTTCCCGATCAAATCTCTGAATATATGGTTGACCAAGCGCTAATAAGTTGCCCCGGCATTCTTGAGGCCGAAGGGCATCACCTTGTAGTAGTATGTTCTTTGGTCAGTGATGAAAGAAGTCTTCTCTTCGTCATCCGGATACATGTAGATCTGATTATACCCTGAGTAGGCATCCATGAAGGAGAAGAATGAGTGGCCGACCACTGAGTGTACACGGGAGGTCTTTCCTAGGTAGTGGATAGTAATCCTTGGGAAAGGCCTTGTTTAGATCGGTAAAGTTCACACACAACCTCCAAATTTTGTTGTTTTTCTTGGCCAGAACAACGTTTACCAATCAGTCGGGATAGTGAACTTTGCGGACTGATTGTGCTTTGAAAAGTCTTCTGACGTCCTCACGTACTGCTTCGTGTCTTTCAGGGGCCATTCCCTCATCTTTTGTTTAACTGGACGAAAGCTCGGTTCAACGTTGAGTCTATGGGACATGACTCGGGGATCAATTCCATGCATGTCCTCATGGCTCCAAGCGAAGATGTCTTGGCTCTCTCTCAGGAACTGGTCTAGGTTTTCTCTAAGATCTGGTTCTAGAAGAGTGCCGATGCTAATAGAGTGATCGAGAAACTATGGGTCTAATACCACTTGACTGAGTTCTTCAACTGGACTGACTCCTTCAAATGGACTGAATCCGTCCCTAGCATCCCTTGTGTCCATCTCCTAAATGTTTAGTGCTTCTTAAATCGCATCTTTGTGCTAGGAACTGACATAATAGCTCCGGGCGGTGGCCTAATCTCCCTCAAACTTCTCGGTCCCTGAGGGGTCAGGAACTTGACGATCAGGTTGTACGTTGACACAACTACTCTGGCCCTGTTGAGTTTTGGTCTCTCAAGGATGACATTGTAAGTGGACGGGGCCTCTACCACAACAAAATTTGTGAGCACGAAGGTCTGCTGTGGGTAGGTCCCCATTAGAACTGGCAACTCGATCATCCCGAGCAATTGTGTGCTGGATCCATTGAACCCCACCAAGGGAGTGGCCACTGGTCGCAGCCGGTCCCTTGATATCTCGAACTGATCAAAGGCTAAGGCAAATAGTATGTCGAAGGAGCTACTTGTGTCCACAAGCACCCTCTTCACCATGTAATTGGCTATAGAGAGCATTCCACTAGTGGATCGTCATGGGGGTAGTGCAGGTCCTGGACATCGTTGGACGAGAATGTCAGGATATTGGTAGGTGGGGAGTTGGCTGGTTAGACTTGTAGGACATTCACTCGGGATACCTGAGGATGCCTCTTCCTAGCCGACTATGAGTCCCCTCCGCCTGATGTTCCTCCGGAGTCCATGTTGATATGGCGAGGGGTTGTTGTTGCTCAAGAGCCTGGGTATCTTGCTGCGATCGTCTGTCTATGGTGACAAACTCGGCTAGATAACCCTGCTCAATGAGCTTCTTAATAGAGATTTTGAGCTTGAAGCAGTCCTTGATATCATGGCCGTGGTCTTTGTGGTAGTGGCAAAATTTGTCCCGATTCCTCTTCTCGAGTGGGCTCTTCAACTTGGTGGGCTTCTTGAGGAGCTTTTGAGCCCTAGTAGCTACCATGACTTCTTGGATGGGTTAGGAAGAGGCGCGAAGGCGATTAGGGTCTGATCCCGATCACCACGTTGCTGATCCTATTTTTGTTTCTTTCCCAAGCTCTTTTCAGAGGTCTCCCATCTTCGTTTAACTTTTGGGGAATCTTTGTCTGCGAAGCTCGAACATTTGGAGTTCAAGAACTCCTCGGTGTCAATGTATTTCCCGACCCTCTCCAAGAGTTTAACCAAGGTTGCCGCCCATTGCCGGTGGAACGACGTGGTGACCATGGTGTTATGAACCCCAGAGCAGAAGGGTGTGATTGCGACCATCTTATTCAGATCATGAATCTGAAGCTTTTGCTAGTTAAATCGGTCGACATAATCCTTCAGGGACTCTCCCTTTTGCTGCTTGACATTTAGTAGCTGGATGTCTGGCTGCGGTCTACTAAGCATACCCACGAACTGGCTGACGAAAAGCCTGCTGAGTTCCTTGAAGTCACCAACAGTTCAGGGCTTAAGCAAGTGAAACCACTGTGCAGCTGGCCCTTTGAGAGTGCTAGAATAGACCAGGCAGAGCAGTTCATCAGCATTCGTCGCCAGTGCCATCTGAGCCTTGTAGGTCCAGATATGGTTGACTGGACTTCCTGACCTGTCATAAGAGTCGAGATGAGGCTACTTGAATTTGTGTGGAATAGCAAATCCTGTGACTCGGTCGGTGAACGGTAACTCAGTCTCTGTATTGATATAATTGCGACTTGGTTTTCGACATAATTTTTCGATCTATTTTTCCAAGTCATTGATGCGGGCTTCTACTTCCCCTCGATCGGTTTCTCGTCCGGTATCAGTATGGTAAGTCCGGTCGGAGGAAGAGGCTTCTTCGTTGAAGTGCGCTATCCTCAGGAATAGGACTCGACTTTGACTTCGGTTAATTGTGTGCCTAAGGTCGCTTCGGATCCTGGCCGGGCGGTCCTGTGTTTAGTCCCGGGTCAATCGTTCTTGTCCCTCTCCTCTGGTCGTGCGCCTATCATTGATGATTTCTCTGGCATCCCCTGTGCGATTCTGGTTGGCCCGGGTAGGTTGCTGGGTTCATATGGGACCCGACTATGCTCACCGTTCTCGGACTATCCCACAGCTTGGGGGGGTGCTGGTGCAGTTTGGGCACGCCGTCGGGTCCGTATAGGGACTTGACCACACTCGTCGTTCTCGAGTTATTCCGTAGTCTGCGGGGGTTTATTCTATTGGGCTAGTAGTGCCTCGATTTGTAGCTGAGCTTGACACTAACCATCTAGAAGTTGAGCAAGGGTCGCAATGATCCACTCGGGAGTCATGGGAGCCACCGGTGGTAGGACCGGTGAATCCACCTGATCCGTTGGTTAAGCAGTCTTCTTATTCCTCTTTAAAAGCATGACTATCAGCTAAGAGGTTTGTTTTGGAGGAAAAACTATCGTCCTTCCCATAGACGGTGCCAAATTGATGATGTCAAATATTGGGTAAGAGATTAGAAGAAGTAGACAAGAGAATTTGTTTGTGGTTTGGCCCCATTAATGAAGAGAACTACGTCGACGTATGTGCCAGAGCACGTACACTATCAAATCACCGGGGGTCTTTGGTGAACCAACAAGGGAGACGGAGCTACCAGAGACTGGCCGGGTATATGCGTATATGTAAAAATAAGAATTCGTTCCCCTTCTATGAGGGTGAGGGGTCTCTTTCATAGTATAAGAAACCTCCTCGTATATGGTAAGTAAATTGATAAGGTAATACAATCTGATTGGGATTGATTAGCACAAATCATGGGAGTTTCCTAACTAGATTAGGAAACAATCTGCTATTTCCATTAGTCTTCTAGCTCGTGTACGAAACAGACTGGAACATTCTGGATCACGTCAGGGGACGTGGCCGGGCTGTGCCCGTGGCGAGCCGAGCTCGTATAGCATTTCCTGACTTATTGGTCGGGACCCGATAATACCGGGCGTACTGCTCGGGTTAAGTAGGAGCAGAGCCTATGCTTTCATTGGATATTTTTGTACATATCAATAAATTTTCAATTTTCTCCATCATCGTCGCCAGTGCCATTGCCATTTTTCTGTAATCATTGTTCGAGATCACTGTACCTAGTTGAAGTCAAATTTTATCATCAATTTTGTCAACTACATTCTCCCATACTTCAGCTGGTCATAAAATTCTGCATAATCTTGTTTGGCGGTCTACTTTTGCTTTAGAATGATTGACTTTATAAGCGATTGAAGTTGAAGTCATTGACAATTTTGATTCGTTAGGATAGGCTTTGATGAATTGTTTGAGCAAACATGATTAGAAACATTGACATCAACATGTACGTACTAATGTGAAATTTTGCAAAATTGTTTTTCTAAAACTTCACAAAACAATTTTACTTTTTGTTTTTCGCTTAATTTTTAGTATGTTAATCGATTCCAAGAGGTGTACTATATACGTGGATATATGATGTGTTGTGCCCAAGCTCACAGAATCAATCACATAGTAAATACACACAAAATAGATAAGGATAAAAGAAAATCAACACACAAGATTTCCATGTGGTTCACCCTACCGGGCTAATCTACCACCACGAAGAATGACTCCTTTATTGATTGATTGAAGAATACAAACCCCCCCTCACAGTAAATGCTTCACCCCACACACGCTTTCTAACTCTTTTATAAGTTTTCTCTCTAATTTAAGTTCACATCATATCATCCTATATATATGTTCGATTCGGGGGTATGAATGGGAGCTTATGTAAGCTCAAGGGGATTGTTAAGATCACAATGGACCGGCTCAATGCTCAAGGAAAGGCTTGAAACATTAAGTTTCAAGATTCTAGCAGAGGGGTTTTCGACCGATCGATAGGGTCCCTTCGACCGGTCGACTGGGTCAACGGCTATAAGGAGTTTTAAACAAATTCTAGCAGAGGGGCATTCGACTTGTCGACCGGCCCCGTTCGACCGGTTGATCAGACACAGTTTGTGAAGAGTTGCCACTTTTCATGTAGAAATTCGAATTTGTTTGAACTTCATCTGTTCTAATGGCTGATAAATGTGTATATACTATTTTATACATAGTGTATAGGTGTTGGGACACAACCATTTGTGTAGAGAGATATCTCTTATCCAATAGACACCTCTATATATACAATATAGTTAGTTAGTTTTTATATACTTTTCGCAGATTTTTATCTTCTCTTCTTCATCTATTCTAGAGTCATTGAAAGCAACTTATATACATAAAATTCTACAGAATAATTGAAGTTGAGTTATACTTCAATTGTTAGATCATAGTATCCTCAAGAACAAGGAGTCGTAGTCCACAAAACAATGGTGTAAACTTGTTTTTGGTCTACATATTCATACGTGCTTTGATCTTAAGTTTAGTCACTATTTATTTGAAGTTTCATATCCATTAGATTCCAACATTCGAAAAACAAGTTTAAAGTTGGAATAATGGCCGGAGAATCTACTTCTACTACAACTATTGTGAAGATTACAAGACCGAGGATGCCGGTACAAAGAAGTTCATTGTGGACAGATTTTTAGTTTTTAAATTGGTGGACTCAATTCTGGTGGTCAAGCAATTGGAAGAGATTCAAGTGATCATCAATCAAATCATCTTAGAGGGTATGGCAATTAGTGAACCATTTCAAGTGGCGTCCATAATTGAGAAGTTACTGCCTTTATGGAAAGAATTCAAAAGCTATCTCAAGCACAAGCGTAAGGAACTTTTAATGGAGGATTTGGTGGTCTGTTTGAGAATTGAAGAAGATAATCATAAGGGAGATAAGAAGGGGTAGCAAGGTACTTCGGAACTAAAAGCTAATCTCGTTGAAGGTGAGTTCTTAAAACCCCATCTAAGTCTAAGAATAAGGGATACAATGGGTCAAAGGACCAAGATCCCAAGAAAATAAAAGGGAATTGTTGGGTATGTGGAATACTCGGACATCGTGCTGGTGAATGTCATCATAAGAAAGGACCAAATGGGAACAAGAAGCCTAGCTAAGCTAACATGATGGACATCAACGATCCTGCGGCGAGATTCATGGAGTCTTGTGTTGTAACCAACTCAAAAGGTTCGTGGATGGATACCGGGGCTAGCAAGCACATTTGTGGGGATAGAAACGTGTTTTCTACCTACACAAAGTCGGATGGTAGTGAGAGGCTTTATATGGGAAATGCCGTGGCTACGACTGTTGAAGGCAAAGGCACTGTGGTTATAAAGTTCACTTTCGGAAAGAAAATGACTCTTTTGATGTATTGCACATTCCCAAAATTCGTAAGAATTTGGTTTCGGCTCCTATGCTTAGTAAGAAAGGATTCAAGCTTGTCTTCGAATTTGATAAGTTTATATTAACTAAAGGAGGAATGAATGTAGGATTGGGCTACCTTAATGAAGGGTATTACCTAAATTTGAAATTGACAAGTCACATAAATATAAAACATATGTCGAATCAAAGTTTGTTAGAAAGCCATTTAAATCCATAGATTGAAAGAGTGAATTACTAGACTTAATTAGAGGTGTCAATCGGCCCGGGCGGGGCCGGGCTCGGTCAAAGAGGGCCCAACCGGGCTTTTGGGTAGGGTTGGGCCGCGCTTCACCTAATAAGGGGCCGGGCTTGGAAGGGGAGGCGGGATGTCAGCCCCGAACCGGTGGCCCTTGCCTACTAGGGCCAGGCTTAGGACCGGGCCTGGCTTCGGGCTTGGGGCGGGCTTAGTCATTTTTAGTGTAAAAATGTCGGGCTTTTGGGCGGGGCCGTGGAGGGGAGTGGGGGTGTCCGCCCCGGACCGGACATGGTGGCTCAAGCCTACCAGTCCAGGCCTACAACCGGGTCGGGCTGGGCTTTTAGCCTGAAAAAATTGGACCAAGCTCAGGCCGGGCAGGGCCAACCCGACCCGTTTGACACCTCTAGACTAAAACCCAACAAAGAGGTGGAAGGTCGGTGAAAACTGATAAATACCAGCTCCCGGAGGCCCTGACCGGCCCTCTTGGATTGAGCGCCAAAAGAGATTCTCCGAGAACCTTACATCATCCCCCGAGGAAAGAAACCGATAGATACCAGCTCACGAAGGCCCTGACCGGCCCTCTTGGATTGAGCGCCAAAAGAGATTCTCCGAGAACCCGACATCATCCCCCGAGGACAGAAACCGATAGATACCAGCTCCCGGAGGCCCTGACCGGCCCTCTTGGATTGAGCGCCAAAAGAGATTCTCCGAGAACCCTACATCATCCCCCGAGGACAGAAACCGATAGATACCAGCTCTTTGTTGGGTTTTGAAACTTGTTTGATTTTGATCAAAGAAAGAGAAAAAGGGTCTGTTGAAAACAGATACAGAGTCGCCACTTGGTCTTTAAGGAACCAAGAAACCTAATTTTGACTCACCCAAATGGATAAAGGGCACCGGCCCTTCATAACCAAAGAACTTGGTTCGGGGTTTTGGTACGAGAGAGGAAGGAGCCTTTGTCGCGACTAAAACACCCTCAACTCGCCCCGTCTTTCGACGGGCCTCAATTAGCATCCAAATAATCATCTTATACTATGTTTGGTTCGACAAATAATACTATGATAGTATATTACATCACATAAGAAAATTTGAAATGGAAGATCTAAAGATAAGATATCATTCATAAGATCTAAGCCAAATATCACACAATGCAAAGTGAAAGATCACACAAATAAACCTAGGAAAAATCGTCTAATCATGTATCAAATAATCAAGACTTCCTAATCTAAAGGGGGACATGAATTGTTATTGAAACAAATAAACAAAGAAATCAAAATATGCTTAGCAAGCTAGTATGATGCATGTTAATATTTAAGAAAAGAAGACCTCTCAATCCCCGGGATCGATGAGAAAGGATGATTAGATCGGGGGAAGCATGAACATGTGATCAAGTTCATTCCTTATAATCTTCTTAGATTAGGAGTTACAAAAGCCCCAAATCTTGCATGGATGCAAGGTATGTATCTAGAATGTGCCAAGGTTGTAGTGTGCTTTGTGTTCATGGGTTCCTAGAATGACTTAGAAGTCTCAAATGTGTATGAATGGATGGGTGAAATCAACATGGGATATATACAAATGTAGTATGAACTACTTCCTAAGATGTGAACTAATTTGGAATGCATATAAGCATCCAAACAAAGAATGAAAGTTAAAATGTGCTTGCTGTGAATAGTGGACAGAACAGTGATCAGATCTTTGGGAAATTGAAAAGAGGGGTTAGGAATGTTTTTAATGCATGATTTTTTATGGAGATGTTACTTATTGTGTCTAGAACACAACCCAGAAAGCCAATCCTTAATAACTATTACAGATTGATAGAAATCATATAAACAATGAAGGTCATTCAGAAACAGAGTCCGTACTGTCGACTGAAATGTTAGAAAATCTTAGAAAATGGAAAAGAATGATCTAGAGGCCCGTTTTATACAGAAAGTTCCCTAAGACATTGAAGTTCAAGGTAAAAATAAGTTAGGACTACCCTTTTTGGAAACGTTTTCTGTAAAACAAGTTGAACGTAGACCAAGCTGCTGTGACTGTAAAAACAGAATATCTAGAGAGAATATTTAGGCAAGAATGGACCATTTTCAAGTGCTTCCAAGTCAAGCCAAAAATCATGGATGTTCTATAATGAGTTAGAAAAAATTTCCAAGTGGTCTTGCATTCATACATTGAGTATTGAACTCAAAATAATTCCTCGAGTTTAAATGACTCACTGTTTTGAGGGTTTTGAGAAAAACAAGATTTATTTCTTGAAATCAAAATGAGGGGTTTAAGAGGGGGGTTTTGAAATGGGGTATTTTTAAAGAATACTTCCAGAACTTGGATGAATATTCTAACCACTTGGAATATCAATTCCTAACTCATTTCAAGAACTTCCCAAGTATTTGCAAAATATGGTTTTATTTGGAAACCAAACTCAAGAATCTACGAGAGTATGATACATGAGAGGATAGATGATACATGATATGATATAGCATGCTAAAAGTGGTAAAGAACATGTGCATGAGATATGGGTTCATCTAGATACAAGAGAGTGTTGCATCAAAGTGTGAAAGTCAAAAAGTGAAATGCTGTGAATAGTGGACAGACTGTATGCATCACTTTATAACATTATAATGGGAGGTCAAACGTGCCTAGAAAAATGTGGAACAAATCCGAGATTATCCTTATTGTGTCTAGAAAATAACCCAAAAAGCCAAACATCAATAGATATCACAGATTAAAAGAAATAAATCAGAATGTACACATGACTCAGAAATAAAAGCTGCACTGTTGACTGATTTTGTATGATTTTTAATAAAACAAAGAAATGGTTAATGATGACCCATTATATACCAAAAGTTTTCTAAGGCATCCATGTTTCATAAAAAAAATATAAAAGATATATGTACAGTGACGAAAAAATCCAGAATAAGTGCAAGAAGTCAGGTAAAAATTCTGTGAGAACAGAGGCAGATTATGAATATGAACTTCTCACATCAAAAACAAATACTTTTACATCTCTATAATTGATGGGAAAAATTGGAGACAAACTATGATGTTTTAGGAAGATTTTTCAAGTGGTTTCATCATCATAACTCAAGTATTTAATTCAAAACAAATCTTTGAATCTGAACAGCTCACTGTTTTGGATCATTCTTGAAGAAAATGGATTTGGGTTTTGAAATAGAGTTTGAGTTCTTGATTGGGGTTTTGAAATAGATGTTCAAAGCATGAACTTAAACTCTTGAGATGACCATGTGACCACTTAGAACCTCATTCAACCTTGAATCATCAAAGAACTCCCAATATTATTGGAGAGATTCATTTTTATTTTGAACATAACTTCAAGGATACTTTGAAGGTATTGAAGTTATGATCATCATCTATCAAACATGTTTTTGAGGTCAAGAGCTACTATCCATAAGGATTCACTCACCTCAAACTTCATGTCATCATTTAGATGATGATGAACTAGTAAGTAAATAAAGAAAAGTCAAAAAGAAATGCGGTAAGAAGAGATGAACATTGTATAAACAAGCAAGTAAATAATGATCAATAGATGATATTCATGATGTATTGAACTTGTAGCTTGGTGTTTCACTCATATGTGGTGACATTTGGACATGGAAGTAGCTTCCTATCTCATGAATACTCAAGAATGGTGGTGAAAGAAATATTTGGATGATGGAAGTTTTGATAGCAAACTCAAAGAAAACTCACTTTGATGGAGAAAATAGAAGAAGAAGACTACTTCTTCTCTTTCTCTCTCTATATTTCTCTAGAGTTTCTTCCTAAGCTCTCTCTAAGCTTCTATGTCTCTCCTCAAAATGGAAGTAAATGGCTTCTTTTATAGGCAAAGGAGGGGTGGTAAATGGAGTTATAAAAAGTTTAAAATGGTCTCCCATTGGTCCAAAATAAGCTGGGAACCAAAACTACGTCGTTTTGATTTCTAATATATCAAATTGGGACCAAAAAACAAATTACAAAAATACACTGCTCTGGAGGGGAGTGCCGCGGCGGCACTGGGCCAGTGCCGCTGCGGCACTGCTCCTCCTTCGTCCAGATAATGCTGTTTAGGCCCCCTAAAGTTCCGGTATTCGCGAAAAGGCCCTATTTCGTCCGAAATTCACAGAAAATACGTACGAACTCCAAATTGAGGTTGTGATATACCGTTGGAAAGGTAATGTAGTATAATTTACATAAAAAATAGTTCGGGGATAGGTCACTTTGAAAAGTTTTACGGTATTCGCGATAAAAGCCGATTTGATCGCCTTTTTCGGCTTTAGAAATAAATTCGTTTTAAATCCAGGAATTATGTGCGATATACCGTTGGAAAGCTATTGACCTCTAGTATCCATGAAAAATATTTGAAAATTATTTCGGTGCCCCGATTCCAAGGTCAAATCTTGGTCAAACTGGTCAAACCTGGGATTCCCGGGAAGTTCTAGGAACTTCCGGGAGCTCCCAGGAGCCGACGTTTTCGCTCGATTCTCTTTTAAAACTCATTTTAATACTTTTCTCATAATTTAGAATGATTCCAGTGAATTTGGACGATTTCGGTCAAACTTGGTCAAACTTTGGTCAAACCTGGTCAAACCTGGTCAAACCTTGGTCAAACCGGTCAACGGGGACTTTCGGAGAACTTCCGGGACTTCCGGGACTTCCGGGGGTCTCTGGGAGCTGACGATTTCATCCGATTTTACTTAAAAACTCATTTTATTATTTTTTTTCTTACGACGTAGCATGTTTCCTGAACTTTTGGTCCAAATCTGGGAGTTTTTGTGCTTTCAGGGGCGTTTTGGTCATTCTGAGCATTTTAAGAAATAGAGTTAACTTCCAGGAGTCCTTTTGAGTCTTTTTCGATCATTGTGAACCACTAAGCTATGGGTCTCCTAAATCTGATAGCCGACAAAATGGGGTGTCTACAGTTTGCCCCTCTTTGGCATGAACTTGCGAGGCAACGCATGTCGCAAGCGAGTGCCAAAGCTTTGAAGAGATAGGACTTTTTGGAGGCTATAGATTTAGGATAAAAAGCGTTGCAAAAGATACAATGATGCTGAGGCTAGTGCTGGTCGTGCTCTGTGTGAGCTGCCTACGTATCCCAAGGGGAATCAGACCAGGACGTAGTTCAGGGCACAAAGGAACCAATCACACATGCACATACACAACAATCAGGCGGATGCTATGCTATGAGGATGATATGCAATGCATGGATGTGATATGAATTATATCATGAGTCCTATCATGTCTAGTGTTATGATCCTAGTATGAGCAGGTGTTGTGGGGTGTGTGCCACCCTGAGTGGGCCGGTGTTGTGCTAGCGTTTGTGACTGTGAGGTGGTGGATGACTCGGATAAGGACATAAAGGTTTAGAAGACTCTGGGTTTAGGGGCAAACTTCTGGAATTTGGGAAGTGTGCTTTGCGAGAGAATGTAGTCAGATGTGGGGTCCCTGAGGATGACAACTAAGGATAACCCATAGGCGAAGGAGTTCATGATAACCGAAAGTTTTATAATAACCAAAGTGAGGAGGCCCATGATAAGTGGGGCAGCTCACGATAATTGACAGGTGAGATAACCGAAGTGAAGAGGCTCACGATAAGTGAGGAAACTCATAATGACTGACAGGTGAGAAAGCTCATGATAATCAGTAGACACGGATCCTTGAATTGGGAATAGACAGTGCTTGCCCTGGGAATCGGGGTGAATTGACTGCGGGTGATGTTTTGGCCGATCCTTATGATGACAAGTCCGGAGAATCGGTTCGGACTTCTGTTATCTTCTGCTGGGGATGGTAGGGGACTCTCTGAGAATCTCTCTTCAATTCTTGACCTAGAACCAGGATCCATCTCTGAATCTCTCGTGGTTGGTCAGATTTTGTAATGCTCAATCCAAAAGAGCCGGTTAGGGCCTTTGGGAGCTGATGGACTCTTTAAGAATCTCTCTTCAATTCTTGACCTAGAACCAGGATCCATCTCTGAATCTCTCGTGGTTGATCAGATCTCGCAATGCTCAATCCAAAAGAGCCGATCAGGGCCTCCGGGAGCTGGTATCTATCGATTTCTGTCCTCGGGGGATGATGTAGGGTTCTCGGAGAATCTCTTTTGGCGCTCAATCCAAGAGGGTCGGTCAGGGCCTCCGGGAGCTAATATCTATCGGTTTCTATCCTCGGGGGATGATGTAGGGTTCTCGGAGAATCTCTTTTGGTGCTCAATCCAAGAGGGCCGGTAGGGCCTCCGGGTGCTGGTATCTATCGGTTTCTGTCCTCGGGGGATGATGTAGGGTTCTCGGAGAATCTCTTTTGGCGCTCAATCCAAGAGGGCCGGTCAGGGCCTCCGAGAGCTGGTATCTATCGGTTTCTGTCCTCGGGGGATGATGTAGGGTTCTCGGAGAATCTCTTTTGGCGTTCAATCCAAGAGGGCAGGTCAGGGCCTCCGGGAGCTGGTATCTATCGGTTTCTGTCCTCGGGGGATGATGTAGGGTTCTCGGAGAATCTCTTTTGGCGCTCAATCCAAGAGGACCGGTCAGGGCCTCCGGGAGCTGGTATCTATCGGTTTCTGTCCTCGGGGGATGATGTAGGGTTCTCGGAGAATCTCTTTTGGCGCTCAATCCAAGAGGGCCAGTCAAGGCCTCCGGGAGCTGGTATCTATCGGTTTCTGTCCTCGGGGGATGATGTAGGGTTCTCGGAGAATCTCTTTTGGCGCTCAATCCAAGAGGGCCGGTCAGGGCCTCCGGGAGCTGGTATCTATCGGTTTCTGTCCTCGGGGGATGATGTAGGGTTCTCGGAGAATCTCTTTTGGCGCTCAATCCAAGAGGGCCGGTCAGGGCCTCCGAGAGCTGGTATCTATCGGTTTCTGTCCTCGGGGGATGATGTAGGGTTCTCGGAGAATCTCTTTTTGCGCTCAATCCAAGAGGGCCGGTCAGGGCCTCCAGGAGCTGGTATCTATCGGTTTCTGTCCTCGGGGGATGATGTAGGGTTCTCGGAGAATCTCTTTTGGCGCTCAATCCAAGAGGGCCGGTCAGGGCCTCCGGGAGCTGGTATCTATCGATTTCTATCCTCGGGGGATGATGTAGGGTTCTCGGAGAATCTCTTTTGGCGCTCAATCCAAGAGGGCCAGTCAGGGCCTTCGGGAGCTGGTATCTATCGGTTTCTATCCTCGGGGGATGATGTAGGGTTCTCGGAGAATCTCTTTTGGTGTTCAATCCAAGAGGGCCGGTCAGGGCCTCCGGGAGCTGGTATCTATCGGTTTCTGTCCTCGGGGGGATGATGTAGGGTTCTCGGAGAATCTCTTTTGGCGCTCAATCCAAGAGGGCCGGTCAGGGCCTCCGGGAGCTGGTATCTATCGGTTTCTGTCCTCGGGGGATGATGTAGGATTCTCGGAGAATCTCTTTTGGCGCTCAATCCAAGAGGGCCGGTCAGGGCCTCCGGGAGCTGGTATCTATCGGTTTCTGTCCTCGGGGGATGATGTAGGATTCTCGGAGAATCTCTTTTGGCGCTCAATCCAAGAGGGCCGGTCAGGGCCTCCGGGAGCTGGTAGGATAATGTACTCTGCTAGGAAGAAGGAAATACGTCCTTTAAATGGGAGTCAAGGTATCATTCTATTTGTGACAGAGATGATTTGCGGTGGTTTGACACTGATGGAGGGTGATAATCAATAGCAACTTATGGACTTATGTTGCTAGGAGAAAGGAAGATCATCAACAGCCACTCATGGACTTATGTTGCATGAAGAAATATGAAAGATCAACAGCCACTCATGGACTTATGTTGCTAGGAGAAAGGAAGATCATCAACAGCCACTCATGGACTTATGTTGCATGAAGAAAGATGAAGGATCAACAGCCACTCATGGACTTATGTTGCTAAGAGAAAAGAAGATCATCAACAGCCACTCATGGACTTATGTTGCATGAAGAAAGATGAAAGATCAATAGCCACTCATGGACTTATGTTGTTAGGAGAAAAAAGAACATCAACAGCCACTCAAGGACTTATGTTGCATGAAGAAAGATGATAGATCAACAGCCACTCATGGACTTATGTTGCTAGGAGAAAAGAAGATCATCAACAGCCACTCATGGACTTATGTTGCATGAAGAAAGATAAAAGATCAACAGCCACTCATGGACTTATGTTGCATGAAGAAGATGGTTAACTTTTGACGGTTTGGAAAGGGATGAAATTCTCCCCAAGTTTGGACGCTTCTCATGCTGACGCCTTGTCTGGTGCAGTAATGATGTTTGGTACTCCTGCTTGTATTGCCCTTGGAATGCTCTTTATAACTTGATTTGAAAAATTCATTATTCATCACTATTGACTTACACATTTGAGACTATGACCGACTCTTTTCCTGAAAAAGACTATGACAGACTCAAAACTGACAGATACTGACACGCGAGGGTGACACATTTGAAACAAGCTTTACTTGCCAAAACTTGACGTGCTTTCATCATAAATGATGTACCATTTCTCTTATGTGTTTACTTCTCACCTTGACGTGGCATCACTTTGATGGTGAATCTTATTTTTGAAAATTCCTCCCTACTGATCTAATCAATTTTTTTGCTTCTCCCAAGATGTGCTTTGAATTAGTGCTTTAGCTTATAGAATAAAAGATGCTCCATTTCCATCTGTTCAAGACAATGTTTGTGACTTGAAGGCTTACCATTGGTGTATAGGGATCGGGTGGCAAACGAAGTTTGTCCCTAGTTTGAAGGGCATGAAGTGGGATCGGTAGGCAAACGAGGTAAATGACCGAAGTTTGCCCCTAGTTTGGAGGAAGGTTCATTGGAGGTTTTGGACAAACGATGTAGGTGACCGAAGTTTGCCCCTTGTGTGAAGGGTAGATAGTAAAAGTCAGGCAAATGAGGCGGGTAGCCGAAGTTTGCCCCTAGTGTGGAAGGTGATTTTCTGGTTTGAGGCATGGACCGTGACTTTAATCTCTCAAATGCTCATAACTTTTGTCTAGGCACCAGTGAGGTGACCTAGCAAGCTCTTTTCTCTCTTTTGTTATTGCTCACCTTGGATTTAACTCTAATTTTTGTCTAGGCGTCCTTTCGGATTTTCGACCTAGCGAGCCATCCTTTTTTTTTTTAAAGTCTGCCTACGTACCCCCAAGTGGGAATCAGGTCGAGCGTAGTTCAAGGCAAGGTCTTGAAAGAAATCGGTTTGATTATGATGGTGTTGACCGAACCGATGTGGTTGCCTACGTATCCCCGAGTGGGAATCAGGTCGAGCTTAGTTCAAGGCAAGGTCTTGAAAGAAATCAGTTTGATTATGATGGTGTCGACCGAACCGATGTGGTTGCCTACGTATTCCCGAGTGGGAATCAGGTCGAGCGTAGTTCAAGGCAAGGTCTTGAAAGAAATCGGTTTGAGGTATGAGGGTTTTTCAAACCAATCGTCAAAGAAGTTCAAACTTGAGCCACTTATGGTAGCTTTGAATAAAGGATTTAGTTTCAATCTCCCTTTCTTTTCTTTTTCTTTTTCTTTTTGTTTTGTTTTGAGGATTGATCCTTTTCACTTTCGCCTAGCCAGTCAATTTTGCTTTTTAATGTAGTCGATTCCTGTGAGATCTTTCAATTGCAATCTCAGAATTCCAGAATGTGCATGTCAGCTCTCGGAATTTATTTGTGGTCATTCCGTGCCTTTTGAATTGTGATCTTGGCACGTTCTTAAGATGTATCTTGAAGCGTATGATTCTCTCATTTGTTTCATCAAAAATTTTCTCTAACATTTTGACTGGCTAGGGTCAGATTTTGGAAATCAACACCTTTTTCAGCTCTAACTTTTGCCTAGGTGCCCTTTCGGGTTTTCAACCTAGCGAGCTCTTTTTTGTTCTTTTTCTTTGTTTTTTTTTTGAAAGTGGAGATGAAACTCACTTGAAATGTTTGGCTACCATCAAGGACCAAGTCCGCACAGGTTCGCATGGCTATCAATTGGGTTGGGCCCAAGGCTTTGAAATGATAGGAATGGTGGAAAGGGTGTTGGGCAAGCCCCAAATCAATCTCAAGTATGTCTTTTCAAAATTTGAGCAAAAGCATCTTTTAAATTCTTAAAGTAAGACTATTCAATTCTCGGCTCTTCATCGGTGTCGGCGCAAAATTGACTTTGACCTTTCAGGATATTTTTTGTTTGAGTAAAAAAAAAAATTACCTTTTTTTTAGCACGGTAATATCAATGGTAATTTGAAAAGTGACACTTCAGTTCAGCGATTCATGCATCGATGACTAGGCACATCAGATTAGGCAAAATGAGACTTTATTCCATCAGTAGAGGAGGATTACAGACTTATTAACAACTTGATGACAGACAGACTCGACCATAAGACTAGACAAAACATACAACAGACTCGACTAGACTCGACCTGGTCTCAAATGGAATGTAACAGTGACTCACTTATCCTTTTTTTTTTTTTTTCTAAAGAGCATCTTCATTTGGTTTTCTAGCAAGAGTCCCAAACACCATCACTTCACCGGCACAGGTTCAACATTCATGGGCCTCAACGAAGAAGATCATTCGAATAGGTAAGCCAGGGGCTTAGGTGACACGGGGTTGAATGGGTGGTGGCTCAATGATATTTTGGTCGATGAGGTCCTGGATATCATGGCGGAGGCGTATGCACTGGTCAGTGTCATGGCCTGGGCCTTGGTGGTAGGCACATCGTTTGGACAAGTCACAGTTAGGTGGTGGGGGATCGCCACGAGGCTGAAGGAGTTGGAGGTGTCCCTTTTTTAGCAGACGGCCTAAGGCTATGGAGGGGGAGATATCTAGTTTGGCAAAGGTACGGGGTTGCTTTTTCTGGTAAGGGCAACTGGTGGTTTGGTTAGAGGATTGGTATGGCCGATGAGGGTATGCCATGGGTTGGCTGCGCAGGGCGTTGACATCCGGGGAGTGTCGGGAGTATTTAGGCCTCTTGGACTGGTGTTGGGGTTCATCATTCTTGAACTTTTCTTCTATGATGGCATCCTCCATTCTGGTCCCCATTTCAAGCAGTTCTTTGCTAATGCTCCGTGCCATCTTCTCAAATCGACTCACCCTTAAACTCAACTGCTCAACAGTGGTTTGTAGCTTGTTCACTTTCTCCTCCAGAGCTTTGTAGGCCATTGGTGGATCGATGATGGTCTGTGCTAGCCTGTGATCACGATAATGAATTTGGGGTGGTACAACAGTGTCCTTACCCGGGGCTACGATTTTCTACAAATAGAAGTAAAAGTCCAAATTAGCAGTGGCGCGAAACACTTCTTATGGACTCATATCAGGAAGAGATGATCAGAGTTTTGAAGGATTTAACGATGCAAACCGAGGACGGTTACAGTAAGTATACGACTTCTGTACAACGATTGAGATGGGTGGGGATGATGATACGTATGCATTTGATGTGTAGAGACTGACACATGTGAGACTGACAAGACGTGCGTGCAAGCGAACTGACATGAATTGTGTATGCACATGAGACAAGCATGCGGATGCAGGCCCTAATCTATATGATGCCCCTACTTCTAACAGATAGCAGTGAAACAAATAAGGTCCTAGCCATACAGAGTGTGCTAACCTTACTTTCCAGTATGATCACCAAGGGATAACAGGGATTTTTGGGATACTTCGGGAATTTTGGACAGAGTTTCTGGGAGAAACAGGGATTTGGAAGATTCGGAGAAATTTCCAGAAGTTATGGGAGTTTCTAGGAGAAACAAGGATTTTTGGTTGATTTAGACTGAGCTTCTAGGAGAAATTGGGAAATCATAATTTCTAGGAGAAATTGGTACATCTAGGCATTTTTGGGAAGTTTGGATGGAGTTGCTGGAATTTTTGGAAAATCTTGGAGATTTGGATAGAGCTTATGGGAAAACATGAAAATTTGGGTAAGTTGGACAGAGTTTCTGGGAGAAACAAGTATACCGGAGTTTCTGGGAGAAATTGAGATTTTTGGGTAATCTGGAGATTTGGACAGAGTTTCTGGGAGAAACAAGTACCTTGGGTATTTCTGGGAAATTTGGATTTATGGGAAGCTTGGGTAGAGTTTTAGGAGAAACATGGATTTTCTAGGATTTTGGGTATAACAAGGATACCTGGGGAGTTCGAATAGGAATTCTGGGAGAAGCAGGAAGATTTGGGTAATTCGGACAGGGTATCTGGGGGGTTTCTGGAAGAAACTGAGATTTCTGGGTAATTTGGGGGAAAATAGGGATTTCTAGGAAATCTAGGTGATTCGGACAGAGTTTCTAGGAAAACAGGGATATCCTGATGAGTTGGGCAGAGTTTCTGGAAGAAATAGGGATATATGACGGGAACAGGTGATGATGGTGATCATATTGTCTAGCAAGTTTTCATACTCCTATGTCTTAGGGCCGATAAACAAGGTTTGCAGTGTATATCTTCGTGAGCATAGAGCAGACATCCTTGTCATGGTGCCTAGGCAGGTCAACTCAATGTGATCACATGTGAGTGATTACCTTGGGGATCATAAGAAAGAGGTTCTGTTCTATGCCACATAAGCGTCTACACCGCTCAGGTTATCCCATCAGGGCATACAGCAGTTATATCACATTGTCCTATCTGAAAAGATAAATGAACAGTCCTATGAAAGGTTCTACAGGAATCTATATGCAAAGGCTGGGTTTAGTCAAAGAGGGTCCGTTGACGAGAGTTCCAATATACCGTCAGAGAGACAGTACGGAGGTTTTTACTCTCTTTGATATACCTTGGAAGGTATAGTATCAACGGTGACTTGTGCCCTGGCACAGCAAGACCTGAACAATGTCAGCGCCACGTTTCAGACACAGTCGAAGGGGAAATGCAGAAGTGCAATGCGGTGAACAAGACACAGTAGAAAGATGATTTTAAGGATGCTTCTTATGAGTCAAACCTCTGTATTATTTCGTTTTAAAAAATAAAAATCCCCAGTGGAGTCGCCAGATTATGGACACCGGGCTTCCACCTCTTTGTTGGGTTTTGAAACTTGTTTGATTTTGATCAAAGAAAGAGAAAAAGGGTCTGTTGAAAACAGATACAGAGGCTGTTTGTCATTGCTTATTTGCCCATTTTAAGCAGTTCTGGTGGCCCAAACTGCTTATTGATCTGTTTGTTTCAGCAAAATTATAAGCAGATTTGGTCCAAAAAGCAGTTTGACAATAAGCAGGTGGGGGGGGGTTCTTTTTAAGATTATCTCTATATTTGACCAATTCACAGCATATTAACCAAACACCCAAACCATAATAAGCAGTTCTACTTTAAGCAGTTCTACTAACCACGATCAAGATCGCATAAGCATAAGCACAGACAAACAGGCTCACAGAGTCGCCACTTGGTCTTTAAGGAACCAAGAAACCTAATTTTGACTCACCCAAATGGATAAAGGGCACCGGCCCTTCATAACCAAAGAACTTGGTTCGGGGTTTTGGTACGAGAGAGGAAGGAGCCTTTGTCGCGACTAAAACACCCTCAACTCGCCCCGTCTTTCGACGAGCCTCAATTAGCATTCAAATAATCATCTTATACTATGTTTGGTTCGACAAATAATACTATGATAGTATATTACATCACATAAGAAAATTTGAAATGGAAGATCTAAAGATAAGATATCATTCATAAGATCTAAGCCAAATATCACACAATGCAAAGTGAAAGATCACACAAATAAACCTAGGAAAAATCGTCTAATCATGTATCAAATAATCAAGACTTCCTAATCTAAAGGGGGACATGAATTGTTATTGAAACAAATAAACAAAGAAATCAAAATATGCTTAGCAAGCTAGTATGATGCATGTTAATCTTTAAGAAAAGAAGACCTCTTGTAATAACCTGCATTCCCATTGATTCCTAAATTACATTTTCATATTTAATTGGCAATTGCATTGTATATTTAATTTCATTGGGTATTGACTGCTTCATTTAAATTACATTTCTCATGATTCTAAATTTTATTTCTTGGATTATTGCAAGCTAAGATTGTTGTTGGGGTTGAATTGTAATTTTTATAAAATTAGTGATACCAGTATGGATTTCAAAATCTGTATTTCAAAACGGTGAAAATAACTTCTATTGACTCAATCAGTATTTTTATAAAACCAGAAAATCAATTCTTACGTTAAAATGGAATTCCTGTATTTTTGTGGTGACCACCGCGCCCCGAAAATACCAGTTTATGTTCAAAACTGTCCATGTTGTGTTTAACTTCCACAGATTTTGGAAGTGACTGATTTGGACATTTGCTTTATTGCCATTTATGGCAAGTAATCATTGGATATGCCTTGTTTGGGTATTGCAATTGTGTGTGTGTTAATTTAATGCCATAAGCTAAATTCCCAAACACATACAAGTTGACCCCTATGAACCTATTTGGCCCCTACTCTAATTCACAGCAATTCTATACATCCCTTTTACGTATTTGCAATTGAGTATATCTGAAATTGTAAGATTTTGTGGAGTAAACTTGGTTGAACTTGGTCCCCAAGTTCTTCACAATTGGCCCTTTATATGTACTCCATCATACACACACCTCTCACATTTTCACATTCTGAAAACCTGAGAGAAAGGAGAGAGTGCAGAGAGTTATAGTTCAGAAATTATATAGAGAGAGAAAGCTCTTAATCCCCAAAGCCAAAGCTTGGGTTTGAATTTCTTCATTTGATTTCCTTTCTCAACAAACACTACTTCTCTTTGATATCAGTGAGTATTCTAAACTCACTAAGAATGTAATTTCATATTAATTGCTGTGTAATTGTTAAATGTTGTAAATCCCCATTGATGATTTTTACGTATGAAGTTCATAGCATAAAAATCATGAATTTCTAAACCCAATCAAAATTCGTTTTTAGAGATGAATATGAAAGATTATAGTATGTATTGACTATGTTTGAAGTTTTAGAGCTTAATTCGTTCATATAAGAAAGTATATTAGAAATCAAGTTTTGACATCTTTTGAACATTCATAAAATTTGAGAGCTATAGATTGAATCTTGTAAAATTGATCTCATATTTGGAATCCTTGTTGAAAAACAAAGAGATCCATATATAACATGATATACATACTTACGGAATTGAAAATGGGTCAAAAAGACCCCTGTTTTACTGAACCAGAGCAGTTTCTGCGGAGAAGATGAAGCCTCAGCTTCATCTCGCGCCACGATCGCGCGCGCGAGAATCGCACGAGCGGCCCGCGAGAGCGACCCCTCGCGCGAGCGACCCGCGCGCGCGAGGTATGCTTCCCAGGGCAGACGTAAGAGTTTATATATATATAATTGAAAATTGGCTGGTCGCGCGAGCGAGGGTCGCGCGAGAACCCCTTCGCGCGAGCGATCCGCGTGCGCGACCTTGCTTTCCTCAGGCAGACAGAAAAGTTTATTAATAAAAGGAAAATGGGCTTATCGCGCGAGCGGCCCGCGCGAGGTATTGCAGTTTCTGTTTTTGTCTGTTTTTCTGTTAAGGGACTGTTTGGATGAAATTTATATACTGTTGAGGTTCTGTTTGGGAAACTTGGTTAATCAGAACTCTATTTGGTTATGTTTGAATGATTAAAACATTGTAGTATGACTCATTAATTCCCATACGCGTGTTGTTCCTTTAATTCAGCATTTTTGTTTAAGTGCATACCATTCATGTGGGTCAGTGGTACATGCATAGGGGTGTCAGTCTGTGTGGAAAAGAGTAATGGTAGTGTGGAAAGAGTATGAGTTTGTGTTTGTGGTCGTGGTTGTGGTTGTGGTTGAGTATGAGTTTGTGGCTGTGGTTGTGGTTGAGTATGAGTTCGTGGTCGTGGTTGTGGTTGTGGTTGAGATTGTGGAAGAGGGTATCTTTGAAATGCGACGGTGGCAAATATGGACACTCCCTGACGCCCATGGAAGCGTTAAAGTGTGTGAAGCCGAACTCGGACACTCCCTGGCACCCGTGGTAGTGCTAAAGTGTGGCCTACGGACACTCCCTGATAACTCGAGTCTGGATACTGTGTGAGGGGTTGCCCCGGTATTTGCATGACGGTTAGGGTATTCAAAGTGTGAGGCATTGGACACTCCCTGGTACCCCGGACCAAAGTGTGAGGCAAACTGGACACTCCCTGGCGCCCCGTTGCTAAAGTGTGGCTATCTGAGTGTTTCAAAGATACCAGGAGTAGGATAGTGGGTTGTTGTGGCTGTCGAGAGAAAAGAGTCGGCAAGATGAGTGTGGTGCATTGTTCTCATACACGGTCCCATCTGTGTAAATTTACCCTCTTTAAATAATGTTGTGAATGTTTTCTAAATGAGCTCCTTACTTCAATAATAAACTTGTGGATTTAAATGGGAATTGGAAAAAGGTAAGTTGGTATGTTTTACATTCAAAGTCATGTTTTTAATACTCACCAGCTTCTTGAAGCTGACGACGTTGATGCGTCCTGGACATTCGTGTTCAGGCTTTTCAGGTTACAATCAGGAGGAATCATACGATTATGCTAATTAAGAATGGCTGCTGTTGGGACGAGAAACTGTTTATTATATGTTTTAAGTTTATATGTTTTAAGTTATGAACTGTTTTGTTTTAAGGATGACTGTAATAGACTCTAAGTTATTATTTTATTTTCAAGGCGGTCTGTGCCTTAGTTGACCTCGGTTTATAAGATGTAATAAGATAGAAAATTTTTGTAAGCCTTGATTGCTTTACTCTGATTATTATGTTTTGTTGTTTGACGTTTGGGACGGAATCGATCCTTCAAACTGTCGCGACCTACGGGTCCATAATGGAAATTAAACGCTTTCCTTATTTATGCTACGTCGGGGCGTGACACCTCTCAATCCCCGAGATCGATGAGAAAGGATGATTAGATCGGGGGAAGCATAAACGTGTGATCAAGTTCATTCCTTATAATCTTCTTAGATTAGGAGTTACAAAAGCCCCAAATCTTGCATGGATGCAAGGTATGTATCTAGAATGTGCCAAGGTTGTAGTGTGCTTTGTGTTCATGGGTTCCTAGAATGACTTAGAAGTCTCAAATGTGTATGAATGGATGGGTGAAATCAACATGGGATATATACAAATGTAGTATGAACTACTTCCTAAGATGTGAACTAATTTGGAATGCATATAAGCATCCAAACAAAGAATGAAAGTTAAAATGTGCTAGCTGTGAATAGTGGACAGAACAGTGACCAGATCTTTGGGAAATAGAAAAGAGGGGTTAGGAATGTTTTTAATGCATGATTTTTTATGGAGATGTTCCTTATTGTGTCTAGAACACAACCCAAAAATCCAATCCTTAATAACTATTACATATTGAGAGAAATCATATAAACAACGAAGGTCATTCAGAAACAGAGTCCGTACTGTCGACTGAAATGTTAGAAAATCTTAGAAAATGGAAAAAAATGATCTAGAGGCCCATTTTATACACAAAGTTCCCTAAGACATTGAAGTTCAAGGTAAAAATAAGTTAGGACTACTCGTTTTGGAAAGGTTTTCTGTAAAACAAGTTGAAAGTAGAACAAGCTGCTGTGACTGTATAAACAGAATATCTAGAGAGAATATTTGGGCAAGAATGGACCATTTTCAAGTGCTTCCAAGTCAAGCCAAAAATCAGGGATGTTCTATAATGAGTTAGAAAGACTTTCCAAGTGGTCTTGCATTCATACATTGAGTATTGAACTCAAAATAATTCCTTGAGTTTAAATGACTCACTATTTTGAGGGTTTTGAGAAAAACAAGATTTATTTCTTGAAATCAAAATGAGGGGTTTAAGAGGGGGGTTTTGAAATGGGGTATTTTTAAAGAATACTTCCAGAACTTGGATGAATATTCTAACCACTTGGAATATCAATTCCTAACTCATTTCAAGAACTTCCCAAGTATTTGCAAAATATGGTTTTATTTGGAAACCAAACTCAAGAATCTATGAGAGTATGATACATGAGAGGATAGATGATACATGATATGATATAGCATGCTAAAAGTGGTAAAGAACATGTGCATGGGATATGGGTTCATCTAGATACAAGAGAGTGTTGCATCAAAGTGTCAAAGTCAAAAAGTGAAATGCTGTGAATAGTGGACAGACTGTATGCATCACTTTATAACATTATAATGGGAGGTCAAACGTGCCTAGAAAAATGTGGAACAAATCAGAGATTATCCTTATTGTGTCTAGAAAATAACCCAAAATGACAAACATCAATAGATATCACAGATTAAAAGAAATAAATCAGAATGTACACATGACTCAGAAATAAAAGCTGCTCTGTTGACTGATTTTGTATGATTTTTAATAAATCAAAGAAATGGTTTATGATGACCCATTATATACCAAACGTTTTCTAAGACACCCATGTTTCATAAAAAAAATAGAAAAGATATATGTACAGTGACGAAAAAATCCAGAATAAGTGCAAGAAGTCAGGTAAACATTCTGTGAGAACAGAGGCAGATTATGAATATGAACTTCTCACATCCAAAACAAATACTTTTACATCCCTATAATTGATGGGAAAAATTGGAGACAAACTATGATGTTTTAGGAAGATTTTTCAAGTGGTTTCATCATCATAACTCAAGTATTTAATTCAAAACAAATCTTTGAATCTGAACAGCTCACTGTTTTGGATCATTCTTGAAGAAAATGGATTTGGGTTTTGAAATAGAGTTTGAGTTCTTGATTGGGGTTTTGATATAGATGTTCAAAGCATGAACTTAAACTCTTGAGATGACCATGTGACCACTTAGAACCTCATCCAACCTTGAATCATCAAAGAACTCCCAATATTATTGGAGAGATTCATTTTTATTTTGAACATAACTTCAAGAATACCTTGAAGGTATTGAAGTTATGATCATCATTTATCAAACATGTTTTTGAGGTCAAGAGCTACTATCCATAAGGATTCACTCACCTCAAACTTCATGTCATCATTTAGATGATGATGAACTAGTAAGTAAATAAAGAAAAGTCAAAAATAAATGAGGTAAGAAGAGATGAACATTGTATAAACAAGCAAGTAAATAATGATCAATAGATGATATTCATGATGTATTGAACTTGTAGCTTGGTGTTTCACTCATATGTGGTGACATTTGGACATGGAAGTAGCTTCCTATCTCATGAATACTCAAGAATGGTGGTGAAAGAAATATTTGGATGATGGAAGTTTTGATAGCAAACTCAAAGAAAACTCACTTTGATGGAGAAAATAGAAGAAGAAGACTACTTCTTCTCTTTCTCTCTCTATATTTCTCTAGAGTTTCTTCCTAAGCTCTCTCTAAGCTTCTATGTCTTTCCTCAAAATGGAAGTAAATGGCTTCTTTTATAGGCAAAGGAGGGGTGGTAAATGGAGTTATAAAAAGTTTAAAATGGTCTCTCATTGGTCCAAAATAAGCTGGGAACCAAAACTACGTCGTTTTGATTTCTAATATATCAAATTGGGACCACAAAACAAATTACAAAAATACACTGCTCTGGAGGGGAGTGCCGCGGCGGCACTGGGCCAGTGTCGCGGCGGCACTGCTCCTCCTTTGTCCAGATAATGCTGTTTAGGCCCCCTGAAGTTCCGGTATTCGCGAAAAGGCCCTATTTCGTCCGAAATTCACAGAAAATACGTACGAACTCCAAATTGAGGTTGTGATATACCGTTGGAAAGGTAATGGAGTCTACTTTATATAAAAAATAGTTCGGGGATAGGTCACTTTGAAAAGTTTTACGGTATTCGCGATAAAAGCCAATTTGATCGCCTTTTTCGGCTTTAGAAATAAATTCGTTTTAAATCCAGGAATTATGTGCGATATACCGTTGGAAAGCTATTGACCTCTAGTATCCATGAAAAATATTTGAAAATTATTTCGGTGCCCCGATTCCAAGGTCAAATCTTGGTCAAACTGGTCAAACCTGGGATTCCCGGGAAGTTCTGGGAACCTCCGGGAGCTCCCAGGAGCCGACGTTTTCGCTCGATTCTCTTTTAAAACTCATTTTAATACTTTTCTCATAATTTAGAATGATTCCAGTGAATTTGGACGATTTCGGTCAAACTTGGTCAAACTTTGGTCAAACCTGGTCAAACCTGGTCAAACCTTGGTCAAACCGGTCAACGGGGACTTTCGGAGAACTTCCGGGACTTCCGGGGGTCTCTGGGAGCTGACAATTTCATCCGATTTTACTTAAAAACTCATTTTATCATTTTTTTCTTACGACGTAGCATGTTTCCAGAACTTTTGGTCCAAATCTGGGAGTTTTTGTGCTTTCAGGGGCGTTTTGGTCATTCTGAGCATTTTGAGAAATAGAGTTAACTTCCAGGAGTCCTTTTGAGTCTTTTTCGATCATTGTGAACCACTAAGCTATGGGTCTCCTAAATCTGATAGCCGACAAAATGGGGTGTCTACACATATACACCACAACAAAGTGGTGTAGCCGAGGGGAAAAATAGAACCCTCAAGGAAATGGCAAATGCTATGCTAAATAGCTCGGGTGTGCCACACAACTTGTGGGGGGATGTCATTCTTACGGCGAATGTCATTCTTAATAGAATTCCACATAAGAAGACTAACAAGGCTCCTTATGAAGTTGGGAAGGTAGATTACCCTTATATAAAAAGCTCAAACGAAACGAAACTCGGACCTAAGACCGTAGATTGTGTATTTATCGTTATGCTATAATAGTGTTGCATATCATTTCCTTGTGGTTGGGTCGAGAATGTAGATATTCGTGTCATATATTCATGGAATTGGTAGATGTTGAGTTCTTCAAAAACGTCTTTCGTTTTAGGGAAGGAAGACAAAATTCAGCACCTAAAAGAAGTATTAAAGAGATTTCTTCAAGTTCTAAGAACGATGAATAAATCGAAGTTGCTTTTAGAAAGAGCCAAAGAGCTAGGAAAGCTACTTCTTTTGGATTGGATTTTGTGACACTAGTTACCATAAAAACCTTTAACGAGGCTATGAGTAAACCCGAAGTGCCTTATTGGCAAGAAGCGGTAAATAGTAAGGTGGACTCCATTATGGAAAACCATACGTGAGAGTTGGTTGACTTACCTCGAGGTAGTAAACCAATTGGTTACAAATGGATTTTTAAGAAGAAACTCAAAATCGATGGTACTATAGATAAGTACAAAGCTAGACTAGTTGCAAAAGGCTATAGACAAAAGAGGGAATAGATTTCTTTGATACTTATTCCCCAGTTACTAGGATTACTTCCATTAGGATTGTAATCGCTATAGCCGCCCTCTATAATCTAGAATTAAATCAAATGGATGTGAAGACCGCGTTCCTCAATGGAGATCTAGATGAGGAGATCTATATGGAACAACCGGAAGGGTTTGTTGTAAAGGGACAAGAACTTAAAATGTGTTGACTCGTTAAGTCTCTTTATGGTTTGAAACAAGCTCCAAAGCAATGGCATGAGAAATTCGACCATACCATTATCGTAAATGGTTTTAAAATCAATGAATACCATAAATGTGTGTATATCAAGGAGTTTGAAGACTCGTGTATTATTATATGCTTGTATGTTGATGACTTACTTATTATGGGAATGATTAAGAAAGTAATCAATGAAACCAAGAAAATGTTAAGCTCAAGCTTTGACATGAAGGACATAGGTAAAGCCGATGTTATTCTTGGTATACAAGTAAGACTTCCGAAGGATATCTTCTCACACAATCACATTATGTTGAGAAAATATTAAAGAAGTTTGGGTAATTGGATAGCAAATTGGCAATAACTCAGTTTGATGCCAATTGTAAGCTGAGGAAGAATATGGGTGAAAGCATATCTCAACTTAAATATTCGTAAGTAATTGGGATTTGATGTACATTATGAATTGTACACGTCCGGATATTGCATATTTGGTGTAAAGGCTTGCTAGATGCACTAGCGATCCAGGAAGAGATCATTGGGTCTCTCTTGTAAGATCATTAAGATATCTAAAGCATACCATGAGCTATGGTTTGCACTACACACGATACCCACCCGTAGTAGAAGTATATTCTGATGCAAATTGAATTTTGGATAGCCAAGAGACTAAGTCCACAAGTGGATATATATTTACTTTAGATGGAGCTGTGATTTCTTGGAAATCAACTAAGCAAATGTGTATAGCATGTTCGACGATGGAATCGGAGTTCATAGCCTTAGATAAGGTAGGGCGAGGAAGCCAAATGGCTTCGAAACTTCCTAGAAGATATTCCATTATGGCCGAAACCAGTAACGGCCATAGTTATGCATTGTGACTGCAATGCGGCATCTTCCGTAGCTAAGAATGTCGTGTATAATGGCAAGTCAAGACACATAAGAAGGAGACATAATACAATCAAGCAGCTACTCTCTTGTGGTGTAATCACGATTGACTATGTCAAATCAATTGAAAACATTGCGGATCCTCTTACAAAAGGATTGCCTAGAGATCAAGTTCAGTATATGACGAAAGGAATGGGCCTAAAGCCGATATTTTGAACAACTTGGCAGAAACCTAACCTAGCTAACTAGAGATCCCAAGATCTAGGTTCAATAGGCAAACTAGTTGGGAAAGTTCATGGTGGAAACACACATTTAATATGGCTTCATTTATGTATATTGTTCAAGTGTGCAATAAAATTTGTTGACGTTATGTACTTACATTTAATGATACTGATGAGTAAACATTAGTACTCTTAATTGCTATCATCTATATGAGAATGGAAGTGGGGTCACTTCTATGAGAACTTCAAAGGCTTGGTTCACTAAGAGTTCTCATGAATAAGGATCTTGTTCAGGACCAAATTGAACACAACCGAATGAATTAATATGTATAAGGATATGTGGTGTGTGTTATCTAGTGTTGGTTTACAGTAAAAGGTTGAACAGCTCAATACTTAATGTACACTACATCACTGAGTAAATCTAGTAGATATTCACTAAGGAAAAGTTCAAGTCCAAAAGACACTCTCCTAATGCATCGCAAGTCCGTGAATTGCTCTCGTAGTTTTATTGTATTTCATTTTTTGATTAGTTAGCCATAATCATTCACATGTGGGGGATTGTTAGATTCGGGGTATGAATGGGAGCTTATGTAACCTCAAGGGGATCGTTAGGATTGCTATTGACCGGCTCAATGCTCAAGGAGAGGCTTGGAACATTAAGTTTCAAGATTCTAGCAGAGGGGTTTTTGACCGGTCGACAAGGTCCCTTTGACCGGTCGACCAGGTCAACGGCTATAAGAAGTTTTACATAAATTCTGGCAGAGGGGCATAGACCGACCCCATTTGACGAGTCGACCAAACCCAGTTTGTGAAGAGTTGCAACTTTTCATGTAGAAATTCAAATTTGTTTGAACTTGTATACTGTTATATATGTAGTGTATAGGTGTTGGGACACAACCATTTGTGTAGAGAGACTGTTATATAAAATATAGTTAGTTTTGATATACTTTTCACTTCTTCTTCATCTATTTTAGAGTCATTGAGAGCAACTTATATACATACAATTTTGCAGAACAATTGAAGTTGAGTTGTACTTCAGTTGTTAGATCGTAGTATCCTCAAGAACAAGGCATCGTAGTCCACAATACAATGGTGTGTGGGACGTAAACTTGTTTTTCGGATAACGTATTCATACGTTCTTCGATCTTAAGTTTTGTCACTGTTTATTTGAAGTTTCATATTCATTAGAATCCAACAATATATTGCTTAAGTAAACCTAGTAGAAAAAGATTTACCCATATAGAAATATATACTTCTTCAATAAGAAAACATTTCCCTACAAGTAATTCTATATAATTAGGAGACTATTCATCTATGAAAACTTAACCAAAAGTGCTCTCATATCTAATCAGGAAAGCTTTGAGTTCAACAATTTTCACCTTGGAATAAATTTCTTAAAGTTTCACCTTCTTGAGCAGCAATCCACAGCTTCACCATCTTTAGCATTTACAGGTTGTAGAGTCTTCAATCTCGCACATTGTCATTCTCCACACAATATTCCCAAGTTCACATCACCCATGAACTTGGATATTCCATCTCCATTGTTAGAATAATAAGAGAGAGGGAGAGAATGAGACAATACAAGATTGAGTGTTATATTGATTGGCATATTTAATCATACATAATGCATCTTTATATAGGCTAGTGAGGAGACCTAGAGAGGGAAATAGAGAAGTATAATGTGTAGTACGACTAGTAGTACAGAATGAATCTAGACATAGTGTATGGTAAGGTGCTACAATGGATGAACCTAAATTAATATTCTACATATATTCTAACAGCTCCCCCTCAAACTCAAGGTGGAAAATGGAAACAATTTGAGTTTGAAAATTGAATCATGATGTTGTCTTGGAGGTATAGCCTTTGTGAAGGATAGTGGAGTGAGTCAGATGGTGTGGTTGATGGTCCAATTGTAGAGGGTGCTTGAGGGAGTGGTGGGCAGAGGTTCGGTGCTGGCTAGAAGGTGGTAGACGAAGGTCCGATGAAGGAAGAGGCCTACTTGTTTGAGATACGGTCGATCACAGGTCTGATGGAGGCCGGGTTGATGAGGTTGAGATCTGGCCGATCATGAGGACCGATAGCAAGCCCGGGTAGATGAGGTAGAGATTCGGTTGATCGGGACGTCCAATAGAGAGGCCGGTTGATGAGAGTTGAGATCCTGTCGATCGGGAGGCCGGTTGGTGAGGTAGAGATCCTGCTGATCGGGAGGTCTGATAGAGGCCGGTTGGTAGAGGTAATGATGATGATGTGGTGGATGAGTAAGACCAAACAGTGGGCTAGGCTTGGTAGAAGGTGTTTAGTTCGGTGGGATGGTGCAGATTGTTGTTGATGGAGTGTGTTTGGCTCGGAATGGTAATGGAACAGTGAAGGGCTTGTTTGGTTGGTTTGATTACAAATGAGGGAAAGCGAAAGGTATGATGTTCATTTGAACGAAGTTCGACAGGTGATATGATCATCACCCATCGGTGGCAGCAGGATACGATAGAGTTGTAGTCAAGATCCAGGAGTGTATAACTCTAATACCATGTTAGAATAAAAAGAGAGAGGGAGAGAATGAGATAATACAAGATTGAGTATTGTATTGATTGGTATATTTAATCATACATAATGCATCTTTATATAGGCTAGTGAAGAGCCTAGAGTGGGAAAGAGAGAAGTACAATGTGTAGTAATTTATAGTATGACTAATAGTAAAGAATGAACCTAGACATAGTGTGTGGTAAGGTGCAACAATGGATGAACCTAGATTAATATTCTACTAATATTCTAACAACCATCATCAAACTTTGCACCAACATCACCAAATCGGAAAGACATGAGCTCGGCCTTACTACTTGGAGTTTCACTTCACCTTTTGTAGAGGATGTTGATGCCACCGAAGTTACAAGGGCCATTCTGTCTAACTCTTCACCGGCTACACCATTCTTGTAGGCTTAGCGACTTTACCAATAATACCTGCTTTTCCCAAAAGGACATACAGATTCCCAACCTCGCTACCCATCAACATAACCCGATGTCGTCTCTTCAACTTCATCAATCCGTGATGTGCTACAAACGAGCAACCCTTTGAGTTCAACATACCCAAAGAGATCACGTTCATCTTCAAACTAGGAACATGGCAAACACCGGTCGAAACCCATGTTAATCCGTTCATCGTCTTGATTCTAACCATTCCTATCCCCTTTACTTCGCTTGACGATCCGTTTCCCATAAAGACTTCTCTCTCCATCGGTTGATAAGTGGATAACCACTCTCTATGAGAACACATATGCGAGGAATAAGCCAAATCAAGCACCCACTCCATACTTTTATTTTCATAGCTTATGATTAACAAAAGATCTTCCGTGACCCAATCTTCATCCCTTGCCGTTGTAGCTACCCCATCTTTTTTAGGACCATCACGTTCTTCTTCATCCTTCTTCCTATTGTGACAATAATTGGCTATTTGACCCTTTTCTCCATAGTAGTAACAGTTTAAGTCTCTCAATGGTCACCTAGCTCATCCACCTCTACCATCTCCTTGGTTCTTCTTCCCATATGGTTTTCCATTCCCATAACTCACCAATGCTTAAGAATCATCCGAAAATTTTACATCTTCCATCTCCAACTTCTCACTCGAGTATAAAGCCTTCTTCACCTACTCCAATGTGACTGAATCTCTCTCATAAGGCAAAGTGCTGAAAAGATGTTTATAGGTTGATTTTATCGAAGTCAACATAACTATGGCTCTGTCTTCATCCTCAAGTTTAACACCAACATTGGATAAATCATATAGCAATTTATTGAACTCACCGTTATGGGATTAAAGAACCATCCCTTATTTTCTATTAAAAGAATAAAGCTCCTGCTTCAACATGAGGCGATTGGTGAAATTTTTTCCCATGTAGAGATCCTGAAGCTTCTTCTATAACTTACTTTCCGAGGCTTCTCCCATCACATCAGACACAACATCACGGCTCAAATCAAACAGATGGTGCTTATGCTTTTGAGTTCATCCACTCGCAATTCTTGTCAGTCATCCATATGGCCATCCTCCCCGTTCAACGCTTCTACAATGTTTTGTTGAACCAAAACATCTTTCATCCGTACTTTCCACATGCTGAAATTCTTCTTTCCATCAAACTTCTCTATCACCAATCATGTTCCACAACTGTCACTATTTGAAGCCATGTATGGGTTAGCTCTGAGTACCACTTGTTGTACCCATGCCCAAGAAATCAATCAAATAGCAAACACACACACACACACACACACAAATAGAAATGGAGCAAAAGAATATCAACATACAAGAATTCTATGTGGTTCACCCCATAGGGCTAATCCACCACCATGAAGAACGATTCCTTTATTGATTGATTAAAGAATACAAACCCTCCCTCAATGTATATGTTTCACCCCCACACACACTTTCTAACTCTTTTATGAGTTTTTTTTCTCTCTCTTGAATTCTTTCTCTAATTTAAGTTCTCATCATCTCTCAATACATCATATCATATTATATATTGTTTTATCCTAGTAGAAGAAAATTTACCCACATTACTTCTTCACTAAAAAAACATTTCCCTAAAAGTAATTGTATATAATTAGGAGACTATTCATCTACAAAAACTTACCCAAAAGTGCTATCCTATTCCAATCAGAAAATCTTGTCAAAATCAAGATATAAAAAGTATTCTTTACTTTTCTAAAGATTTGTAGTGTGGAAGTAAAGGTCGAACCCACAGAGATTGATTACTACAGCTCTTAATTTTAAAACCTAAGTCTAATTAACTAAGAAAAACGGATTTGAATTGGATTTAATTAATCTAAGAACAATAAAAGTAAATCTAAACTAGGAAAGCAATTAAAGTTGTTTTAAATAATGTTTAAGGGAACCTAGGATTGCAAATCCACCACTAGCTTCATAATAAGAATATTTATGGATTACTTTAGCTTATTACGTTGGATGAATATGGGGAATTGTAGCTACAAGCCCAATTCCTCCGACAAGAAGATAATCATGGTTCAAGCACCAACATAATCCATCTTCGGGTAGCACGAATTATCTCACACTAAACTAGGGTTGTGATCTAATCCGTCTAACCTAGGCATGGACTATTCGGATACTTGATAGCACGAATCAATAAAGCACCATCACATGTAAACAATCTAAACAAGCACAGCAAGAATAGATCGTTGAGCACATCACAGTCAAAATAGATCTAAGACAAGAATAAATTCTGAAAGCAATGATTTAATCACTAGAAGTACGATTTATTTATGAAAATCCTCTAAACATGTGACTGTCATCCATACATAATAAAACTAAAATAAAAACATAAATAAAACCCTATTACTCATCTAGGGCTTCATTGAAACCCTAGATCTATGATCTAGCCGTCCATGGAAGTGATAGATGGCAAGTAGTTGATGGAGGAGGCCATGGAAACCCTTGGTCTTCTTCTTCTTCTCCTTGCTTCCCTCCCTTCAATGGCTGGAAGTATGGTTGTAGAATGTGTATATAATAATTGCCAACCCTTTAATTGAAGTAAAAATAGAGTATATATAGATTTACAACAAGTTTTGGAAGCCTTTACAACTCGAAACGGACTGAAACTGATGTAATTTACAATCTGGATGTCATTCTGCAGTTTCGTTTGCACAGGAGTCTTCAGTACACTGAAATACGCAACTTTGATTTTTCCACATATCGCGCGAGCGGGTCGCGCGAGCGCGACAATTGGACCTTCGCGCGCGCGGATCGCGCGAGCGATTCTGGGGATCTCGCGCGAGCGGATTGCGCGAGCGATTCTCGGATTTCGCGGGCACGGGGCGCGCGCGCGACTTGTCTTTTTCAGCTTCTTCAACTATGCTTTTTCACCCTGTTTAGCCTGGTTTAGTTGATTTCTTCCAAAACCTGTCAGAAACTAGAAAACGTAGTAAAAAAATACAAAAACAGGATAAAAAGGTACTAACAAATGCTCGTTAAGGCGTAAAAAGAGGATTTGTTCTCTCCCGATCACTTGTCTCACACCCAAAAATCGTGGGGTGGCATCAACCTCTTCTACAAAAGGTGAAGGTAACATTCCCAGTAGGAAGACCAAGCTCATATCTCTCTTATCTTGTGATGATGGTGCAGCCGTTGATGATGGTGATGAAGTTCCCAAGTTCAAGGGTGATTTGAACTTGGGAATATCGTGCGGATAGATGATGGTGAAACAGAGAACGATGAGGTGGAGAGATTGATGACCCTATAACTCATAGATGCTGAAGCTGGTGAAGCTGTGGAGTATAGGTACAGACGGTGACAATTTGAGAAATTAAGTTCAAAGTGAATAGTGTTGAGAATTGAAAAAATTTCTCAGGACTGGATTGCCACTATAGCAAACGAGCGAGCCCTCGGACGAGGCTGCTATGGTTTGAAAACTGCAATGTCCACCCCCCTCAGAGCACCATGCGAACAAGCCAGTCGAGCGAGCTCGGGATTTCTGTGCCCGAATCAGCATTCCAAAATTGATTAGAAGAGCACAATGGGATTGTTTCCAAAGGGAAAAGCTTCCTATTTAATTTGTATATGAACACTTGTAAGGGAATTGAAGAAGACTTACCATATGGGTAATCTACTTCTTTTAGGATTAGGCAATTGTAGTCTATATAAACAGTAGCATATGGTGAGAATTATGTGTATGGAGAGAACTTGAATCAAGGGAGAGAACTTGAATCAAGGGAGAGAATTCAAGAGAAAACTCGATTAATGGTTACTGTACAGGGTTTATATTTTCAACCAATAAAGGGAAGTCGTTCTTCGTGGTGGTGGATTAGCGTGGTGGGGTGAAACACATAGAATTATGTGTGCTGATATTCTTTTTGTTTCCTTTCTCTTTTCGTACGTGTTACTATTTGACTGATTCGTGGGCTTGGGCACAATAACACTCACACTTTTTCTTTGATGTAATACTAAAAGTTTGAAATTCAAAATGGACAATGATATATAAAGTTGAAATTTTTCACCAAAGTAACAAAAAGTTATGTAAGAATGCCTCATTTGGCAGACCGGATAAAACTGTCGGATTAGTAATCCTATCAGATAAGCTGTTATGCTGTCATGTGTTTTGAACATGCTAGATAAAACTATCGGATTAGTTGTTTTGCCCTAATCCTGTGTTTGGTGATTGCACCGGGATATAAGTGCCGGATAATAGCTAAATTGTTGCTTTTTAACACAAAAAATAATAATAAATTAAAAGTGATCTGAAAAAAAAAAAAAGGGAAAAAAAGTGCTGATTTTTCTTTTTTTTTAAAAAAAAAAAAAGAGTTTTGAAAAAAAGGAAAAAAAAAAAAAGAAAAAGAAAGAAACTGTGGAAAAAAATGGGATATGAAAAGGAAAAAAAAAAAAGAAGCAAATCTGGGGAAAAAAGATATGAAAAAAAAAGAAAATTTAAAAAGAAGAAAAAAAATAAAGGCAAATCTGGAAAAAAAAAATTTAATGAAAAGAAATAAAAATAATTTTTAAGAGTTATCCCAAACTCTCTTATCCCAGTACCATAAAAAGCATTTTTGGGACTACTCAGGCTTAGTTTCGCCCCCATTTCGGTGTTTCTCCTTTTTTAAAGCACATTTTCATGTTAATTCATTTGGTAACAGTTTATGAGCTTTCGAAAAATTGAACTAAGGGCATTTTGGTGGGGAGCTTTTAAAAGCTCTAGAATGGAGCTTTTAAAAGCTCAAGGTTGCTTTTTAGTTTCATGATGTCTTTTTGAACAGTAGTGTGTTACTTGTATAAATTATCAAACAACTTACTAATAAATTTCATAAACTCCTTTTAAAAAGCCACGTGGGGGCCAAACTAAGCCTTAATCATATCCTATAGCACTACCAAACATATGATTGAATAAAAGTTAGCCAATCCCAAACTTTTATCCAGCCTCCAAACATTGCCTTAGGACGAAAGAGAGGAGAATAAAATACAATTTTGCATATTGCTTGAGTAGAAATGGTTACAATATTACAAATTAAATCAATATGTACCCAGTGACTCGAGAAGTTGCTAACAAAATTACATATTGCAATTTGTGTACAATATCACAAGTTGTATCTAGACTAGGTTCCACGAGTTGTTGGCGATGTTATGTCCTTGACAAGAAGTCCGGGTCAGGCGGAAGCGAGGATAAGGTTTCGTATTCTCCATAGATTTACTGAGAGAAATTAAAAAAGACAAATGCTAAGAAAAACATAAGAGAAAATAAGTTTGTGGTTCTTATTTTGTCCCTAGGTTTTCCTCATGTGATGTTTTTTTTTTTTTATTCTCTTACTAAATGAAGGATAACAGCACTGATCTGTATTTAATTTAGAGTACTGGCCACTGGTTTTTTTTTTTTTTTTTTCTCTTTATAAAATGCATTTTAGTACCTTGTAATTATAATAAAATTTCAAAATTTCAGGCTCCATAGAAATTTGTAAATGTGTGTCAGTTAAAGACAATTTGTTAACAGCGTTCAAGCCAAAAAAAATTAAAACTTTGGTGTAAATAAGTAGTACTCAAACGTGTTTAGCCTTTATCTTTTTTTAGGCTTGTGTCATCATTTTTTATATTTATGATAATAACAATTGTAATTAAATGTCACGAGTTTCTAAGTTGAAGACTTTGATTATTGTAATTAATAATACATGACCCAACTCAAAGTTTAGGTGCGTATTTCTAATTTTTTTTCATTAATACAACAAAAACTTGTAAAGTGAACAGTGGATCTATGACGTACTGCGTACTTGGTCTGCAAAATTATGTAGGGTTGTGTGAGAATTATCAAAATAGGATCTTATTCGGTCTAATTCTATTTTTTTATTTGGTTTTTGTAAGAATCAAGTGTAAGTTGGTTTGACAGAGAACTTGTTGTAAGAAATTTATTTGATTGGGCACAAACTCATGGAGTATTTAAGAAAAAGAAATAGACACTCAATCAAACTAGATTCTCACAAAAACAACATAAAATTTAGACTTGAACTACCAAGTCCTATTTTAAACTTTCTCTAACATGCCCACAAGAGAGAACTTGTTCCGGATTAAAACTCATCACCACCATAAAGTAGCACAAGTTGCACTTGTAAATACCAGATGACTTGACCCATATGTTTTTCCCAAGTATTATCTCCATCATCAAATTTTTTCGATCCATGTTTACACCCTAATTTGAGGTTTTCCAGGACACGCGTGGGCCACGCGATCTGATGATATCACCATGAGGTCAGTTGGCTAAGTGACTAAGGATAAGTCCCGAAAACAGAGTTGAGACTGATCCCAGTATGTATAAAAGGACAAGGCATCAGACAACAGGATCATTGGTCTCATGCCCGAGGACAACGCGGTAATAGTTCATAGCAAAGAATACCTCGGGCTCATCCAAGTAGATCGAAAAACTGAGATCATGATATGGATATGTAGTCGAGACATCGGTCTGTATCGATCATACAGACCGATGGTCATCCATGGGGACTCCATAAGATTAAGACCGAGGTATGCAAGCCAATGAATGACAACTGCCAAGCAACTCAGAACAATAAACATTGGGCAATGATGACGATATCGATGAGGTCTATGCTAGACAGTTGAACATGGATGAAGATGTGAACGTGGGTTTTACCAAGTCAAAATAAGGAGGTGGTTTTGGCCACTGAAATTGCAACGTGGCAGAAGAATGGAGATCATGGGATGCAAAAGTGGGGGAGTTAATTGTTCATACCTAGAAACTAGGAGCCACAACCCCACTATCATGGGTGGTTTTCAACTTTGTCTATAAATAGAGGGAAATGGGCAACTTTTTAATTTCCCTAACACACATGCCACCTTTGCCCAGGCAGATTTGTTTATTCTTCCTCAAGCATTACGGTTTTTGTTCTCGAGTGATTGTCAGTGTCCATTATCTTCCTGAGTGATTGTAATTGTTGTTCAGTTTGATCAATGAAGATGATGTTCTTTGAGGTAATTTAAGTTTACTGTTCATTTGTTTCTTTCCACTGTCATTTATATTTTGCTTACATGCATCAGAGTAGAGTAAAGACCCATTGTTATTATAACCACTTTGATAATAACTGCTTGAATCAAAAGTTAGATTAGTTTTATACAATACCTTTGAGTCCAATTGGACTGGCACGCCCAAGCTCACCACCGCAGAATTTTATAGTGAACAATCCACTACACATTTTTATTTAGAAATGAAAACATGCAACAATAAATGATAAGATGTAAAGTGCTTGTAGGAAAATTTGACCAAATCCTTTTTGTTAGCAAAGAAATAGAGTTATTGTGTTTATGTAGAGGGATTGAAAATAGCTAGAGTAGAAAAGAGTTTTTTTTTTGTTATGTAAATTCGACATTCGCTTAGTTAATTAACGTCAATCTGCCCCCAAAAGAAAGCAGTTTCCTCTTCCAACTAGCTAGCCTGGAATTAAACTTTGGCTAAATTATATTTTGGTACCCTAAAGTTTGGGTCAAGTTTTACTTTGGGCCCTCTAGTTTCAATTGTAACTCTTTGGTCCCTGTAGTTTTGATTGGCTATTGTTATTTTGCTTCGAGCGTGCCAAGGGCTTTGTATGGAAGACTCAAACGTGTATACCAAACTTATCCCTATAATTGCGGTGTACAAAAATAGTGATCTGGCGATTGTGTTAAGTAATTAGGGAATTACCCTTACTAGAAATCCTCAAACAGTACTGAAGCGTACAAGCTTGAAAGTGGTGAAAATAATATAAAACAAGGCTTTGAAAGTGAAAATATATTGCATTAAAGGAAATTACAAGAAACAAAAAATAACTTAAGAAAGTAGTGCAAAGTACAGTGGAGAAACTAAGAGAAATAAAGCTTAAGAAAGCAAAATAAAAACAGTGTAAGAACACTAAAGAAAATGCTACTAGATGCTAAGTTGAATGCATTTTGAAGAGTTGTTTGTGAGTTGATTTGTTTGGACTGCTGGAGGGAATTAACTGTTGACCCTTGATGTGTATATATAGGGGATCAGAAGAGATAATGTTGGTCCAATGGCTGCTTTACTTCCATGTTAAGTCTTCTTTGGCTTTGCTAATGCATTGGAATTCACAAGTTGTATTAGAACTTGCAATTATTCCTGGACCCACCACATACCAAGAGATGCATGCATATTAAGCGCGATGATATGGCCGAATGGTACTACCAATATTTTGCTTGCTGGATCAAAACAATTTATAAAACAAAAAGCCTTAGTCATGATGGCCATGGGTCACACATGAATGATTGTTGTTTGTGGAAAAATAAATGATGCAATTCATTTTGATAACACATGGGCCCACCACATGTGATAACTATTCACAATATATGCCCATGGCCTAAAAGGCAAGACCACCAACCCGATGTGGTATATTATATCTTGATGATGTGACCGATGGCTTTTGATGCCATGCCCGATGACTTTTGATGCCATGTACGAAGGCTTTGTGATGCATATTTGCTACTTTCACATTTTTAAATACTCATGTGTTTGAATTTTTAACATTTGGCTTGGATGGTAAGTGTCCTTTTAGTCCGAATGTTCACATTCATTTGGCTATGTCTAGCATTTTGGACCAAACCCCCCAAACAATCGGTCATGTAACAAAATACATATTTTGGGTGCAAACAAGTTTTGATTCAACTATTTAAATGTGCCCACTAGTAATAACTTATGCATCTACGATAGCCAATTGGCAATGCTTTTGAAACTACAACAATTTGTTCCTTTTTTTTTTTTAAGAATACTGGCTATTGTTTTGTTGGGATTGTGGAGCCTAATTCTATCCGGAAGTGTTTCTTAAAGTATTTCCAATCAAAAGAGGAAGAATCTGGGCAAAGCATCCGCACGAGCAGATAGCGGTGCGACGAAGGTGCAAGAAAAAGTCCTGAACATAATGAAAAGTCAGTACATTGGGGATCCACACGAGCGGGCGCCATGTGAGCAAACTGCGCGCGCGGGATTGGGGATCAGCCGAGATTTGTTCATATTTGTATTAGGAAACTATTTAGGGTTAGGAAACTTCATAGGCTTATATATTCTGAATATTCTTTGTATTTTTAGTGTTGTAGTTGCATGAGTGTTATATGAGAAATCATTTGTGAGAACCCCTCTTGTAATCCTAAAAGCAATACAACTCTGTAAGGTGTGGACGTAGGCATAGTTGGCTGAACCACGTACAAATCTGGTGTTCTTGTGTGCTTGGTTGTTTTCATTGTTGTTTCTTTTGCTTGTTCACAACTCACACAATCCTTGAGAAGGGATTTAATTGTTTACGCAAGTAGTCAATTTTCCAACAACTGGTATCAGATCTTCTTGTTCAAGTGGGAGAGTGATGGCTGCAGAAGAAGGAAAAATCATGATTGATAAGCTCGATGGCACGGACTTTGGATTCTTGAAGATACAGATAGAGGAGTACCTTTATCAAATGAAGCTTTATCTACCTTTCTTCGATGTGAAGCCATATTCGATGAAAGAGGAGGACTGTATAAACCTTCAGAATTTATATAAACCTTTAGATTTAAAGTTTACTAATCTAACAGAGGTTAGGTAGATTTGACGTTGGCTTTTTTTTTGTTTTTTTGTTTTTTTCATTTCATACCTAGCTATAGGAGAGGTTAAAGTAGTTCTTGTGATCATAAAAGAGAATGCTGTATTTTTACCTTATCTCAAGAGAGGTCATAATAATTATAGTACCATTTATCTACTTTAGCATGCCATCGTGGGACGAAGAGACAAATACCATCCTATGGGGCATGTCTAGAAAAGTAGTCAAGTTAGGTGGATTGACATTAGTAGGCGGGGAAAAATCTTCAATGACATACCATGTTTTGTGACTCATTAGTTGGCCAACGACAATTGTATACGTATTGAATGTTATGGGTACATTACATATTTAGGGGTATAGCATTAATTTCTGAGGGATTAAGAGTGTTAGATTCGGTGTGGTTGAACCTATCTGGGTATGTAATACCCTGTATTTTCGGATGCATGGTTATATAAATAAGACCCTGTATGCTTGTGTGAGCCCATGGTGAAGAATCATTTTCAATCGATCGAACTCATCTCGATCGATCGAACTTGTGCTTTCTCGAGCGATCAAAACTCTGCCGACCTGATTCTGTGTCGTGTATCCTTTCAATCGATCGAACCCTGACTGACCTGTTCTCAATCAATCGAACTCACTTTAATCGATCGAACGTTGTATTTTCAGTATACATATTCTGCCACCTGCCTCTCTTGCCTCCCTATATATATGTATGTTTTGGGTGTTTGTGGTGTTTAGTAGTTTAGAGTTAGAGAGAGAGAGAGCTTGTGTGTGTATGTGTGATCCATACATATATATATAACCTTGTATGTGTGTTTTATATATATATATATACTTAGAGAGAAGGACAAGAGAAGGAGAACAAAAAGAGGAGCAAAAGAAGAGGAGAATAGAGACAGAGAGGAAAAGAGGAGAGAAAGAGAAGAAGGAGAGAGAGAACGAGCTCACCATAGCCGACACCGCCACCGCGGAGCTTCGAACGCCACCACCGGACCACCGGAGAGAAGTGAGTTCATTAAAACAATCGAAGAATGATTCTAGGATGATTATATGCAGTTTAGACCATTTATATTGTGACCCCGAAACCTTTGTTCGTCGCTACCCAGTTTCTGGGTTAAAGATGATGTTCGAGCGATCGAACCATTCTCGATCGATCGAACTTGCCGTTTCCTCAATCGATCGATCGAACTTAGTTGACTTCAATCGATCGAGAGGACCTCAATCGATCGAAGCTTACAGAAAATGATTTATTCCTGTTGATTATAATATGAACTGTTTAGTTTATTAAATGTTGATCTATGCTTTCATTATGCGATATTGTTAATTTAAGAGATAGTGCAACACTGTTATGAGATGAACTGTTTAACTGTTACATGATGATATTGCTGAACTGAATAATAGAATGGAACACGACAGCATGTTAATAATCAGTAACGATAGAAATGATGAATACAGAGCATGTGATATTTCTTGTATCTAGTGCATGAGCATTGCAAAACATGTGGTCAGCATGCACGGGATAGTGTTATGAAGAGATAAGAGAATCTAATGAGAAATGGGATAGTGTTATGACGAGATGAGAGAATATGATGAGAATCGGGAACTGTGCATCAGTATGGAAAGGGGATATGTGACTTATGTGGAATATGAGATATATGTACTTTGGATCCGTTGGATCAACGGCTGATGAAACGGGTGGACGTGGGATGGTTAGAATTCCTAGTGCGCCTCTCACTGTTGAAGACATCCAGTGATGCGTATGCACTGTTGAAGACGTCCAGTGTACCGTTGAAGACGTCCGGCTAGTGCTCTAATGTATTCTCAACTGTGTAGACGACCAGTGAGGGTATACGCATCGTTGAAGACGTCCGATGTGCCGTTCTATCTTTTATAGTTAGGTGGTACCGTATAGACGACCGGTAATCCTATTAATGGATTGTGGGACCTATTACCTAGTCGGGTGATTCCGATTGGCATTATTGTATCGACGAATGGATATCAGATTGGTATGATAGGATCGACGTATGGATACAGAGATGGATAGAGATATGAATATGAGTATGGATATGATGAGATAATGGTTCAGTCGTGGATTCAGCATCCCGACATAAAGGTAGATACATGGGTGGCTGCACGGTTACATGCCTGGATTTAGTGAATACGTGATGAGATATTATACCATGACGTTTATCCTTGTCATTACTTAATATGTTTCCTGCTATCGTTGAATTCATGCATAGTTTAATGAGACCTCTGCTATGTCCGTGAGAGACGGCATTGATAAGAGATTAATTGCATTTTAAGATGCTGAACAATTACGGGTGAGGAGTGTGTTTGATGTACTCACTTAGCTTTGTATTCAAAGCTGATGGTGGTTGTGCCCATGACATTCCAATGTCTAGAGCTTCGCAGGACTTGATGACAGAAGACTGATGCTTTGCCGGACTTGGAGCTGAAGGCTTAAAGACGAAGACGTTCTGCTTTGTAATAGTAAGTTTTTATCTGTTGTACTGCTGTTATTATTGTTATAGGCTTCAGACTCTAAGCCAGCTGTTGTAATAGATTTAGTAGACTTTTATAATTCGTACTTGGGCATATGTTGCTTCCAAACCTTTTATGTTTCCGCTGTAGCCTCTGATTATGTTGATAAGTTATGTTCTATGAATAACATCCTCCCTATCTTTGTGTTTATTTGGTTTGAGTAGATGACAATACGATTATTCACCCGTCATTCCCTATGGACCCAAAAAGGAAATTTACTTTTCCCTATTTTTACTGCTCCAGGACGTGACATGATTTTTGGTATCAGAGCCTAGGTTTTAGTTGTTAACCGCTTGTCTTTTGTGATTAGAATCCGAGTTCTAAGTTAATCTCGGTAGAATGAGGATTAGCTGAGATGAGATAGAACTGGTGATAGTCGAGTTCACGGAGAACAAAGCATTGAGAGTTAGTTAAGGGTATAGAGATCATAAGTGTAGAGCTGTTGAATTTTAGACACTGACGAATTTCTGAGCGATCTCGGAACAGTCAGTATATACTAGAAATAGAAAGAGGTTAAGGATAAGATTATCCTGTTACCTTGAGCCACATGTTAGTGAGTGGTCTCACATGTTAGTTGAGCAGTACTCGTAGTTCGGAACCTGAGATTAGAAATAGAATGTTTAAGATTTGACGTTACATGTTGAGGTTATAGTTTCATCTTGAGCATAGATACATTTAAGAATACCTGGTAGGTAGATTGCCATCTGTGGTTAATATTATTGTTTATGTGAGGTATTCGTATTGCTTGGTGTGATCGTATTATATAGTGGTACTATTTGTTACCGCATGTTCTTGCCTGAGCTGTAAGATAGTACGATTGACCGAGTACTTTTCATTTGTAGGTAGAGACACTGAACCCTTCCAGCACTCGTTATGGTTAGGACGACTCGGGGAAACCTGGACCAGCTGAATGGAGTACCTGATGTAGTACCTCCTAAGATAGATCCAACAGGAATGGTTGGAGTTTTCATCCGTCGCATGGAACAAGTTATCAATCATGCACATCATGTCATCGGCAATGGAGCACCAGTACGACAAGCGAGAGTCAAGTTTCTAAAGGAATTTAGTGCTCTTCAACCAGGAACCTTTACCGGATTAACGGGAGCATGGCAAGCTGAGCAATGGATTCGCCAGATAGAATTGATATTTGAGGTACTTGGATGTATTGACATTGAGAAAAGACATTTGGCAATATTTCAACTGACGTTCTTAGTAGCAGATTGGTAGGACACAGTAAAAGCTACGATAGGCAAAGAAGCTATAGGAAGGATGACTTGGGAATCATTCAAGACTCGATTTCTAGAAAAGTACTTTCTAGAATCTGAGAAGAACAAAAGGGAAATGGAGTTCATCCAATTAATTTAAGGTAGTTTTACAGTGCCCGAATATACAACTCAATTCGAGAGGCTATCACGATTTGCACCGCATATGATCGATACACCAAGAAGGAAGATCAAAAGATATCATCAAGGACTAGTTCCGCATATTCATTATATGACTATAGGACATTTAAACCAATCTTTCGAAGCTTTGGTTGAAATGGCAACGAAACTGGAAGACGACACTCAGATTAGTGAAGGACAACACTTTGATCAAGCATTTCCAGAGAACGATCAGTTTTTCATAACGGATCAGAGAGGAAGAGACAGTCAGGTTGTGTTGGCAGCCAACCAAGTTCAATAAGGAAACACAGAGAAAAGTTACATAGGCAACCGCCAGAAGCGTAAGAGATTAAGAAACGACAAGAAAGAATCAGAACCAATGGTGACTCCAACACAGCATAGAGAACGAGATATCTGCTACAATTGTGGAGTACCTGGACACTATTCCCAAGAATGCAAAACATCAAGGAAATATAATAGACAAGGAATAAAATTATTTAACTGTATTAAAGTTGGTCATGTCTGTAAGTTTTGTCCAGAACTAGAGATGTAAAACAATGTTCCATTGCAACAAGTACCAAGAGGACAAACCTGTCAAACAAATAATTGGTCTCAACATTTGACAAGAACAATAGACAGAAGGCACAACCCTCATCACCTACATTTTGTATTACATATGATCCCGACATTTTCGGAAGTTTTGCATCTGTTTGATTGATTGTAAGAGGATTAGCCTACACCATAAATTGTAGATATACAAACAATTCATTTGGTACAAATCAATAATCGTCTATGACAGTAGTTTTCCAAGAATGGATATGACATCATTTGCATCCCTGTATAACACCAATCGCATCCCCATATGACATCTTTTGTATCCCTACCTGACATCAATTGCATCCCCATATGACATCTTTTGCATCCTTATATGACGTCAATTGCCTCCCTATCGAAAGACTACGCCAACTGTTGGTAAGTTGGACAGAGATTAGAGATGAGGAATCTCAATTTTCTTGAGACGCTGTCTTGACAAGAGATGACGAACTAGAAGATTACGAGTATACGAGAAGAGATACGAGTAACGCAGAGACGACACCAGAACTTCAAAAAAGTATTACAGAAGAATGTTTTCAGCACCAATTGTCTGTTGCTTTCATCTAGTCGAGATGTTATACAATAGATCAACTCACGATATCAGTATATAGCCCCGCCTAACCTATGTAATTAGTACGTGGAAATAAAACAAGTATTCAACGGATGGTACAACCTCGAGAGATGATTATATTAATAATACGTGGGAATTTGGAGACACATGAGGAAGTTCAAATAAGCAACTACAATGTTAGAGTCATAATGCTTCCAAGTCAGCATACTAAAGGATGATGGTGACAACATATATTGGAGCTAACAAGGATGTCGTATACAACAAGAGACCGACTAAGGACGCTAACAATCATAACAAGAAGTCCAGAGGGAGGAGACAACCAACTGATGACGCAGTGAAGACTTCGTCAGTACAATATGAAGCATCTTCGGGGACGAGAGTAGACGGTAACACTTCTTTACAACTTAGATAAGATTAAAACCCTTATACCATAGAGTTTGATCTGAGGAATGAACCTTTGTATTTGGGGACTAGCCGTTTTAGATTTCGTAAGATGATTTGATTATGCTACCTAGAACCTTTTCCCGAAGTTCGACAAACGAATTTTCATATAGCTAACCCGAGGATTGATAGTTGTTATCCTAGTACTCATAGATCGTTGATAACTTTGCATCGCGTGTTTAGAACTTAACCCATTGGGTACTGATGTAGTCGTTTATGTAAAATGAGAACTTGGGCATTTAGAGTGTGTATTGCGAGATGGTTTTCTTTTTATTTTAGGGGCTACTGCTTCAGATTTCGAGGACGAAATCTTTTGATAGGTGGTGGATAATGTAATACCCTATATTTTCGGATGCATGGTTATATAAATAAGACCTTGTATGCTTGTGTGAGCCCTTGGTGAAAAATCTTTTTCAATCGATCGAACTCATCTTGATTGATCAAACTTGTGCTTTCTCGAGCGATCGAAACTCTGCCGACCTGATTCAGTGTCGTGTACCCTTTCACGAGCGATTGAAGTCCTTTCAATCGATTGAACTCCTTTCAATCGATTGAACCCTGACCGACCTGTTCTCAATCGATCGAACTCACTTCGATCGATCGAACATTGTATTTTCAGTATACATATCCTGCCTCTCTTGCCTCCTTATATATATATGTATGTTTTGGGTTTTTTGGTGTTTGGAAGTTTAGAGTTAGAGAGAGAGAGCTTGTGTGTGTATGTGTGATCCATACACACACATATATATAACCTTGTATGTGTGTTATATAATATATATACTTTGAGAGAAGGACAAGAGAAGGAGAACAAGAAGAGGATCAGAAGAAGAGGAGAACAGAGACAGAGAGGAGAAGAGGAGAGAAAGATACGAAGGAGAGAGAGAATGAACTCACCATAGCCGCCGCCGCCACCGCGGAGCTTCGAACGCCACCACCGGACCACTGGAGAGAAGTGAGTTCATTACCTCACTCGAAGAATGATTCTAGGATGATTATATGCAGTTTAGAACGTTTATATCATGACCCCAAAACCTTTGTTCATCGCTGCCCAGTTTCTAGGTTGAAGATGATGTTCGAGCGATCGAACCATTCTCGATCGATCAAAATTGCCGTTTCCTCAATCGATCGAACAAACTTCGATCGATCGAACTTAGTTGACTTCAATTGATCGAAGCTTACAGAAGATGATTTATTCCTGTTGATTATAATATGAACTGTTTAGTTGATTAAATGTTGATCCATGCTTTCATTATGTGATATTGTTAATTTAAGAGATAGTGCAACACTGTTATGAGATGAACTGTTTAACTGTTACATGATGATATTGCTGAACTGAATAATAGAATGGAACACGATAGCATGTTAATAATCAGTAACGATAGAAATGATGAATACAGAGCATGTGATATTTCTTGTATCTAGTGCATGAGCATTGCACAACATGTGATCAACATGCATGGGATAGTGTTATGAAGAGATAAGAGAATCTGATGAGAAATGGGATAGTGTTATGACGAGATGAGAGATTATGATGAGAATCAGGAACTGTGCATCAGTATGGAAAGGGGATATGTGACTTATGTGGAATATGAGATATATGTACTTTGAATCCGTTGGATCAACGGCTGATGAGCCGGGTGGACGTGGGATGGTTAGAGTTCCTAGTGCGCCTCTCACTGTTGAAGACGTCCAGTGATGCGTATGCACTGTTGAAGACGTCCAGTGTACCATTGAAGACATCCGGCTTGTGCTCTAATGTATTCTCAGCTGTGTAGACGACCAGTGAGGGTATACGCATCATTGAAGACGTCCGATGTGCCGTTCTATCCTTTATAGATAGGTGGTACCATGTAGACGACCGGTAATTCTATCAAGGGATTGTGGGACCTATTGCCAAGTCAGGTGATTCCGATTGGCATTATTGTATCGACGAATGGATCTCAGATTGGTATGATGGGATTGACGTGTGGATACAGAGATGGATAGAGATATGAATATGAGTACGGATATGATGAGATAAAGGTTCAGTCGTGGATTCAGCGTCCCGACATAAAGGTAGATGCATGGGTGGCTACACGGTTACATGCTTGGATTTAGTGAATACGTGATGAGATATTATACCATAATGTTTATCCTTGTCATTACTTAATATGTTTCCTGCTATCGTTGAATTCATGCATAGTTTAATGAGACCTCTGCTATGTCCATAAGAGATGGCATTAATAAGAGATTAATTGCATTTTTAGATGCTGAACAGTTACGGGTGAGGAGTGTGTTTGATGTACTCACTCAGCTTTGTATTCAAAGCTGATGGCAGTTGTGCCCATGACATTCCAATGTCTAGAGCTTCGTAGGACTTGATGACAGAAGACTAATGCTTCGCCGGACTTGGAGCTAAAGGCTTAAAGACGAAGACTTTCTGCTTTGTAATAGTTAGTTTTTATCTGTTGTACTGCTGTTATTATTGTTATAGGCTTCAGACTCTAAGCCAGCTGTTGTAATAGATTTGGTAGACTTTTATAATTGGTACTTGGGCATATGTTGCTTCCAAACCTTTTATATTTCCGCTGTAGTCTCTGATTATGTTAATAAGTTATGTTCTATGAATAGCATCCTCCCTATCTTTGTGTTTATTTGGTTTGAGTAGATGACAATGCGGTTATTCACCCGTCATTCCCTATGGACCCAAAAAGGAAATTTACTTTTTCCTATTTTTGTTGCTCCGTGGCGTGACAGGGTAAATGTAAGAGAAGCTTTTGAGTGATGCCTTTTGCTAGTTATGTGATTGATTTAGCATCTCAGCTCCTGTCACTGTATGTTTCTTTTCATGAGGTCGCACGTTCTATTTCCCATATGAGGAAATGATGAAAGTTGGAATCTGAGAGATTTTGTTTAGCACAAGCCCTATATGGGTGAGTGGGAGATGTTAGCATTTGTGGGTTATGGGTCACCCACATATGTTATGGACCGGGTCCAACGGGCTTTGATTAGGCCCCATGAATCCTAAGTGGATTAGACTTGGGGAGCTAGGGCATGTATATATGTCTGTGCATATATATATATGTATATAACATTGTAATACCCTGTATTTTGATATATAAATAAGATCTGGTATTCATTTCTATATACTTGTATAACCCTTATCTTCCCTTTGGTAAATTTTGTTTCCCAATCGATTGCCACCTTTTAGAACCGATCGATTGTCATGTTTCCCAATCGATTGCTATTCTGCCGACCTGATTTCATTACGTGGAAATATACCAATCGATTTTTATCTTTTGCAATTGATTGCCTTCAAATATCTGTAACCAATCGATTGGCATAAGCAGAGACAAGTTTTCTTCTTTGCCTCGTGGTTTGACATGTGGCATTCTCAAATTCTATATATATGGGTTCATCTCAGGCCTTAGATCTGTTTGGTTTATTTTGGTTGAGAGAGAGAGATTGTATGTCATATATATACACACAAACACATATACATACATATATACACCCATACAAACACACACACACACACACTGCCCTTGGCAGCAGAGAGAAGAGAAGAGAAGAAGGAAGCAGAAAGAAGAAGAAGGAAGAAAGGAGAAGAGACAAAGAAGAGAGAGTTGGACAGAGAAGAGAGAGAGAGAGAGAGAGAGAGGAACCTTGAAGTTTTCAAGCACACACATACACCCTGGGTGAGTCCTAACTTACTCGGTCCCTTTATTTAATATTTTTACAAGTTATTATGAGGGTTTTATGTATTAAATACGTCCATACAACGTTTATATATGTTCTTTTATACTCTGATGGATAAGACGAAGTGCCAATCAATTGGCATGATTTCCAATCGATTGCCATCAGTCTGGTACCAATCGATTGGATAGATTCTGAATCGATTAGCATAATTTATAACCCAATGGATTACTAAAGTTAGCAATCGATTGACATTGTTTTAGATCCAATCGATTGCCAGTTTCTTCAATTGATTGTTATGACTTGTATCCCAATCAATTGGACCATTGTCCCAATCGATTGGCATTGGCAGAACATGGATTCCTTTGCCTATGTATTATATAAGAGGTTCAATTATTTAACTGTCGATTCGAACTTCCATTATGCGACTATGGGTTAGGAAGGGATAATGTGACACCCAAGAATAATGGGTATTTGATAAACGAAAGAATATGACGACATGGGTGACCTGTTGATTCTTGTATGAGTTTGATATCCGTTTCTTTTAATCAGAGTAGTCAGTCCACATTGGAAATTGTCATATGTCGATGTTAGAATGGTACTTAGGTAGGTTTGGTAAGTTCTGGGAAAGGTATGTGGATGGACGTTTGGTTATTATATACTCTTAAAAGCGGTGAGCTGGACTAAGTAGTCCTAAGATAGACTAGATGATCTATGATATGCTCTAAAAAGCTATGAGCTGTGTAATATGCTCTTAAAAGTGGTGAGATGGGATCACTAGTAGATGACGTTGAGTGGTGGCAATAGATTGATATGACTTATTGGAACGTTGTGTCCCTGTAATGCGGTAAGCTGTGCATATGTTCTTAAAAGATGGGGACGAATTGATGTAGAGTCCATAACCTGCGGTGAGCTATGAATATGCTCTTAAAAGCGGTGGACGGAATAAGGGTGTATCCCTAGAGTTAAACGATTAAGTCTATTCATTCAGTCAAAGTATGTTGAAGTATCGGTCTTTGAGTAACAAGACGACAAGGGTTGGTTAACGACGTTGAGTAAAGGAGAAAGATATTATTATAGTAGAATTTAACTCGTGTCTTCATAAACTCGTTGTTTCTTCAGATAACTGGTACCTTGTTAGTTTATATTCACTCAGCTCTCAGTAAGCTGACAGCCTTTATGCTTGGACTTTCCCCGTCCAGACTATCCTGTACCTTATTCTGCAGGTGACGAAGTCTACGACGACGGGTACTATCCGGGAAGCGAATATGCATAGAATGGCCCCAATAATGATGCTTATGCCAGGGAGGATTACTACGCTAATGTTTACGCCAGCTGACGATCTAGAGATAGCTATTAGTTTATTATTCTTGTTTAGACTGCTTTGTTATATTTGGTACTTGGGCATATGTTGCTTCCAAACCTTATATACTTCCGTTGTAGCTCTATGGTTGTAATAACTCTGAGGTTGGTAATATACTAGGTTTCCTTTATATTACTATGGGTTGTTCTTTCTATTAACTAGAACTGCATGGTATAGATAATTAGTGACATTCACCAGTCAATCCCTATGGACCCAAAAAGGAAATTTGTTTTTCTCTATTTTTGTTGCTCCGGGGCATGACATGATTTTTGGTATCAGAGCTCTAGGTTGTGATACTTTCATTCACTAACGATTCCACACCATTTGGTCCTAGTATTTTAAGATTTCCTGAGATGAGATGTGAGTTTAAGATGACGATAGATAGTTTTCTTTGCAAATTAGCATAGATCCGAATTTCCACCTGTTTGTGGATGATTCTTTTTGGTGGACATGTCATTTATGGCGACACTGTGGAGTCAGCCATACCAGAGATATACCAGAGCCACATTTGCCAGACAGCTAGTCGATATTTGGAGGAGAGGATATGGACTTCTCTCTATGTTGTGGGCACGACACACCCGACAGAGATACGCATGGATGCGTATCACTACGCCATGACCCGAGCATCCATATACCAAGAGATAGCTAGATTGATTCAGAGTAAGCCGGAGGTAGGCGAGATTAAGTTGCGAGTTATTATCGCCAGGCCTATTCCTCCAGAACCTGTAGCTGTACCAGCACCAGCAGCACCACCATCACCGGTACCCGACGTACCAGTTTCGGAGCCTGAGTTGATTCAGGGTGAGGAGGACCCAGAGCTGGAGGATGAGCATCCTGACGAGGATATTGATGGGGATGGAGAGGAGGATCCGATAGACGATGAGGACCCAGTAGAGCAGGAGCCTGTAGACAATGACGATAATGAGGAGCCGGAGTACATTCCTGATGAGGAGCCGGAGCCAGAGTCAGAGCAGCAGCAAGAGGACCCCGAGGCCATTGAGGAAAATATAATAATTGGAAAGGGTGACGCAATGGTAGAGGGAGACGTGATTATGGAGGTAATAGAGGAGGATATTCCTGATGAGGAAGTAGTTATACTAGAGATACCCGTTCTGCATGAGTTACCCGCCAGACCTATTGTACACATGGCAGCCATGGCTAATATGGCAGTAGGGTGGATAGCTGAGATGCTAGGACAACTAGCTGGATTTATTATGGGGGAGGCTGCATTAGCAAGAGCATTGGACATAGCTGACGGATTCGCTGCTGTAGCCTCGACGTCGCTATTCAGGCGATGATGGTAGAAGATGTAGTTGAGGATTGGGATATCAGAGTAGTAGCTGGAGACCTTGCTGGACCAGTTAAGGATGCTCCCCTTGAGGAGATGGATATCATTTCAAAAGATAAGGCACCACCAGTAGGATCAGACGCTGACGATTTTTGAGTCAGGATCTGCAGGAGTTTAACTTTTGTTAGGTTTATATCAGAACATGTTGTCCACATGATTTTTAGGAGCTTGAGATATAGCTATTAGACCATAGCTTTTATCGTATTGATAGATGCCACTAGTAGTAACATTATGTATAGTTGACCTTAGCACTGTATTATGCTTATGTCTTATGTGGTACACAGTTTGACTAGTGTGTACTATGCGGTACATCTTTTGAAATATGTGTATATACGAGCAGTATTCTCGAGATTGATGGCATGTTTGAGTGATATGTGCTGATTTGTAGAATTGTTAGTCTTGCTGTTTATCGCTCTATCTTGATTTTGTTTCACCGAGAAGACTTCCCGCTAATCGATAGGTCCCTTGTAGGTACACGACACACTTTATCATTATGGTAGGACCTTTGAGAAATCATCAAGCGCGAATTGGAGCACCTATTCCAGAGGGAATGGATCCATTTGGAGTTTTTAAAGCTTTTATGCAGAGGATGGAACATGTAGGCAACACCTACAACTATGCTACCAATCAACGACCTGTTCAACCCCTAGTTGTACAATTTCAGCAAAGATAAACTGGAGACAAACTACTAGCAAATTTTCGTGGTTTACGTCCTGAGAAGTTCGATGGATTAACAGAACCATGGAGAGCCGAACAATGGATAAGAGAGCTGGAATTGATCTTCGAAGCATTGGAGTTTAGTGAACAAGAGAAGCATCGCTTTGCTACATTCCAACTCACCTATGCCACCGCGGATTGGTGGGAAGCTGAACGAGCCACTATAGGAATGAACGTTGCAAGAGCAATGCCTTGGGAAATGTTCTGGAAAAGTACTTTCCGGAAGATGAAAAGGATCAACAAGAGAAGAATTTTATGAGCCTAGTCCAAGGAGATTGGATGGTAAGAGAGTATACCACCCAGTTTGAGCGATTGTCTTGATTCGCCCAGCATATGATTGACACGTCGCAGAAGAAGATTAAGCGATTTTATCAAGGACTGAACCCCCAACTTCGCCATATGATGATTGGTAACCTGAACCAGAGTTTCGAAGGATTGGTCAGACTTGCTGTAAGTCTGGAGAAGGATGCTTATCCAGTACAGCGATCACAGATGAATCGACCACAGCCGTTGAGAAATTTTCAGCAGAAGAATTTCCAAACCCAGCCGCCGAGGAATACCCAAGGGTGGAGATATAACACCCACATTTGTGTTATTGCATTTCATTGCATTTGTCATGCATGATGATGTGAGGTGTTGTGCATTTTGGCACGTGTTTGAGTGAGTTTTGACTCACGAGTTGATTTGGGTGTCTGTATTAGAGAACCCTTTGAAATTGTTGTGATTGAGGATTTATTGTTTGTGAAGTCTCTCCGAGTATGAGACGGTCACTGTGGAACACTTTAAATGTTTATCTGAAAATAAATGTTTACCTGTGTATTTCAATATCTGTATTATTTTCTGTTTTAGAATATATTTCTGTTGTTAGATTTAGTATCCTGGTGAGAACGAATGAACACGCTATTAATTTTGTAGGCTAATTAGCAACTTCGGAAACGTCATATAGAAATTCACGTTTTAGCGACCAAACGAAACTTAGTCGAAAACTTTTATAATTTTGAAGTTTCACTCGTAAAGCTATGAATAAGCTGTATAGAAAGTTTCAGAGACTGATTAGGAGTTTGGAAAACTCGTGGGGAGGTAAACGTAATTCCCGAAGAGTGTTGCCTATATATAGGAAGTGATGACTTTAGGTTTTTCATAACTTCTAACCTAATTCCAAAGAGGAGGCCAAAAGGGAGGCCAAAGGGAGATTTTGTTGCTTTAAGCTTTGCGACGCCAAACGACGACCTTCCGTCAGTCTGGTTTCTCCCAGATTTCATATTCGAGCTCCTCGAGGTAAGAGCTTCGTTTTGATACCTATTAGGGCCTGTTTGGCTAAGTTTTCCGAAAAGTTATTTTCTAGAATTTTTCATAAAAGTTGATAAATGGAATTTTGATCCATAGGAATTTTACTAGACGGACTTATGCACGTTCCTTGTGCACGGGTTTTCTTCAGATTGAATTATAGGAGCGTTATTCGGAGGTGAGTGATTCAACTATGTTTTGGAATGATTTCTTGGCATGTATTCATGTTATGTTTGAATAGCATGTATTAATTCCTAGAGATATATTGTGTAGTTCATATTGGGCATTTATATTGATAAGTAGGCTCAATAGCACGGTGATATGTTTTAATTACCGCGAGCATGGTGATATGTATTTGAGCATGTTAAGTTGCTTATTTGGGTCAGAAGGAGCACGTGGTCACCGTGCCATTTTGTGGAGCCGATAGAGTGGCATTAAGGTCGCACGATTGTTTGTAGAATCGTGGGTCTTACCCTTTCGCGTGGACTTATTGGCGAGGAGTCGCGGATTGGGAATATGGACGGGCACGTGAGTCTCCGGCGACTAGTATGAATTGTAGAGATGTGAATGCGGACATGTTTATCATTCATGTACATATGTTGATTTATTCACTAAGCTTTAGCTTAAACAAATCGAAATATGTGTGGTTATTCAAATAACCATTTCAGGTGTTAATGCTGGCGAGGAATCGGTGAAGTGAGTACGTGGGTTGGGAGTTCGCTTGTGAGGCAACTTGAAGTATTAATCTTGTAGTTTTGGGATCCTCGAAATGTTGTAATAAGAATTTGGTTGTTTTAAACCATGTTTAATTTGGTATGTTAGGATGGATTGTAAACTGTTGTAATGGTTAGTAACATGTTGTAATTATGTTTGATAATGTTTTAATACAGCTAGAAATACTTTAGACTGAGTTTAGTTTGAGTTTGTTTCGAGTGGTTGATTTTTGGGGAAAGTTAGAAAGCTTTTAAACTTGAAATTCTGCAGATTGGGCTGCTGCCAGGGGAGCAGTCGACTGAGCAGTCGACTGAACCCCTGAGTCTGATAGCAACTGCTTCTTATTTTAACAAAAGCAGTCGACTGGACCCCCTCAGCAGTCGACTGGACCCCTAAGCAGTCGACTGAACCCCCAGTATCAGTCGACTGGAATTGACATTTAAATCCCTGCCTAACTCCGTCGACTGAGCAGTCGACTGAGCAGTCGACTGAGCAGTCGACTGAACCTCTGGTTTTAAAAGGTGTTTTGTTTTTCCGCTGCGTGTGTTCTTCAAACCTAATTTTTGGGAACGTTAATGAATTGGTTTAGCCTCGGTGGCGTGCCACGGGCTCCGGTTCCGCTATTGTGGGACCGGGCTGTGACATTTAGTGGTATCAGAGCATAAGTTTAGAGCCTTGGGAACGAGTGACGTTATATATATGCTGAGTGACGACGAGTGGAGTGTTGAGTAAATTGTCACCTGTTCTAAATTGCATCCATACATATTAGAGATGTTTGATGCATATGGTATGTTGTTATACATACATGATTATGTTATTGCCATACATACATAGTAATTATGCATTTGTGAATCGGTTAAATCATACGGATGTGGAACTGTATGATGAGATGACGTTATCATGAGTTATAATAGACCGCGTGTTGTGACAAGAGGGAAAGATGATATTTTGGTAGTGATGAACAGTGGAATTGCTAAGCTAAAAGAAAATAATTTTTGATCGAATCAGTGGATGTTTTCAACGATAGTGATGAGTGTCCTTTGGGGGATCTAACCAAGAACAGAGTTTGAGCAGTGAACGTCAGATGAGATTTCTTTATAGTTCTTCAGACATGGGTTAGATGCTGTGAAGCGAGAGAATAGAGATGTGCAGTTGGGTATTATGGTAGCGAGATAGTCCAGCACCATGTATTGCTCGTGTATGGGATAGGTGAGGAATCTCTCACCTTATCTTACGGTGTTAACCTACGGTACAATCGTACGAGGTTATCTTATGATGTATCTTACGGTATATACGGTGTATGTCAGGTAGTTGAAGAATTTTTCGACTTATTGTACGTCATTGAGACGATTGGATGGTTGAGGAATCTCTCAACCTATCTTACGGTATGTATTGGACGGTTGAGGAATCTCTCAACCTATCTTGTGTTATGTATTGGTAATTGAGAAATATCTTAACGAGCTATGAGTATTGTGGTTATTGAGGAATCTCTCAACTGAACCTGATTCCGAGTGGTTATGGCACCAAGGTAGATTTAGATGTGGTATGAGGATTAGAAGTGAATGCTACTTGATCGATTGTATGTGTGAAAATGTTGGGATTGGAGGACTGACCTAAGAGGAGGGGTTAAGAACAGGAATGATAGAGTATACTTTGACGGTTTGAAACTACAGTTGGTAGAAGTTTAATTGATGACATACTTCGGGAGTGGTTACTTAGACTTGATGATTATGTGCGTATAGATGTAACGATAAGGACGATATGGGTTGAAGGAGGAACTGTAGAATTTCTTGATGAAGGGTAAATGGACAGAAATGAAGAGTAATAAGGTTCCCTAGTGTTTTGCAGTGGTTTGTCAGAAGAAATAGAATAAAGGAAGTAGGAATAGGAGACTGGGAGTAAAAGATAAGTGTGAATTATGGAACGTGATAAGAGATTCAGAGGAATCGAGTGAAAATTTGGATAACATGAAGATGGGAGGACCTTGATAGGGAGATTGTAGCAAAGATTGTTATCACAGAAAGTTATAGTACGGGCGACCTCGAACCTGGATTTTGAATGTATTTTCAAAAATAAAACGAAAACCTTTTCTTCTAATGCTTTTAAAACATCTTTGGGTTTCTGAAGCAAGTGGTTGTCAACTGAAAGTTGGAGTACGATAATTATTACGATACTGAACAAGAGCAATTGTGAAAGTGGACAGAGTAAAGAGACTTTGGACAAGTCAAGTTAGAGAAATGAAGATGTAAAATGGGAAGATGAATCTTTGATGAGAAAGTAAATAAGAACTGTAGAAGTGGAATGAAGACTTAGGAGTACGTTGAGTACCTTATCAGATATGATAGTAGGATTGTATAGCGATTAGAAGACAATGGTGGATACAATGGAATGTTGTCTCAGTGGTCCTAGATTCCAACAAGGTCGGAGAAATTTTGAAAATGTTGGAATTCATCCCAAGAAAATTTTTGTTAAATACTTGTAATAAGGTATCAAGAGGACTTTGGAAGACGAGGATCGTGGTGGGACATGGTATGCTTAGTGCTTGAGACAAAACGGTGGTCGTCAAACGAATGAGTTCTACGTGAGTAGATTATCAACTTAGAAATTCTAAAGTAAAAAGGGTTAGTGAATGTTGTACACTTGGAATTAGTAAGTTGGAAGTAGTGCTGTTAAACGAGTTGACTTGAGTATTGTCACGAAAGGTATGTGAATTGAAAGTCGATAAGAAATTTATCAAACACAGTGAGACTATGGTACTTGATTGGGAAGACCAAATTATTGAATTGTCTTCAGATGGTTACGGGAATAGTATGAAATACTTAGGACAGCGAGTTCTTCGTGAACAATGAAATTGAGATCAGAATGGCGAATATAAAGGATTAGAGAATCTGAATTGGAGTTAAGTCAAGTTGACTAAGAGTTATGAAATACTAAATCGCTAAATAAGGTATGAAACCTTGAGATGTTATACAAGGAATATATGTTCAGTGTAAAGGGCAGTCAGAAATTCAGTAAGAGTTGCGATACATGAGTATGCTTGGTATGAGCTTGTGTGAGGGTAGAAGTGAAACACTAGAGACTCATGGAGTCGTATAACTACGTAAATGGTGGTGGATCTACATGGACTGATAGACCAAGGGATAGTATACGAGGGAGGTATGAGATGGGAATGGAGTACATTGTTGTTGAGATTTTCGATAGAAAAATAATTGGCTCTGGGTGTGTGTACACTACGTAAATAAGAATGGATTGTGAATGACCAAGGGTTTAAGACGTGAACGGGGTATGTTATGAACATGGGAGTACATTTTATAAACTCTATGGTATGTGTATGATTGACTAAGTCAAGTTTGGGTTCACATCGTTATTTGTTGCGACGGATATTGGGGTAACTATATGTGAAAATATTATGCAAAATTTTAAAATGTTTTAATTTAAAAACAAAAGGGAGAATATGTAATTGACTTTGTTACAAGTTTTAAATTGAGGGTATAACATTTAATCTTCTACGATTAATCGACGATAGTTTGAGTACAGAATGCGAGAGATAAAGGGGCAAGTGTGTTTAACTATTCGAGACATCAGTTGGGCTCGAAGAAGTAGAGTGATATAAAATTTTCAGTTAAGAATCTGGATAGTATCTTACGAGGTATGTATGATTGGAAGAATAATACGAGGTTGGATTAAACCGAATGGAATTTGAAAAGGAATGAAAGTCCTTTGAAAACGTGTTATCGTTCTACAAGTATTCCGCGATTAGCAGGATAAGGGATTGAATCTATGGTATATGAAATAGTTGGTTGAGGCATTGACTTATCGACATAGTATATATGCATGAAAGTAGTCAGTTTGGTTCACTTAGAGATGAAGAATCAGGTATGGTGGTTACCCAGTTGAGACGTGTTGGAAACAACTTTTAGTCAACAAGAAAGATAGGTGAAGAGAGATGAGTTACTTCCTTCGTTTTGGTGATTGGGATATAACCTTTGGGTTTCGAACAGCATATGTGATAAGTACGATAAAAGGATATGTGAGTGGACGTGGTGACGTCGTGATGTGATTTAGTGTCAGGTTTGACTATTGAGTAAGTTCTACTCAGGTATCGATGTTCTCATTTATCGAGATGCTTCGGGGTATTGCTAGGGTTCTGTTTGAATCTTCTATCAGATTGAGGCGGGGACTTTAAGGATTTATTTTCCTTAAAAGCCTGAGGATTTATTTTCCTCATGAGATTGTGTCATCTCAGTGAAGGGGATTGTGTATGTGGTAAATGTTGGAAGTACTTGCGTGAAGTCTTAGTGACTTGAGAAGATGAGATGCGTACTCAGTATCCGCACCTTTTGAGACTTGAGGTACAAGTTTGGGGACAAACTTCTTTTAAGGGGGAGAGTATTATAACACCCACATTTGTGTTATTGCATTTCATTGCATTTGTCATGCATGATGATGTGAGGTGTTGTGCATTTTGGCACGTGTTTGAGTGAGTTTTGACTCACGAGTTGATTTGGGTGTCTGTATTAGAGAACCCTTTGAAACTGTTGTGATTGAGGATTTATTGTTTGTGAAGTCTCTCCGAGTATGAGACGGTCACTGTGGAACACTTTAAATGTTTATCTGAAAATAAATGTTTACCTGTGTATTTCAATATCTGTATTATTTTCTGTTTTAGAATATATTTCTGTTGTTAGATTTAGTATCCTGGTGAGAACGAATGAACACGCTATTAATTTTGTAGGCTAATTAGCAACTTCGGAAACGTCATATAGAAATTCACGTTTTAGCGACCAAACGAAACTTAGTCGAAAACTTTTATAATTTTGAAGTTTCACTCGTAAAGCTATGAATAAGCTGTATAGAAAGTTTCAGAGACTGATTAGGAGTTTGGAAAACTCGTGGGGAGGTAAACGTAATTCCCGAAGAGTGTTGCCTATATATAGGAAGTGATGACTTTAGGTTTTTCATAACTTCTAACCTAATTCCAAAGAGGAGGCCAAAAGGGAGGCCAAAGGGAGATTTTGTTGCTTTAAGCTTTGCGACGCCAAACGACGACCTTCCGTCAGTCTGGTTTCTCCCAGATTTCATATTCGAGCTCCTCGAGGTAAGAGCTTCGTTTTGATACCTATTAGGGCCTGTTTGGCTAAGTTTTCCGAAAAGTTATTTTCTAGAATTTTTCATAAAAGTTGATAAATGGAATTTTGATCCATAGGAATTTTACTAGACGGACTTATGCACGTTCCTTGTGCACGGGTTTTCTTCAGATTGAATTATAGGAGCGTTATTCGGAGGTGAGTGATTCAACTATGTTTTGGAATGATTTCTTGGCATGTATTCATGTTATGTTTGAATAGCATGTATTAATTCCTAGAGATATATTGTGTAGTTCATATTGGGCATTTATATTGATAAGTAGGCTCAATAGCACGGTGATATGTTTTAATTACCGCGAGCATGGTGATATGTATTTGAGCATGTTAAGTTGCTTATTTGGGTCAGAAGGAGCACGTGGTCACCGTGCCATTTTGTGGAGCCGATAGAGTGGCATTAAGGTCGCACGATTGTTTGTAGAATCGTGGGTCTTACCCTTTCGCGTGGACTTATTGGCGAGGAGTCGCGGATTGGGAATATGGACGGGCACGTGAGTCTCCGGCGACTAGTATGAATTGTAGAGATGTGAATGCGGACATGTTTATCATTCATGTACATATGTTGATTTATTCACTAAGCTTTAGCTTAAACAAATCGAAATATGTGTGGTTATTCAAATAACCATTTCAGGTGTTAATGCTGGCGAGGAATCGGTGAAGTGAGTACGTGGGTTGGGAGTTCGCTTGTGAGGCAACTTGAAGTATTAATCTTGTAGTTTTGGGATCCTCGAAATGTTGTAATAAGAATTTGGTTGTTTTAAACCATGTTTAATTTGGTATGTTAGGATGGATTGTAAACTGTTGTAATGGTTAGTAACATGTTGTAATTATGTTTGATAATGTTTTAATACAGCTAGAAATACTTTAGACTGAGTTTAGTTTGAGTTTGTTTCGAGTGGTTGATTTTTGGGGAAAGTTAGAAAGCTTTTAAACTTGAAATTCTGCAGATTGGGCTGCTGCCAGGGGAGCAGTCGACTGAGCAGTCGACTGAACCCCTGAGTCTGATAGCAACTGCTTCTTATTTTAACAAAAGCAGTCGACTGGACCCCCTCAGCAGTCGACTGGACCCCTAAGCAGTCGACTGAACCCCCAGTATCAGTCGACTGGAATTGACATTTAAATCCCTGCCTAACTCCGTCGACTGAGCAGTCGACTGAACCTCTGGTTTTAAAAGGTGTTTTGTTTTTCCGCTGCGTGTGTTCTTCAAACCTAATTTTTGGGAACGTTAATGAATTGGTTTAGCCTCGGTGGCGTGCCACGGGCTCCGGTTCCGCTATTGTGGGACCGGGCTGTGACAGGAGACCTTAAGGAAATTTTCAAGGCAACAAGAGAACTTGGGAAGCTGGGATATATTGCCAGAAACTGCACCGCCCCCAGAATGAATCGCAGGCCAGACATTGTCTGTCGCAATTACAACAAGGTAGGGCACTTAGGTAGGGATTGTAATGCACCTCGAGGAGGACACTATAGGGCCCCAGTTCAAGGAATCCAAGGACCCCTAGATCAGACTCAGGTAAATGTTATCATCCCAGTGGAATCAGGCTTTAATGCTGATGAGCAGCAATATTTGGGAGGTACACTTGTGCTCTTTCATAGTCAAGTTAAAGCTTTATTTGGTACTGGCACTGTATGTTCATTTATCGCTGTAAAGATTGTGCGTCAGTTGGGTTTAGAACCCCACACACTTGAGCCAGCACTTAATGCTGTGTTACCATTGGGAATGACTGTTAAGCTGGGTAAAGTATGTAAGGATTGTCCATTGACCTTGGGAGATAGAAATCTTCCAGCAGATTTGGTACCACTGTCAATGTCAGAGTTCGATCTTATCCTAGGGATGGATTGGCTGACTAAGTATGATGCTAATTTGGTTTGCCTTACCAAGACTATTGTGTTTCCGATACCTGGATGTCCGACGATTAGATTTCAGTGTCAGCTGAAGAGCGACATGTTTCTTACAAGTGGTTTAGCTACAATCGGTAGTACAAGTACGGAACCCACAATGGATCAGATTCCTACTGTACGAGATTTCATAGATGTGTTCTAGGATATTAAAGTACTTCCACCAAAAAGAAAAATAGAATTCTGTGTGGAGTTAGTACGTGGCACATTGCCAATGTCTAAGACTCCATATAGGATGGCACCAACTGAGATGTTGGAACTGAAGAAGAAGTTCAGGAACTTGAAGATTTAGGATTTGTTCATCCGAGTACGTCACATTGGGGAGCACTCGTGCTGTTTGTAAAGAAGAAGGAAGGGAAACTTCGACTCTGTATAGATTATAGGGAGTTGAACAAGGTAACGAATAAGAATAGATATCCACTTCCTCGGATAGATGATCTATTCGATCAATTGCAAGGATCAAGGATCTTTTCAAAGATCGACCTACATTCGGAATATCATCAACTATTGGTTTGACCAGAGGATGTAACAAAGACTGCGTTCAAAATGAGATACGGGCATTATGAGTTTCTAGTTATGCCTTTTGGATTGACAAATGCTCCAGAAGTATTCATGGACTTAATGAATAGAGCATTTAGACCAAATCTAGATCAATTTATTATAGTATTCATCGACGAAATCCTGAGCTACTCAAAGACAGAAGAGGATCACAAGGGACACTTACAGATTACTTTGCAGACACTTCGAGATAGTAAGTTGTATGCAAAGTTCAGTAAGTGTGAATTTTGGCTACAAGAGGTCAAATTCTTGGGACATGTTATATCTCAAGATGGTATCTCTGTAGACTCATCTAAGATCGATGTAGTCTTGAGTTGGAACAGACTGAACAATGCTACAGGGGTTAGGAGTTTTCTTGGCTTAGCAGGATATTATCAAAGATTTATCGAAGGATTTTCCAAGATAGTAGGACCATTGATTAATTTGACAAGGAAAGAGATGAAGTATGAATGGTCGGACAAGCATGAAGGTGCATTTCAGGAGTTAAAAAAAAGATTGACTTCTGCACCAATACTCGCGATACCTAAGATTGGAGACAGGTATATAATCTACAGTGATGCATCGCACCAAGGACATAGTTGTGTGCTTATGCAGGACGGGAATGTCATTGCATACGGATCAAGACAATTGAAGGTACATGAGAAGAATTATCCTACGCATGATCTAGAACTAGCAGCAATAGTGTTTGCATTAAAGATTTGGAGAGACTATCTCTATGGAGAAAAGTATGATCTATTTTTCGATTATAAGAGCTTGAAGTATCTGTTCTCTCAGAAGGAGTTGAACATGAGACAACGAAGATGGATGGAGTTACTCAAGGACTATGACTTTTCATTACAATACCATCTAGGTAAAGCAAATGTCGTAGCCGATGCTTTGAGTCGTAAAACTCGACTAGTGATCGCTACGTTATTAATTTGGGAATGGAAAGCATTGGAAGTGTTAGTTGAATTTGAGCTTCAGCCAGTGGAACCAATGGAAGGAAAACATTTTGGATGTCTCATGGTACAACCAACTTTGATCAGCCGTATCATAGAAGCGCAGTAGACAGCGGAAGATTTGAAGTTATGGTTCGCAAAGATGTCAGCGAAAGAATAAGAAGTCTGGAGTATCAGTACAGACGGAGCCTTACGATGTACAGGAAGACTCTGTGTACCTGACGAAGAAAATTTTCAGAAAGAAATATTGGATGAAACACATAAGTCACGGATAACGATTCATCCTGGAGGTACGAAGATGTACAAGGACTTGAAGAGGAATTTCTAGTGGGAAGGAATGAAGAGATAGTTAGCTGAGTATGTATCACAATGTCGTACTTGTAAACAAGTAAAGGTAGAACATTATAAACCACCTGAACTATTACAGCAATTACCGATTCCCCAATGGAAATGGGAACATATAACCATGGATTTCGTAGTAGGATTGCTGAAGTCACAGCAGAACTACGACACTATTTGGGTAATCGTGGATCGCCTTACAAAGATGGCACATTTTATCGCCTATAGTATGACATATCCAGTAGAGCATTTAAGCCGGATGTATCTTCAACACGTTGTATGGTTACACGGTGTACCTGTTTTTATTGTGTCAGATCGAGATTTGCGCTTTACTGCAGAATTCTGGAAGAGTCTCTAGACAGTGATGGGAACTACACTAAATTTGAGTTTAACCTCTCATCCATAGATTGTAGGGTAGACTGAACGAGTTAATCAAGTGATGGAGGATATGCTACGTGCTTGCGTTATAGATTTTGAGAGTTCTTGGGAGACGCACTTGCCGTTAATCGAGTTCGCCGACAACAACAGTTACTATACGAGTATAGGAATGGCACCGTTTGAAGCATTATATGAAAGACCTTGCCGATCGCCGTTATGTTGGGCTGAAGTCAGAGATACTCAACTTTTTGGGCCAGAGATGGTATGAGAAACAAATGAGAAGATTCAAGTCGTACATGAGAAGATGAAGACAGCACAGACCCGGCACAAGAGTTATGCTGACAAGCGATGCAAAGACTTAGAGTTTGCAATTGGAGATCACGTGCTACTCAAGGTTTCACATGTTCGAGTAATCATCAGATTTGGTCAGAAGAGAGGCAAGCTATCACCTCAATTCGTTGGACCATTCGAGATTCTAGAACATGTTGGAAAAGTTGCTTATCGCCTTGCATTGCCGCTGAAGATGTCAGGAGTGCACAACACATTCCACATCAGTATGCTGAGGAAATGTGCTCACAACCCAGCACATGAGATCAACTTTGAAGATATTGAAGTCAACGACAATGTTACATTCAATGAAGGACCGGTTTGCATTCTAGATCGAGGGATCAAGAAGCTCAGAAACAAGGAGATTTTGTTGGTGAAGATTCAGTGGAAGCTTCGTGATGAAGGAGAAGCTTCATGGGAGCTAGAGTCAGAGATGCGAGAGAAGTTTCTGTTTTTGTTTTAGACCCTGTTTGTTTTTATTTTGAGGACGAAATCCTTAATGAGTGGTGGATGATGTAATACCCTGTATTTTGATATATAAATAAGACCTGGTATTCGTTTCTATATACTTGTATAACCCTTATCTTCCCTTTGGTAAATTTTGTTTCTCAATCGATTGGCACTTTTTGGATACTAATCGATTGTCAGCTTTCCCAATCGATTGCTATTCTGCCGACCTGATTTCATTACGTGGCAATATACCAAACGATTTCCATCTTTTCCAATCGATTGCCTTCAAATATCTGTAACCAATCGATTTCCATAAGTTCCAATCGATTGGCATAAGCAGAGATAAGTTTTCTTCTTTGCCACGTGGTGTGACATGTGGCACTCTCAAATTCTATATATATGGGTTCATTTAGGCCTTGGATCTTTTTGGTTTGTTTTGGTTAAGAGAGAGAGATTGTATATCATATATATACACACAAACACATAATCATACATATATACACCCATACAAACACACACACATACACACACACACACACACACACTGCCCTTGGCAGCAGAGACAAGAGAAGAGAAGAGAAGAAGGAAGTAGAAAGAAGAAAGAAGAAATGAGAAGAGACAGAAAAGAGAGAGCTGGACAGAGAAGAGAGGGAGAGAGAGAGGAACCTTGAAGTTTTCAAGCACACACCAACCAAACACACTATAGGTGAGTCTTAACTCACTTGGAACCTTTATTTGACGTTTTTACAAGTTATTACAAGGATTTGATGTATTACATACGTTCATACGACGTTTATATATGCTATTTTATAATCTGTTGGAGAAGATGAAGTGCCAACCGATTGGCATGATTTCTAATCGATTGCCATCAGTCTAGTACCAATCGATTGGATAGATTCCCAATCGATTAGCATTATTTATAACCCAATGGATTGCTAAAGTTAGCAATTGATTGACATTGTTTTAGATCCAATCGATTGCCAGTTTCTTCAATCGATTGTTATGACTTTTATCCCAATCGATTGGACCCTTGTCCCAATCGATTGGCATTGGCAGAACATGGATTCCTTTACCTATGTATTATATAAGATGTTCGATTATTCGACTGTCGATTTGGACTTCCGTTATGGACTATGTGTTAGGAAGTGATAATGTGACACCAAAGAATAATGGGTATTTGATAAACGAAAGAATATGACGACATGGGTGACCTGTTGATTCTTGTTTGAGTTTAATATCTGTTTCTTTTAATCAGAGTAGTCAGGCCACATTAGAAATTGTCGTGTGTCGATGTTAGAATAGTACTTAGCTAGGTATGGTAAGTTCTGGGAAAGGTACGCGGACGGACGTTTGGTGATGATATGCTCTTAAAAGCGATGAGCTGTGCATATACTCTTAAAAGAGGTGAGCTGGACCAAGCAGTCCTAAGACAGACTAGATGATCTATGATATGCTCTTAAAAGTGGTGAGATGTGTAATATGCTCTTAAAAGCGGTGAGGTGGGATCACTAGTAGATGTCGTTGAGTCGTGGCAATAGATTGATATGACTTATTGGAAACGTTGTGTCCCTGTAATGCGGTGAGCTGTGCATATGTTCTTAAAAGCTGGGGACAGACTAACGTAGAGTCCATGACATGCTGTGAGCTGTGAATATGCTCTTAAAAGCGGTGGACGAAATGAGGGTGTATCCCTAGAGTTAAACGATTGAGTCTGTTCATTCAGTCAGAGTATGTTGAAGTATAGGTCTTCGAGTAACAAGACGACAAGGGTTGGTTAACGACATTGAATGAAGGAGAAAGATATTACTATAGTAGAATTTAACTTGTGTCTTAATACACTCGTTGTTTCTTCAGATAATTGGTATCTTGTTAGTTTATATTCACTCAGCTCTCAGTAAGCTTATGGCCTTTATGCCTGGACTTTCCCCATCCAGACTATCCTGTACCTTACTCTATAGGTGACGGAGTCTACAATACGGCTACTATTTGGGAGGCGAATACGTAGAGGATGGTCCCACTAATGACGCCTATCCCAGTGCAGATTACTACACTAATGTTTACACTCGCTGAAGATCCGGAGATAGTTATTAGTTTATCATTTCTGTTTTGATTGCTTTTTTATATTTTACTTGGGCATATGTTGCTTCCAAAGCTTATATACTTCCGCTGTAGCTCTATGGTTGTAATAACTCTGATGTTGGTGATATACTAAGTTTATTTTATATTACTGTGGGTTGTTCTTTCTGTTAACTAGAACTGCGTGGTGCGGATAATTAGTGACATTCACCAGTCATTTCCTATGGACCCAAAAAGGAAATTTATTTTTCTCTATTTTTTTTGCTCTGGGGCGTGACAAACACACATAGATGCACAACTCTAAACACAATCAGTTGTCCCTCTCTCTCCCTCTCTCTCTCTCTCTCTTCGGTTTCTCTCTCTAGCTTAATCATACACGAAGCTTGGGATTTAGCGTGTGGAAACAAAGAGGGTGTCTTTAGTAGGCATTCTCATGACCCATTCGAAGCATACGAGCGTACATGGAAGCACCAATGTGCAAGAATTCATAGGTGAAAACATCAGGCTCGTAACAACGCTGAAAAGATGACCCGTCATGTTCATTATGCAAGGTATGTCCTATACCCGACCCTTATGCTTGTATGATGCACATTTATAAAGAGAGAAGGAAAATTGTGCTAGCTAGATCAAAGCAAATATCTCACACCGCAATCATAGGATCAGCAGAGGAATCAGGTAACAAATTAATCTATAGAGACTAAACATTGTTATTCACCTATAAACTTTACAAAATTTGAATCCTTTCTAATTATTCTAATCTTGTTTTGCTCTCTTAAACAAATTTCAAGAGGAACTTGTAAATTAGGGCTTGAAGTACAATAAGAGAGAGACTACCGGGTGAAGATTGAAGAAAGCACCATACCACACTCATTACTAGTTCAACTTCTATATGATACGCTTACTCTATATTGGGATGATACTTTACAAGAAAACAAATTTTAGGAGTATATAGAGAGATTTAACATCACTAGCTCAACTTCAAATTACTTTCGTTACTCTTGTGTGATTATGGTTGGAAAGAGAACACTCTCCCATGAGAGTACATTAGTGGAGGTGCTTCAAATAATAAATATATGGCTATCATGCATTGATCCCGTCCCATTCTCTTCCTTGCTTCAGCTGAAGCTAGATCCCCTTTTTCAATTTGGGAATTTTCTGATTTAGATTTCTAGCTTTCTTGAATGATAGGGTGCATGTTTTATTATCAAAGTGTCATGCCCCAGCGTAGCTAAATAAGAAAAAAATTTCATTTCCGTTTTGGACCCGTAGGTCATGATAGGTGATGGATCGCTTGTCCTGTACTTAACTTAACATATACCAGTAAACAGAGTATATATAAAACAGCAGGGAAGATAAACATTATCCATATCCTTATCCTCATTACAACTTTATTAAAATTTAAAAACCGCCTTATTCAAACAACAGGGAAGATAAAATTTCCTTAAGGCACAAACCGCCTTATTCAAATTTAAAAACATTATCCATATCCTTATTACAACTTTATTAAAACATGAGAAACATCTCCAAGGGCCTCTCCTTTCTAACTAGCATAATCATAGCGCCCTGCATAATCATCTCCTGAACATTTTGGGTGTCCAAGATAAAATAAAGTCATCAGCTAATGAAAGCTGAGTGAGCATAATGAACATACAAGCAATGTATATAAAAGTATTTTAACAGTTATTATTATTTTTCAGAACCTTAGAGTACGGTTAATCCATTACTCCAGTCATCGCATAATAACAATTAATAAATGGTTTGAATAATGAATGTTAAGAACGTGCATGAACAAGCGAATCATCTCATCTTACTGACTCTTTTATCTCAATCACAAAATCTATCGACTAATTCGGTTCACCTAGAACCATCCAGCACAATGCCGTTAATTTAGAAGGTCTGTTGACATGTCTGCCGTATCTGAGGCGGCCTGGACTTACCTAGACATTCAAGGTTACAATAACCTGTGGAATACTCTAATTAATCTACCGAATCTGATGAGGCCTAGAATAATTTAAATCTACTACAAGACTGGTCTGTCGTGTCTGAGGTGGCATGGGCTCAACCCTCTTAATTAATCTGTCATTTTTTGAGGTGGCCTGGAATAATTAAGGCTATCACAAGACTCTGACTGGCCCGCCATATCTGAGGCGGTCTGGTCTCAATCCATTCTAATTAACATGCCGTATCGGGGTCAGCCTGGGATAATTAAGGTTACAACGCCCATGACATCCTCTCTTTAGAAACTTATATGTTGAACCACTGGACCCCTTCAACATGCCAACTCAACTATGCAAATGTGTAACTTATTCTCTTTCTAGTTACATAAAAGTATTCAGAGTGATCGTACGACTTATTCTCTCTTTTTTGCATATTTTCTCATAAAGGTAATAGACCAATATGATTTGTATCTCTTTCTCTTTACAAACTTATAAAAGTATCAGAGTGGTTTATACATGTGGTTAAGACCAACTTATTAATAATAACGACCCTCTTCTCATTTCCTTTATCAAGAAAATAGGTAGTAACATACAATTATTAGAACGGAAGGTACAGCAGCTTAAAGCATACTTTTCATAATTTTTTATAATGGTATCAGAGCTATTTATACATATTCCATAATATGGTATCAGAGTGATTTAACCTTGTCTTTTTACATTTCCTCTTTACTTGTATCAGAACGATTTATACACAACTTCTTATAGTAGAGGGTACAACTGTGTTAAGCAGCAAACATATTCTTCCTAAAGCTACTGTTAAAGAAACAGATCATTCTACCATAGAGGGGCATGACCGGTCATGGTCATTCAGCGTGACCTGTCATGGTCTTTAAGCGTGACCGGTCATGGTCTTCTTCAACCTCAGGATTGCACCGTTGTGGAGCAAAATACGAGTTTTACAAATTTAAATGATGCAACAAGTATAATATACCATTCTCTTTGTTTTTCTTTGTAGATTACGAATATATAGGTCTTAAGTCTCAATTATTAACGTAGCTCTACTTATACGTGAAAATTCGAGAGTCGCCAAAACTTCGCTTTAACCGTACATCGCAACCGTTATGAATTAACGTCTAATGTTTGAAACAGAGCTTACTGGGGTTGTAATCTTTCATTCCCAATTTACAGAAATGATTTTCGTTAAGCTTTGAGAGACCACCATTTTTGAAGCTCAAAAACTATATATACAATATATACCCATATTTGATATACTTGGTGTGTGTGTAATGACTAATTGTATATTATTTGTGAGTTTAAGAGACTCACTAGTCTTTATATTGAGCTACTCGTCTCACCTAAGAATTCTAAAAATCGTAATATAAAACTCTAAGCTTCAACCATGGCTGTAGAGCTTTGGCTTCTCACTGTGGTGTTCTATTCTATATTTCTTTCTTTTAACTACCGGATCATATGAATGTATGTGTGTGTGTACATCCGAGAAAGAGAGAAAAATGGAGAAAGAGAGAGTAATGCTTAAGCTTGCTTTTGTGTTTTGTGAATGTAAGTTGTTCTGCGAAATGTGTTGTGATATATAAGCAAAGTGAAATGGTGCGCAAGTGCAAGTGTGAACACAAGTAATGGAATTAGTTTGGGTTTTCAAGTTGCAAACTTATCATTGCCTTGCATTATTGTCGAGAATACTGAAAATTGTTTATGAACTGACTGCAATCAGTCATGCCAATAATACAGTTAGTCCATTTAAATCAGTTATGTTCAGGTAGGTTGGTCTACTATATAGGTCCGGGTAGTCTAGGGAAATACCCCAACATAATATTAGGGACCAAAAATATAGGCGATGTGATTAATATTTTATTAACAGTTTTTAATCCCAAATCGTAAGGTAACTTAGGGGCACAGTCTTAAGCATAATAATACTAATTAAAATTACTAAGAGTCACAAAATAAAAGGTAATGTACTAACAACCAATAATATCACTACAAATTATTTATGGAAATAGTCTCACGATTAAAATTAGTGCAAGGTAGTAAAATAAAATTGGCATTGTATTAACAATTAATAACATAGTTATTATTTATTCAAACAAATAATACTACAACTAGAATTAATACAAAGTATGATGAGAGCTGATATTTGCCTAATATTAGCTCGATAAAGAGTGAAAATTGACTGGATTTGACCCCATTTCTCTAGTGTTACCTGCACTTGTGTTTTAATTCGTTTCTTTACACAATAATCTATTTCCGTGGTATATTGTTGTGCTTAGCCTTCTAGAATGCAGGTTCTGAAGTTGGAATGAGTAACAGGTTGAAAGGAATAAATCAAGAAATATGTAGATGAAGTCTTGGTACCAATCGATTGACATTATATTAATCGATTGACTTCTTTTCATGATCAATCGATTGACATTTTGACCAATCGATTGAATTTTTTACCAATCGATTGATACTCTTGTCAATCGATTGATTAAAACTGGAACCAATCTGCGTTAATGGTGCAAGATTTCAGCAATCAGGACGACGACCAGCCGTTATGGAATGAACCTGGACACCTTCAGCTCGTGGATTTAACACTATATATAGAGGAGAGTAAAAAGGGTCGGGGGTTGGCTCATTTTGTATTTGTTTTGTAGGATTTTACCATTGTTGTTAGTTTTAAGCAAGTTCAAGTCAGAGGATCCTATAATTTGATTTTAGCCTAAAGCTCAGGTTATTCTTTTGTTGTTTGCTGCTTGAGAAATTATTTGATTACGAATTTCATTACAGTTTTAGTTGGTTTTTGATAAGTCTAATATTTCAAATTTAATCCATGTCTCTATGTAATGTAATTTCTCAATTTGTTTCCATTCACGATGTGCAAAATATGCTAGCTTAGAGTTCTGGTTGGGAATAATGTGAAGAAACATTGTTCCCAGCCCACTGCCATGATTCTGTTTAAGAATCAGTGTCAATCGATTGGAAGCAGAACCCAATCGATTGACATTAGATTCCAAGTCAATCGATTAATTATATGTCAATCGATTGGAAGTCATTTCATGTCAATCGATTGACATTAATATCAATCGATTGATATGTAAATGACTTGGGTTGACTCCTTTCTGTATTACAGTAACTTTTATTTCAGAAATTAAGTCCAAATTGATCTTTATAAGTTCAAATTGCAATCTGATTTTGAAATATAAGCTCTTTTGATTAATTAATTCAATGAACGCTTATGACAAACAAAGTACTAAAATAAAAGCTGACAGTTTATTTATTATTAGGGAAGCGAAAATACAGGTTGCTACATAAAGATCGGATATTTGGACTGCCGTTCCACTTTCATTCAATTCAGTAAGGGCATTGAGTTAACTATGCAGATCAGTCATTGTTTTTTTCCCCCAAGTTTCTTTTTTCATTTTTTTTTAAATTTCTGTTGTGCTGGGAAATGGGAATATGAGCGTGAGATTTATTTTTCTTTAGTATATAGTTGAGTTTTGAGTGCTACGGATGATTTTTCAGTCTTATGAGCCATTTTCGTTATTTCATTAGCCAAAAAAATAAGTTTTTTTACTATCTCTTAATGATACATGGGGAATTAGATCGCTTAACTTCAAAATACAGAGGATTTCCATTGCTATAATATTATTCTTTACTATTTCTCAAGGATACACGAGGATTTAGATCATGTAATTAACTTCCAAATGCAGAGGATTATCTTTGCTATAAGAATAATGCTAGATGTACAAACAAAATGCACAACTAAATGCACAACCTGCTTAAAATTGTTGGACCTCGTGCCGAAAAAGCTGTACACCTTTTTTTTTTGTCTTTTTGTGTGTACAGACTTTTCAGTACGAGGTCTAACATATTTAAGCAGGTTGTGCATTTAGTTGTGCATTTTGTTTGTGCATCTAGCACTATTCTTGCTATAATATTATTGGACTCAGGATGCTTTTTAGTACAATATATCTCAAACACACCTTGGTCTATGCACGCATTCACACATTATAGGTGAACTATATACTTACGTTTGGTACTTAACCTTGACCTTTAGGGTTTTTTGGAAGGCAACTGAACATGTTTCCGGTATTCTCCAAGTGCCCACAAAGAGAAAATGTTCCTATAGTGAGGATAATGCAGCATACAATTCTTGAAGAAGACTCCAGAAATTTCCTGTATGGTAATTGCATCTTTAGAATTTCATTTTTAAAAAAATGACTTAAAAGAAGAAACTCTCAAGAGCAGACTTAAAACATTTTGACATTTCCCAAAAATGCTTAATATCAAATCAAATTACCTGTTGTGGAAAATCACCGTCATCCAACTGTGCGTTAATCAATAACTTAGCTCCTCTATGTAACGGTGTTGGATCTCTCTCAGCCTAAGTAATTAGAAAAAGGTAAAAGAGATCAAGAATTGGTTTATGGAATTAAGATTATACAAGTAGCAATTTCTTAATTAGTTTATCCTAAAAAACTAGAAGATACTAATACTAACCTGTCCACCATAAATTAAACCTAGCATAGCCCATGATGTTTGTACCAAATTTGTTTGATTGCCTTCCAACGGTGTATATTTCTGTTTCATACAAACATGTAAAGTACGTCTAGAGAAAAATAATCAAATTAGTATTGACATAGAGCTCAGGTAGTTAACTAACCATGCTGGGGCATGATTCAAGATCCTCTCCCCAACCGCCTTCTTCATTTTGTGTCGAAAGCAAAAATTGGACGGCTTTGCGAACTGCTGGGCTGTTGTTGTATGTTTTCTCAGCAGCAGCCAGCCCTCCTAGCGCAAAAAATGTGCCGTAGATGAAGCAAATTCCCCAGAATCCATACCTACAAAATATCGTCTTATATATTTAAGTTATATTGCAGAGCTCTTACACACACACACACACACACACACACACACACACACACACATATTTGTGTATATTCCTACTTACCATGAACCATCTGGCTGTTGTTTCTCTTCAATATAACCTAATGCTTTTGCTACCGAAACCTCTATTTCTTTCTCCCGGTGACCCGGATGTAATCGCTTGAACAAGAGAAGGGCTTGGATTATAGCACCAGTATTTTCAACATGCCTGAACCACCAAAAATGGCCATTGTGAATTGATGATTCATGGTAGAGAGGTTTTGTAGTGATAATGAAATAGGAGAAGTATGAAAAGAACTTACTCTTTCTCAACAACAATGTCGGCAAAAATCTCTGATGGATTCAACACCTGAGAAAATTTGAAAAAAATGATATGTTATAGGGCTTGTTTGGGAAAAATTTGGAATCAAAGCACAGGTACAATAGTGCAAGCCATTGAATATTCCCTTCCCCCCACCACAAAGGAAAGGGAAAAAAATCAGATTACCTGTAGGTATTGTTGTGGAATTGGTGGCTCCCAAACTGCAAAACCACCACTTAAAGGACTCTAGATGAAAGAAAAAACTTAAAATAAGTGTCAAATATCTGCAACAAGAAAAGTCTCATAACTTGATTTTCAATGTGAAAAAATGAAGGATGGTATGTATTTCTTACTTGTATGTAGAGAAGAGAATCCACTGCCTCATACAATCGCTCCACCGGAGGTTTCTCTCCAGCAATTTCTTGGGGCATTTGTCCCAATAACAGTAGGCACTACGGAAGGAAATGAGTATTTGGTTAATATTAACATCTTATTTCTTAATTTCTTGTAATTTTACAGTATGATTATACGGAAATGTAGAAGCACAAATCACCTTCAATGCCTCGGCTGTGCTGTCTGATATAGGCCAACCTTGATCTTGATCCGAAAAAGTCCACCCTCCTTTAGTAAAGTGACGATACATAGCCTTGTAATCCCCTTTTGGATTTTCTTTAACCTACAGATAGAGTAAAAAAATGGACATAATTATTGGAAATATAAATTGTTAAATTAAGTGTCAAGAAAATCATGTTCTTGGAATGGGTAGCAACCTGTGATTCTTTCAAATAAAAGTGTGCTTTTCTAAGAGAATCTCCATATTCATCAACCATATTACTTGCGATAATTGCTTGGGTTGCAAAAACACTGTCCCAATTCTGACTACCAAAACTCTGCAATTGAATAAACATGTTCAAAATTAGTCCTCCACCGTGCCCGACCCCAAAATTTGACAAAGTTGTAGCTTACTGTAAGCTCATAATACAGACCTGTACTTTCATTCCATCCTCAGCGAGCCATAAGAAATCAGGAACTCTGGCAAGGTGGTACTTGAACTCGTCACAGTTTGGGTTATGTGCATAGAAAGCCATCATTGATAAACTCTACATAGAAGACATTATTAGAACTATTTTTTGCAATCAACAACCTGAAGTATTTGGATTAACTGAAAAATGATGCAAAAAAAGTGGAAAAGGTATTTGGGACAAAATCGAATGGGCCCAAAACGCATAGAAGAGCCCATGATTGATAAGAAACGATGTGGGGGGAGCAAAAATGCCTTTATCTAGGCCTCTAAAATATTCTTTTTTCCTGTGCGAAAATGCCTTTATCTAGGCATCTTTAATATCTAAGGTATGTAAAAGTTTTAAAAGTTTAGCTATATTGATAAAATGAAATTTTCAAATTCAGAGAATTGTTTATTTTTCTAGATGGATTGCGAGATTTCAATCGAGATATATAAGTTGTCCTAGGAAATGTAATTATGTAGATTTAATTTTGTTTGTTCAACTAACCTTTTCGACACATCCTATGGTAATGTATCTGGTCTCCTCTGCTTCATAGCGCATGTATTTGATTGCTTTGACAAGAGCTTTCTCTCTGATCTTGTTACATGGCCATCGGGTCATAACTGGCTCGCTAAAGTAGTGAAGAGTATTCCATAGTAGATCTTGTACAAAGGTATGTGGGTAGTAAACATCGTCCTGCAATTTATATATGTAGTTTCCTTCATTAAACTTGGACATGTTCATGAACGGACTTCCATTTAAAACACTGTATTAATAGTTCAAAAACAAGAAATTCTTCCCTGAATTAGATGAATTTCACTAACCGGACAACAGTCGTGTCGTGCTTTGTTCCAGAGTATCTCATCATATGGTTTGGTGTGAATTTCTTGTCTCAATGATTTAACAAGATCAGTGATTGGTCCATGATATTTTTTCCCATACAAGTACGACATTGCCATGTAAGTTGTGCGGCAGTAACACCACATTTTTGCTACATTGCACAAGTAGAGAGATATAGAGAGTGAGAAATTCAGACCAAAACAACGAAAAATAATAGATATTTTACCTGGATGAAAAGGAAAAATTGAAGGGAAAAGCCAGAACTCTGGGGACAATGGGTTGCAGCCTGCCCACTCATACACTCCAAGAACCTACAGAAAAGAAATTCGAAGGAATTCAAAAGACCGTTTGAGAGTAGTTTCCATCATCACCTTCTAGTTTGTTGTTTAATTACTCTATTTGGCTATTAGAGAAAATAGAGTGTTGGACAATTTTTAAGCCCCTTTTCTTTCCTAGACTAGAAGCCAAACAGAATGTGTTAGAGTTTCCAACTCAAGTTGCACTTTTGAAGAAGAAAGGAATTCTTTTTATAATACTGGGAACATAGTTTTCTAATTTTCTTGAACTTTTTTTTGGAAAGAAACGAGTCGATGAGTTTGTAACTTTATATGTGCGAAGGAATTCAAAGTGTATTTGGGAGTTTTTCATTATCATCTTCAAGTTTTGTTTAATTGCTATGTTTGGCAACAGAGAAGACAGAGGATATGAGAATTCTTATGCCCTTATCTTCCTAGAACCCAAACATTAAAATGATTTCCATCTTAATTTGCTTCTTTGAAGGAGTATGAAAATGACATTAAAAACTCAGTAAGAATTATTGTGATACATTGGAAAAAGTACTTTTCTTGAACTTTCTTGCCAATAAATTATTTGCTATTTGTTAATTTCATGAGAAATTATTTTGATACTACTTTGAAATTTACTTTTCTTACGAATTTTATAAACAATTTGAAGTTTTGTTAACTTTACCGAAAGATATGTCTTTCCCCATGAGGGTATCCCGGTGGCACCACCATGATCAAGTATCCATTTTCGGGCTCTTGCAATCACTCCATTTCCATCGTCAGGTCCTTCACCGAGCAAACGCAATGCAATGTAGCTAAGCACGGAGCCAATCATGGTGCTGTGGCCTTCTATGTAGAATCCCCATCCTCCATCATCATTCTCCATTAAAAAAAAGCACATTGATTGTACTAAGATTAGATCATTGACTAACATTTTTTATCTAGAAAAGATTGATCAGAATGGGTTTTTGATTTGTACTTGATGAAGGTATATATAGCGGATCAGCTCCTTTTTGTGCTCTGGTGTTAGGACAGTGTTAATAGTTCCACTGATGTGTAGGATAATGAGCTGTAACAAAGGAAATAATGGACTCTTAGAATCACTTAAGTTACTATTTTAACCCCCAAAATAGTTTTTCTTAGAAAAACCAAATAGTTTTTTTTTTCCTTCGAAGATGCCTTTCTAACTAGTTTAAAGTACCAATTATTTCATTTTTCTTCTTTATGTCTCCAAACCAAACGGAGCCTAAATACTTGGTTTTTTCCCATCTAAGGAAAAGCTTACCAATGGAGGAGTGAAAAACATAGGACCAGAATTTTCAGCAGGCCAGTGGCCATCTTTGGCTTGGATTGCGCGATTTAATCGGACGGCTTTCCTCAAAGCAGTTGTAACCTTCTCATTAGTTAATTCTTCATCTTCACCAATTCTTACCGGTGGTATGCTCAGATCAATTCCACTTTCCTTCTTCAGCTGTAAATGGAAAAGATCAAAGTACTCAAATTAATGAGAAACAATTTCAATCTCCTCTTAATCCTTCCATTAATTGTACTATAACATACTTTCATACTACTGAGGCATGACAACAATTGGTGGGTCAAAGTTGTTCTGTGGTCTAGGAAAGAACTAATTTCTCAATAGTTTAGCTTTTGTGTTGCTACTTTTTGAGTTCTTAGGTTTCTGTTCCCGACTTAAAAAAAATTCTAAGAATTGTTTTTTTTTTTACTAAATGAACACAATATTTAAGAACTAAATCCTTGGTAGCCTAGTGGGAGGCAGACTAAGACTAGGGGTTGTTCTGGTCTTGTGTTCAAAACTCCGTATGGGTAAATATTAGTTATTTTTCCAGGGCCCTTTGGCCTCCCAAAGGGAGGTCGGGAGTCCGAAACTCCTAGGGGTCTTGTAAGCTAGTTGGAGGGATGGACTAGCTTGGTGTGGGTTCAGATCCTCCTGCGATTTGCCTCCTTGATTTACCTGTGCGTGTATAGTGGGGTTGGTGCACGTACCCGGGATTTGCCCCTTATTTTATCCTCATAAAAACGACAAAAGGTATCTGTCCCAAAGTCGTGGAGGACAGGCGGGAAGATTTGTTCCCATATTCCGAAAAAAAAGTTGGTTTTTCTGATAATGGAGAGAAAAGTGAGTTTTTATGTGCGAATGGAGAGAAAAGTGAGTTTTTCTAATAATGGAGAGAAAAGTGAGACTTGGCCATAACTGGATCCTATTTTTAGCTTCCCAAACAGGCCCTTGGTTCCATCCGTGTGCACATTGATATCGGAGGATCTATGGAGGGAGAAGGGCCCAGACTTTAAAAACAAGTTCAAATAAACCTAATTTGCTTACATATATGTACCTATAAAAATATATGCATACATACATATATGTACGTACGCACGTGTTTTTAGTATGTAATGGCAGAATTAGGAAGTTGCAGAAGGGGTTCAAGGACACCGCCTTTAAGGAAATTTTTTTGGATCTATTTATACATATATATAAGGGTAAATTACATAAACACACACTCAAATGATTACCGATGATGCTGTAAGGGAAATAGTTAGGTATAAGGATTGGGACTCATTGGAAATCGAAGGGGTTAATTCCGATTTTGGATCGTCTGAGTGGGAGATGGACAATGAGTTGAAACTTGGAAGTGGGCAATAATATTATGTTGGAGAGCAAAATTGAGGAGTCGAAGCTGAAGAAGTGGGAGAGAGGGAGGATAAAAGCATTAGATTTAATTCTTGATGGATGCGAGGATGATATTCACAGGCAGCAAAGTTGTAATCCCAAAGAGAAGAAATTCATCAAGCCCAAGAAAAGTAGGAAAGTTGTGTAGTCAATAAAAGAGGCATGTGAGCTATTAGAACCCCCGTGGGGGTTGGTTGTTTAAAGATATGCACTACAGTAGGAGAGGTAGTGCTCTGACTCTGCTCTCCGATCCAATAAACCCTCCACCCCATGAGACTCGAACTCGCAACCACCAACACGTGGGATGGAAGCCCTTATAACTGGACCATCCCTTGGTCTTATAGAATACACATCATTATCCTTAAAATCTTGTATTTTAATTTCCTCAACATTTAACTTTTGTGTTTACCTGCATACGCACTAGAAGGTCACCACATGGTCGAGCACGAGACCTTTTTGAAGCATTATTAAGCTTGTACTCCTCTCGGGCTCTCTCAACCTCTTCTCTCTCTTTCGGTGTACCAGCTTCCGGGTCGAACTCCCAAATTTGTCGACCCACAAAGTTGTTGGTGCTATACAACTGAGGTCCATGTCCTTCTGCAACCTTAAGCTTCCACATCAATTCTCTCCTAGTTAGCTTAGTTGCTCATAAAGTCTTTATTTAATCTCTGCATTTACACGAATCAAATTAGAACAGAAGTACATACAAATATAAAGGATTAATCAAACAATTATCGTTGTTAGCAGTTTAATTTTAGCACTCACTAATATTTTTAAATTTTTTTTTAAATAGCTTTCGGATGAATAACCTTTGCTATATCTGGAGTAGAAGTAACTTTGTTTTCGAAGTAAATCATTAACAATATACCATTAATAGTATACATTAGACACAGAGAGAAAACGAGAGGGATGATCTAGATGAGATAGAAACTTGATATAAACTTATTTTGTTGGTCATTGTACATGAAATACAATTTCTACTGATGCAGTAGAACGTCGAAATTGCGAGTAAAAAATACGCGGAACGTAACCTTCTTAGAAACTGCTTAATTATCATACAATAATGCCAGGAACCAGGGCCTAGGGTCTTGTTGATTCACACGAATACCACAAACAACAGAAGATAAATTGAGCGAAATCTCAATGAATGTTATTTATATAAAAAAGATGCTGAAATAGTCTCAAAACGGACTATTTCTAGGCTGCAAATCCTAAATTGCATAGAGGAATAAGGGTTAAATACATTTTACACTCTTGTCGTTTGTCACATGTGTCAGTTTAGTCCCTGTAATTTAGAAAGTGTCACTTTAGTCCTTGTAATTTCATAAATGTGTCAAATAAGTTCAATAAATCCTTTAGTAACGAATAATTTTGTCACTGAAAATAAAAAATTTAGAGTTTAATTTTCAAACGGCTTAGCCGTACTTAATGCCTTTAACAGTACCAAATGGGCAAACTCGACGTAGCCTTGTATGAGAGGAGCAGTAGCACTAATTCTCCAATCCTTGATAAAAATTACGTGGGACCCATTTTTGTGCTTCTCTATTCGTTTTTTGCTGTCCTTAATAAAGTAATGGGATAATCATATTTTAGTTAATATTTTGTATGAAATTTAAAAGTCAATTAATTATTTTTTAAAATTAATAAATATTAATTATAATTAAAGAAATTAAAAATTTGTCAATAAAATTAAAAAAAAATAATTTTGAGTAGTTATTTTGTGTTTTAGTTTACTTTAAGATTTCAATGTTATGAATTTGCACAAAACGTTGTGATGATTGCTCTCATCGGTGTGAAGAGTTACTATCAAAGCGTTGTGAAGAGTTTTTCGCAATATTTTGAAAAGTGGTACCTGATTTTGAAATGATTTGCACCCTACGTTCTGAAGGGCTGCTCCCAACGTTTCGCGGAGTTGATCCCGACTTTATAAAGAGTTGCTCCAAAACGTCATTTAAATTTGATTGACTTTTAAATTTTACAAAAAAGATATTAATATTTTTTTATTTTTGTAAAAGCAATAGATTTACTTTTAAATTCTATGCAAAAAATAAACTGAAAGTTAATTATCTTAAAGTAAATTCTACACTTATATATCAAGTGAATATATTTTTGCTCACCCTAAAATTACTCACCTTTTGCTCACCCTCCTCTCTAATTGGTTACTGCAGTGCACTGTGGCCTAGTATTAAATGAGAATTAATTAATAGTGTAAAATACTTGGGTCTATTGCATTTGCCAATATGAGAGAAGGGTGAGCATTTTGGAGTGAGCAAAACTACACTCATATCGAGTAGGACACGTATTGAGATAAGAAATAAAAGGATTTATACTCCATTAATTAAAAAATAAATAAAAAAATGAAATCAGCCTTCAAAGTCATAGTGAGGCCATAGAGAGAAAGACAAAATACATACATTGTTCTCATATCTTAATGCACCCATGTTATTTTTTTAGTTTAGTAAGCACACCCATATTGGTAAGAGCACCCAAATTTGAAGAAAAAAACAAAGACATAAAATAATACTTAAACTTGTATTGGCCGTGCTTGTTGCAGCTTTAAATCCGAACTTACCGGCTTCTATCTTTTATAAGCTTAAGTTGAACCAAATATGTTTTAGCTTACAAGTTATATTAAACTGAAAACAACTTAGAAATGGAAAATAAGTTGCTTTTTCAAAAGTAGATAGTTTAAATGCTTTGGATATTATAGCTTTGCAGCTTAATTAAAACAGCAACAAATGGGGCATTTTTATTTTTATTTTTTTTAAACCACGATTAGTTGGTAACCCCAGTTCAAGCACAATGAAGCTTCATTTTAGTGACAAAATAATGTAATAATATAATAATAAACAAAGTAGTTGACAAATTTTTTTTAAATTTTATTGATGAATTTTTAATTTTCTTTAATTATTATTAGTATTTTTTAATTTTAAAAAAGTAGTTGATTGACTTTTAATTTTCATATAAAATATTCACTGAAATGTAATTATCCCGTTACTTTGTTATGTTAAGGGACAGCAAGAACGAATAGACTAGCACAAGTGGTCTACCCTCACCTCTCCCATGTGGGAGGTGGGTTAGGGGGGATTTGGACTTGGGAATTTATTTCTCTCAGCCATCTATGGGAGGAAGTCCCTTTGAAGTGGGCCCGTGGCCCCCCTGGCTGTTTGCAGCTTGTCTGCAGTGTGTGTGTGTGGCGCCTGCGGGTGCTTTGACCATCAGCAAAAAAAAAAAGACTAGCACAAAAATGGGTCCCACACAAAAATGGGTCCCACGTAATTTTTATCAAGGATTGATGGATTAGTGCTGCTGCTTCTCCCATACAAGGGTACATGGAGTTTGCTCATTTGGTGTCGTTAAAGGCATTAAGTACGACTAAGTCGGCTAAAATTTAAATTCAAAATTTGTCATAAAAAGTGTTTGAGGGACTAAAAAGACATATTTATGAAATTATATTGATTAAAATAATATTTTTAAACTATATGGACTAAATTGACACATAGGGCAAACTATCTAGGAAGGTGTAAAATGTAATTAAGCGAAGAATAAAAAGTTTTTAGCAAAAAAAAAAAAAAAAAAAAAAAAAAAAAAGCGAAGAATAAAAAGTAGAAAAGTCCAGAAGTGCTGAAAAAAAATAGAAAACTGGCCTTAAAAGGGTTCAAATAGCTTTTTTGGGGCCTAAAATTTAATTGTGTCGTTGGATTCATGTATTAGCTTTTGGGAAATATATTATGGTTATTTTAATAGAATGGGTCAGAAGTGACCCTTTCGTCCTTTCTATCAAGTCAAAGTCATGCGTGCTGCATCATCTACCTAAAAGGCGTAAGAAAGAATTGTATTGTATAAGAATGCAACTTTAAAAGATTTTGCAAATGAAGAGGATAACTTAATTACAAGTAATCCAAAATATATTCAGAAAGATGTTCTTCCAATTTTGCAAACACAACCTTTATATCCGTTGGCCGTTGCATAGTAATTCAAAATAACTAAATTAACTCTTTAAATCACTTTAAATAATTACACGAATACAAATGTCATCAAATAAGCTTCATTTCATAGTGAGAGTAACTGATTGTTTCATAAAATAATATAATAATCCTTAGCCTAAAAAAAAAAACATAAAAATAACATAATCTAATAATGTGTTAGTTTTACCCCCAAAAAACATAAAAAAATTCTGCGTTAGTTTATGAAGAATATGGTGCCATTATTAGAAGTACGGATGCTTGATTTAGATTTTTTGGTCATAAAATACGCTTCCTGTCATAGTGAGAGTAACTGATAGTTTCAGAAAAATAATGCTATGTTTTTTAAATTTTAATCCCAATTAATCTACATTTTAAATGATGTGGCAAATTAATTGGTCTATTGCATTTTAATTGGATGATGCTGAAGTGGTCCCATCATTATTACAGGTGATCTCACTATCACATCATTTGAGATGTGAATTTATAATTAGAATTTAGGAAGCATAGCATTACTCTTTCTTAAAATTAATCTAATTCTGTGTTAGTTTTAAGAAGAATATGATGCCATTATTAGAAGTATGGATGCTTGATTTAGAAATTTTTTGAAGTGAATCAGTTAATCTAAATACTTACAACATTTGTACCTATATGTGGTTGTGTACGCCGTTGGGGGAATGTTGCTTGCGACTTAAATCCATTCTTTCACTCAGGGGCAGACGGGATTTGATGTTAGTTGGGGGCACACACTTGCATAGAGTTCACCGGTTGCGCCCCAGTTCTATAAGTTTTTGGTTTTAAAAATTATGTGGTTAAAACACATGGTGGGTTTTTGGTTTTAAAAATTTGTGGTTTCACATATGATGGGATGGGGGTTAAAACATAATTATATAATGATACACTAAAATCTAACCTAATTATACAATGATACACTAATCTCTCCACAACTCTTTCAAAATAAATTGTGTCCATATGCTTAATTTCTTCTTCTTTTTTTTTTTTTATTTTTTATAAATGTGTATATATATATATATATATTTAGTTTTGACTTATAAAACAAAGAATTCTTAGTATGTGGAAATGAATATTTACAAGGCTTAAGGCTTTGTTTCGTTCTTGGATTTAGTGGGAGAAAAGAAGAATAAAAAATACCGTAGAGGAAAAAAAATTTTGAATAAGCAAAACGATGAGGGAAATAGAAAAGAAAATAGAATAAGTTGAGAATTAAATTAAACATTTTGAATGTTGAGAGTCATTTCTTTTGCTTTATTCATATTTTACAATTATACTTTAAAAAATTTAGATTTCAATGTTATTTAAGCATGACAAAAAACACCAAGAGACTAGTTTTCTTTATTCTTTTCCTTTCCCTTTTCTTTTCCTGCAATGAGCAAAATAGGGCTGAATACTCGAGGCTAAACGAGTACTTCAAATGTTTATTTGAGTGAAAATTAGAAAATTTTTAAGGGCAAAAGTGAGATTTTTGAGTTAGAAAAGGAAAATTAAAAAACTTGAAAGGGGCATATATGCATACAATATAAAATCTATAAGGTAAAAAAACTAAATTCAAAAATTGAGGGGGCACGTGCCTCAGCTGTGCCCCACATGCCTTAGCCCCTGTTCTTTGTTGGTGGGTTCAATTAACTAAGAGAAGACAGAGAAGAATAACGAGAAAATATAAAATGTTATTTCTGATGATGTTTTATTATCGGCCAATAATATTTCATTGTTCAAACATATGTCTAAGATCATAAAAAGATAGTTAAACGTAAATATCATATCTATGTGTATTAGTGACGTAATACAAATGAAGTGATATTACCATTATATAGAATATGTAGGACTCGCATACAATTGGAGTTAGGGTAAACTAAAATCCAGTCAACGTTTGTGTATCAATACACATGTTTTTAAAATGGAAAAAAAAAATTTAATAAAAAAAATATCACCTTAAAGTGAAAAATAAAAAATACATCAACAAAATCAAAAAGAACATCAACTTTTTATTTCTTAATTAATTTATAAATTTTTAATTTCAGATAACACAAAACAATATATATAACTTAGATTCAGAAATCTAGTTTAAGGGACAACTCCAGACAAATTTATAATGAGTAATATTTGGAGAACTAACAGATTCTACTAACATTTCTAGTGAACTCTATCTCTCTCTTAGTGGCACACTAGAAGAGAGATAGAGTGTGTTAGTAAGTGTTAGTGAAATTTGTTTGTACCCCTAACATTATCCAACTTATAATATATTTTCTAAAAAAATTAAGTGGCATTTCTATGTACGTAAAGTATATCTATAAACTATACTATTAAAAATAGACGGCGTCTTTTCAAATCTATGGAGAAACTCACCCCGGAATCCATCCTTAGCATTCTTTATTCCTTAACCTTTGCACAACATTATGTCTACATATGATGAGAAAGGGAAATATTTGGTACACACATTTTTTGACACAGCAAATATTTCCCTTCTTGTGTGTCAAAAAGTGTGTCAAAAAATGTGTATGTAACACTACTCGATGAGAAGGGAAATATTTGGTACACACACTTTTTCCCTTCTTATCGAGTAGTGTTACATACACACTTTTTGACACACTATACTTTAAACACATGTAATATACAAAGAGAGAGCGCACCTTTGGTTTATAGCAAAAAAGGAAGTATGGAAAAGATAGTTCATATGTTTGGTAATGTGGAGGATAGAGCAGCACTACATATATTATATTACGGAGTATATTATATACTTGTATATAAAAATAGAGACTTCAATATAATATAATTTAAAAAGGCTGCTTGGTTGCAGCTTTCTGGGTGCCTAATCGCGCGATTTGGGTATAGCCCAAGCTTTTAGTGGTATTTCTGCACTTTGCGTGGTTGGTTCCAAACTCCAATGAGAGCATTTCCTTGAGAATTACCCTTTTATATTTTTACAATAATTAAGAATCTGTACGAGGTTTGGTTAGGTTAATGTCCTGGATAAGTTTATTGTGAGAAGCTTCTCACATGAGAATGCGAGTTTTAACCGTTAGATGAGCATCTGACCATAAATTCTCAAGAATTTAAAAATGCATTTATTGTCAGATACTCATCCAACGGTTAAAATCCGTCTTCTCATATGAAAAGCTGCTAGCTATAGGCTTGCCCAAATGTCTTTAGTTTGCCTCCAATTAAGAGCCATGTGTCAATCGTCCAGACAATATATGTCAAATCAAAATTCTCATAGTTTTTGTGTTCAATGTGTCGTATATATTTAGTCAAGTATTACATTACTAATTAACATAGAAATAATAGTACCAACTACAATTAGTAGTATAATTATATGGAGTATTTCTCACTCTCTCTCTCTCTCTCTATAAATATATATGTATATTCTTCCATCGTGCAGCACACAGCCTAATCGCGTACTTACATACAGAAGAGCATGTTATGACCTCTTTTTCAAAAATGAGTAATACTTCGTACACACCTAAACTCACAGTTTTTGGGACACAATCTAATAAATGTTCTTATCTCTCTCCTATTCATTGATATCACATGAGAGAGATGGATATATATTTATTGAATTGTGTCTCAAAAGTTGTGTTTGGGTATGTCCCAAGTATTATCTTTCAAAAATATACCTACACACAATTAATAGATATATATATATATATATATTTTTTTTTTTTCTCACTTGTTTTCCAGTTTCCACCTATAGTATGATTTTGTTATTGCTTCCACAATTCCACTAACCTCCCCACTAGCAAAAATTTCTTAACTAATATTTGAAACAATTAAGAATAATAAGACCGAGAGTTTGATAAGTATAGACATAATAATAAATGTGTCTTCTAGTTATAAGTTCAAATTTAAGAACTTGTTTGGTTTGAGGTCTCTGTTCAAAAATATCCCATTAAAAGGTTATTTTCGTATTTTTTAGGTTCAAAATACCCCTCAAACTAAAAAATATCGAGAAGCGTATCTCCTAATAAAAATCTTCCATATAAAATTCAAATAGCAAAAATGGATATTTTTCTTAGAATTTTGCAAAAGTTTTGGGCTTGTTTCTTAATCTTCTTCCTCATTTTTCAAATCCGTAACCCTCCATTGCTATTCACCTTCATTCTAGAGAAAAACAATAGAGCATCTAAGAAACATTGATGAGGAAATTCTAGAAAAAAAAGTTATGAAATTTTACAAAACATGATTTGTGAATTTCATAAACGAAGTTTTGATAAAATTAAGGCTTAATTACAAAATTTACCCATGATGTTTGGTCCCTAACTAATTTTAGTCCCTGTAGTTTTAATTGTATCAATTTAATCCTAGAAATTTTTAAATAGAAGCAATATCGTCCAAATGTCCCATTCTGTCTGTAAATTTGACAGAATTCACCCACTGTTGTGCATAATTACTCTGATAAGCGGGTGGGGAGATTGGAAGTGTTCTATTTTTGCCCTTTAAAAGCGTGATAGTGCATATCATGCAAGTAAATTCCGTCAAATTTTCTCACAGAATTGGACATTTGGACAACATTGCTTCATTTAAAAATTTCAGTGACTAAATTGATACAATTGAGACTACAAGGACTAAAAAGAGATAGGGATCAAACTTTAGGGGTATATTTATGTTTAAGCCTAACATTAACAAACCATGAACTTTAGAAATTTGAAGATATATATTAAGAACAGAACATCTAATTAGTAAAGAATGTTGATCAATTTATGCAAATGTTATGAAATTTCACAAAATACATTTTTTGAGAATTTCATATAAGAAAGTTTTTGAGAAAATTAACAAATGGTTAACTCGAGAAATTTGATATAAATTAATGGACCAAACAATACTTTTTTAAAAAAATGGACTGGTGAGCTAGTCTCAGCCCTCAACCCATGATTTAAACACAGGCTGCAGGCAAAACTATAAGTTTGAAAAATTCTTGGAAAAAATTGTTCTAGTAGTGTTGTGAAACTTTACAGATCAGTAGTTCTAAGAAATTTCTTCTCTAAACAAACTTTACATATTGAAGATGGAAATCTATCCAAACCACACTAAATCAGCGAACACAGAAGAAACCTCGACAGTACTGACTCAAAAACAAAAATAACAACTTTAGGAATAAAAGAAAACAATTGCTTACATGATCAATGAAGAACCCTAGGGACCAAGAGATGAAAATTCGATGCTTCCAATAGCAGTGGATATCTTTGAAATCATGAACTACACTGAACTGCACGAGTCTGCCATGATTGGATACCTGAAGTACAATCTTCGTACGTCCCTGATTGGTCAGCAATTTATTTATTTAAAACTCTGTGTATTAATGTGATAATATATAACATCATATTTGAATTGCAATCTAAAAATAGTGATTTAAGAGATATCATGTGTACTTATCTTTCAAGCAATCAAGGAGTATATTTGTCGTGAAGATTTTCTAAAAATTTGTGTGAGTGATGTCTACTTATGAAAGTGCATTTTATTAATGAAGGACTATTTAATATGGGAAAGAAATCTCTGCGTCCTTTCAGTACTTAATTTTCAGTTTTATCAAAGTACGGAAATAGGCATTTTATTAATGATAACTCGTACAAGCGTAAAATGGGAATGAAAGGAGACACATATCAGGTAGTGAAGGCATGGGTGAGCAATGGTGAATCAAATTTGGGTAAGCAAAAGTGTTCTCGGCTACTTAATGGAAAAGTAATCTTTAGAACATTTAATCACATAAGTCCATGAATTGGGATTTTTGGACAAAATTTTCATCATAAAAATGATAGATTATGGATCCGTTTGATAAAACTGAAAATTAAGTACTGAATTTTAAGTACTAAATTTTTTTTAAAGTACTGAAAATTGAAGTACTGAAAATTTTATCATCTCAAAACAGTGTTTCAAGTATTGAAATATATTGCATTCAGTGATAATTTGTAGTGGAAATTTTCCACTTAAAGTTCTCAGTAGATTTTTGGCTACTTTTTTTTTTAATTAAATGGTACATTTTCATATACACTGAAATAAAATAAGCCTTGAAAGTTTGTATTTTCAGCACTTAATTATGTTATCAAACACACCTTATGTGATTTATTTTATAAAATAGTATTAATTTGAGATATGGTGGAAAATTATTTGTTTATGCCATGCAATAGTGAACCATATTTACTCTGTAAGAGGTTCATACCAAGCGGGCCTAGCCCAATTGGTGTGACCCCTTCTCCTTAGTGGGAAGGGTAGGGTTCGAATTCATTTAGAGGGATTCTTTTGTTTGCCCTCTATTTGTTTTTCAGTTGGAATATATAAGTAGTACTTATGGGGCTTTGTTGTGGGTCATTTGAGGATTGGGTTAGGATGAATAAGTGTGTATATCCTGCCACAATCTAAATAAATATAAAAAATAAAAAATAAAATTAAAAATTTAAGAGATTCATTAAACCAGGAAAGTAGTGAAAAGTATGTTTTGAGAGAGAGAGAGAGAGTGTACGTACCTGACTCCCGAGGTCGTGAGGTGAAAAAGAGAGATGTTAAAAAAGAACTTGAAATGGTAATGGTGGATTGAGTAAAGAGAACAACACTACTTATATACTAAGTACCTCTCAGTATAGGGTAATGTTATGTGGTTATAAAATGTACACATAAAAATTTAGGACATTCATTTCGATTTACGTGCACACTTTATTTTCACCAATCATTAGTCCTCTACATGAATAATGTTATGTGCACATAACGCTTGAATATAAATAATTGGGTGATTCATTTCGGTGGAATTTGTGCCTGCATACATGAACCATTGAAATAAATGACCCATATCTTTATGTGCATACTTTATGTGCACATTTTATGTGCATCAATCATTACTCCTCTACATGGGTAATGCTATGTGCACATAAAGTGTGCCCATAAATATTTGGGCTATTCTTTTCAGTGGAATCCGTGCCTACATACATGGGACGCACCGAAACAAGTGGCCTAAATCTTTATGTACACATTTTATGTGTACCAATTAATCATTACTCCTTTACATGGATAATAATATGTGCACATAAAGTGTGCACATGAAAATTTGTGTCATTCATTTCGATGGAGCCCGTACCTGTATATATGGGACCCATCGAAATGAATTGGACATAAATTGTGCACATAGATCTGGGCCATTCATTTCGGTCGGTTCCATTTATGCAAGCACGAGCTCCACTGAAATGAATGACCCAGATCTGTATGTGCATATTTTATGTGCACTTAGCATTACCCATGTAGAGAAGTAATGATTGATGCACATAAAATGTGAACATAAAGTGTGTACAAAAAGATCTGAGCCATTTATTATGGTGGAGCCCGTAGCTGCATACATGAGACCCATGAAATTAATGGTCTAGATCTTATGTGCATATTTAACGTACACCTATCATCACTCTACATGGGTAAACCAAAATAAGAAATAAAAAAACTACCTTTATTTTCCAACTTCCAACTTGCTTATAAATATGCACGGGTGTATCGAATAATACTCAATTGGGAACAGAAGAAAGAACTTGTATAAAGTCCAAAGTTCATTGCTCTAATGCTATTGAATATTATTATAGCTTGTAGTACTTGATTGCTTTGTTAGTGTGGCGTTCACGCGGGGGAATTCACATGGACAATGTTATTATGAAGATTGTGTTTAACAATGAGTAAACAATATTCATAACTAGATCCATTTTCACCCACCATAAAAAAAATAAGATAAGCAACTTTTGACTGGTACAAAGAAAAGCCAAAGCCAAGTGTGTTTCCTGACTTTTTTACATTAGGAAAAGTATTACGAAGATTGTGTTTACATTAGAAAAGTTCCTAAATTCAAGAATCATCGCCATCAAGTAATAGTATATGTTTTTTTTTTATTGCAAGTTAGAACCATTTTGAAACTAGATGACTTAATCCATTTTAAGTCAATACAAGTTGATCCATTATAAACCTAGAAAACTTTAATCATCAAACGTTACCTACCATTAATGGCTAAACTTATCACCATTTATTTCTCATAAAAAAAATGGGATTTCATATGGTTGCCTTGATTACCTCGCTTTTGAAGTACCTTGTTTAACTGAAGGGCATTGTTATTATGAGAAGCTTGATCTATGCACAAGCACATATAATAATTATTAGATAAGTATTTGATCTCAAGATAATAAGTAAAAATATTATTAAATAAGGAAAATTAAAAATTAGACAATAATTTATTGACAATTTAAAAGTCAGTCATGTGTTTTTTGAAAAATAACAGAAAATCTATTTAAAGTATATAAATTATAAATCAATCAACTATTTTCCTAAAATGTCTAAACTGCCTCCCTCTCTCTTTCTCTCTCTCTCACTCTCCTTACATGGCCACCAACACCACCACCACCACCACCACCACCTGCCGCCGCCGCTACCACCACCACCACCACTTGTCACTGCCAACACCACCACCACCATTATCCTTAAAGGGCCACCACCACTACCAAACCCAACCCAAACCCCAACATCTCTCTCTCTCTCTCTCTCTCTCTCTCTCTCTCTCTCTCTCTCTCTCTCTCTCTCACTCTTTGATCTCCTCTCTCTCCTCACATGGCCACCAACTCTACCACCACCTGCCTCCATCACCTACCACCACCACCACTACCACCACCTGTCGCCGCCACCACCAAACCTCACCACCACCCTCAAAGGGCCACCACCAAACTCCAACCTCTCTCTCTCTCTCTCTCTCTCTCTCTCTCTCTCTCTCTCTCTCTTCCCTCTCTTTGATCTCCTCTTTATTTTCTCTCTCTCTCTCTCTCTCTCTCTCTCTCTAGGAGGAAGAAAAAGCCATAGATGGCCACCACCACCATTGACCGCTACCATTGTAGGAAAAAAAAAAGTTGCGGGTTTTGGAGCAACTGGCCAAACATAACCAACTCACCAAACGTTATTGGGAACAACTATCCAAATGTAAGGAACAACTCACCAAACGGTATCTGGAGCAACTCTCCAAACGTAAGGAGCAACTTTCCAAACGTAAGGAGCAACTCTCCAAATGTAAGGAGCAACTGTCCAAACGGTTTGGGGAGTTGCTCCCATTGCAGTTTTGTTAGTTGTTCCTGATGCCATTTGGTGAGTTGTTCCCAATAACGTTTGGTGAGTTGCTCCTTACGTTAGGAAATTTGTTCCCGATACTGTTTGGTGAGTTGCTCCTTATGTTTGGATAGTTGTTCCCAATAACGTTTGGTGAGTTGCTCCTTATGTTTGGCCAGTTACTCCAAAACCTGCATTTTTTTTTCCTCACAATGGCGGCAGTCAATGGTGGTGGTGGCCATCTATGGCTTTTTCTTCCTCCTAGAGAGAGAGAGAGAGAGAAACAGAGAGGAGTTCAAAGAGAGGGAAGAAAAAGAGAGAGAGAGAGAGGGAGAGAGAGAGGTTGGAGTATGGTGGTGGTGGTGGTGGCCCTTTGAGGATGGTATCAAGGTTTGGGTTGGGTTTGGTGGTGGTGGCAGCCCTTTAAGGGTAGTGGTGGTGGTGGTGGTGGTGGTGGGGGGTGACATGTGGTGGTGGTGGGGGTGGTAGCGGCTATAGGCGGCGACGACAGGTGGTGGCGGTAGATGGTGGTAGAGTTGGTGACCATGTGAGGAAAGTTAAGAGATCAAAGAGAGAGGGAGAGAGAGAGAGAGATGTTGGGGCTTGGAGGTGTTGGTGGCGGCAGGTGGTGGTGGTAGTGGTTGCCTTTTGAGGGTGGTGGTGGTGGTGGCGGCGGCAGGTGGTATTGGTGGCAGCGGCAGGTGGCGGTAGTGGCTGGTGAGAAGAGAGAGAATAGATCAAAGAGGGAGGGTTGTTTTGACATTTTACACAAAACTTGATGTGTATTTAATTTTTAAAAAGCACATGACTGACTCTTAAATTGTCAACAAATTGTTGTTTGATTTTTAATTCTCCAATTAAATAATTACTTATTCACAATCATGATGAAATTTGGACAATTCAATCCAAGAATTTGGTGTACTTGTGCATATAAGAAGCTTGTCATAATAGCATGACGGTACTCTGTCACGACCCATCCCACTACGCGTGGAAATAGGACACGTGGCACGCCACCAAGGCTCATCCAACACCAATATAATTTGTACGCAGCGGAAAGAACTTTAAAACAACCCTGGTATTTTAAAACTTTAGGAAACAATTCCCTCTGAGTTGGAAAAATCCATTGGAAATCAAAGTTACAAAAAGATTTTGCCCAATTGGAAAGTATTCACAAAATCCATTTGAAAATACAGAGGTCCAGTCGACTGCCCAGTCGACTGTAATAGGGTCCAGTCGACTGTGCCTGGCAGAACCTCAAACCCTAAATCCTCAACAGAGATCCAGTCGACTGCCCAGTCGACTGTGTTATGCAGAACCAGGATTTAACATTTCCCATCAGAGGTTCAGTCGACTTCTCAAGGGACCCAGTCGACTGCACAGGTTACTATTTTGATCAATAGCTAAAATCTACAGTGACTCAGTCGACTGATCAAGGGTCCAGTCGACTGCTTTTCTTCCTATTCACTTTCAGTGTCTCAATCCCACGAGGTCCAGTCGACTGATCCTCGGTCCAGTCGACTGCTCCCCTGCTGGGCAGCCTGAAATGGAATATTAACAACTCAAGCTTCTCCACACCAACCACAAACACAACCATAACTGATTTTCAACATTTAAAACATAGCTACAGACGTTCAATTACAAGATTACCATACTGTGAAACTAATCTATAGTTCTATTACAACACATTGCCAATTTACCAATCCTTACACCAGTTAGGATTTAAAATAAAACATATACAAGTGTGGTTCCCCGGCATTCCTCGGCCTCACTCATCGCGATTCTTCTTGTCTTTCTTCTTACCTGCAATGGAGTACATCTCCACTGCTCAGCTATATGCTGAGCGTACAATTCTAAATGTATGTCTATATGACAGTTCATGGTTTAAGCATCCAAAACACATAGAAATAGTCTCTAGGGTGAGTGGTACGCATTCATCCGGTTGATGCCGTAGGAGGCCCACCTCTCCTACGCATCTCGTACACTGGTTGGGCCTTCCTCCATACCAGGTACTGTTTACTGGTTGGGCCCACCTCCAATCCAGACACAACCACAATTTCAATTCCATCAAAATCACAATCAAATCCCAATCCTCAAGGTTCGAGGAGCTTACCCCGGATGAATTTGCACCAAACTCCCCTTTGACCCAAGTAGACACATAACATGCTCACATAAACAGTTATACGTGTTTTTTACATAATTTCACGTGCATAATTAACGGGCCTAATTAATACATGAATTTTGCCCGGATCCAAGGATATCAAAGTTGATGTTCAAAACATAAAATTCCATATATTTCATAGATCTAGAATTCATACCTCGTGCAATTCTCTTCAAACTTTGAAGGATCGTCTAGGGGGACTAATTAATCGTCAGATTCTGAATTTGGTACGATTCCTACAAGTTCTACCTGATTTTCCCCAAAAGTCTAGAATTAAGATTTTTACAAAACTTGGCCAAACACGGCCTAAGTAGTATCAAAACGTAGGTCTTACCTCCACGAATTCGAATATGAAATCTGGAGAAAATCTGACGGACGAAAGGTCGTCGATCGGCGTCGCAAAGCCCGTTGGCTCAATCTCCCTTCTCTCTCCTCTCTCTAGATATTTTGAAATGTTTGGATGAGAATGAATCTTATCCACCACTATTTATAGGCAAACTTTCTAGGAATTACGTTTACCTCCCCACGAGTTCCTCAAACTTCTAATTAGCTCTCGAAACTTCGCACACGTCCATTCTAATTAGCTCTCTAAATTTCAAAAGTTTTCGACTAGGTTTCGTTTGGTTCCAAAATAATGTCCGAAAATTATATTCTGTGGAATCTCTACACAACCTACCTTTTTAATTAACGTATCAGTCACGTTCTCACCACAGTTCTCAAAATGATATAAAACAATGTCGGAAATATCAGAAATTATACTACACAGGTATAATTCACTATTTATAAAATACCAGATAAAGTCAAATAACATTTAAATCATATAAATGTCATTTAGTCATGCTCATGCAATATGAACTGCCATGTTCCCGTGTCCTCACTGACACCTTACCGTTGACTCACAGTCAACCTCAACTCAAATTATTAATAACATTAATAATTCCACAATCTCAAGTTATTCATTTTCAAGATCATAAATTTCTGGAACGGGTGTGACAACTCTCCCCTCCAAAAAGGAAGTTTGTCCCCAAACTTTACCTCATGCGTCGAACAAGTACGGATACTCATTCCTCATGTCTTCCTCACATTCCCATGTAGCTTTTTCCACCGTGTGACTACGCCACAATACTTTTACCATCGGAATCGTCTTAGTTCTTAAGACTTGTTCCTTTCGATCTAGAATCTCGACCGGTTGTTCCGCATAAATCAAGTCTCTCTGAATCTGTAGCGGTTCAGGTACAATGATCTTACTCGTATCAGTCATACAACGTCTCAACATGGACATGTGAAACACGTTGTGCACATGTTCCAACTCTGATGACAAGGCCAAACGGTAAGCCACCGGCCCTACTCTCTCTAGAATCTCAAAAGGTCCTATAAATCTTGGATTGAGCTTTTCCCTCTTTCCAAATCGTACAATGCCTTTCGAAGGCGATACTCGCAAGTATACGAAATCTCCAACTTCAAAAGTCATCGGTCGTCGTTTAGAGTCCGCATAGCTTTTATATCAGCTCTGAGCTACCTTGAGTCGCTCTTGAATCAACTTCACCTTTTTAGTAGTCACCTGTATTAACTCAGGTCCTAATAACTTCCTTTCTCTAACCTCGGTCCAACAAACTGGTGATCGACACTTACGGCCATACAAAGCTTCATATGGTGCCATACCAATACTTGACTGAAATCCGTTGTTATACGCAAATTCAACTAACGGTAGATGTTTCTCCCAATCACTCCCAAAATCTAATACACAAAGTCACAACATATCCTCTAGCGTCTGAATCATACGCTCTGACTGTCCATCGGTCTGAGGATGAAATGCAGTACTGAAACTCAATTTTGTACCCATAGCTTTTTGTAAACTTCTCCAAAACCTTAACGTAAAACTACTATCACGATCTGATACAATCACAGCTGGAACCCTATGTAATCTTACAATCTCCCTCATATACAATTCTGCTAACTTGGACGGTTTAGTCGTCTTGATCGATAGAAAATGAGCTGACTTGGTTAGTCGATCAACTATAACCCAATTCTTATCATTCTTGTTGAATGATCGCGGAAATCCTGAAACAAAATCCATCGTAATCTCATCCCATTTCCATTCTAACACTGGCAATGGTTGTAGTAACCCCGCGGGTACTTGTCTCTCTGCTTTGACCTGTTGACATGCCGAACATTCGGATGTAAACTTAGCGACTTCACGCTTCATACCCTTCCACCAGAAGTTTTCTCTCAAGTTTCTGTCCATCTTATTACTTCCCGAGTGCACTAAATATTTTGTACTATGAGCTTCTTCTAGAATCCTCTCTTTCAAGTCTTTCACATTCGGTACACATAATCAATTTCCCAGTTTCAATGTTCCTCGTTCTAATACAAAACCAGGTCGTCTCCCCGAAGGTATCTCGTCCCTCATTTTGCACAAATAGACATCATTAAATTGTTCTTTCTTGATCTCATCAATAATATCTGGGTGTGTAATGATCGCCATCATTGGTTCCTGGAATCACATCCAATTCTAAGCGTTCCATCTCTTTTATAAATTCTTTTTGTTGTGTTAGCTCATCGGCTAAATTCCTCGATGTCTTCCGGCTTAATGCATCAGCTACTACATTCGCCTTCCCCGGATGGTACTCAATCGAAAGATCGTAATCCTTCATCAATTCCAACCATCTTCGCTGTCTCATGTTCAAGTCTCGTTGGGTGAAAATATATTTCAAACTCCTGTGGTCCGTGAATATCTCACACTTTTCCCCGTACAGATAGTGTCTCCAAATTTTCAAAGCATGAATTACCGCGGCCAATTTGAGATCGTGAGTCAGATAGTTAATCTTATGTGTCTTCAACTGTCTAGAAGCATAAGTAATCACTTTACCACCTTGCATCAACACGTATCCCAACCCTTGATGCGACGCATGACTATAGATCACAAACCCCTCGGTTCCGGATGGTATTGTCAATATCGGTGCACTCGTCAACCGTGACTTCAACTCTTGGAAACTATCTTCACATTCCTGACTCCATTCAAAAATAACCCCTTTTCTCATTAACTTTGTCATCGGCAAAGAAATCCTTGAGAAGTGTTCAATAAAACGGCGATAGTATCCCGCTAATCCCAAGAAACTTCGAATTTCAGATACGGATGTCGGCCTCTGCCAATTAGATACAGCTTCTACTTTGTGAGGATCAACTGATACTCCATTCTTGTCAATTACGTGACCAAGAAAAGTAATACTAGACAACCAAAATTCACATTTCTTGAATTTACCAAATAATTGCTTCTCTCGCAATCTCTGAAGTATCAACCTCAAGTGGTTCTCGTGTTCAATATTGCTCGGTGAATAGATAAGAATATCGTCGATGAACACTATCACAAAATCATCCAAATAGTCCTTAAAGACTCGGTTCATAAGGTCCATGAACGCAACTGGTGCATTGGTAACTCCAAATGGCATAACTAAGAACTCATAGTGTCCATAACGCGTTCTGAAAGCTGTTTTCTCAACATCTTCGGCCTTCTCTTTCAACTGATGGTAACCCGATCTCAGGTCTATCTTGAAGAATACTTGTGCCCCACGAAGTTGATCAAATAAGTCATCAATTCTCGGTAGTGGATACTTGTTCTTGATTGTCAACTTGTTCAGTTCCCGGTAATCAACACACACACGCATTAAACCATCTTTCTTCTTTACAAACAATACTCGAGCTCCCCACGGTGAAATACTTGGCAAAATGAAACCTTTATCAAGTAACTCTTGTAGTCAAAGTTTTAGTTCCTTCAATTCTACTAGTGCCATTCTATACGGTGCCTTTGATACAGGTCTTGAGTCTAGCATAACCTCAATAGTGAACTCGATCTCTCTCTCAATAAGAACATCTGGTAGGTTATCGGGAAATACATCCGGGTACTCTCGCACTATCGGAATGTCTTCTACTTTTAATTCATTTGCTGAGACACTAGTCACTGAACATAGGAATCCCCGACATCCCTTTTTCAATAACTTTCCCGTTCGAATAGCTGAAATCAAGTATGGTGGCGGTATAACCCCACTCCCTTGGAAACAAAAGTTCTCATGCACCCGTGATCGAAAATTAACTTCTTTCCGTTCACAATCTATCGTAGCTTGGTTAAGGGCTAACCAATCCATTCCTAGAATCAAATCGAAATGGTTCACCACAATCGGTATAAGGTCTACCGTCATCAACTTCTCGCCTAATTTGATCTCACAGTTCTTATATACAGTAGACGTCATTATCGATTTACTAAGTGGCACAGCAATAGACAATTCATATGCTAACGGTGCCGATTTAACATTCAAATGGTCAACAAAAGCATGCGATACAAATGAATGCGTAGATCCCGAGTCAACAAGTATGCATGCTAAGTGCGAACATATAAGCACCATACCTGAGACTACTGTCTCGGAAGCAGCCACGTCTCCAGGGTTCATCTGGAATGATCTTCCCTGACGTTGCTCTGTCCTTTGTCCCCCGTCATTAGTCTGTTTAGGCTTCGAACCACTAGAATCCATTGAACTTGCCCCTTATTGAAAATGCTTCTTTGGGCAATCCTTCGCTCGGTGTCCCAAGGTACCACAATCAAAGCACTTGAGTTGCGGTTAGGTCGCATAACTCACACTGTTTTCCCCTGTAGATCTGTTCTGAAAGTTTGTCAGAAAACATCGACCGGTGTGTGGTCGGCTGCAAAGCGGACATAACGGTATATTACTTGATACTCTCCTGGAATCATTAAAACCAGAACTAGAGCCTCGTGAAAACGATTTCTTCAAAGATCCCCCCTGACTTCGGTCTCCACCCTCATGACTTCGCTTTCCTTGATGATTTTGTCTCGATCTCTCTATCCCACTTTCGGCTACAAGCGCCGTCTGTTGTACTGCTGCAACAGTCACATGCTCATAGGTCTCTACTCTCAACCGGATATTATCCCTTAAACCCTCTTCAAATTTTCTTTCCCTATCTTCCTCTTCTGGCACTGAACCCTTACCAAACCTCAACAACGCGTTATACTTGAAAGTATACTCCGTTATAGTCATATCTCCTTGCTTTTGGTTATCAAATTCTCTCTTCTTTGCATTATAGGCGGCTCGCGGAAAGAATCGGGGATTGAATTCTGCCTTGAACCCCTCCCAAGTAATCGGTGCTCCTTAATCTAGGACATTTACCCACCAGTTCTGGGCTTCACCCCTCAGCACATCACTTGCATTTTCCATTTTCTCCCTGTCGTTCATTGGAATAGATCGAAAAATCCTCTCCATGTCCATAATCCAATGTTCTACGAGTGTTGGGTCGGGTGTTCCATGAAATTCCATCGGTTTCTTCCTCGCAAACTGTTCGGATATGGATCTCATACCCCTATTCTCAGGTGGATGTACCACAGTTAACGGCGGTGGTTCAAATGGAGGTGTTGGAGGCAATCGTTCCGCTATATTCCGTATCATATCCCCCATATTCCCCATCATTTCTGCCATTTCATTCATTCGTCGAGTGTGTGGCGATAGAGTTCGCTCTTCGTCACTCATGATCACAATCTTGTAGTTCTCAATGCATAAACACTATGCATGTACAACAATAACAATATCATGTATGTAAAACAACATCCATATGCATCAGACATCTCTAAGATGTATAAATGCAATTTAAAACATGTGACAATTCACTCAACACTGCACTCGTCGTCGAACGTTCCCAAAGTTTTGTTACCTATTGCTCTGATACCAATAAATGTCACGACCCATCCCACTACGCGTGGAAATAGGACACGTGGCACGCCACCAAGGCTCATCCAACGCCAATATAATTTATATACAGCGGAAAGAACTTTAAAACAACCCTGGGTATTTTAAAACTTTAGGAAACAATTCCCTCTGAGTTGGAAAAATCTATTGGAAATCAAAGTTACAAAAAGATTTTGCCCAATTAGAAAGTATTCACAAAATCCATTTGAAAATACAGAGGTCCAGTCGACTGCCCAGTCGACTGTAATAGGGTGCAGTCGACTGTGCCTGGCAGAACCTCAAACCCTAAATTCTCAACAGAGATCCAGTCGACTGCCCAGTCGACTGTGTTATGCAGAACCAGGATTTAACATTTCCCATCAGAGGTTCAGTCGACTGCTCAAGGGACCCAGTTGACTGCACAGGTTACTATTTGGATCAGTAGCTAAAATCTACAGTGACTCAGTCGACTGATCAAGGGTCCAGTCGACTGCTTTTCTTACTATTCACTTTCAGTGTCTCAATCCCACGAGGTCCAGTCGACTGCTCCCCTGCTGGGCAGCCTGAAATGGAATATTAACAACTCAAGCTTCTCCACACCAACCACCAACACAACCATAACTGATTTTCAACATTTAAAACATAGCTACAGACGTTCAATTACAAGATTACCATACTGTGAAACTAATCTATAGTTCTATTACAACACATTACCAATTTACCAATACTTACACCAGTTAGGATTTAAAACAAAACATATACAAGTGTGGTTCCCCGGCATTCCTCGGCCTCACTCATCACGATTCTTCTTGTCTTTCTTCTTACCTGCAATGGAGTACATCTCCACTGCTCAGCTATATGCTGAGCGTACAATTGTAAATGTATGCTTATATGACAGTTCATGATTTAAGCATCCAAAACACACAGAAATAGTCTCTAGGGTGAGTGGTATGCATTCATCCGATCGATGCCGTAGGAGGCCCACCTCTCCCACGCATCTCGAACACTAGTTGGGCCTTCTTCCATACTAGGTACCGTGTACTGGTTGGGCCCACCTCCAATCCAGACACAACCACAATTCCAATTCCATCAAAATCACAATCAATTCCCAGTCCTCAAGGTTCGAGGAGCTTACCCCGGATGAATTTGCACCAAACTCCCCTTTGACCCAAGTAGACACATAACATGCTCACATAAACAGTTATACGTGCTTTTTACATAATTTCACGTGCATAATTAACGGGCCTAATTAATACATGAATTTTGCCCGGATCCAAGGATATCAAAGTTGATGTTCAAAACATAAAATTCCATATATTTCATAGATCTAGAATTCATACCTCGTGCAATTCTCTTCAAACTTTGAAGGATCGTCTAGGGGGACTAATTAATCGTCAGATTCTGAATTTGGTACGATTCCTACAAGTTCTACCTGATTTTCCCCAAAAGTCTAGAATTAAGATTTTTACAAAACTTGGCCAAACACGGCCTAAGTAGTATCAAAACGTAGGTCTTACCTCCACGAGTTTGAATATAAAATTTGGAGAAAATCTGACGAACGAAAAGTCGTCGATAGGCGTCACAAAGCCCGTTGGCTCAATCTCCCTTCTCTCTCCTCTCTCTAGATATTTTGAAATGTTTGGATGAGAATGAATCTCATCCACCACTATTTATAGGCAAACTTTCTAGGAATTACGTTTACCTCCCCAAAAGTCCCTCAAACTTCTAATTAGCTCTCGAAATTTCGCACACGTCCATTTTATAACTTTACGAGTGAAAACTATAAATTTCAAAAGTTTTCGACTAGGTTTCGTTTGGTTCCAAAATAACGTCCGAAAATTATATTCTGTGGAATCTCTATACAATCTACCTTTTTAATTAACGTATCACTCACGTTTTCACCACAGTTTTCAAAATGATATAAAACAATGTCGGAAATATCAGAAATTATACTACACAGGTATAATTCACTATTCATAAAATACCAGATAAAGTCAAATAACATTTAAATTATATAAATGTCATTTAGTCATGCTCATGCAATATGAACTGCCATGTTCCCGTGTCCTTACTGACACCTTACCGTTGACTCACAGTCAACCTCAACTCAAATTATTAATAACATTAATAATTCCACAATCTGAAGTTATGCATTTTCAAAATCATAAATTTCTGGAACGGGTGTGACATACTCCTTCCATCTTAAAAACTCACTTCCACTTTTAAAAAGTAAAACAACTTTCCTCCCTCCTTCAAATTTTACCCAATTTAAATTTAAAATGAACAAACGAAGACGAGTTGCAAATATTATGAGAGTAATTGTGGAAATTTGCAATCTTGTCGATGCCATAATGAAGTTCTCTTAAAAAAAAAATTAGATTTTCAAAGATGGACACTAAATATGAGATAGATGGAGTACTTGTTATCTTGAAAAGTATGGCCTTAAGCAATTATGGGTAACACGTTGAAAGCTGCGTTGTAATGTAAAAACATTTAGAGTGGGACTTTTGGGTGAGACCCACATAGAAATGTCAACCCTTGCGTGCGGAAAGTTTGGGTCCTAGCTAAAAGACCTACTTGATCGTATTTGTCGCACATCGTATCGAAAAACTTCCCATTCTAATAAATAGAAGGCCGATTATTTACATATTACGTCCGTCTAGTTAGACTCGTTTTCAATTCACCCCCCTTGCTTAAAAAAAAAAAAAGGACTTTTAACCCCTAGTGATTTAGTACTAAAGTGAAACTATTAAGATTTTTTTTAAAACTGACGAAAGTTTGAAAACTTACCAACAATATTAAGACTTAACCCACTTTGTGTGAGGTTTAATTTGGGGTAACCCCGTATGTGAGGATAATGCTGTCATTTAACCCTCATATGTGAGTCTAATAGGTAACACTTAAACTCTCTTATGTAAGGCTAATTTTAACACTTAATTCCCCATTTTAGGCTATTTTGAAAGCAATCTTGTTATTTTCGCTCATGAGCATTACTTAGTAGTTCTCCGTATTGCACCGACTTGTACTATGATTGTGAGTATTGCGGCAGATTCAATGTCGCAGGATTCAGAAGGATTTCTATACGATGTTTTTGGGTAATTTGGAACTGGAGAACTAATTTGTACTACGCTTTTTATTTATTATTAGTTCATTAGCTTATGAAATACAAATGGTATGTACCACATTGTAAAAATCATCAAGATTAACCTCAAATATTTCATTAGATGAATAAATCTAGATTATGCACTTTTGAATAAGTGGACAGTAGATAGATGGTTTGCTATAATGATTGAATGGGTTTGATGGATTAAATGGTTAACCCGTGTTACCGTGTATTGAATTAGTCAATTTTAAGTTTGGGTTTAATTTTCATAGGTTTTTATTTTTATTTTTTATTTTAAAGACTAAATTATAATACCACACGATTATAACATAATACGATTATGACATCACATAATAGGATGGGCACCCCTATTGATTCATTGGAATAAAATAAAAACTAACTAAACGACAAAAGCAAAGTATTTCAGTAGAATAAGGGAAGTAACAATTGTACCTGAAATGCCATGCATGGGAGAAGTTATTCAGTACGTCCGTCACGTTACGTTAGCATGCTGAGGTGGTGTGATTTGAGACAAGTGGATAGTTGTGCGTAAATGGTCACACCACATCAACATGCTGACGTGGCGTGACGGGCTTACTGAATAATTTCTCCATGCATGGGTAATTGAACATACATTTCTAACCAAGGCCCTTCTGCCTAGTGGTATGAGTTCTTATTTCTCCTTGGAGGTGGATCCCTATGAGAAGAGTATGTATGAAAATTTATGTAATTGTAGGCATTTGGCAGTAATTATGTATGGAGAGTTCTTGTGTGTAGTGTATGTGCGAGTGTGTGTAAATTACATATTTTATACACACATATACAGTTAGGCTATGAAATTTTCGTTGTATTTGTAATGGCGATGATTTACTGCCTTTTTATTGATGTTATCTATGAAATTTTCCTTTCAAAAAAAAATATATACAGTTAGGCTCTAAAGAGGGCGTCCCCTTTTTATTAGAGAGAAGAATTCTGTTTTGGCCGTCGGATCGTGTTTAAAAACTGTAAAATGACAACACTGCCCTTAATGAAAACACAATATATCTGACCGCCAAACAGAGGTCCTCTCTTGATTAAAGAGAGGGCGCCCTCTTTAAAGAATTTTCGCATATACATATATATATATATACATGCATGGTATGTGTGTGATTGTGCGTACATGTATACATATAATACAGGACGAATGATTTTAGTAATGTTGAGGATCTAAAATTACTCCATCGTACTCCTCACTACTCTTTTAAATTTAAAACTTTTTATATTCCCTTATCAAAAGACTTCACTTTTTCTCAAAATTGACTATGTATTTGATCGAATGTTACCAATATAAAATTTATTTTATTATAAAAAATAATCTATTTATGCTATGAACATAAAAAAAAAACAAATAAAAAAACAAAAAAATTTTTGGATATAGTGGGCACTTGAATTCTTAGTGTGATCAATTTATTTTATAAACAAAAGAAAATAATAATTGGATTCAGAATAAAAACTATACGACAAAAATTAACAAAGTGCTACGATGGAATATATATACGAAGATTCTCTAAAAAGGGCATCATCTCTTTATTAAAGAGAGAGCCTCTATTTTGGTCGTCAGATCGTGTTTAAAAATTGTGAAATGACAAAACTACCCTTAATGAAAACACGATCTGATGGCTAAAACAGAGACCATCTCTTTAATGAAGAGAGGGCGCCCTCTTTAGAGTCTGACTGTATATATATATATATATATATATGGATCCATGGGATGCATATGTTTGTGTGTATGTGCATGTGTATATATAATATAGGCTGATTTTGATGACTATGATACTTTTAACCAATTGATGAGTGTCATCAGTTTTTAGGCTTTTTTTTATTCATGGATAAAAGATAACCTTTCTACTCTTATCCTAACAAAATTCATGAACCAAACAAAGTTTAGGGTTCAAAATTAATCAAACTCTTCACTAATTTTTTAAATTTAAATTTGCAAGACTTAGTACTCTCCCACTTATTATAACTTTTTCCAGAGGTCGTCTGTATTCACCATTTTCCCTCTCTTTGCACTTCTCTTTTTCTCTAAATTAAATGTACATTTGAATGTTTGTACTACATAATTTATTATTGTGAAAAAGGGTCAATTAATGTTTAAACAGGAAAAAAAATGGATAGTGGACAAGGGTCAATTAATGTTTAAACAGGAAAAAAAGAATGGATAGTGGACATGCGCACTAGAATCACTACAATAAAATAGGCTTTTAAAGACAGAAAAAATTGTTGCAATAGGTAACAAAATGTGTCACTAGTTATTATACTAACACTTACTTAAGTGTCATAATAGATACTGTCGCTAAGACTTGTTGAGACACTTACCCAAGTGTTGGTAAATGTTACTTTGTAACAACAGAGAAAAAATGTCATTAATATTGTCGCTAAATGTTACTTTTGAAGTGACATATTTGTGAGTAACAAAAAAACGAAAGTGTTATTAAAACTGTTACTAGAAGCTACTTTAACACACACACACATGCACACACATATATATATATATGTTTGTGTTGCTACGAGTGGCACTAAAAATTGCACCAATTGTTTTTCTTAACAGTTTACCAAGTTTTGAATCTTAAGTCCTCCTTGATTGTGTAGCAGTCTTGAATTCGCTTGACCAAATAACCAACTTTCAATTACAAGTACGAAAAGTATTTATTTGTATATAATAAAATCATGTACTTGTAGCATATATTTAAAGTATTAAACACCATTTGTAATATATTTTATATTACTAATACATTTACTTATTTTTGTATTATATATTACTACAGTTATTATTATAGAATACATTCATTTAATTTATTATTTAAGTAATTAATTTCTATAAAATTTAATAATATAGTACACTAACAAAATAACTATGTATCCAATACTAATAGAATATCAATATAGTTCAGGGGGCATAATTAATACTTGAACATTTAAAATCACCTTGTATTTCTGTCACCAAATATCTACATAATATATTCTTCCACCGTAACCACTTTTACATTACATTACCCAAACACCACAACTGTTATAATCTAATATGACAAAAACAATTTCAAAGCTATCGCAATCACAAAGTGGAAGCTACTCTAAATTGGGTTATATATTTTTCCTTGTATTTTCCTTCATGCTTAAATAATATTAAAGATTAAAAAAAAAATTAGAAAGAATTATCGACGTCGTTGTATTAAAGTAGGACATGGGGCAAACGTTTAAATTTCAAACGCCGTTAATTATCGGCATTATGTATGAAAACGATGTTAAGTATCAACATTTAACTACCAAGTGCTGTTATTTGCGAGCACTCTTTAAAATTTTGGTAATTAACAACACTTGTATTTTTAAAAATGCATGTAATTAAAGGTATATTTTTAAACACCGAAACATGCAGTTTTTCTCGTTATGTTAAATTATTTTATTTTATTTTATTTTTTGTTTGTTGAGACAATTCTCTTTTTATAAAGAAAAAGAATATTAACAAGTGTCGTTATTTTGTATTTTTGAATACACTTATTTTCTTTTGTAGAGACAAAAAATTATGTGTTTTTCAAATAACTTCAAAAGTCTTTTTTTTTAGAAACGGACAATTATGTGTCCTTAAAAGTAATTACTAAATTATTTTCTTTTTTATAGACCCAAAATCATAAGTCCATACAAGTAACTTATAAATACAATCATTTTCTTTTGCAGAGACAAAAAATTATGTGTGCTCACAAGTAACTTTTAAAGATAATTTTTTTTTTGTAGAGATGGAAAATTACGTGGCACGTAATTTCTAAACACTTTTATTTTTTGTCTCAAAATAAAATATCTCTATAAGCCATTTTTATTATACAGAATATAATTCCGTGTGTGTGTGTGTGTATATATATATATATGGGATTTGCTAATCTACAGCATGGGAGGCCTTTAGCGACGAAAAACAGATTTTTAGCGACGAAATTTTTGTCGCTAAATTTTCGGCGCTAAAGAGACTGTTGTATGCTACTAACATACAACCATCATATTGTAGATTAGCAGCCCCTATATACATATAGATATATATGTTGAACTAATTGGAAGATGACACATTCACTAGAAATATGCATCCTCCTAAATCGGAATCATGGACTAATAAATACATATGATATTGTGTGACTAATAAATAAATGGTTGATACTTAATTAATGCAGTGAAGCTGTACTAAAAAACAATTGGTGACTTTCCGAACATAGTGTAGATTCAATTCCTCGTGAAGTGGAATCTATAGTCTGCCTCTTACCATGGTAAGATCAAGAAAAGAGATTCTTTTTCTATAATGATAATGACAATGACAATGAAGTATGTTATTACAAGTTTATTAAATAGTTGTCTCTTCTTGGTTTGACTTCATGAGAAGCATAATATTACTTGTCATGTATAAATTAAGTATGGATAAGGGCATGCCGACACAGATAAAAAGTGACACGAATACATTGATATGATAAATTTTTAAAAAAATTACACGTCGACAATATATGAAAATGGTCTATGAAATGTCGTGTTCATGTCGGACTCGAAACGACATATGACTCGTTACCTTTTTAAAAATGTCTGTGTTTCTTGGTTTGGCATGTGATCTTTTTAATTAGCTTGTATGGAGGGAAGTAATAAAGTGGACAGAAATGGAGAAGAAGGAGGGGTTTTGAAGGGTTTATTCATCTTCACTTAAGATTAGTTGTGAACTCAAGATTCGAAATTATATTTTCTTATACAATTTTTCAAGTCCAATGCTCACATCTCGTCAAAATATATGTAATTTATAAACAAACCACCCCAAAAGACTAAACAATAAGTAGGTTATGTTAGTTTAAAGTTGACAGATAAGATTAAGTTAGTCATCATTTTTGCTTAGAAATAAGAGTCTTTTCACTGAATTACAAAACTAGCGAGAGACTTTTCACAAAATTAAAAAAGTAGTGAGAGAGTTATTAAAAAGGCCAAATTGTGTGGATTTTTGGCTACTATATATACCTAATATTGAGGGGTCTATCATCTAATATTCCTTTTATATATATATTTATATATAAACAATAATAAAAAAAAAAAAAACGTATAAAATGACAATTAAAAAAACAACAATGCTAGGGTTATACCCTTTCACACCTAACAAGCATTCGTATGCACCCTGAGATGGATCAACGAGAAGAGACCAAAACGCATCTATACCCTAAGGTGGACCAATGAGAAGAGACTGACATTAGACCCCGCAATCTCTATCCGTAGACTATCTCTCTTCTCATTGGTCCGTCTCAGATTATAAATAGTGGGTGTGTACGAGTGTGCCCAAATGTTACTCTTAAAAAAATCAACTCGGGGCACGTATGTCCCTTTAAGGCAGCTTAGCGTGTAATTCCAGAACACGGTAGAATGTAAATTTTTTTTTTCGTGTGAAATTAGTGAATACATTTAGTGAGCTTCACCGTTTGAAGGACAAACGTTACCAATTATTATTGGCAAAACTTGATTGTCACCTTTTCTTTTGTCCAAAAGAATAACACTCTTTAACTTAACCCCACACTTTCCAAGGTAATCAAGTAATTACTGCAATAATAAGTTTTTCTTTCCCAATTATTTACAATATAGGGTAAAAAGCATTTTGTCCCCTCAAACTATACACGCTTTTGCAATTTGCACCCCGAACTTTAAAAAGTTGCAATTTCCTCCCTGAACTATCTTTAGGGTTGCAATGCCCCCCCTGAACTTTAAACAGTTGAAATGTCCCCCCTGAACTATCATCTGTTTTGCAAAGTCCCCCCTAAACTATATTTCGTGTTGCAATAGGTTGTTATTGCAACACGAAATATAGTTTAGGGGGGACTTTGCAAAACAGATGATAGTTTAGGGGGGACATTTCAACTTTTGAAGTTCAGGGGGTACATTACAATCCTAAAGATAGTTCAGGGGGAAAATTGCAACTTTTTAAAGTTCGGGGTGCAAATTGCAAAAGCGTGTATAGTTTGAGGGGGCAAAATGCTTTATACCCTACAATATGTAACAGATAATTTAATAAAAAGGTTTTACTTTTCTCATTTTTAGTCTTTTTTTTGGCCTTTTATTTTAATATTTATTTATGTCATGTATTTGTTTTTTAGATCTACGCATTTGACTTGGAAAATGATGTAAAAGTTTGGAGCCTCATTTTGAGCTTTTATCTGTCTGGACAGATAATATTATCTGTTTACAAACATGTAATATTATCTGTTTCAAATAAATGACCATAAATTTCTATTTTTTTTTTTACATTTATGGTTGAATTATAATTATTATTATTTTACCAAAAAAGATATTTTGGAGGCAGATTTTGAGCTTTAATCTATATGGACAGATAATATTATCTATTTAGAAACAAGTAATATTATCTATTTCAATTAAACAACCATAACTTTATCATTTTTTGCCATTTTTGGACAATTATATTTTGTTCCATGAATTTTCGAGATCTACGCAATGGACTTGAAAATTGTGCCAAAACAGATAATTTGGAACCACATTTAGAGCTTTCATCTGTCTGGACTGATAATATTATCTGTTTCAATCAAACAACATCACTTCTTCATTTTTGAGTGATTTTTTTATTACATGTATTTTTTTTAGATCTATGCACGCGCGCGCGCGCGCGCACACACACACACATATATATGTATATGGATGTCAATTTTTACATAATTAAAAATACATGTTCTAATAGATTCATGCTTATAAAAAAAGGGGCTTATAATTAAATTAAAAGTTATGACAGCTTAAAGTTTTTTAGGCATAAAAGAGTATTTTTGAACAAACAAGTACAAAGGGTTTAATAGGTTGAGAAAAGAAGCGTGAGATTTTGCTAGACCATGTTGGATAAAAGGGCTTTTGGCTTAAGCCCCCCAAAGTTTATATGATTAAAAAAATATCAATATGCAACATATGCAATCAAACCCCCTGAATTTTAGAAGGGAAAATTTGTGTAGTATTTTCTCCCCATTGTAATTTAGTTGTCTATAATATTTACTCGTATTCTCACCATAATTACAATGTACATTTATGCAATGAGGTTCTATGCTGATACCTTGTCTCTACCTTGTCTTCGGTGAATTTTGAGCACCAATCGATTGCCTTACTTTGCTAATCGATTGCCTTACTTTGCTAATCGATTGTCAATCTTTGAGGTCCAATCGATTGCCACTTTGCCAATCGATTGCCACTTGCTGCCTTAGTCCAATCGATTGCCAAATGAGCCTAATTGATTGCCCCTGACTGAACTTGGTCTCCAATCATTTTTTGCGAGGATGATAGCACTTGCTTGTACATGCGACCCTATGCCTATATATACTTCATTGTTTTCATCCTTGGACCTATTTTGGCCAAGTTCTTGAGCTCTCCATATATATACATACATATATATACATATATACATATATATATACATACTCCATATTGATACCTACACACACTATCAAGAAGAGAAGAAGAAGAGCAGAAACAAGAGAACAAAAAGAGATAAGGAAAGAGATAGAATAAAGAGGCATAGAAGAGAGAGAGAGAGAGAGAGAGAGAGAGAGAGAGGAATCACCATTAAAGCTCAAGGTTCAAGCTTCTAAAGCACACCACCTCACCTACACACACTTGTAAGTTCTCAAACTCACTTGGTAGCTATATTGGATGTTTTTATGAGTTTTTGAACGAAGAAATGGAGCTCCTAACATGCATTTTCAATTATGGAAATTTTTTAGCACGTTCTTGTGAAGAAGATAAAGTACTGATCGATTGGCTCTTTATCCAATCGATTAAACTTTTTCCCAATCGATTGGTGATTTTCCCAATCGATTGACACCTTTTGGATACTAATTGATTGCCCCTTTTCCCTAATTGAATGCCACTTTAATTTTCCCAATCGATTCTTGATGTATTCCAATCGATTGTACTTTAGGAGAAAGTTATTAATCCATGTTAAGTTGTATTATGTCATCACATGTCTATCAGAGCTTTATATTATTATCCTATTATGATAGAATGAAACTTCAGTATGTTACGAAGATATATGTTGGAATAATGAACCTATTATGGTCGAATAAGTAAATCTTTGACAGAAGGATATGCGTATTGAAAAGCCGACATACATAGCATCGTATATGGTTATAAGTCGCGGAGACTATTAGTTGGTTCATATAGTATGAGTTTAAGCAATCATGGAGATTGTGAGTTATGTTGGGTTGAGTCTTCTTGTGTGGATCCTGATATGTTGTAGCAAGTGATGGCCATAACTGTGGAAAGAGGAATGATGATTGAGATATGTAACGGCCAGTATGATGATACCAAGACATGTTGTTTATGTGTAACAGTCGGTATGATGATACTAAGGCACGTTGTGAATGTGTAACCGCCGATACTCTATACCAGGATTCATTGTAGAGAATGGGATAGCTGGGCTTTCATACCAGGCTAACTATTAAGCCATAAGAATGGGATAGTTGGGGTTTCGTACCAGGCTGGCCATTACTTTAATATATGAAAGTGAATCAAAATCTTTGGCAGGGGAGTTCCCATTGAAGCAACGTATGGTTGGACATGCATGGGAGAATGAGTCAATAACGTGGACACATAGTCCATGACACTGTAAATGGGGTCATTGAGTGGCATATAGTAAATCGGAACGCGTAAGGACGAGAACGTTGAGAGAGCTTTCTTAAATGCAAATGCTATTAAAGACTTCTTATAATGATACTCTGTTAGTTTATTTCTCACTCGGCTTTCACAAACTGACGACGTTTATGCCGCTGGATATACCCATGTTCAGCTTTCCAGACATACGCGTATACGGGTGAGGCACCTATTGATGAGGGCTACTACCTGGAGGAAGACAACACCTGGGATGGTCAGATTGAGGATGGGATTGGAGAAGGACATCACCAAGATGACAACGATGTCTATGACATTTGAAGTTTAGGGCTAGCTCATAGTTGTCTTTTAAATTATGTTTTAAACTTTGTTACTTTATAATAGGCGAGTGTGCCTTAAGACCTGAATTTTGGTTTATTACTAAGTTGGGGTTTGTAATAAGATCTTTTAAGTTTAAGTTATTTATTTCAGTTTAGCATTTCAATTATTGTGTTTATATCTCTGATGTTTTAGATCTGTGTGTTGCGGATAATAGAGTGATATTCACCAGTTATGGCCTACGGGTCCAAAAATGGAATTTTATTTTCCATGTTTTTGCGAGGTCGGGGAGTGACATGATTTTTGGTATTAGAGCCTAGGTTTCGCTTCTGCTCACTAATTGTCCAACATGTTTAGTGTTTAAGTTTAAAAATTTAAGGAATGAGTCTCAAAGTTTAGTTCTAATATTAGTAGTTTCGTATTTAGGTAGCATGGCGCCTACATTCGTCCCAGATGTGTATAGAGTGCATTGGGTGTATGAGGGTTGTATAGAGACAGCAAACCTGGCTTACTATACCAGGATGATTCGACAGAGAGCTATGACCACTCTAGAGACTGACTGATGGTATATCTGCATATCATGTGATTTGAGGATCTAGAGGAGCTCTATGTGGAGGCGATCTTCCGTGAAGACACATTGAGGTGTGTTGAGGAGGAGTCATTAGAGAAGTTACGTGACCCACGGACTTATCAGAACTTGATTAGGAACGTCCGATGTATGCAGCCACCACTTCCAAAGGAACCACCCCCCCAAACAACACTACCACCACCACCAAAGGAGGATGATGAGTTGATAGTAGGCGATGCCGCTAAGGCAAATGATGAGGATTTGTTGGTAATGACAAGGTTGAGATAAAGCCAGAGGAGCTTGCACCTCAGCCAATTATTATAGTTTCAAATGATGATGATGAGGCGGAGGATCCTGAGGAGGATGAGGATATCATAGCCATTGAAGAACTTCTAGCCGATGAGGAATTGGAGGATAAAGATGACGCAACGTTGGAGGATAAGGATGATGAGGAGCCAAACCCCATAAAGATGGACATACCAGTAGGGAAGGACATTTTAGTGGCTGAGGAGGACTTTGCAACTGATGTTGTAGTACCTCAGGTAGCACTAGGAGGCACAACTGACATAGTGCAGATTGCAACACAGTGGGCACATGAGTAAGGATTATCGAGCACCGCATGGTGAGTACTATGAAGCGCCAGCCCAAGGACAATAAGGACTACCAGGATAAGTTCGAATGAATGCAATCATTCTAGAAGGAGTGGGTTTTGTTGAAGAGGACTAACAAAATTTGGAAGCTGCGCTTGCACTTTTCCACCATTAAGTTAGAGCTTTGTTTGATACAGGTGCTTCTCGTACATTTATTGCTATTAAGGTTGTGCATGAGTTGGGATTAATACACCAAGCCCTTGAGATGGCTCTTAACGTTGTGTTACCCTTGAATATGATTGTTAAGTTGGGAAAGGTGTGCAAAGATTTTACGAAAAATGGAACTCCTAACATGTATTTTAACTTCTGGACATTTCCCGCACGTTCTTGTAAAGAACATAAAGTACTAATCAATTGGCTCTTTATCTAATCGATTGAACTTTGACCCAATTGATTCGTGATTTTTCCAAATCGATTGCCGCTTTTTGAATACCAATCGATTGCCCTTTTTCTCCCCATTGATTGCCACTTTAATTTTCCCAATCGATTGTTGATGTATTCCAATCGATTGTACTTTAGCAGAATATTGTTAATCCATGTGAGCTTTCTATTATTATTCTATTACACAAGAACAAAACTTCTGTATGTTACGAAGATATACATTGGAATAATGAACCTAATGTGATCTAATAAGTAAATCTTTAATACAAGGACATGCATATTGAGAAGCAGACATGCATAGCATAGTATGTGGTCACAGAGACTATCAGTTGGTTCATATGGTATGAGTTTAAGCGAACTTGGAGATTGTGAGTCATGTTGGGTTGAGTCTTCCTGTGTCGATCCTGACTATTGTGGCAAGTGATAACCATGACTGTGGAAAGAGAAATGATTATTGAGATGTATAACAATTGGTATGATGATACCATGGCACGTTGTTTATGTGTAACGACCGGTATGATAATACCCAAGCAAATTGTGAATGTGTAATGGCCGGTACTTCGGATCTGGATTTGTTGTGGAGAATGGGATAGCTGGGGTTTCATACCAGGCTAACCATTATGCCTCGATAATGGAATAGTTACGGTTTTATACCAGGCTGACCATTACTATGATAAATGAAAGTGAATCAAAATCTTTGGGAGGGGACTTTCCATTGAAACAACGTATGGTTGGACATATATGGGAGAATGAGTCAGTAACGTGCACACATAGTCCATGACATTGTAAATGGTGTCGTTGAATCGCATACAGTAAATCGGAATGAGTAAGGACGAGAACGTTGAGAGAGCTATTTCTTAATTGCAAATGTTGTTAAAGACTTCATATTATGATACTCTGTTAGTTTATTTCTCACTCGGCTTTCACAAACTAACAGTGTTTATGCCGCTGGATCTACCCATGTCAAGCTTTCTAGACATACAGCTAGGCTGGTGAGGAACCTGTTGATGAGGGCTACTACCTGGAGGAAGACGGTACCTGGGATGGTCAGATCGAGGATGGGACTGGAGAAGGATATCACCATGATGATGATGATGATGTCTATGCCACTTTAAGTTTAGGGCTAGATCGTAGTTGTCTTTTAAATTAAGTTTTAAACTTTGTTACTTTATAATAGACAAGTGTGCCTTAAGACTTGGATTTCAGTTTAGAACTAAGTTGGGGTTTGTATTAAGATCTTTTAAGTTTAAGTTATTTATTTCAGTTACTGCATTTATCTCTGATGTTATAGATCTGTATGTTGTGGACAATCGAGTGATATTCACCAGTCAAGGCCTACGGGTACAAAAATAGAATTTTATTTTCCCTATTTTTTCTACGTCGGAGTATGACAATATTTTTGGTTTCAGAGCCTAGGTTTCACTTATGCTCACAAATTGTCCTTCATGTTTAGTGTTTAAGTTTAAGATTTTAAGATATGAGTCTCAGAGTTTAGTTCTGATATTAGATAGTTTCTTTTTTAAGGTAGCATGGTGCTTACTGTCACGCCCTGAAGTAAGCCAAAAATAGAGAAAATTAAAATTTCCTTTATAGGTCCGTAGATACGTGACCAGTTTAAGGATCGCGTGCTTGTCCATACAAGAAAGAATCAAGATAAAAGCAGTAAACAGTAAACAAAAGCAATATTACTAAACATGGTGGTTCTAGGCTTATATAATATTAAACATAATCCAAGTCTTAAGTTCATTATTGCAACCCACATAAAAGGAAAAGAAAGATAATAATATCCCAGGCGTAAGCCTTACAACATAATAATAAAAGGATTGGCATCCAGTGCCTCATTTAGTAGCAAAAGATACATAAACAAAAAGCCTTCACGTCTGGTAGCTAGCTTGCAAACCCATAGCCTTCCTCAGCGTACTCCTCATTTGAGTAATCAGCCTCTGCAAGGTCTGGATGTTTAATTGTCCAGGACATAAAAGTCGTCAGCTTTACTGCAACCTGAGTAAGTAAACCTACTATACTGAATGGGCTCATAAAACACTTGTTAATCCGTTGAGAAAGTAAAACATTCCTTTTTAGCCTTTTCTGAAAATATTAGTTAAGTCTTGCTTAATCTTATTCTCCTCGCATAACGTAAGTTAGGAAACGTACCTCTGAATGACTCAAACTTGGGAAACACAACTGACATCAATCGAGTGATCACTTTGGATAATCCGTCCAAACTGTACCGAATCAACACATTACTTTGAACCATAGGTTCAATCTCTACAACTCGATTTACTTTGGATTATTAATCCAATCTTTGGACCACTGGTCCAACCTCTCACAATCTCGACTCCTTGCATGCATCCGGCATGAGTGCCATTGGCCTGAATATTGTCGCCTTACGGCCGTTAGGTTACCTTTTGTCATTGACGCCTTATGGCCTCATCTTGACATCATCACCTTATGACCTTATGGTAACCCCACCTTATTCATTCAACCGTGCTTAATTTGTCATCATCGCCTTATAGCCTTCTCTTGACATCGTCGTCTTACGGCCTTTTAACCATCTCAACACTGATTGTAATAGTACCAATAAGGTGCTACTACTATACTGCCACTGTGGCATCCAAACGAATTGTACCGACCAGGTACGACTACTGTTTCTCGAACTGACCAACTAACAAACGACACCCAGGAGACCAGACCGAAGGATAAGAACATTTTGTTATCAACGTCATCACATTTTTCGCACTATCGACAATTAACGCCTGTGGTACAAGTTGTTAAAACACTACCCTAACAGCATAATCGCGACATCATTATTATTCTTGTCATTATCATTCATTGTCCATATACGTTCAGCCGGTTACTCGCGACATCATGTTAAGGAAACATCTTCATCTTCTTTATAAAAGCGTGCATAACTAAAGTATTACACTAACAGCATAAAGTACAACTTACAGTAAGCACACACAAGTATATATATTAATTATAACCTAAGGTACAACTATCACAGCTCAAGGTATAACCCAACTTAGACTAACTCATCATATATATATATAACAAACCATTCTTATAACTACTACTAAGCTCGAGCGCTCGCACCTGGCCCGTAGTAGGCTCGAGCGCTTGTGCTTTGTTCGAGCGCTCGAGTTCAACAGTTCCACAACAGTAACTAATTTAGCAGCAACTTTTAAGCTTTAATCTTCATGCATGTTATATGCATGGATCTAGATTGTTAAAATAACTTTTAAAAACATGTTTTAATAGTGAGCAGAAGTACTCACTTAAGATCTTGATGATCTAGATGATTAAAATGTGTGTACGTATTTAAACAAAAACTTCAAATGTAACCTTGGATCCTTATGCATGTCACATGCATGAGTCTAGATTATGAATTAGACTTAAGAAAACATAATTATGAGTGAGTAATTATACTCACAAAGGATCTAGATGAAGAAATATGAAAAAATGTGTATAGGTGTGCTTGATCCACCAAGAACTCCAAGTGTAAGCTTCAAGACAACTTCAATGCATGATCAAAGCCTTGATCCTTCTTTGATCCTCAAGCTTTCAACTTCAAGACATCATAGTAGCATCCAAGCATATGTTTATGTGTGTTGATCAAGAAATAAGGGACATACAAGAATGTATGAGTGTGTATTTACGTATGGAATATGTATAACTCACAAATTATCTCTCTCTCTCTCTCTCTCTCTCTCTCTTTCTCTCTCTCTCTCTCTCTCTCTCTCTCTCTCAAAGGGCTCTCTATAAATGTAGAGTTTACATGCCCAAAATTTTGAGAAATGCATGGTATTTATAGACTTTTCCAAGCCCAGGGGCAAAATAGTCATTTCACTACTTATAAGCTCAAGTGCTCAAGGCATCCCAAGGTTCGAGCACTAGGGCCTCCTGGTTTAGCAATCCTTCCTATGTCTCAAGAGTTCAAAGGTTAAAGAAATAAAATGATTAAAGTCAATCCATACACGATCATAAGTAACATATACGAATACAGAAATGCTGAAATACATTGATAAACAGACCAATACAGATAAAAGGGTCGGTGTTACATCTCTCCACCACCCAACAAAAGATTTCGTACCCGAAATCTGAGCTAAGGCTCACTAAACAACTCCGGGTATTTCTCCCGCATAACGCACTCCATCTCCCAAGAAGCTTCATGTTCGTCGTGATGCTTCCATTGAACTTTCAACGGCGGAATCTCTTTGTTCCTCAGCTTCTTGATCCCTCTCCCCAAGATTCACACCGGTATTTCGGTATACGTCACTCTTCTATCCACCTCGATATCTTTGAAATCGATCTCGTGCATTGATCTGTGTACATACTTCCTCAGCATGCTGACGTGAAACACGTTGTGAACTTCGTACATCTTCGACGGTAGTGCTAATCTATAGGAGACCTTTCCCACACGTTCAAGAATCTCGAATGGTCCAATGTAGCGAGGCAAAAGCTTTTCTCTCTTCTGTCTGAATCTCATTACTTCTCTAACTTATGATACCTTTAGAAGAACGTGGTCTCCAACGTAAAACTCCAGGTCCTTCCGACGCTTGTTCGCATAACTCTTCTGTCGGCTCCGGGCTGCCTTTATCCATTCTTTGACAATGTTGATCTTTACATTGGTCTCTTGAACCATATCTAGTCCCAAAAGCTTGCCTTCTCTAGCTTCTATCGAATAAAGAGGCGAACGACACGGTCATCCGTAGAGTGCTTCAAACAGTGCCATCCCAATGCTAGAGTGATAGATGTTGTTGTAAGATAACTCAATGAGCGGCAGATGCATCTCCCAAGTGCTTTCAAAGTCAATGACGCAAGCTCATAACATATCCTCCAATACGTAATTCGTCCGCTCCGTCTGCCCATCTGTCTGGGGATGAAATGTAGAACTCAACCTTAGTGAGGTTCCCATAGCTGCTTGTAGACTCTCCTAAAATCCGACTTTAAAACGCGAATCACAATCTGAAATAATCGAAACGGGCACGTCGTGCAGTCGAATAATCTGTTACAAGTAGAGTCAGCTCTTCTTCTCGACTGGATATATCATGTTGTATGCAATGAAGTGCGTTGACTTTGTGAGTCTATCCACGACTACCCAAATCGCATCATGGTTTGTTGCGACCTTGGCAAGCCCACAAAGAAGTCTATAGAAATGTGCTCCCACATCCATCTTGGTACCGGCAGTGGTTGCAAAAGTTTTGATGGCTTTCGATGCTCAGCCTTGACTTGCTGACAAGTAAAACACTTCAAAACGTTCTCCGCAACGTCCTTCATGCCTTCCCACCAAAAATTTCTCTTCAGGTCTTTGTATATCTTTGTACTCCCTGGATGAACTATTAACCTTAACCTATGTGCTTCATTCATCACTTCTTCTCTCAGTCCATCGTCCTTTGGCACACAAAGTCTATCTCGACATCGGAGACTTCCATCTTGCCCAATTCTCCATTCTTCCAGATCTTTGGCTGCTACTTTCTCAAACCATTGCCGTAGTCTTTTATTCTTCTTCTGAGCTTCAATGATGCGGCTGATAAGATTTGGTTTAATAACAAGGCATCCAAAATATCTTCTTTCCTCCAAACTAGTGGCTTGGAAATCAAATTCAGCTAAAGTCTCCAATGCTTGCCACTCTTTAATTATCAAAGAAGTAAGTTTGCTACGGGGTTTTCTACTCAAAGCATCTGCGACTACATTCGCTTTACCGGGGGTGGTAATGCAAAGTGAAGTCGTAATCCTTAAGCACCTCCATCCAACGCTGCTGCCTCATATTCAACTTCTTCTGAGAGAATAGGTACTTAAGGCTCTTATGATCAGAGAATAGATCAAACTTCTCTCTAAATAGATAATGTCTCCAAGTCTTGAGAACCAAAACAATGTTGCAAGCTCTAAATCATGTGTTGGGTAGTTTACCTCATGCGATTTTAGTTGCCGCGATCCATCGGCAACCACTTTTCCTTCTTGCATAAGCACGCATTTGAGTCCTTGATAAGAAGCGTCACTATAGATAGTGAAACTCTCTCTATCCTTTGGTATTGTAAGTACTGGGCTGACATCAACCTCTCCTTAAATTCCCGAAAAGTGCGTTTATGCTTGTCTAACCATACATAATTCGAATCCTTCTTTGTCAACTAGTCAATGGAGCAGCTATCTTCAAAAATCCTTCCACAAATCTTCGATAGTATCCCGCTAATCTAAGGAAGCTCCTTACTTTTGAGGCATTAGATGGCCTATTCGAATTCAGGACAGTGTCAGTCTTAGACGAGTCTACTGAAATTCCTTCTGAAGAGACTATATAGCCCAAGAATTTGACTTCTTCCATCCAGAATTCACACTTGTTGAGCTTAGCATACAACTGATGATCCTTGAGGGTCTGTAAAGCAATCTGAACATGCTCCTCGTGTTCTTCTTTTGACTTCGAGTAAATCAATATATCACCGATAAACACGATCACAAACTAATCCAAGTATGATCAGAACACCCGATTCATCAGATCCATAAACACTGTGGCGGCGTTAGTGAGTCCAAACGACATCACCAAGAACTCAGAGTGACCATATCTGGTCGAATGAGCAGCTGATGGTATCTTGACCAAAGGTCTATCTTTGAGAATGTCATTGCTCCCTGCAACTGGTCGAGTAGATCATCTATCTGATGGAGGGGATACTTAATCTTGACTGTAACCTTGTTCATCTCTCGATAGTTAATACAAAGTCGAAGCGATCCGTCCTTCTTCTTCACAAACAACACCGGAGCTCCCCAAGGCGATGTGCTTGGTCAAATGATTACCAAATCTACCAACTCTTGAACTTGCTTGTTCAGCTCTTGCATCTCCATTGGGGCCATTCAATGAGGGGCTTTAGAGATCGACAATGTCCTTGGTGCCAATTCTATACAGAAATTGATCTCCCTCTTCGGCGGTAATCCAGCAAAATCTTGAAATACTTTTGGAAAGTCTTGAACCATGGGTATCTAGGTCACAGAATTCTCAGTGCTAGAAGTCTCCACGGTGGCCAGATGGCTAGTTAAAAATGCATCACCCAAGGGGTCGTATTGAAAATAGAAAGGTGTGCTCCCTGATACGGAGAACAGAATCGACTTACTAGTACAGTCTAATTTGGCACGATACTTCGTAAGCTAGTCTATTCAAAGAATCACATTGAATTGCTTCATCGTTAATACAAATAAATTATCAGGAAGAACTCGACCTTCTACGGTTAAAGTCTAGTCCTTGCACACCTTACTCAACTAAACCGACACTCCTCGGGGCGAAACAATGTTAAGAGCATCCTTAAGTGTTTGGGGTTCTAATCCCAACTTCAGAACAAGTCTAAAGGCAGCAAACGAATTCGTAGCTCCCGTATCGAACAAAACTCTAATACAAAGATCATATAACAGGAGAGTACCTTCTATATTTTGCGGTGCCTCCTCCTTTGTATAGCAAGCTTCTTCAGGAATGATCGCATTAAGCCTAGTCTGAGTGGTTACTCCACAGTATCCCCCTGGTGGTGCTCGGTAATCCTTGGCGAGATGTCCCGGCTTACCACAGTTGTAGCAGATCATTGCGGCATGGTTGTTCCTCTTTGGTTGTCAGTAATCCTTAGCAAGGTGCCCTGGTGTCCCACAGTTGTAACAATTCCCTAGCTTTCCTCTAGTAGTAGCAGGTTATCCTTATGGTGCAGCCGGTTGGTGACGAGGATAGGTCGTCTAAGGCTTCTTCTCTCCGTTCCAGGTCCTCTTCGTCCCTTAAAAGTGGCTCGGGGGTCTAGGTGCGAACTTTCATCTCACAAGGGGTTAGGTAATCGGATGCTTAGGTCTTTAACATCCATCCTTCTCTAACCCGGACGCCAATCTTACCAATGTTTGGAACGTCGTACCCAGATAACCTAACGTCATGTGGCATAAATGGGAATTCAACCCTCTATGGTACCTTTTGATCTTCTTCTATGGAGTATCTATCTGATGCTGGGCAAAATGGGATAACCTCTCGAATTGCATAGTGTACTCGCGCACCGTCATGCTAGCCTGAGTCAGGTCGATAAACTCCCTCTCTTTTTGGTCCTTCTCTTCCTCAGAAAAGTACTTTTACAGAAACATTTCCCTGAATGCCGTCCACGTCATTCTCTCTAACACTTCAACTCCCACTGTTGCTTTTTCAAACTCCCATCATTCATCAGCAGCACAGGTGACCTAGAATGTAGCTAAACGACGCTTCTCTTCTTCATCATACCTCATCTTTTTCAAAATACAGTTCATATTTCTCAGCCACTTCTCAGCTTGCCAGGCTTTATCGCTTCCATCGAATGTATCGGGGCGCAGAGCTCTGAGCCTCTTGAGTATCTTGTCTCCGATGATCATGGGTGGAGATGCAGCTTGATGGTTCACCCGAATGTTGGGTGGTTATTGTTATTATTGTTACGGTTTCCACGATGGTTGTCGTAGATATAATCTAAGCATTTTAAAAAAGCTTCGAATGCCCTAGTAGGATTCATGTTTTAAAAAACAAGAGCCCTTCCTTGTCGATTCTTGCATTTCTTGTTCCGTCGGCCATAATGTCAACCTGCACGAGCAACCCAACATTACTCACCAATCCTCGAAGCAGAATATGACAATCACAAGGTAAGTTATTCAACACCTAAAGCCATAGACGTAAACATCTAGCAAAATGTTTACTCAGAAATAAAAACCAACAAAAGCATGCTGCTGATATATACAAATATGGCCAAAAACATTTACAACATGGTATGGTAAGGGTATTTACATCGCATTTATAATCTAGATCCTAGGGATCCGATCCCAGAAGTCCTCCGCATCCGACTCGAATGGAGGCAACTCATCCACTAAAATATCAACCTCCTCTAGTGGCACCCAGTCCAACCACAAGTCAAACTCATCATCCATATCAAAGATCGGATCATCCTCATGCTGATCATCTGGTATCTACCCATCTGCGGGTAACCAACCTCTATCAACTACATGTTGTGGCAGAACCGGTCCTGTAGTAAAACCCTAGGGTACGTGCATTACCTCAAACTCCTCATCATCGACATCATCCATAAGCATGACCTCTCCCTCTTGACCATCGTCATCATCCTCGTCCTCGTCAGGGTCCTCCTCTGGATCTCCCTCCTACTCTTCCTCATGTTCGTCCTCGTCTCCCTTGTGCTCGTCCTCTTGATCGTCATTACAATCCCCCTCATCCTCGGGCTCATCATCAAAATCACCCTCAAGCTCATCCTCACCTCTGTCACCCTCCTCAATAGGATCCTCCTCGGGGTCGGCGTCAACATCTCCATCATTGTCCTACTTTGGCTCAGGTACGACTGGTCCTGGAAGTACTGGTTGTACTGGTGGTGGTAGCTGAGCGGCATGAGTCGGCGGTATATGTACGACTCAGGCAAAAATATCCTAATAGCGTGATATATCTCATAATATAGCCTCCATCTCCTGATCGACTCGTAAGGGAGTGAGTCCTCAGTGCAGAGCCTCAGTACGTACCCTCTCTAAGTCCTGGACACCATCAATGTGTATAGCTCTCTTGAAGTCGTCCTCAACCAAATGCTATGCACATAACCTAACCCTCTGGAGATGTAGCTCAGGATTAGCGAGCTGAAGGTGGTCGGGAAACAAGAAGTACCCTCCAAACGCATCCTCGGTGACAATTGGATCCATGCTGGCCTAAAAATAAAACTATCTTATAGTCGGTATAAGTGCAAGGTATCTTAAGGCTCAGAAGTGTGTAGGACAATCAAAGAGCACGACTAAAACCTATGGCTCTGATACCAAAAATCCTTGTCATGCCCCGAAGTAAGCCAAAAATAGAGAAAATTAAAATTTTCTTTATGGGTCCGTAGATACGTGATCGATTTAAGGATCGTGTGCTTGTCCATACAAGAAAGAACCAAGATAAAAGTAGTAAACAATAAACAGAAGCAGTAACAATAAACATGGTGGTTCTAGGCTTATATAATATTAAACATAATCCAAGTCTTAAGTTCATTATTACAACCCACATAAAAGGAAAAGAAAGCTAATAATATCCCACGCGTAAGCCTTACAACATAATAATAAAAGGATTGGCATCCAGTGCCTTATTTAGTAGCAAAAGATACATAAACAAAAAGCCTTCACGTCTGGTAGCTAGCTTGCAAACCCATAGCCTTCCTCGGCATACTCCTCATTCGAGTAATCAGCCTCTGCAAGGTCTGGATGTTTAATTGTCCAGGACATAAAAGTCATTAGCTTTACTGCAACCTGAGTGAGTAAACCTACTACACTGAACGGGCTAAAAAAACACTTGTTATCAGTTAAGAAAGTAAAACATTCATTTTTAGCCTTTTTTGAAAACATTAGTTAAGCCTTGTTTAATCTTATTCTCATTGCATAACGTAAGTTAGGAAACCTACCTCTGACTGACTCAAACTTGGGAAACACAAATGACATCAACCGAGTGATCACTTTGGACAATCAATCCAATCTATATTGAATCAACACTTTACTTTGAGCCACATGCATGTTCAATCTCTACAACTCGAATTGCTTTGGATCATTGATCCAATCTTTGGACCACTAGTCCAATCTCTCATAAACTCGACTCCTTGCATGCATCCGACACGAGTGTTGTTGACCTGAATATCATCGCCTTATGGCTGTTAGGTTACCTTCTTGCTATCGTCGCCTTACAGCATCATCTTGACATCATCCTTACGGCCTTATGGTAACCCCATCTTATTCATTTAGCCGTGGTTAATTTTTCATCATCGTCTTACGACAATCTCTTGACATCATCGCCTTATAGCCTTTTAACCATCTCAACACTAATTGCAATAGTACCAACAAGGTGCTACCACTATTCTACCATTGTGGCATCCAAACGAATAGTACTGACCAGGTACGGCTACTCTTTGTCAAACTCACCAACCAACAATCGACACCCAAGAGACCAAATCGAAGGATTCGAACATCTTGTTATCCACGTCATCGCATTTTTTGCAGTATCGACAATTAACGCGCGTGGTACAAGTCGTTAAAACAGTACCCTAATAACATAATCGTGACATCATTATTATTCTTGTCGTTATCATTCGTCTTTTATATAAATTCAGTCAGTTACTCGTGACATCATGTTAAGGAAACATCTTCCTCTTCTTTATAAAAGCATGCATAACTAAAGTACTACACTAATAGCATAAGGTACAACTTACAATAAGCACAGGCAAGCGTATATTTATTAAGTATAATCCAAGGTAAAACTAGCACAGCTCAAGGTACTACCCGACTTAGTCTAACTCATCATACATACATATAACAAACTATTCTTACAACTACTGCTAAGCTCGAGCACTCGCACATGACCCGTAGTAGACTAGAGCACTCGGGTTCAGCAGTTCCACAATTGTAACTAATTTAGCAGCATATTTTAAGCTTTAGTATTCATGCATGTTACATGCATGGCTCTAGATTGTTAATATAACTTTTAAAAACATGTTTTAAGAGTGAACAGGAGTACTCACTTAAGATCTTGATGATCTAGATGATCAAAATGTGTGTGTATTTATTTAAACTTCAAAAACTATTCAAATGTAACCTTGGATCCTCATGCATGTCACATGCATGAGTCTAGATTATGAATTAGACTTAAGGAAACATAATTATGAGTCAATAAGTATACTCACAAATGATCTAGATGAAGAAATATGAAGAAATGTTTATGTGTGTGCTTGATCCTCTAAGAACCCCAAGTATAAGCTTCAAGACCACTTTAATGCATGATCAAAGCCTTGATCCTTTTTCGATCCTCAAGCTTTCAACTTCAAGACCTCATAGTAGCATCCACGCATGTGTATATGTATGTTGATCAAGAAATGAGGGACATGAAAGCATGTATGAGTGTGTGTTTGTGTATGGAATATGTATAACTCACAAACTCTCTCTCTCAAAGGGCTGTCTGTAAATGCAGAGTTTACAAGCCCAAAATTCTGATAAATGCATGGTATTTATAGCCTTTTCCAAGACCAGGGGCAAAACAATCATTTCACTACTTATATGCTCGAGCGCTCATGCTATCTTGAGCGCTTATGCCTCGAGCTCTCCCAATGTCCAAGCGCTCGGACCTCCTGGTTCAGCAATCCTTCCTATGTCTCAAGAGTTCAAAGGTTATACAAATGAACATCTATATAAACAATGATCAAAGTCAATCCACACACGATCATTACTAACATATATGAATATAGAAATACTGAAATACATTGATAAACAGACCAATACAAATAAAAGGGTCGGTGTTACACCTACATTCATCCTAGATGTGTATGGAGAGCATTGGGTGTATGAGAGTCATATAGAGATAGCAAACCTGTCATATTTTACCAAGATGTTTTGGCAGAGAGCTATGACCACTCTAAAGATGAACATATGGTGTGATCTACATTTCCTCAGAATTGAGGATCTAGTGGAGCTCCGCTTGGAGGCGATCTATTATGAAGACACGCTGAGGCGTGTCGAGGAGGAGTCATTATAGATGTTGCATGACCTAGGGACTTATTAGTACTTGATTAGGAATGTCACACGTATGCCGCTACCACTTCAAGCGTAGCCACCTCCCCAATCACCATCACGACCACTATCACCACCACCACCACTGTAGAAACCCATATTTTATTAAAGGGTGTTATAGTAATTTCAGACCAATGTGGGTGTTGATTTGGGACAGTGTTGATTTGGGATAGTGTATTTTTATTTCACTTTTTGGTTATTGGGTTACATGTGGGTACACTTGTGCATTATGATACTTATGTGTGTGTATGTGTATTACACCTTAACTACCCACACCTACCCCTATCACATCACCCCTTTATGGAGACAACTTTCCAAAAGTTGTCAAACTTTTCTCTCTCATCCCCTCCCTCTTTGGCTAGATATCTCTCTCTCTCTCTCTCATATTTTCTTTTTCTTTTTCTCTCTCTATATCTCGCTCTTCTATCTCTCTCTAGTTTTGGGAGATACAAACCTCCATGGAAGCTCCCCCTTTAAGATCCATTTGGAGATATTGCAAGCAATTTTGGACCAAGGCCATTAGAGATTGTTCCCCTTGCCAAGAGCTTCCATTAGTTCTTTCCTTTTCCATTTTGGTTTCCTATTTATTGAGTTTCTTGCTCTAGAAATTCAGAGGTAGTTTGTGTTGTTTTGTTTCACTATAGTTATAATTCCTAAATGTGTTTTATTTAACTAGGTGTTGATAGCTTGGAGGATATGCTAATGTACATAATTTCTTCTTTGGATCTCTTTGGTGTGGGTATTTACTCAAATACCCAAGAGGTAGATTTCATTGATTAAGTGCACTATTCCTTCTAATTTCATGGTTTGCTATGTGTAGACTAGAATTATTACATGTTTATCTTGTTTTAGGAATTCTTCCTACATGATACGTTAAATGACTAAGTACCCTTATGTGCCTATTTGAATTTATGTTAACATAGATGTTACTTAGTTGTTATGGCTTCAAATGATTGTTGATGTAGTAATCTCTTATTTGCCTAAGATGATGATTGTGCTGTTATATGTTTTCCCCTATTAATTTAGTTTTGGTATCTTGAACTACCATGCTTATTTCATAGTATTGAAATCATAGAAATGACACTGTTAAAACAGAATCGCATCTAGTAGTAAGCAAGGCATTCGTGGCATTGTCGTGGGACATATATGAAGTTGTTAGAATTCCCACAATTGGGGAATGTCTCTTGAAATTCCCTTTTGGGGTAGTTATTATTGAAATTCCATAAGCTAGTGTGAGTGAGGAAGGTTGTTTGTGATCCTTAAAATAGTAAAAAATAGTAAGGTCATATTCGGTTAGCTACCAAAGAACTTGTATGCTATACTCACATTAGAGTGGCTCATACCTGGTGTTGAGAGTGAGTGTTTATGGAAATTGTTATTGGGAAGTTGCACGGTTTGGCCTTATGTCTAATTGTATTGCCTCGAGGGAAAAACATTGCATTGCATGTCTTAGCATGATCTTAAAAGTAGTAGTACATTTCTACAATGTTTTCTACTAAGTCGTCATGCTTAATGAATCTATAAAACTCCCCTTTTTTTTATAGGAATTATTGATTAGGGCAATGTCCAAAAGTATTCAACGCGTGGCATCCCATTAGAAGATTCCTTATGAGGAAGTCTTATGGTTTGAAAGAAAATATTTCTTTGACATAGCTCATGGTAGGAGCATTGTTCTAGTTGCAATTCATTTCTTTTAATCATAGTTTTGAATTGCAAGGATTTATATTTATTTCATAGAAGTTGTAACTGGGCATATGTTTAGTCCTTGCTTTATAACTCTTTCGTGGCATCCCATTAGAAGATTCCTTATGAGGAAGTCTTATGGTTTGAAAGAAAATATTTCTTTGACACAGCTCATGGTAGGAGCATTGTTCTAGTTGCAATTCATTTCTTTTAATCATAGTTTTGAATTGCAAGGATTTATATTTATTTCATAGAAGTTGTAACTGGGCATATGTTTAGTCCTTGCTTTATAACTCTTTCTTTTGGACTTAGTTGATCTTGTAATATATTCAGATGCTAGCTATCCCTCTCTTGATCTTGAACTTTTTAGTTGGATCTTCTTCGATTCTTGTTAAATTATATTATGACTACTTGTTAACCTTTCCTTGCCTTTGACACTTATGAATTTTTAGGTGTTTTTAGGATCTGGCTCAGCAAGGTACCTTTTCGACTGGTCCAACAGGACCATTCGACCGGTCAAAGGGTACACTGTATGAATACCTCTAGCAGAAGGGCATTCGACCTGTCAAAGGTGCCCCTTGGACCGGTCGAAAGACCCTCTGTCCATGAATAGTAACTTTTTAAAGACTTCAAAATTTTCAAAGTTTAATTTGGTTTATACTTAGCCCCCGATTACTCTTTTAAGTAAAAAAACTACTTTCAAATTCTTAAGGACCGTTTGGTCGTAATCTTTGCAAAACCTCTATGGGTGCGTTTGATAAAACTGAAAATTATGTACTGAAAATTAAGTACTCATAATTTTAAGCGATTGAGCTTATAATACTAAAAACAGTGTTTCAAGTACTGGAACATACTGCATTCAGTGATTATTTTTAGTAGAAAATTTTTTGCTTAAAGTTTTCAGTGATTTTTTGGCTGCTTTTTCAATTTAGTGGTTCATTATCAAACGCACTAAAATAAATTAAGTGCTGAAGATTTTCATTTTCAGCACTTAATGGAGTTATCAAACACCCCCTATTATTATAAACTTTCAAAGAGAACTTCATTCTTTGTTTCTTTCAACCTTTGGGGCTTCTTTATAACTTCTTATAAATTCATTTCAAAACTAATACTATGTTGATTGATCCTATTTGACCAGTTTTGTCCTAGTGAGTCAATCCTTGACTTTTTGACATTTCTTTGGAACCCACGTAGGATTCCTTTTTGCTTTTGCCTTGTTGGATTCGTCCATGTAGGACAAATCCTTGCTTTCCTTTGTATTGTTTGACTTGTTGACTCACCCTCGTGGTTTGGTTTTCAGGGTGTTACAATCACCCCCGGAGGAGGATGACGAGCCGATATAGTAGGTGATGCCGCTGAGACAAATGACGAGGATTTGATGGTGATGACGAGGTCGAGATAGAGCCAGAGGAGCCAGTACCTTAGCCGATTATTGTAGTTTTAGATGATGATGATAAGGAGGAGGATCCTGAGGAGGACGAGGATATCATAGCCATTGAGGATCTTCTAGGCTATGAGTAGTTGGAGGATGAGGATTACACGACAGTGGAGGATGAGGATAATGAGGAGCCAGACCCCATAGAGATGGACGTACCAGTAGGGGAGGACATTTTAATAGCTGAGGAGGACTTTGTAGCTGATGTTGTAGTACCTTAAGTAGCACCAAGAGTAGCAGCTGACATAATGCAGATCGCAGCACAATGGGCAGATGAGTAAGGAATGTCGAGCACCGTGTGGTAGGTACTATGGAGTACTAGCCCAGAGACAGCAAGGACCACCAGGAAAAGTTTAAATGAATGCAATCATTCCGGAAGGAGTGGGTTTCGATGAAGAGGAACAGTAGAATCTGAAACAGGGGCGGACGCAGGAGTTTTGTTCATGCCCCCGACTCGATTTCTTTTTTGCTTAAAAAGGACAAAGTACATTTTTAAGCTTAAAAGGGACAAATTAGAAATTTAAAGGGTAAAAATGAATAAAGTGTGGTAAAATATTTACATTAAAAAGTTGAGGAGGCGATTAAGGGGTTTAAATGAATAAACTATGAAGTATATAAGGTAAAAGAATTATTTTGAAAACTTTATGGGGGGGGGGGGGGGGGCAATTGAGAGGCAAAACTGAATAAAGTACGAAATATATAAGGTAAAATAATTATTTTGAAAGGTTGGGGGAGGGGGGGGGGGCAAATTAGGAGCAAAAATGAATCAAGTCTAAAATATATAGGATAAAAGCATAATATTGAAAAGTTGAGGGGGGACAATTGCCCCCCTTAAAGCCTTCCTCGGTCCACCCCTGTCTGGAAGGTACGCTTGTACTTTTCCACCATCAAGTTAGAGTTTTGTTTGAAACGGGCGCTTCTAGTTCATTTGTTGCTATTAAGGTTGTGCGAGAGTTGGGATTAATACCCTAAGCCCTTGAGATGGCTCTTAACATTGTGTCACCCTTGGGTGTGACCGTTAAGTTGGGAAAGGTGTGCAAAGATTGTCTCCTGACCCTTGAAGGTAGAAACCTTTCGGCAGATCTAATGTCTCTGTGAATGTCAGAATTTGATGTGATTTTAGGATTTAATTGGCTTACCTAGTACGGTGCCAATTTGAATTGTGTTAGTAAGACGATTTTCTTTTCATTACCTAGGATGTGTTGTCTTTCAAATTCCAGTGTAATTCTTTGAGTGATGCGTTTCTTACGAGTTGGCTAGCTGCGATTGGAAGCGTAAGTTTAGAGATCACCATTGCTTAGATTCCTTCCGTACAAGATTTTGAAGATATATTTCAAGCCATCTCCGGACTGCCACCGAAGAGAGAGATAGGCTTCTATTTAAAATTGGTGACCGGAATGCTACTGTCACGACCCATCATACTAAGCGCAAAAATAGGGCACGTGGCACGCCACCAAGGCTCATCCAATCCCATTAAAGCATAAACAACAGCTGAAAACATAAGTAAAATCCATGAAAATTTGAGTTATGAAAAGTTTTGTGTATTTGAAACACTTAATAAAAACATCCTGTTTCAAAACAGCAATCCAGTCGATTGATCGGGGGTCCGGTCGACTGAAAATGCAAAATATAGAGAGCTTGAAAATCTTAGAAGTTGTCCAGTCGACTGTGTCGGGGACCCAGTTGATTGGGGCCTCAAATTCTCAGTCGACTGGTACCTCTCGGTCGTATGACCCAATATTTTCCTTTTTTTAAAGTACCACCTAGTCGACTATGATCCATCACCCAGTCGACTGGTCCTAACATAGAATGAAACCTAATATTTCAACCCAGCAAAAACCAATCGACTGATTCCCAAAATTTCAAAGTAGTGTTTAGCTCAAAACAGGAGTCCAGTCTACTGTACTAAGAACCAGTCGACTATTTCCTATTAGCATACTAAGTTGTGTAGTTTCTCAACCTATGGTTCCCCAAACCAAAACCAACACATTCGCCATTATAAACCACGGATTCCAAACATATTATAAAAGTTTTACAACTGATTGCAATACTACAAATCTTTCTCGAGATTCCAAGCTAAACATGGTACAAATTCAAAGTCCTTACTGCAACATTCAGAAAAGAGACAAAAACATCTACAAAAGTGCTTCAGTCGTCCCAATGGCCTCACTCTTCGCGTTTCTTCTCTCCTCGCTTCTTATCACCTGTAATGGAGTAAATCTTCACTGCTCATCTATATGCTGACTGCACAATTCTAAATGTATGCTTTTATGACAATTCATGCTGTAAACATCAAAATACATCAAAATAGTTTCTAGGGTGAGTGGTACACTTCTATCCGGTAAATGAAACCGGTGATGTGGAAGGCACACCTCTTCCACGTACCCCAGTACACTGGTTGAGCCTTCCTCCATACCAGTTATTGTGTCCTGGTTGGGACTTCGTCCATACCAGACACCACCACTATCAATATTACAATCCTCAGACTTCGAGGAGCTTACCTCCGGATGAAATTGCACTAAACTCCCCTTTGACCCAAGTAGACACATAGCATGCTCACATAAACAATTATACATGCTTTTTTAACATATTCACATGCATAATTAACAGACCTAATTAACACATGATTTTTGCCCGGATCCAAAATATCAAACTCGATATTTAAAACATGTAAATTCCATATAATCCATAGATTAAACGGCGGATCTCTGATTTTAGGTGATTTCTACAAGTTTTACTAGGTTTTCCCCAAATTTTTAGAAATTGGATTTTCAAAAAAAGTTTACCAAACGGGCCTAAGAGGTATCTAAATGTAGCTCTTACCTCGAGGAGTTCAAATATGAAATCTAGAGAAAAACTGACGATCAGAAATTCATTGATCTACGATGTGAAGCTCGGGGGAATAATCTTATTTTCTCTTCTCTCTCTTTCTAGATATAAACTTCTTGGATATTTTATGAAAATATCCTAAGTTTTTCTATTTATAGGCATGACTTTCAGAAATTACATTTACCTTCCCACGAGTTCTCAAAACTTCTAATTATCTCTTGAAATGTCCTAAACGTCCCTTTATCACTTCACGAGTAAAAGCTAAAAATTATAAAAGTTTTTGTCTAGGTTTTGTTTGGGTCCGTAATTATGTCCAAAAACTAAATTCCGTGGAATCTCTAGAAAACCTGCCCTCTTATGCAACGTATCACTCACGTTCTCACCACATTATTCAAAATTATCTAAAAGTTTGTCATAGGCAACAAAATCTTCGAGAAGTTCCCAATAAAAGGCGGTAGTATCCAGCTAATCGTAAGAAACTTCGAATTTTACACACAATTCTAGCACTGACCCGTGCATGCACGGGTGTAATGAAAAAAGAAACAAACCATTGAAGTTAAATTAACACACAATGAAAAACATAATAGATAGCACAACAGTAAGGATGAACACACCCATGCTATCAGAACAGAACGGCAGACCGCGGAGAGATAACCATTTGCTAAGAGAGAGAGAGAGACGAATCAGTTCTTGGAAGTAGGTTTTGTGAGGGCAGAAGAAGTGTGTGGGGGGTAGTTTTTTCTTTTTAAAGGTGGATTGGCCGGTGGTTATCTAGTTCTTAAAATTTAAATTAAAAAACCAAAATAAGAGAGAAGGAGGATTTACATTGCCACGCAAGGAAACGTGGGTTTTTGTTTTTTTTAATTGTAGAAAGGTGGGACAGTGGAGAGTCTGGAGAGAGAGACAGAGAGAGAGAGAGAGATGTGGGACAGTGGTTCTTAACTGTATCTCTATGAAGAGAGAGAGAAGAGAGAGAGAGAGAGAGAGAGAGAGAGAGAGAGAGAGAGAGAGAGAGAGAGACGTGGGACAGTGGAGAGTCTGGAAAGAGAAGTAGGGGTGTGTGACTGGTTAAGCTTTTTTTTTTGTTGGCAATTATGGGCTTGGGGTATCTTGGTTCAATTATACATGTGACATATTTGTAGGTGTATATCTATAGGTGGTGTAGGTCTTTAGGTTTGCCATGTGGCGTATGAGTTTAGTTAGTGTGGCCACGTGTAAGGCTAAATACATTAGTATCTATACATGTATAGATACACTGTTAGAGAGAGAGAGAAGAAGAGAAGAAGAGGAAGAAGAAGGAGAAGAGAAAGAATACAGAGAGAGAGCAGAGAGAGAGATCAGAGAAAGAGGAGAGAGAGGAGACGCCGCCATTAAAGCTTCGGGAGCTCAAGCTTTGCCAAACGTACCCTAAGTGAGTTTTTACGCACTTGGTCTCTTATTTATAATGTTTTATATGTTTTTGGTATGTTTAGTCGTATTAATCAAGTCATTTCAACGTTCATATATGCTATGTTTATAATTTGCTGGAGAAGACGACTCTCGAGCGATTGAATAAGGTTCAATCGATCGAAGCGACTTCAGTCACTCGAACATTATATTCCCTCAATCGATTGAAATGGTTTCAATCGATCGAAACATGCAGAATATGGTTTAGTTCTTTGGCTTATTATATATGAGGTTCGGATGTTCGATTCTTGATTCGGACTTCTATTTTGCGATTTTGGGTGGATTAGGGATAATGTGACAACACATATAATAATGTTAAGAATAATGGATTAACGTAATGACATTAGATACTATGTGGTTCATGCATGAGTTTGATATACATTTATTTCAATCAGAGTAGTCAGGCCACATAGGAATTCATGTATCGATAGTAGTGCTGAGTTTAAGTAGGTTTGATAAGTTTTGGAAATGGTACGTGGGCGGACGCTTGGTCATGATATGCTTTCACATGCGGTGGATGGTTTATATCCTTAACGAGCAGTGAGCAGGACCATGTAGTCCTAAGGTAGCCAGATGTTCCATGTTATATCCTTAACGAGCAATGGATGGTTTATATCCTTAACGAGCGATGGATAGAGGATCACTGGTATAATACAAGAAGTTGTGGCAATAGATTTGATATGCTGTTGTTCAAAGCGTTGCATCCTTGACATGCAGTGGATGGTTTATATCCTTAACAAGTGGGGGATGGACTGACGTGGTGTCCATGATTGCGGTGGATGGTTTATATCCTTAACGAGCAATGGACAGAATGATGGTATGTCTATATATGTGAAGTGATTGAGTCTGTTCTTTCAGTCTAGAATTGGTTATCATGTTGGTTATTGGTCTTAGGATAAGAAGACGATAAGGGTTGATTTACGACGTTAGAATACAGAGAAGATATTATTTAGTAGAATTATATCTTATACACCTCAGTAACTTATTATACCTAAGATCATTGATACCCTGCGAGTTTCTATTCACTCAGCTCTCAGTAAGCCGACGGCCGTTATCGCTTGGACATTCCCCATCCAGATTATCCCATCCCTTTTAATGCAGATAATGGAGCTTACGACGATGGCTACTACCCTAAAAGGAATTATGTAGAGGGTGGCCCCACTGATGCCGGCTATGCTGGAGAAGGAGGTTACGCTAATGATTATCCTTACGCCAGCTGAACACTGAAGAAGTTATATCTAGTTTATATTTCTGTTGCTTCTGTTGAACTTTAGTTTAACGGGTACTTGGGCATATGTTGTCTCCAGACCTGGTGATCCTGTGGACCACACTCTGATTTTGTAATGGATAGTATTCTTGTTATAATTCAGTTGTTACTGTTTCCGTTTATCTTGTGGACTGGTACTGCGTGGTGTGGATTATTAGTGACTTTCACTTGTCATTCTCTATGGACCCAAAAAGGAAATTTATTTTTCTCTATTTTTGCTGTTACGGGGCGTGGCAAAAATATCCTAAGTCTTCCTATTTATAGGGATGACTTTAAAAAATTACACTTACCTCCCCACGAGTTCTCAAAACTTCTAATTATATCTCAAAACGTCCTTAATGTTCCTTTTATCACTTCACGAGTGAAAACTAAAAAATATAAAATTTTTCGTCTAGGTTTTGTTTGGGTCTGTAATTACGTCCAAAAATTAAATTCCGTCGAATCTCTAAATAACCTACCCTTTTATGCAACGTATCACTCACGTTCTCACCACAATATTCAAAATGATCTAAAACAAGATCAAAACTACCAGAAATTTTACAGAACAGGTATAATTACTATTCATCAAAATACCAGATAACTCAATTAACATTTAATGCACATAAATGTCATTTACTATTGTCAATGCCTCAAGGATTATCAAATACTCGTGTCCTCACTTGACACTCCCCATTGACCCACAGCCAACCTCATCTCAATTATTAATAACATTAATAATTCACATGATTTCAAATATACTATATTTAAATGTATGCATTACCGGGACTGGTGTGACAACTACCAGTTTCTAGGATCACGTATAAGATGGCACCAACTGAGATGTTAGAATTGAAGAGAATCAAGTGCAAGAGGTAGAAGCCTTAGGTTTCGTTCGACCCAGCACGTCACCCTGGAGAGCCCCAGTAATGTTCGTAGAGAAGAAGGATCGGTGCGGATCTTGGATCAGGAAGTCAAGAAGCTCTGAAACAAAGAGATTATGTTGGTGAAGGTTCATTGGAATCACCATGATGAAGGAGAAGTTTCGTGGGAAATAGAGTCGGAGATGCGGAAGAATTTTCCAGAGTTGTTTTGATATTCATTTACTTTTGATTTCGAGGATGAAATCTTTAATGAGTGGTGGCTAATGTAATACCCGTATTTTTGCTGTAATTACAATGTACATGTATGCAATGAGGACCTATGTGAAAGAAAACCATGTGGAACCCTTAAAGGCACGCGCAGCGGAAAACAAAAATTTAATGGCTTCCTAAACCCATGATAAAGTCTATGATATATACAAAATACATACATCCATCCATAAGGGGGTTAATCGAATAGTTACCCTTGAAGCGTGCTTTACAAAATATTGAATATGGTTTGTCCCACGAACAGTTCACCAAATCATCCAAGCGTCCGATCTCTACAAGTATCCACACGAGCAAATCACAAACTAAACGAAGGTCCAATTTTTCTCCAAGTAATTGAAGAAAATCAAAATCACCTTCTAAGCCCTTAAAGTGGCCATACGATTTGGTTGTGTTGGGAGATATTATTGGGATATAAATTGTGCTAGCTCATATATTGTTTCCATGCCTCATTTATATAATAATGCTATAAGCCCTTTTCCTAATCTAATTAGGAAACTATATTTGATTGTAAGACTTCCTTAAATTAAATATAAATTAATAATATTATTATATTGCTTCCATATTAACAATTCAATATCAAGTAGACCCTCACAACTTCTTCCAGTTACACATTGCCCTTTAGTGTGTGACCCCTTAGGTTCATACTAATCTGGTAGTAGGTACTAATACTTTAAAGTATTACAATTAAAACCCTTTCTAATTAATTTTAATTAGAACATCTTCTAATTCTCCCTTGTAGAAATAATTAATATTAATATTTATTATTTCTGAGCTTCCACTAGTCATGAGTGACACCTAGCAGTGTATCATGACACACCCCAGACAGTTTGAAAAACAGTGAACCTTTCTACTTACAATTACCGTACAATTCAATCCTTCTATCAAACAATGTCCCATTTAAATCTCTTGGGTAATGGACATACAATCAAACCCAAATTTAATTATATGTTCTCGAACTAACTGATATTTCTCTACATCTGGTGTAATTAGAAAACTCTTTCTAATTCTCACTCTGCCCTGGCCAGGGAGCTTTACTTGACATATATCATAGAAGATCACATAGGACATTCTCTCCCTTACTTGAGATTGATAGATTCCTTGTTGTATATTTACATGTCTCCATGCAAGACTTACTATACCCAACAGTACATGAATATGCCTTTGATTAAAACATAAACAATGTGCACATTAAAGCATAATAACTCACACACAAGACAACAGTAATGTTTCAGGTCTAAGGATTACTTGTACCACTGTAACTAAGAACAATCCATTGATAGATAAGTAAAATTCCACTTGGATGTTTCTGATAGTTGATCACGTTCAGTGAACTTGTTCTATAACAAGCACCTACATGTTTGTTCTAGTGTCCACACACTAATGACTCAAGACTAGTCATATTTTATCAAATAAAATAAACATGGCACATGTTAGTCTTGTCGGATTATTACATGCCCAATTTACTAATCCTACGACTAAGAACAATTTTAGAATAAAACAACCGAGTAGTGTATGGTCTTGTACCTTAACTCTTTAAGTATAAACCTTCTCAAGTTTAATTTTATGGACCTATCATATAAATGTTTAACAACAATAATGATAAATAATAAACTTGCCCTTTATTGATATGAAACTGTTATTACAAGGTAATATTCCTAAAACACTAATCCAATCTAATTGGCTTTTAGGGCATACTACTAACAATCTCCCACTTGCACTAAAGCCAATCGACCATGTATCTCATACCCATTATCTCAAGATGGCGATCCAATTGCTGCTGGGTTAAGGCCTTAGTGAATGGATCTGCTATATTATCTGCTGATGCTATCTTCAGTATCTCCACATCACCTCTACCAATGATTTCTCTAATCATATGGAATCGATGCTGAATGTGTTTGGATTTCTGATGAGACCTTAGTTCCTTGGCTTGACCTATCGCCCCATTGTTATCACACTACAGAGGCTCAGGTGATTCAATGGTTGGAACTACACCAAGTTCATTGATGAACTTTCTTATCCATACACTCTCCTTTGCTGCTACTGAAGCAGCAATGTATTTTGCTTCGGTCATGCAATCTGCTATTGTATCTTACTTACAAATCTTCCAGCTAACAGCACCCCCATTAAGGGTAAATACATAGTCGGATGTGGATTTTCTATCATCCACATCAGATTGGAAGTCCGAATCCATGTAACCATCATGTCTCAGTTCTCCTCCTCCAAAAATTAGGAACACATCCTTAGTTCTTGTCAAGTACTTAAGGATATTCTTCACTGCAATATAGTGATCCATACCTGGATTAGACTGATATCTTCTTCTAACACTTACAGCATGACTGTATCAGGTCTAGTACATACATGGTATACATGAGACTTTCCACTGCTGAAGCATATGGTACTTTGCTCATGATCTCTCTTTTCTCTGGTGTTTTAAGAATCGTATCCTTTGAGAGATGAATTCCATATCTGAAGTGCAGAATCCTTCTCTTGGAATCTTCCATATTGAATCTATTCAACACTTTATCTATGTATAAGGACTAGGATAAACCAAGAAATCTTTTAGATCTATCTCTATAAACCTTTATACCTAGTATATAAGATGTTTCCCCTAAATCCTTCATGGAGAAGTTTTGTGAAAGTCATAGTTTGACTGATGATAACATTCCTACATCATTCCTAATGAGTAGGAAGTCATCAATGTACAAAATCAGGAACATAATCGCTCTCCCATTGAGCTACTTATATACACATGGTTCATCCATATTTTGATGAAAATCAAATGCTTTGATCGCTTCATCAAAGCGAATGTTCCAACTTCGAGATGCCTGCTTGAGTCCATAAATAGATCTTTGCAGCTTATACACTTTGTGATTTTTACAATGGGATATAAAGCCTTTCAGCTGTTCCATGTAAATCTCTTCCTCAATGTGACCATTGAGAAAAACCGTCTTTACATCCATCTGCCATATCTCATAGTCATAGTGTGCAACTATAGCAAGCATAATCCTGATGGATTTTAGCATGGCTACTGGCGAGAAGGTTTCTTCATAGTCAACTCCTTGTCTTTGTTTGTAACCTTTTGCCACTAGCCTAGCTTTGTAGGTCTCTACCTTTCTGTCCGAGCCTATCTTCCTTTTGTAAACCCATTTGTAGCCAATAGGTACAATACCTTGAGGCGGGTCTACCAAAGTCCAGACTTGGTTGGAGTACATAGAATCTAATTCTGATTTCATGGCAACTTGCTATTTACTCGAATCGATGTCTGACATCACGTCTTTGTAATTAATAGGGTCATTATTGTCGCCATTGTCTCCACAATGAAAGAGTTCTTCATCACCTTGATGGAGATCCAAGTATCTCTTATTAGGTATGAGAGTCCTGTTAGTCTTAGGTGGAGATTGTGTGATAGAAGGTTCTATTGTAATAGGGTTTGATGACTCTTCCTCATGTTGGTCAATGTTGGTTTGTGGTTTAGAGGACATTTCCTCTAATTCTACCACATTCCATTGCCTCCATCTTGAATAAACTCTTTTTCAAGAAATACAGCAAATTTGCTAACAAACACCTTTTCTTTGCCTGGGTGATAGAAATAGTGTCCCAACGAGTCTCTCGGATAGCCCACAAATCTACATTTTACTGACCTAGATTCCAATTTGTCCACTTCTAGTTTCTTAACATAGGCTGGACAACCCCAGATCTTAATGTAATTAAGACTAGGCCTCTTCCCATACCACACCTCATGCGATGTCTTAGGAATAGACTTGGATGGCACCCTATTCAATAGGTGCGCTGTTATTTGAAGCGCATGTCCCCAAAATGATATAGGTAAATCTGTGTAGATCAACATGGATCATACCATATCCAATAAGGTACGATTTCTCCTTTTAGACACACCATTTAATTGTGGTTTCCAGGTGGATTCCATTGTGATAAAATACAATTTTTCTTGAGATGGTCCAAGAATTCATTGCTTAAGTATTCACCTCCTCGATCTGATCGAAGAACTTTAATATTTTTTCCAGTTTGTTTTTCTACTTCAATTTTGAATTCTTTGAACTTTTCAAAAGATTTAGATTTGTATTTCATTAAATACACATACCCTAACCGTGAGTGATCATCGGTGAAGGTTATGAAGTATGAAAAACCTCCTCTTGCAATTGAATTCATAGAATCACAAACATCAGTGTGAATTAATCCAAGTATGTCGACAGCTCTTTCTCCATGTCCCACACAGAGTGATTTGGTCATTTTTCCCATGAGGTAAGATTCACAAGTTGGATAAGCTTCATAAGCTAATGAACAAAAATGTCCATCCTTATCCCACTTGTTGATCCTATCATCAATAATATGCCCTAATCTAAGATGACATATATATATATGTAGGATTAACTTCATCTCTAGGTCTCTTTGGTGTTTTATCTTTTGCTTGCTCAATATAGTTAATACCATTATCAAAGTTTAAGAAATAAAGACCATTCAAATATATGCCAAAACCAACTAAATCATTATTTAAATAAAAACATTTATTTTCTCGAAGACATATTTATAACCATCTCTAGATAAAGTAGAAATAGAAATAATATTCCTAATAATATTCGGCATAAATAATCAATCTTTTAATTCTAAAACTACGCTAGATGGTAATGCTAAATAGTAGCTCCCTATAGCTAATGCAGCAATACTTGCTCCATTTCCCACTTGAAGAGCAGATTGTCCTCTACTCAGCCTTCTGCTTCCCCTTAATCCCTGCAACGAATTGCAAATATGAGGACTAGCTCTGGTATCTAATTCCTAAGAAGCAACATAATTAACCGAAATGTAAGTTTCTATAAAATGAAATTTAGACATTCCTTCAGAAGGTTTGTTTTTTATGGAAGCATGGTACTCTCTGCAGTTCCTCTTCCAATGTCCTTCTTTGCCACAAAAGAAACACTTTCCTTTACCCTTATCATTTGCGGGCTTGCCTTTCTTGATCCTGCACTTTGCCTTCATCTTGGACTTCTGTCCCTTCCATTTTCCTTTACCCTTGGGCTTGGACTTGGAAGTAGAAGCCTCATGAATGACAGGAGCAGATCCCTTTGTTTTTTTGATAGAGCCTTCCGCAATATTCAACATATTTAGCAACTCAAGCAGTGGATCTGTCCTCTTGCTCACGTTGAAGTTTATAACGAACTGCGAAAATGAATCTGGCAAGGATTGTAAGATCAAATCTATTAGCAAGTTTGTATCCATGTCTACATCAAGCTTTTTAAGTTGCTTAATGTAACCGATCATCTTAAGCACATGCTCATTTACAAATGACCCCTCTACCATTTTGGCATGGAAGAGTTCTTTTGAAACACTGAACCGTGCGGTTCTACTCTCTCCCCCATATAACTCTTGTAGGTGAAGAAGAATAGAAGTTGAGCCAATTACATGAATCCTGTTGCTTTTGAAGCTCATTGCTCATGGATGCTAACATGTAGCATCTCACTGTTATTTCATCTTCCTGCCACTTTCTCAAAGTGTGATCATGCTCCTCCTCAGTGGATTCTTCCCGAAGAGATTCCGGCATTGGCCCATCCAAGACATGGGCAATTTTGTCAGAAGTAAGAATGATTTTTAGGTTTCTTAACCAATCATCCAAGTTTGGTCCAGTCAAACGGTTGGTATCCAGAATTTTAGTAAGGGGGTTGAAGTTTGACATTTTTAGAGGTGATCTACAGAAGATAAATAGCAATTTACGAGCATAAAATAAAATTCGATTTTATTATCTATTAGATTTTGGGTCTTTAAATCATAATGGTACCTCCTACTATTCTTTTCAAATTCCTCATCCCTTTAAAAGAAATTTGGGAATCTTTATTCATAAAAATTCCTAGTGGGGATTGGGGTCCCACTAAAACTAGTATAAACCTCACATAATAGTTTCTTGGCCGTATTAACTTTGATAAGAAGGTAACTTCATACCTATTGCTGCTTAAGCAAGTTTCAATCATCATTTAGCCTCTAAAATTATGAACCTCACATAATAGCTTCTTGATCTATATATTTTAGTTAAGTTAGACCCACCATTCATATATGTATGAGTCACTAATGAGACTCTCACATAACTAATAGTTTATTGGATCCCACTAATCCATCACCTCATAATATCATATATTTAAATAGTATGAGTGGTATTTCTTAGAATGAGCAGTCTCCAAATATCTGTAGGCGATAAACCCAAATAAGAAAATACAGTCATCTATAATGGTGCAAGGCTACGATAAGACATTCATAATATCTCTTCGCTTACAACTTAATATCATAACAAGAAGGGAATTTTATGATCTCATCACTTATACATACATTATATAAAAAAAAATAAAAAAAAAGTAAATATTTCATCGTTTATATTTTAATATGTCCATACGATGCTCCCACTAATTTAATTTAGAAAAAAATTTAAAAATTTTAATTTAAAGGAGTATACTCATGACACAACAATTGGATTAAATTTTAAAACAATTTTAAAATATGGACATATAAAATATATTGTGAAACCGCCCCAACAATTATCACATAAAGAAGGGGTCAAGGATTGATTATGGACTTTTTAGGTGATTCAACTTGAGCCTTTAAGTTGAATCTAGGTTTATGTGATTGTAATCATTATTAAACAACACATGCTTTCAAGCTCTAAGCTTGAAACAATAATAATAAATAGTCTCCATTCTTTTCTTAGACACCTTGTCTACTTCAAGTAGACTCCACCTTGTCTTCCTTGTAATCTTCTAATCTTCGTCTATAAGCCTAAATTTACATGACTTTAAAATGAAAACTCTTGATCCATGATCTAAGGGGAGGTATATAGAAGAGAGATAGAATTTACATCGACAAAGAGAGAGGCAGGCATGCATGCGCCATTTAAAAATTACAAACCCAAAATAATAAACCATTCAATCATATTGAATTAAAAAACCAATCACATAGCTCAATTATTTTTGGTCTAGACCATAATCATCTTTTTCATTAACCAAACCTCTCAACTCTAAAAATGACAAGAAAATCTAAAATATGTATAAGTAGACCCCAAAAAAATTCACCTCGAAGGTGCTACCCCCGAACCCCCGACAAGGCCCCTCTGACCGGAATCCCTGACTCCGCCTTTGCTTACAGTTTCCATGGTGGTATAATAAGATCCTGTGTAAAGATGTGGACATGAGATTCTTGATATACATAATATAAAATATACTATTGCAAGTTTTTTTTTTTTGGCCCTAAAATAATATTTCAGGTTGATTGAGTATAAATGGTTGCTATATTAAGTTGATGAGTAAAGATTGTGACACATCCAAATTTTTGGAATACAACTTAAATAATGTGTCTAGCTTTCTTTTGTGATGTCACTGGACGCTACAGTAACACAAAAGAAAAATAAACACATTAATTAAGTTGTGTCCCAAAAAATAATTGTGTCCCATATATTACCTTAAGTTGATTCAATATGCCCCTTGGCTCGGCAAGTTAGTAACACTTTTAGAATATTATTACAAGTTGATTCAGTACGTACCACTTGGCTCGGCAAGTTAGATACAATATTATTACAAGTTGACTCTTTATTTTTTTTGGCTTGACAAGATCAATTTACAAGTTGATTCTTGACTTTTGGCTGTTGAAGTAATTGGCCAAGGGAGGATAAGGCTTGTTTGATTCATGGATTTAGGCTTAGTTTGGTCCCAACGTGATTTTTTAAAATGAGCTTATGAAATTTATTATTAAGTTATTTGATAATTTTATACAAGTGACACACTATTCTTCAAAAAGATATCATGAAACCAAAAAGCAACCTTGAGCTTTTAAAAGCTCCATTCTAGAGCTTTTAAAAACTCCCCTCAAAAAAGCCCTAAGTTCAATTTTTGCAAAGCTCATAAACTAGTTAGTAGATAAATTTATATGAAATTGTGCTTTAAAAAAGGAGAAGTGCCAAAATGGGGGCCAAATTAAGCCTCAGTGAGAGAAAATAATATATATATATATATATATATTAATACCAATGCTTTTCTTTATTTGATTAATAAGAAAATTCTGAGCCAAATTGGAATGAAGAGAATTAAGCGTTAGATGTGTAAATAATAAATAAAAAGCCCAAAGTTCAATTTTTTGCAAAGCTCATAAACTAGTTATTAAATGAATTAATATAAACTTGTGCTTTAAAAAAAAATAAGTATCAAAATGCGGGCCTAAATTATGCCTTAGTGAGAGAAAAAAAGAATTGATAGAAGTGCTTTTCTTTATTTGATTAAAAAAAATAATTCTGAACCAAATAGGAGTGAAGAGAATTAAGCGTTAGATGTGTAAATAATAAATTTTCAATTTTCACCGTCAACGTCATCAGCGCCATTGTCATTTTCCATAATTGTTGTTCGAGATCACTGTACGTACTTGAAGTCAAATTTTATCAAATTTTATCATCAATTTTGTCAACTACATTACCATAATTAATTCATTTGGTTATAAAATTTTGCATAATCTTGTTTGGCGGTCTACTTTTGGTTTGGAATGGTTGTCTTTATAAACGTTTGAAGTAGAAGTAATTGACAATTTGTCGGTGGTTGGAAGAGGCTTTGATGAAATTTTTGAGCAAACATGATTAGAAACATTGACATCAGCACGTACGCACTAATGTGAAATTTTTTTAAATTTTTGTTTCTAGAATTTCACAAAACTATTTTACTTTCTTTTTTTTTTTTTCCGCATAATTTTTAGTATGTTAATCAATTCCAAGCGGTGTACTATATACGTGGATATATGAAATGTTGTGCCCAGGGTCACGGAATCAATCATATAGTGAATACACACGAAATAGATAAGGACCAAAAGAAAATCAATACACAAGATTTCTATGTGATTCACCCTACTGGGCTAATCTACCACCATGAAGAACGACTCATTTATTGAATGATTGAAAAATACAAATCCTCCCTCACAGTAAATGCTTCACCCCACACACGCATTCTGACTCTTTGATGAGTTTTCTCTCTTGAATTCTCTCTCTCTAATTTAAGTTCACACCATCTCTCAATACATCATATCATCCTATATATATTGCTTAAATAATCCTAGTAGAAGAAGATTTACACACATAGAAATGTATACTTCTTCACTAAGAAAACATTTCCCTACAAGTAATTCAATATAATTAAGAGACAATTCATCTACGATAACTTACCCAAAAGTGCTCTCCTATTCCAATCAAGAAAGCTTTGAGTTCAACAATCTTCAACTTGGGATCAATTTCTCAAAGTTTCACTTCTTGAGCTGCAATCCACAACTTCAGCATCTAAGGTGTAGCATCGACATTTTTCTATGTATTTCTCCGAATTTCCGTATTCCTCTTTGTAGTACTCTCTGTTATATATAATAAGACATATTTTCCCTTCCCCTGCTTACTGTTTAATATGATTTATGTATGGTTGGTGGCATGTTAGGAACCTTGGGAAAGCTTTCCTTCGAAAGCTAACCCAAGCGCTCGAGGGAAGAGCGTTCGAGCTCACACGAGCGCTCGAGCCATTAAAAGGGGTAAAATGACTGTTTTGCCCCTGGGTTCTCAAAAATCTATAAATTCCTGTCCAATTTCAGCATTTCCTACGTTGTTAAACCAGAGAGGCTGAGAGTGAGCCTTAGGGAGGGAATTCTTGAGAGATTGTCATCCATACACCCTCATAGACATTTACATGTGCCAATCCAAGCATATACACACACATATTCCCATATCCATCCATATGCATTCACATATTTTGATGCTGGGAGTTCAAGATGATCTCATCCATGATCAAGCTCTAGAGAAGAAGGATTGAAGCCCTACTAGCTCCATCTCAAGCTTTCTCAACATTTTCTCTATTATATCATCATCCAAACATCATTTAAGTACTTGTGAGTATAGATTCTCACTCAAAAACCAGTAGGATCAGGGTTTACAATGTTTTTATTAGCATGCAAGAAGATCTATCCTAGCATGCATGTGACATAAACTTAGGAACAGTTTTTTTGCAAAGTTCGAGCACTCGTGCTGGACTGGAGCGCTCGAGCTAGTGCTGCTATTTTGCTTTGATCTTTGTTTTCTTATACTTACACCAGTATACTCGTTTCTTACATGTACGAATTTATGTGTTGAAATCCATAATCAAGACTTACATGGTAGCAATTATGTACACTAATTCACTTACTCAATGAATGATGTGCTTAAAGCTGCATTTCAATTACGAATGCCTATGTGCCTAAAGATCGGACCTTGAACTTTGATACGATGATGACTTTCGTGATGCAATAACTCTAATAATGGGAATAACATACGAGTAATAAGATCGAAATTTATAAAATAACTTTACACCTTGTTGTTATGCTATGCGCAATGTACTTCTATGCCTTGGTCATCTTTCTTGAAATTGATGTAAGTAACCATGGTGAGTCTTCGGAATAACTTTCAAGTCATGGGAATCCTGTTGGTCATTGGTGTCGGTATCAAGTATCGGTGTTGAGATTGCTGGATGAATGTGGTTATGGTATCCGTTGGTGATGTGAGTAATGGTTGATGATATTATTGGGATCTGGGGATGAATATATCTTGGTTGAGTTAGTTGTTAAACCACTTTACTATGCTCTTCGGCCATTAAGGCATGGTAGTTACTCACCATGCGGCTGTTAAAGCACTTTTATATTCATATGTAAATAGGTCATGGACCTTGGATATCTTGATTGAGTCGTCTATTAAAGCACTTTACTTTGCACTTCACTCGTTAAGGCGAGATAGTTACTCACCAAGCGACTGTTAAAGCACTTTTATCCTAAACTAACAGTGATCGAGAGAGAGCAAGTTCTAATTACATGCCTTAATTCACATTTGTTAGTACTTTTTATCCTGTTTTATTGTATTTTTACTTTATTTTCTATTTTCTGTCAGGATTTGGAAGAAAGCAAGGATTCCAGGCTAAATGGGGTGAAAAAGCAGAAGAAAAGAAGCAGAAAAAGGCACCTCGCGCCAGTGGCCTGCTCGCGCGACAATCAGGAACCTCGCTTGCGCGGCCCGCTCGGGCGTGACCCCAAAATCGCGCTCGCGTGACATATGCAAAAATCAAAGACGCGTATTTTAGTGTACTGAAGATCCCCCCGTGAACGAAACTGCCTATTTACGTCCAGATTGTAATTTACAGCAGTTTTAGTGCAAATAGGTTTAGGAAAGCATCCAAATTTGCTCCAAATCTATATATACCCTATTCTAACTCAATTTTGGGGTTAAACACCTTTACACACACCGTAATACACATCAATATACAACAAAACCTTCAGCCATTGAAGAAAGGAAAGCAAGGAGAAGAAGAAGAAGAATAACAAGTATTTCCATGGCCTCCTCCATCAACCTCTTGCCATTCATCGCTTCCATGGCCAACTAAACCTAGATCTAAGGTTCAATGAAACCCTAGCCAAGTAATAGGGTGTTATTTATGCTTTTCTTTTATATTTATTATGTATGGATGTTGATTACATGTTTAGAGGATTTTAATAATAAAATCGTACTTCTATTGATTAAATCATTTCTTTCAAAGTTATTCTTGTCTTAGATCTATTTTGAATGTGATGTGCTCAATGATCTATATTTACTGTGCTTGTATGGATTATTTACATGTAATGGTGCTTAATTGAATTCTGATATCAAGTAGCCAAATAGTTCGTGCCTAGGAAAGACGGATTGTGCCCCAGCCCTAGTTTAGTGTGAGACAATCCGTGCCAACCAAAGATGAATTATCTTGGGGCTTGAATCGTAGTTATCTTCTTGACGGAGGATTTGGGCTTGTATCCACAATTCCCCATTATCATCCAATGTAATAATCTAATTGAATGCATAAATACCCTTATTATGAAGCTAGTGGCGGATTTGCAATCCTACGTTCACTTTAAATATCGTTTAAAACAAGTTTAATTACTTTCATAGTTTAGATTTACTTTCATTGTTATTAGTTTAATTAAAATCAAAATCAATACTCTATTATCTTAATTAACTAAATTTAGGTTTTAAAATTAAAGTGCTTTAGTAATTCAATCTCTGTGGGTTCGACCTTTACTTCCACCCTACAAATCTTTAGAAAGTAAAGCATACTTTTATATCTTGATTCTGACGAGATCAAACAGCTTATGATGGATTTGTGAAAGGAGTAGTGGGTTTTGGAAGTGGTTACCGTTCAGTCTTTTTTTGTCGAATGTCATGGAACGATTCTAGTTGGTTCCGTAATCAGGAGTCCAAGTAGTCTTATCTTTTGGTAAGTTGTAAATGTGATTATAAGCCGACTAAGGATAATGAACCTAAGTGTTTTCTTAACTGTTGCTAACGGTGCTTTGTAAGAACTTATGCCCACTCAGCTTGTATTCAAGCTGACAACATTCTATGCTACTGAGTCTTCCACATCCAGCGATGCCAGGTTCAGCAAGTAAGGTTCAGCTCGAGGGCAACCACGGAAATGATGGGTAAACTACTGACACTGGATGTCACCAAACTACTTTTCTTTAATTTATTTCTGTTGAATAAGGGTTTGCAATATATTGTTAATGTATGACTTAGTATTGTTTAATATTAGTATGATGGGTTTTAATTAAACACATTTCCAATATTATTATGCTTTTTGTTAATATTTCTGTTAAGGACAATCAAGTGAATCTCCAACCAGTCACGTGTTCCTTGGATCCAAAAAGGAAATTTTAAATTTTCCTTATTTTTGGCTACTCTGGGGCGAGATAGGGTTTTTTTTTGGTAACAGAGCTCTAGGTTTAGACGAGCTCTCTAATTGTCCTACACTTCTTGAACCTTAAGATTACTTGTGCTAGTACTAACTATAAGATAGTTTTAATTACAGGTCAGCATGGAGCAAGTTTTTATCAAGAATTCGTACGGAGGATATTTCCTATTTCCTGACCTCCTATAGGTCTTTAATCAGGAGTTGTATCTTCAGAGAGTCAGGGAGCGTGCTAAATGGATGTTAGAGGATGATATTTGGATAGCTACCAGAAGCTGTTGGCACGAGTATTCCATCTACCTCTAGATCATGCAGCACAGCCGCCACCGTTAGTACCTCCCGCACCAGCTAGCCAGAGGCGGATGATGATGACGATGCCGACGCTAACCCTGAGGAGGATACCATGGAGTAGGGGGACGGTAGAGGAAGTGACGATGATGACGACGATGAGGGTGGTGATGATGACGAGGAGCTTGGCGATCCCGCTGAGCCTAACAAGGATAAGGAGGAAGATCCGAAGGAGGAGCCAGAGGATATAGTGATGGAGGAAGACTTTGAGGATAAGGAAGAGCCAGAGCATCCTCCAGAGGATGATGAGGACCCGGAAGTAGTTCAAGATGAAGAGGAGGGATTGATGAGGAAGGACCTGAGGATGATCAGGCCAAGGATGATTTGGCTGATGGATAGGATGAGTTTATTCCTGTAATATAGCCGGACCCACAAATAGGAGGTGCAGCTTGGTTCGAGGATTTGGACGATCATCTTGTTTGCCATACGGTTGATGAGTTTAACTTCTGTTCGAATTGGGTGCCACCAGTGGAATTTGTTCTACCTGAGTACGAGATTCCACCTATTACTTCTGACGAGGAGGACTTCTGGGATCTCTTTCTCGTGCCACTTGTGGTTCTAGATCACGTTGTATATGTTTTTGACTACTAGTGTACTGACTCTACTTGTAAATTTCATCTTCATATTAATGCTGGATCTATATTATGAAAATTTAAATCTTATGCACAGCGGAAAAATAAGTTTCAGAAACTTATTGGTATGCCCAGATCTACTACTTATCAACTCTATAGATGCGTGCACAAGAGGGACAAGAATGTTACCTTTATGTCTTGAACCCAATTCTGATTTCTTTATCTTCCAACAGCCTTCTCTAGATGGTCTTCTTCACCTTTATATCTCTAGTGAATGCCCCGGAAAGACTAGGGTTGGTGGGAACCCTTATAGTAAGGCTATAGAAGGTTTGGAAAATCCTAAACAGTTTCTGCAGCTCTGGGATAGTAAAAATGACGATTAAACTATTCTATAAGCGGTTGCCTTATTTATAGATTTCCAAACTGACTTTAAGCTTTCGATCGATCGAAACTCCTTCGATCGGTCGAACTATCGATCGATCAAAACTCCTTCGATCGGTCGAACTGAATAGAGTTCAATCAATTGAAACAAGTTCGATCGATCGAACCTTTAATTAATTGAAACTCTTTCAATCCATTGGTTAATCATCGTCATATAACCCTCCAAGCATTCTGGCAGAGCTTGTCAAACCACTTGGAAAGTCTTCCTAACTCATTAGGGAATGATCATGATTTTTTCTTGAATTTTAAAACACTTGGAAGGATCCCATTTTGACCCAAATGTTCCTTCCAAACATTCTGCTTTTACTGTCACATCAGCTTAGTTGACTTATAACTTGTTTTCAAGAAAAATCAATAAAAATCAATGCTAGTAAAAATTAACCTAGAAGAAGAAAGAGCGACTCACCTTGGGTGCAATGCAAAACAAAGGTTAGTCCGCATGCTTGAACATCAATAATATCAAATTACATCTAAATCTAACAAAAATAGAAGAAATTGACAAAATCATGAATTCGTCCGAACCGAGAAAGTCACAACATTCCTATAGATATGCAATTCTCAACGGGAAGGTCTAGAGGGACCTTAACCTAAAGCCAATGTAATGTTCATATAGAAGTGATATGACTTATTAAGGTTGAAGAGAATTCATCACTAAGTGTAGACACCCTGATTTTGACCAAACGTCGAATTAAGGGGAGTGTTATCTCTAAGATCCGATGATGACAAACGTCCGACTAATCCAAGACTTTCAAAGGTGATTCAAGCTATTCCGAAGACTTTTTCCAATTTAAAACAAAAGAAAAAAAGATAGAAGAAGGAAAATAATCTAAAATGGTATATGACAAGAGCTGCGGCAGTCTCGGACTGCCACTGCGACACTCTCTGGAGTGTCGGACGGCATTTTGTGAATGCCGCAAATTTCAACAATTGCCGCAAAAATATGGATTTCTGCAGAAAAACGGCAGTCTATGGAGTTGTCCGCGGCACTCACTGATTGCTGTTCCGGCATTCACTGAATGCCGTTTCGACAATCAGTGACTGCCGCATCGACAATCACTGGCTGCCGCTCTTTTATCCCCGAATGCCGCCTTTTTATGATAGCCCGTCCTAAAATAGGTCGGTTTATACCATCAAAAGGTGGTTAAAATTAGGGTTTTGGCTGCGAATTTCCCAAAATAACCCTCTAAAGATTGCCTATATATAGAGGATGTGTATCCCATTAATGGTGGTGGATTGGAGAATGTTAGAATCCCAATATTGATTCTCTTTCAAAACTTTCTAAATTAAGAGAGAAGTGGAATTAGAAGAAAGAGTTGGAAGAAGAGCTTGATCATCATTCTTGGAAGATCTCAAAGCAACAAAAGGAGTTGAGGATAATTAGAGGTAAAACTCTAAATTACTTAGTTTTTAAACATCCAAGTTCAATCACAATATCTAGATACTTAGGATCTTTTACACATTTTCAAAACCTCTCTTCCCACCTCATTTCATCACACACCACATATTCTGATTGAACTATCATTTCATTAGTTTGGATCAAGAAGAAAACCAATGGGAATAATTTCTGATAATTTTATTCGTGCTATGAGGCTATTTATATACACAAACACAGTTACAAGTTTAGGAAAGAAAACCATAAAAAGGAAAGAAACAAAAGAGGAAACAAGATCACCAAATCAAATCACAATCAAACTACAAGATAAGATCCTAATAAATTCTAACTTGACTGAAATCTTATCCAAGGAATAATTATTTCCAACACTCCCCCTCAAGTTGGAACTGGAGCAAAGATATCAAGAAGACCCAACTTGGCTAATGATGACTTTAGGAGAGAGGGACCCACAGACTTTGTAACCATATCAGCTGTCTGACTAAAGGAAGGCACAAACTCTGGGACGATAATTCCTGCTCGAACCTTTTATCTAATGAAATGAACATCAACTTCAATATGCTTAGTACGTTCATGAAGGACTGAGTCAAAGGCAAGTATAAGTGCAGATTTATTATCACAGAAAAATGTAGATGAGTCCACAATCGGATACCCCAACTCTTTCAGTATTGAACGTAACCAAAGGAGTTCACATGTTCCTTGGGCCATAGCCCGATACTCTGCCTCTGCAGAAGAGCAAGAAACCACAGCTTGTTTTCTTACTCTTCCAAGAGAGAAGATGACTACCATAAAAAGTACAAAAACTAGTTGTGGACCGATGATCACTTTTGGAGCCAGTATAGTCTGCATCAGTAAAACAAGACACTCCTGATTGAATTCTTGCATAGTAAAATAACCCGAGACCTGGACACGTTTTGAGATACCGAAGTATATGATTAACCGCATTGAGATGAGAAGAGCGAGGTGCATGCATGAATTGGCTCACAACACTCACAGCAAATGTGATGTCGGGTCGAGTGTTGGTCAGGTAAATAAGACGACCAACAAATCGTTGATACACCGATGCATCAGGTAGAAGTTCCCTATATTCATTTGACAACTTATGATTCAGATCCATAGGAGTAGAGGCTGGTCGACATCTCATCATACCAGTATCGTTGAGTAGATCCAAAGTGTACTTCCTTTGAGACAATGAAATTCCTTGACTAGAACGTGCAACCTCTATTCGAAGAAAGTACCGAAGAGGGCCCAAGTCCTTAATATCAAAGGACTCACCTAAAGCTTTCAAAACTTTGATAATACCTGAAGCATAATCACCTATAATAATGATATCGTCCACATATACTAAAACGATCACAGACCGGCCATCAGGACGACGATAAGTGAAACAGGTGTGATCAGAATGACACCGAGTAAATCCCAGAGAAATAATAACACTGCTGAAGCGATTAAACCATGCCCGAGGCCATTGCTTCAGTCCATACAAAGATTTTCGCAGGCGACAAACCTTCCCTGAATACTCCCCCTCAGCCCGAAAACCCGGTGGAGGATCCATATAGATAGTTTCATTCAGATCACCATTCAAGAATACATTCTTTACATCCATTTGATATGAAGGCCATGAATGGGAAGCTGCCAGAGAAATAATAGGGCAAACAGATGTCAATTTAGCCACTGGTGCATAAGTAGCATTGAAGTCTTTGCCAGGGATTTGAGTGAACCCTTTAGCAACGAGACGAGCCTTATACCTTTCAATTGTACCATCCGCCTGATATTTCACACGGAATACCCATTTGCAGCCAACTATTTTCTCACCCTTAGGTAATGAAACAAGTTCCCAAGTCTGGTTGCGTTGAAGGGCATCCATCTCCAATTACATGGCAGCCACCCACTGCAGATCCTGAAGGGCCTCATAAATAGACCGAGGGATAGAGGTGGAGTCAACCTGACTGAGAAATGTAGAATATAAACTTGAAAGACCTTTATAAGAAACATACTGTGCAATGGGATGATTTGTACTGTCAGAAAAACCATAACGATTAGGAGGCCTACGAATTCTAGAGGGATATCTAGAGGGTAAAGGAGAAGAGTCATTACCAGATTCCATTCCGACAAAGATATCGGCATGGGAGTCTGAGCAGGAGGGCAACGAGAGTACACCTGAGTAGGAGTTGTGGTGATAACATGAGGAAGGGTGGAGGAATCCTCCAAAGAGGAATCAAACAAGGGAACCGGTCGTGGAAGCAAACTTGAATCTTCTGGAAGGTCAGGAAGAGGAGAATCGGAAACCTGTGAAGATTTTGCAAAATAAGGAGTGTCTTCCATGAAGGTTACATCCATAGAGTGATACATATGATGAGTGGTGGGGTCATAACATTGGTAGCCTTTAGACATAGTGGAATACCCAAGAAAGATGCATCGGACAGCCTTACTGTCTAATTTAGTGCGAGAAGGGCTTCGATTCTGGACAAAACATGTGCACCCAAAGACACGAGGTAATATCGAAAAAAGGGTTTTTTCAGGTTAGAGAAGTTACATAGGTGCTTTTCCTTGTGTGACACGGCTTGGAGTTTGATTGAGGATGAAATTGGCAGTAAGGACTGCCATATGCCAGAAATATTTAGGAACATGCATCCCACATAAGAGGCACCAAACAACAGACATGATGGAGCGGTTTTTGCATTCCGCCACACCATTCTGCTCTGGGGTGTAAGGACAAGTGAGTTGCTGAAGGATACCTAGATTATTAAGTTTTGCCCGAAACTCATTAGTAATATATTCTCGACCATTATCAGAACGGAGATTACGAACAACAGTGTTATATTGAGTTTTAACCATGGTCAAGAAGTTGGAAAACAAGGAAAACAAGGAAAACACTTCATATTTTTTTCTTTAGTAAATAGACCCAAGCACATCGTGTCTAGTCATCAATGAAGGTTACATAATAATGATGCCCAGACATAGCAGTAACAGGAGAGGGCCCCCATATATCAGAATGAATAATATCAAATGCACATGGTGCACGATGCATGCGAGGCATATAGCTAGAGCGAATATGTTTTAATAATTCACACACCACACAATGAAATTTAAACTTCTGGTAGGCTTTATTTAATAATGGAAAAAGTTGACAAAGATACTTAAAGCTTGCATGGCCCAAGCGGGCGTGCCATAAATGTAAAGACTCTAAAGAAAAATTAAAAGACTCAGATTCAGGCAAAACAGCCGCCTAAAGACCAGATGACGACACGTACCCACCAGAAGGATCACCAAAATAGTAGAGGCCATCCCGCTCATATCCCCTGCCAAAAATCTTCTTCAAAATTTGGTCCTGCAAGAAACAAGAACCAGGTAAGAATACAACCGCAAAATTAAGGGATTTAGCAAGACGACTAACAGAAACGAGATTATGAGAGAAGGTGGGAACATGAAGAACAGATGATAGTGTAATATTAGGAGAGAGATAAACATCGCATGTACTTCTGACATTAAGAATAGACCCATCAGTAATATAAATAGACTGGAATTTGGGAGCACTGGAGAAGAGAATAAGGATGACACACCAATCATATGTTCATTGGCCCCGGAATCCAAAATCCAAGAGGGATTTCCAGACCTAACATGAAGAGCAGTAGTAGGAGTACCTGAGGCCAAAATTGCAGTAGGAGTGGTGCCAGAGAGAGAACCTCGTTGAACGAGAGTCCCTAGTTGAGACTGAAGATGTCCCATCTGAGCCTGGAGCTGAAGAACGTCCAGTGTAGGAGTAGGAGCAGGAGTGGTTTCTGCAATAGCTGCAATGCGAGATGGAGTCTTCCCTTTATTGCGAGCATATTTTTCTCGCAATTCAGGGTGAAGCTTAAAACATCGAACCTTAACATGACCCAGAGTATTGCATTGAGTGCAAAACGGGCGATTACTTGACCCAGGAGGACAGGAAGCAGTGCCAGAAGTGGCGGCAAATGCCATATGTTCAGGTACTGGAGATGACTCTAGTACGGGCTGAGGTTTAAGCAAGCGATGACGGTGCTCATCACCATCAATAGTAGCAAATGCCTCAAATAGAGAAGGCATAGGAGATGTATTTAAATCTGAGTTCGAAGAGATTCAAACTCAAGTTTTAAACCCATCAGAAACAGGTAGGTATGCAGGCGATTGAGACATCGCAGAGCAATAGTGGCAGCCTCAGCAGGAAAATCACTAGGCAGTTCATACTGAGCAAGTTCCTCCTACCTAGATTGAAGAAAGCCAAAATAATCAGCAACTGAAACACCCAATGTTGCTTGGGAAGCTTGAGAAATTTTTCGATAGAGCTCAAAGATACGGGAATCATTGTACTCATGAGCATACATCTGCGTCAGAGAAGTCCATAGACAATGAACCATATCATGGAACATGAAGATGTGATAAATTCGATCTTCCATGGAATTGAAAAACCACCCGAGAATAGTGCAATTGTCAATATCCTACTGAGCTAAGGCGGGGCCTAACACTATGGGCTTCGGTTTAGTGCCCAAAATCCAACCTGATTTGCCTTTACCCCCAAGATAGAGGCGAAAAGAACGAGATAATGCAGTAAAATTACGTCCGTTCAACAACACACTAGTAATCCGGTGAGCAGGGGTGTGTTGAGAGAGAGAGAGATTCAGACGAGTGGGAGCAGTAGGAACAAGGACAGTGTCCTTATTGGTCACTTTGTATTGGTCATGGTTTGGTTGAAAATTTGTAAGCACACAGAGAATATGGAAGATCAAGGGCTGCCCGGAATAATCGGAGCACAAAGAAGGGAAATTGGAGAACACACGGTAGCCCAACAAAAGAGAGAGAGGAGCACTAAGGCTCTAGTGCATCACATGGATGCAAGGAAGGCCCACAGAGGGGCAAGCTGCAGCAGGAGAAGCTGCCGTAAGGTAAAAGGGGACAGGGCGGCTGGCTGGAGGTGTCGCCAAGGCTGGTGGAGGGTACTGGAGGTGTTGTCGAGGCTGGTGGAGGGTGCCGGAGTTGCGCCGAGAGTGGTGGAGTGCCTGGGAATTGCGACGAAGGTGGGAGAGGGCCTGGGAATTGCGGCGCAGAGGTGATAGAGGAGCTGGGTTAGGTTTTATTGGCTCTGATACCAAGAAGAAAACCAATGGGAATAATTTTTGATAATTTTATTCATGCTATTAGGCTGTTTATATTCACAAACACAGTTACAATTTTAGGAAAGAAAACTAGAAAAAGGAAAGAAACAAAAGAGGAAACAAGATCACCAAATCAAATCACAATCAAACCACAAGATAAGATCCTAATAAATTCTAAGTTGACTGAAATCTTATCCAAGGAATAATTATTTCCAACAGATCAAATAGCCTTGGGATTAAAGTTTAAATAAATCTTGGAGTTTGGTGTTGCTTGAACTTTGATTTCTTTTCTTTTTTGACTATGTCTTTTTTTTTTTTTGAGGTTCATAAGACTTTCAATGTCTTACTTGAATCCTTGTGTTTAAAATCCCTCAATATTCTTATGAATTCATGATTCATGAGAGGATTGAGGTTGATTTTTGTATATTGAGTCAATGAATCCAAACTTCATCCATAGTTTGTTACTTTGAAATTTTATGAAGTTCCTTATACTTCATTAAAATCCACAAGTTTAAGTGTTCTTAGTCTCCAATGACCATCAAGTGGTAGGAGAGATGACTTGAATCTAAGCTTATCTTCGTGGTTTAGGTTCTTTGTCTTGGGGTTTTATGAAGTTTCTTGACGCTTCCTTTAAGATCCACAAGTTTAAGTATTCTTAGTCTCCAATGACCATCAAATGGTAGGAGTAGTGTGAATCTAAGCCTATTTCCATGGTTTAGATTTATTGTCTTGAGATTTTGTGAAGTTTATTCATACTTCATTTAAATCTATAGAATGTCCTTAGTCTCCAATGACCATCAAATGGAAGGAGAGAATGATTTGGTTTAAGCCCAACTCTTTGGTTTAATAGTTGGGGTTAACAAATAAAGTCGAACTTGACAAACGAAAACAGTGGGTTCACAAACTGTTCCTGATCAAGGATTTTTAATTAAATAATGGACCGTTGAAATCAAATGAAACCAATGGAGAGTGTTCATAACACAAGGGTCTATCACTGCAATTTTTGTTTTAATAGGATCTCATGGATACCATGGTTTGGTCATAGATTTTGTGAAACAACAATAATCTGTCCAGAATTTCAGAACAGTAACATCTTTTTGAAACGAGTAAATCAGAGCTTTAACCAAGTATTGATGACTCCAAATATTTGTTTCCATGAAGTGTGATGTGTTAATAAGATCTCCTAAAAAGATTAGAGCCTTTCAAATTTTTTACTATTTTTAGAAAATCGTACAAGAACTCTGGACAGAGAGTTATGAAGATCCAAGTTATGTCTAGTGTTTGTTTAATTCCCGGAGATCTAACCGTTGAAACTTTGATTTTCTTTTTGGGTTAAAAACTAGACTCATAGAGGCAACTTGCGTCTAAAAATTACCAAGATCAAACCATGGAAACCATGCCTTTTATTTCCTTGAAGTTCTAATCTGCTCTCTAGAATTTCCAGAATCTTGTGACAGATTTAACCAACCTTGTAAATAATGGTCCAAATGATCTTTTCTTGACCTAAGGCTTATACTATGCTTTGATAATAACTAATTAAGTTTAAATCCAAAGGCCAAATGATCCAAATCAATGAATAATTCATAGTTCATTCTTGCTCATGCTCATGCTCATGCATTCATTCATATGTGTTGATACTCGTAATTATAACCTCTTTTCTTTAGCTAGAAAATTAAGCATATTGTTTAGGGTTTAATATTATATAGTTTAAAGCATGTGGACTAACCCCTTTTGTTTTGTAGTTCTATTAAGGTATGACTTCTTAAACTCCTTTCTATTTTATCTCAGTCTCTTGATTTTATCGATTTTCCGACTCCATGTACGACACCTTAGAAATAGGTCTTGTTTTAGTTGTATACTTGAATTAGAGACTCTCTTACTAGGATTTCCTTTTGTTTGTATGTATTGCACATTTAATATTTGCGACTGGATCCCGGGTAAGTTCCATTGTTCCCTATTGCATATGACGTCGCTTGCTAAATGAATTATGTGGCTTTTGAATGTTATTTTTCCCCTAGCAATCTTACTCCCTTTGGACATGCTTTTGTGATGTATATTTATACATATGTATTAGTTGAGGACACATTTAGATTAATAATTTGATTCAAATGATGTTGAGTAGAGGCCTATCATGAGATAGGATGAGAGAGGGTGTTTTAGTCCGTCGAGCTCCTTACTCTCTCATTCCATAATCCCCAGACTTGGTTAATCTCTGGTTTCCAAAAGATCGGTTTGCTTTAAAATGGTTTCTTAATTTTCCTTTTAAAAATTAAGTGGTGACTCATTTTGAATTTGAATTTAGAAGGGGATTCAAATAAAAAGCTTTGGGTAAGTTAAACTGCAGTATCCACAATCTGGCGACTCTGCTGGGGATCGAACCCAGAATATCTGGTTTCGCAGACTAGAATTCCTGATTTTGGGTTCACTCGAGGATTAGACTTAAAAACATCCCTTTAATCGAATTAATCAATCTCTGTGTGCCCGTTGCATTGCACTTGCATGTCTAGCCAGTCGATTGCACGGATCTATGACCTTGGAGACTCGGGGCAACTCGGTCGATCAAGCCATCATGGGACTGTGTGATCATCCTTGATCTCGTACCATGAGTTGGCATATTAAGCATCCTATCAGATGTGTGTCAAGGGTCCCTTATTTGACCAAAGCCCAGCCTTTGCATAATAGTTTTAGGGTAAAAAGCATTTTGCACCCCTAATATATACACTATTTTGCACTTTGCACCCTGATGTTTCAATTTTCTCAAACTGGCCCTTAATGTATACAGTGAGTTGCAAAATAGCCCTTCCGTTAGTCAATCTGGTTAAAACTAACGATTTTAGATCATGTGCCCCTCACATGACCCAATTAAATGGGTATTCTTGTCATTTAACGTCTGATTTATATTAAAGATTGAAAGAGGCCTAATCTGATTTAGGTTAAAAATAACAGAGAAGGTTAAGAAATGAGCTAAGAAGGAAAAATGGTGATTTAGGGCATTTTGATTCAGAGTTGATTTTGTAAAATCTATAAGATTTCGAGCTAGTCTTAATGATTTGAAAGAGTGATCATCTGTTGGATTGGAGAATGATACTACGAGATGAAGGAGTTGTCACACCTACATACGGTAAGAACAATAGTGGAATCTTACTATTTTTTAAATTTATATGTCTGTTTATGTGTCTTTTGTTTGATATATGTGAGTGATCCCATAGATTTAGTGTTAGAAATCTTTCATGAGTGATCCCATAGATTTAGTGTTAGAAATCTTTCGTGTATGTAATTTTTGTTTTTTTAATTACATTTTGGTTGTTGAAAACCATGTGAGTGGTCCCCTTTTCATAAAATATGTGTGTTTAATCAAATTTGTTTATGTAAAAATCATTTTTTTATGATTGTTGCTCTCCTTGTCTCCTTGTATATAGGGGATGAAGAAGACTTTTTTACTCTTACAGTCCATTATGGGGGTCACTTTATTCATACACCAGTGAAAGCATACTATGAGGGTACTGTGTGCTTTTATGATTATTGCAACCCTCTAAATGTTTCAAATATTGAATTGAATGAAATAATTGAGGGTTTGGATATGTTGGAATCGTAAAATGCTTTTATAGGGAGCCTGGCTTAGAACTTGAATTTTGATTGAGAAATGTGGAATCCAATTTGGATTTAAATGAAATGTGTAGATGTAAATGTCCAACTAAGGTCATTGACATGTATATGGAACATATAGAGTGTGGTAGTGGTAAACGTATAGACCATATTTATCGAGAGGTCTTTTGGCATACTTCCGAATTGGATGTATTTGTCTAGTGATTCTTCGTAATCCGAATCGATATCGGCTATTTCCAAGTCTGATTCGCCCATCTCAGGAATGGATGGTGTTTCAAGCTGTTGGAGTTCATTATCCCGGCCCTTGGTCTCCATTTTCTCTTTTCCCTTACGGCTTAGAATTGTCCTTGGCACCATGTCCTTTTGATCTGTCCGCTTCTTCTCCAAGCGATATTTAGCTTCCCAATCCCGAGCTGACTGCCTCAGCCTTTACACTCTCTTTTTTTGCGTCTTGCTGAAGTATACGTGCTCTGGGAACTTTGGGTGCTCCACTCGTTTCCAACGGTCCAACTCTGCTTGTGGTGGAACGACCATCCGTGGGGATCGGTCTTGGCGTTGGTAAGTTTTCCTTCTCACATCCCTGACCTCTTGCCTTGGTTCATCACGACGATGCTCCTACCTCCTGAATTCAGGCTTCTTTTGGTACTCCTGGTTTGGATAGGTGAGGCGGCTTTGAATCGGCCTCCTCGGACTTGGTGGGTGATACACCCTTTCCTTATTGAGTTCATGAGTAACTATTTCAGCCTTGCACTTTGAACACAGCCCTTGTTCGATTAAATCGATCATCCATTGCAAAGTTGGGACCTTGCTCACCTCTGGATTGGCAACGTCCAACACTACACTAGGAGCCAATCTTGCTTTCAATTTTTGTTTAATTGTAGTTGAATCAATAGCTTTAGCACCCCTGGGATCGATTTTCTCTCTTGGCCTTTGCAGAATCGTGAAGTTGGGTATCACCATGTTTACCCCTACTATCTCTGGAAATGGGTTGCTATCAACTCCCATTACCTCTTTTTCTCTCTCGGTAAACTTCAGATTCCCCTTATCGATCATATCCTGCAAAATATTTCTGAAAACCAGGCAATTGTTAGTGGTATGGTGCCAAGAGTTATGCCATTTGCAATACTATTTCCCTTTCAGCTCGTTAGCCGAAGGTAATTTAACGTCGTGCGGTAGCCGAATTTGCTTATCGGCCATCATGAAGTCGAAAATTCGATCAGCCATTGCTATGTTAAATGAGTATTGCTTGTCAGCCTCAAAAGGCTGTTTCTTGACCGATGATAGTTGCGCATTAGTCGGTTTTGGCAAAGGCTGACAAAAATATGGCTGTTTTGACATGATCTCGGCCACGTCCACCTCGGTGTTGACTTCGCACTCAGTAGCATGAATATCATAGTTGGGATCCCTGTAATAGGTTCCCTTGGATGAATTTTTTCTCTCCTGTTCCTCCTCGAGCATGCGCCCGTATCGGGCTGCTCGAGTTACCAGTTCGAAGAGGTCACGAAAACCCATGCCTTCGAACTTTTTTCGTAGTTCAAAGGTGAGTCCCCCAAGGGCTATATTGCCGAATTCTTCTTCGGGCAACCTGAACGTTGTGTAATTGGGCACCTTATATCCTCGGGTAAGAGGTATTCCCTCAATGGCATCGCTATGCTGCCTCCTATACACGGGCCACTGAGTTCTTCGGAGAAGGCCGCCAAAGTCTTGGTTAATGACTGCGGTAATCTGCTCTCGATCAACTCTCACATTTTGGAATGGGATAACCCTTCTCGTGCCGATCTCGTGTTCTAGACCGATTCTATCATTCCTAGTGGATTCGGTCTCGGTGATGAAGTTGTCTCCAAACAACGGGTTAATTCTTCCCCACTAACGGTCTGAATCCTGCCCATTTAGACCGATCAATGGTTCCCTGATGGTGATGCTTGGTCGGACTACAACCCGGGATGGGTTTCTGGTCTCCCCTAAGATTTCCTTGCCATCCCCTCTTTGGTGGGGTAATGCATTTTTCTGTCCAGGAGGAAAAAGGGGCATTTTGACTTGCCCCCAACCCACCCTGAGACAGGGAGGTTGGTGGAATAGATGGCTATGGGGGATCACCCGCTCGGTGTTCCTTCCACTCCCTCATTTCACGGAACATCTCACTCACTTGGGTAAAAGTCTGGTCTTGCCTAATGGACATTTCAGCCAAGCGTTAGTTGAATAGTTCCATTAAACTATTACCCATATTAGACAAATCTGCCTGACTGGCTACTGAACTATCTATCAGTTCTATGACAGGTTCTAAAACAGGCTCTAAGACAGGCTCGTGTGAATCTACCTCCTGGGAAAGTCCCCTAGATCCGGTCCCTTTTGCAGCCATTTGAGACTGGTCCCACCGGGAGTGCCAAAAATTATTTGCAATAAAATTTGGTGTGGTGTGTTGTGTGCTGGGCGTGCCAGAGTCCACGTGGACTCAACGAGATTATGATAACCTAATCTGACTTCTAGTACAAACGATTGTTGTGTAAATAATAAGTGTTAGGTCTTAGCTCTACTCTGATGCAAGTAAGCATTAATTACAAATGGAAACTGAAAAGGAAACAAAACAAACACTGGAATTTAGAACACCTCCACGGACATCATCATCTTCATTGATTGAATTCAAGTAACAATTACAGACACTCAAACGTACAATGAGAACTCACAAATCACTCAAGAACAAAAGCAGTATTGTTATTAGGAGAAACTAAAGTCTGCTGGCGCAGAAGTGGCATGTGTGTTAGCCCCTTCAAATGTTGCACTACCTGCCCTATTTATAGAATTTGAGCGAAAAACTGCTCATGTTAGTGGGGTGAATGGGTAGTGGTCCCTTATTTTTAGGAACAACTAAGTTACTGCCCCTACTCTTTATCCCACGACCCCTTCTACGATCTATTTGATGATCCCATTTCTGCCATGTTCTCTTTTCATGTAACTCTTCCAGCTCAGCATGACCCGGAGCACATGTTCTTTCTTCATGCCAACTACTTCAAAGCCTTGTGAACAGACCCTGGTTGACCGATTTCAACCCTCCCTGAGTAGCTTGATCCTTGTTGGTTGATAGACCTCGGTCTTATTCTCCGTAGGAAGGCTACTAGTGTCCATCGGTCTCTTTTGTTCGATGTTTTCTTACTTGATTACTTACCAATTATTTCCCAAGCCTGATATTACATCTTCTTTCTTAGCTCCTTTTGGTCTCTACTTCAGGACCTTCATGGTTGGGCATCGGTCTTATTTGACCGATTCTAGTATTACCATTGCAACTACCGTGCAACCTTGGCCTTGCTTATTCAGACCGAGGCATCTCATAAAGATCCAGTATCATCCTACCTTCGGTCTTAACCCCGATATTCACATACTGGTTGTATCCTCTTTACCTGCCACTAACTCTGATATCGGTCTTTCCTCTGTAGTCGGCCTTACTCCCTGTTGATCTACCTACCTGCTGCTGTGATGACATCATCAAGCCATGTGATTGTCATGTGCCTTGGGCAGTCCCAAATTAGGGTGTAAACAGGTTCACCAACCTCTTAGAGTGTGCATCTGTAGTAATGGATAGAGGGATCGCTTCTGATAGCTAATCTAGGAGCTGTTAGCAATATTGTTGCCCCAATTAATGAGAGCACGTAGGTGGGAGACCTTGCACTGTTGAGATTGTCTAGGAGTTTTACTTCCATTTCGGGCAAATTAAATGACTTACAATATTCAAAATCTGTATTTTATTTATCAATTTATTATCTATTTTCTTTTCTAGTTTTCTCGTCATCTTCCGTGCTAACTAAATAAAGGAAAATATTTATCTTTATGTTTTTTTTCCTTTCCCTCCCTAATCCAAGAACCAAACAAAGCCTTAGGATCCTTTGGATTTAGAAGTGAAGAGAGTATATACTAGAGAAACTGATTAAGGGAAAACAAGGTTCTTCACTTTGCTTTGATAAATATATAGGAGGGAAAAGAAAGAAACTATAAATTTATTAGGTTTCAAAAGAGAGAAAAGAAGAAAAATAAAGAGTTAATTAGTATAATATCCATTTTAGTCTAAGTTTCTTACAATAGGTCTAGTCCATGTAATATTTTAATAAAAGGTCCACCAAAAAAAAAAGGCCCAAACTACCCCTCAGTCTTACCAAATTTATATATATTGATTAAGGAACTACCATATAATCTATATATATACATAAAAATATACACACATATATATATATACACAGAAACCTAAAATACACAAACCCTGTTAAAAAAAATGAAGCAAAAACAGCGCTAGCCAAACTTCTCATCATTCGGAAGCAGTCTCGTCGTCGGCGTCGGCGTCGCCATCATCGGATCAGACCATTCGCAGCTCTCCGTTCAGTCGACCCCATCGTTGTCATCGTCGGCGTCGTCCTACTTCGGCGCAGTAGTGGCACAGCAGAGGGAGAAATCGGCGATGCCGACACCGGTTACTTGATACACAACAGTACTACAGGTTACTTAATATTGTTGAACATATCCTCCTGATGTGAGATTTCAAGCTCGTATATTGCATGGTCAATCATCGGAGTGTTGAATTTCACACTCACTTTATCAGATTTAATTTGTAATGTTGAACATGTCATGAAGATTCAAATTTGCATTAATTGATATTATTGTGAAATTGTGAGTGTGAAATTTAACACTCATATTTTAAGATAAAAGTTTGTTATATTTGAACACGACTTGAAGATTCATATTCGCATTAAGTGAGATTAGTGTAAAATTTGTCACTCGTTTTTTTGTTTGTACTAATTAAATTTGTTGTGTAGGTTGTATCAATCGCTCGGATCCCATCCAAATCCCAAGTTTAAAGGTGTTTGAAGATGGACACTGTTATATTTTACACCGTTAAATTTCACACTGTTAAAATTTAACACTAATGTTCTTGGTTCACAAAGTTGTGGTATGTAATTGTATACTATGTTGTGGTTCAAAGGTTGTTACCAAAATGTAGTAGTGTGAAATTTGACACTCATGTTCTTGGTTCAAAAGTTGTGTTGCGAACTTGTATACTATGTGAAGTAAAATTGTGATATCAATGAATTATTGCAGTCAAATGTAAAATGAATGTGCAAATGAATTTGTGATAAGACAAATGTATTCCTAGTTTTTTGGTATGAAATTGGATACTGTTAAATTTCATAGAATGACGAGTTTACTTTGTGATGAATTGAGAGATGGATGAACACAAATTGGTTAATATATTCAATTCTGAAACTGTCGATAGCGCGGACACAAGGAAAATGAAGTAGTTGTACTAATTAAATTACACAGTATGAAATAGTTGTGTGTGAAATTTCATACTGAAAAACACAATACGAAATTTCACACTGTGCGAACTGTTATCTCATTCGAATGGATTATGGACTGTTATAGAATGTAGTGTATTAGTGGTATTCAATATAAATTAACAGATTTGTAAAGTGAAATCCTAAAATATTGGGATATTATTTCTAAATATATTATATGCAATATTAATGAGGATTGAATAAGATTTGGTAAGATTTGAAAATTGATTCCATATTTAAACATGTATTAAATATATGTACATATATACATACGGTTCTATATATAGATATTAGGGGTAGAAAAGTCATCTAATAATTCTATTATAGGATATTTTGGACTAATCTCTAACAACAGTCCCAATTATAGGACCTATCATTGTGAAGTACCAATTGGTGGGTCTATTACAAAAAAACATTGGTAGAATGAGACTTTTCACTAGATTTTTCAAAAATAAAAAGCATCTGAAACTTATTTATGCTTGACGTTCTACTAAGTAATAATGCTTTATTATTACTATTCAGGGATGAGTAATGATTGGTGAACATCAAATGTGTATATAAAGATCTGGACTATTAAATTCAGTGGGTCTTATGTATGCAGGCATGAAATCCACCGAAATGAATGACCTAAATCTTTATATACACATTTTATGTGCACATAGCATTATCCTTCATAGATATATGAATATTTTCGATTGCACATGTATTTTTAGTCTATTCTCTTCCTCATGGATCTCTTCAATTTTGTCAATAACAAAAAGTCGGATCTTTTCCGCCTTATTTATCTCCAGTTTTTCTTTAATCTTCTTTGGTCTCTTAACTTAACTAATTACAAACAATAAGGCGGGACAGAAAGGTGTTTCTTTTGTCTTTTCTACGCTCCAATTGTCTCAAGTCAAATATAGTGCTAAATTACATAGGCTAAACAACATTTCAATGCCTTATAGTTTTAGTAAAATTTCAATTTAGGTCATGTATTTTCAAATAAAATATTTTGGTCCCTTAAATTTTAAAATTGTGTCAATTTGGAACTAAAATCGCTAAAAATACAAGAGTCAAAGTGAAACTTTTTACACTGCATGAAACCAAAATGATCCATTTGAAAATGCAAGACCCAAGTTAAAATTTTGCTAAAACTACAGAGTACCCTAAATGCAGTTCAATCAATTATTTTATTACGACTGCAAACAAGGGGGAAAAAAGTTAATCAACTCGTACCACACACCATCAAAAGCATTATTCCCAAGTGGATACTTTTTTTCAAGGTTGCATACTATACATTACCCCTCCGTCCTTAAATAAGTGTTCACACTTTCTTTATTAGATGTCCCAAAATAAGTGTTCACTTTTAAACGACAAATGTATGTACCTTCTATAATATCCTTATAATAAAGACAAGTAACATTCATGCATGTGTGATCCAGAATTTACAAAATAAATAAACCAATAACTTAGTAGAAAAGTAAAACACCTATCACATGCAAGGGCAAAATAAAAAAAGGTAAATATTACTTAGACCCCTTGAGGTTTGTTCCGATCACAAACGCCACCCCTCACGTTTCAATAATATCACCTACACCCCCTAAGGTTTGAATCGCGTATAACCTAGACCCCCTCTGTCAATTTACCGTTAAAAAAGTGACGGACTAATATAAATAAATACAAAACATACCCCTAAAAGTTTGGTCCTTGTGTCATTTTAGTCCCCGTAGCTTCAATTGGGTCAATTTGGGCCCTGAAGTTTTAAATTGAACCAATTTGATCTAAATGTTCAATTCTGTGAGAAAATTTGACAGAATTTACTCACATACTATACATTGTCACACTTTTTAAGAGCAAAAATGGAACACCACCAATCTTCCAACCTGCTTATTAGCGTAATTGTGCATAACAGTGGGTAAATTTTGTCAATTTTTTTTCTCATATAATGGTGCATTTGGATCAAATTCCCTAAAAGTTTGGTCTTTGTGTCATTTTAGTCCCCGTAATTTCAATTGGGTCAATTTGGTCCCGACAGTTTAAATTGGGTCAATTTGATCCAAATGCCCCATTATATGAGGAAAAAAATTGACAAAATTTACCCACTGTTATGCACAATTACGCTAATAAGCAGGTTGGGAGAGTGGTGGTGTTCCATTTTTGCCCTTAAAAAGTATGACAATGCATAGTATGTGAGTAAATTCTGTCAAAATTTCTCACAGAATTGAACATTTAGATCAAATTGGTTCAATTTAAAACTCCAGGGCCCAAATTGACCCAATTGAAACTACGAGGACTAAAATGACACAAGGACCAAACTTGTAGGGGTATGTTTTGTATTTATTTATGTTAGTCCTTCACTTTTTAACGGTAAATTGACGGAGGGGGTCTAGGTGATACGCGCTTCAAACCTCAGGGGGTGTAGGTGATATTACTGAAACGTGAGGGGTTGATCGGGGCAAACCTCAGGGGGTCTAGGTGATATTTACCCAAATAAAAAAGTAAATATGTAATATACAAATATCATACATCTTTTTAAAATAATTATGTGCAAGAATTTAATGGACACTTATTGAAGTAAGGATGGAGCATTAATTTTTTCCAGTTTTAAAACATACTGCCCAATTAATCATGGATGGATATAATATTGCCAACCACTTTTGAGTCAAGTATTTAAATGTAGCCACTTGTATTAATTTATAATGGCGATGATTTTTGAAACTTTCAACATTTTAATTTAATTTTTTTGAGAGTCATATGGATGTCATGCATGTCTACAAAAGTATAAAGGCTTGTCCTATAAATGCCATGATTGTAAATTTCAAGGCGATATGAGATGTGCATCTTCACCACCCCTTGTAGTGAACTCCGGTCTTCACTAGCACCAACTTGCTTTCTTTAACATTGGAGTTGATAATTTGGGTTGTCGGCTTTGTTCTGCCTACGTCTACCACCCTTTCCGCAACTCCCCTTTTTTCCGTTGTGTGGAATGCAATTGGAATGTCCGTCTCCATCGCTGCGTTTCAAAATTTCAGACATTCTCTTACCCTCACCCAATCCCCGGTCAAAGATTATGATTATGAAGATGAGGATGCAGAGTTTTACTGTGGCAATTGTGAGAAAGAAAGAAGATCGATTATGTGAACCTACTTATTATTGTGCAAAATGTCACTTTGTTGGTCATCACTATGTTGGTCATGTTCAGTGCTTGATCTCCGAGGTTTCTGCTTACCCTCCTCTAATATTGCAATTAGTTTTTTTTGGAAAAATGGTTAGAATATTCCAATGTAATTTTAGCTCTAAATCTGTCTAGATTAGATGTCAAATGCAACTAGATAAAATGATGAGTCCATAATTTTGTGCTTGAGTCCCAATTTGAATACCAAGTTATTATATGATGCTTAACATATGATTAGTTCTTTTGACCTCAATCTTGTTTTCTCTATTTAGATATACCCTTAATGTAGGACGAGTGCTCCTTTGCCCAAAAACTTGGTGGAACGAATTTGATAAATGATAATTCTTCTGACTTCAATTTTATTTTCTCTATTTAGATTGTACCTTTGATGGAGGAAGAGTGGACCTTAGCTCAAAAACTTGCATGGTGGCACATATATGATCATTGAAAATGATTAACTAGAAAATTAATGGGGTGACGATTTCCGAGGGAAAAAGTGATTTACATTCTTCTACTGTGGATGAACTAGATAAAGAGATAGCAGAGCTTCGATCAAAGGTAGTGTAGTGACCCGGAAAAAATTAAAATTTATTAGTTTTTTTTCGTCAGAAAAAAATACCAGTTTTGAAAATTTTGCAGTATTAATTTTTACATGTGTGGGTGCAACATCATGTGAGCTCAACCACTTGAGATAGACTCCCATGTGGAACTTGGAGCCAAAGAAAATATTTGTCTTTGTGTGCGTGTGTAATTGTGTGTGTGCTGAGAGTGTGTGTTGGTGGGTGTGCTTGGTGGCCAAGCATCTTAACTCTATATATACACACCTAATCCCTCAACAAAACTCACAATTCTTTGAACTCTCAACAGACTCTTAGTCTGTCTCTCCATTCTCTCTCTCTCTCTCTCTCTCTCTCTCACACACACACGATATATATACACTTATATATATTCACAAGTTAGTGTATATAAAGGAATTTTGGAAGCTTGGTATTCTCTGCTATTCAATCTGAAATTGAATTTTGGGTAAGCTGTTAATCAATTCTATATTTTGATTTCAATTTATACAAGCTTTGTTGGTATAGGCAGATATATATATCTATATATGTTTCGTGTATATACCGCTTAAGGGTCCGAAAATAGCGAGCAGAAAAAATGTCACAGAAATTTGATTTCTTTATATCAAATGAAAGGTCTCGATCCCATAAGGCTCCCTTTCGAATTTCAAAAGCTAATTCATAGCGGTTGCGACGAACGGTCAATTTAAAGTTTTGTCGCTGTTCGATTTTTCAATAAAATCAAGAGGTGTGATTTGATTCATGAAATTCTGATTTCATATTTGAAATCTACGCGGAAAAAGGAAGAGATTCATATATTGGAAGTCCTGTTTTAGTTAAGTTTTCAAAATGGGTCAAAAACCAACCTTTAATTTCAAAACAGGGGAAAACGAAGGGTGAAGACGACACTGTGACATCTCGCGCGCGACCCGTGCGAGCGAGGCAATTTTTGAAAACCGTTTTTAAATAACCTCGTGGCCCTTCTGAGCATATCTCGCGCGAGCGGCCCGCGCGAGCGACCTCGGGCAGTTTGTTGAAATCTCCTGTTTTCTTATACTTAAGTCAGTTTTAAGCTAAGGGGCCTTGTGCCCTAAGCTTTGAGAGTTGTACCTCACTGTAATAGTAGTTGTATTTGTGCTTAGAGGTGTTTATACGTGCATTATTGTATATCGAGATTTGTAACAGATTGAGCAGTTTCGGTTTCTGTTATGATTAATTATTCAGTCTATCATCGATGAACGGTAGTTCTGTATAGCCCTCAATAAAATTGTATAATATGTTAACAGCGTACTTATATGTTATATGAACTGAGATGCTTTAAGTGTTTACTTGAGCTGTTATGCCTTAAGTGGTTAATTGAGTTACTATGCTTTATGTGTTTATTTGGGTGATTTTTCGCATATCTATTGTGCTGCTTTAAATAATAGCATGCCTTGATAATTTGTCTTATGAAATATTGAATATATCTGAATGCTTAGAGTTCGCATATGTCATAGCATTCATAAGCATGAGCATGAACACGAAAATCACGAAAAATGATTTTGGAATGAAAGACCTTAGAAACTTTCGATTTTTGAAAAAGTAAGATCTTACAGACTTCCAAGTTTTGAAAAGGGAAGACCTTAGAGGCTTCCGTGCATAAAACCCTCTAGGAGGGATTTTGTTTTGAAAAGTTAGAAATCCCGCATTTGTGGGTAGGCGTGTGAGATGGGTACCACTAGGAACTCGAATTGCGGGATGTGCTGCAAGAAACCCCCGTAAGGTGAAGGCTAGGCCTCCGTGTAATTCGTAAGGCCCAAAGTCCCGCATGTTTCAGGCTAGGCCTACGTGGACGGGAAGCCCATGGTCCGAGTAATGATATTGACGATCGAGGGTGAGTGTTTGAAAATACACGAAAAGTGATTTTCATACATGACATTGGCATTCATTATACTCACTCATGTTATATAACAAATGTTATTGTGTAGTTATATGACTATACGAGCCTTTTTGGCTTATGCACTATTAAACCTTTCTTTCAGGTGATATAGATAAGGGCAAGGCCCGTAGTAGAGTTACTCGTGAAGATCCCGTTTGGGAAGAAATTGTGAGATCATGATACTTTGTATTAATAAAAACCTTGGGTTTTTATTTTAAGAGTTTCTGAAGTTTGAGAAAAAGAAAGTAGATCATTGTATTACTTTCTGATATGTGAAACCAAGTTTGAGTTTCTATTTAAAAATTGTATTCTAAAGTTTGAGAAGGAGATTGATAAATGTTTATCAAATCTATATATTTTCTGCTGCACTGTTGTTCATTTGATGAACAGATAAAGATTTTTTGTTAATGTCTTTTAAATTGACAAGCAAAGCTTTTCAAAAGACTAGTTTAATGCTTCCGCGATTGTTTTAATCATATCTGTGAGTCTTTAAAGATTTTGATTTCCTATCAAGATTTTTCAAAAAGGCTATTCTATGCTTCCGCAGTAACCCTCGATGTCTAGAACTCGGGACGCTGTAAAATGGTATCAAAGTTTTGAGGTTTCAAAGTTTAAATGTTTTAGAGCTTCAGAGTTTAAATGATTTTAAAGTTTAAACGTTTGATTTTCTAAAGAGAAAGTTTTCAGGTAAGCTTCGGGTCTAGGACTCGGAGCATTACGATTATATTTAGTCCTTCCGCTCTTATTTATTATTTTATTTTAGTTAGCACCCCTCGCCTACGGGACCCATGTCGAGGCGGGGCTGGGCGGTGCGTCACAGGTAGAGGAACAAGAATCAAAACTAGAGGCATCTAGGAAAGAGTTGGAGGCATTTGAGAAGAAGCATCCACAACATTGAGACTTGTAATTGTGGATGTGGATCTTCCATTAGTGTTCTATTCCACAAACATGTTATTGGAAAGATATGACAAATTAACAGAAAAGAGATTCTTGATTTTGAATGAATACTGTAATTTAGTTTTACAGTTAGTTGGGCTTGGTTTGAGAAGCTATTATACATGTGAGAAAAGAGATTCATAATAACACTGACAGTTAGTTGGGCTTAGTTTTACTGTAAGAAAAGAGATTCTTATCCCTCGTCTTTTCTAATAAAAATTGATATCTATTTTTTTTTCATTAAAATAACACTGACAAGGCCTTTTCTTTTTTATTGTGATTGTGAACTTTTCCTCATTTTTTGTCATGCAAAAAGTTAATAATTCAGTTTTTATCATAGTCAAGTTTTGCTAATATTTTCTTGAGAAAATTAATTAGGATTAATTATATTTTATCCCCTGTGGTTAGACCAATTTTCACTTTGCCCCCATCTGCTTCAAAAGTGGCCACTTATTTTCTAACTAAATAGAAACTATTTGTCTCTATGTTTTCTTTTTCTATTCCCTCCCTAAATCCGAGAACCAAACAAAGCCTTAGGTTCCATTGGATTTAGAAGTGGAGAGAAGAGTAAAGAAACTGATTAAAGGAAAGAAGGTTCTCCACTTAGCTTTGATAAATATATAGGAGAGAAGAGAAAGAAAATATAATTTTATCTTAATTCGTTAGCTTTCGTAAGGAAAAAAAAGAAAAGAAATAAAAGAAAGAAAATATCTAAAACTAATTTATGCTTGACCTTCTACTAAGTTATAACGCTTTATTATTACCATTCAGGGATATATTGATATTTTCGATTGCACATGTGTTTTTAGTCTATTCTCTACATCATGAATCTCTCCAATTTTGTCAGAAACAACAATTAGAATCTTTTTTGCCTTTTTTGTCTCCAGTTTTTCTTTAACCTTCTTTGCTCTCTGAACTTAACTAATTACAAACAAGAAGGCAGGAGAGAAAGGTGTTTCTTTTGTCTTTTCTCCTCTCCAATTCTCTCAACAAAATATAATGTTAAATTACTTAGGCTAATCAACATATCAATACCCTATAGTTTTAGTGAAATTTTACTTCAGGTCCTTTATTTTCAAATGAAATAGTTTGGTCCCTTAAGTTTAAAATTGTGTCAATTCGGCACTAAAAACGCTAAAAGTGTAAGGGTCAAAGTGAAACTTTTTGCACCATATGAAACCAAAATGAAGCATTTAAAAAATGCAAGACCAAAATTGAAATCTTGCTAAAAATACAAGGTACCCAAATGTAGTTGAATCAAATATTTTATTACGGTTGCAAACAAGGGGAAAAAAAGAGTTTATCAGCTCATGCCGCACACCATCAAAAGCATTATTCCCAAGAGGATTATCAGCTCATGCCGCACACCATCAAAAGCATTATTCCCAAGAGGAAATTTTCGACCAAAAAAAAAAAAAAGTGGATATTTTTTTCAAAGTTGTATACTATATATTACCCCCTCCGTCCCTAAAGATGTGTCACATTTTCTTTGTTGGATGTCACAAAATAAGTGTCCACTTTTAAAAGTCAACTGTATGTATTTTCTATAACACCCTTATAATAAAGACAAGTAACATTCATATGCGGCCCAGAAATTAAATAAAAAAAGTTGAAAAAGTAAAAAAAACCTATAACATGCAATGGCAAAATAGAAAAGTAAATATGTAATGTGCAAATATAATACATCTTTCTAAATAATAATGTGCAAATTTATAGTAGACACTTAATGAGGTGCGGATGGTGTATTAATTTTTTTCCATTAATTTTTTTTTATAAATTAATTTTTTCAGTTTTAAACATACTAGCATGTATGTCCCGCCCAATGTGCGGGTACATTGTTCATAATATATCAATAACACCGGCATTTAAAAATCACTCCTTAAAGTAACGGCTTAACCTAGTTGGTAAAAAGACTTTCTAGGTCATGTCCATACCAGGGTTCAAGCCTCACCTCCCTCCCTTGGACCATGACAGTAATGTCATTCCATGAGACAACTTTACCAAATAATCAAAAAAATCACACTCCATAATTGTCATTACGGAAATTTTTTGCATAGAAAATATACAACTTTGTTCTCAAGACAGTCTATTTATAAAATTTAATTATTTTCTTTTTTCTTCAAGAGTGAATATTTTTTTCTCAAGAAACCTTAAAAATCACCATATAGGTTAAATACAGGGTGATGATTCTTATTTTCTTTTAAAATGATAATCTCGTTCAAAAGAATAGATTTTTTGGTTGCAAGCTTATACAAACCGTGAAAGAAGTCATACAAATTTATGTGGTGGGCAATTAAAAAAAGGGTTAATTACACTCACCTCCCCTGTGGTTTGCCTTAATTACATAGACCTCCCTCTCATTTAGGCAAATTACAAGGATCTCGCTTATGCTTAGTATTTTGTAACACTCTAAAGGGGAAACTGTTATAGAATATTAATTTTAAGGAGGGAAAGTGTTACAGAGTACTAATTTTAAGAGAAATCTGTGTAATTTTCCAAAATGCGAGAGAGGTTAATGTAAGAGTTGTCAAGGGGTGAAACTGAAATGTGTTCAAACTTATAAGCCTTGCTTTAAGAGTTGTCATAAATATGCAGATACACGTGTCAGTCTCAGATTGTTTCTCGGCCAAACTCTTAGCTTTTATATATAAGTAATAGATAGATAGATAGACAGATAGATAGATAAATGTGTCATGTGCCCAATTAATAATGGATGGATATAATATTGCCAACGACTTTTGAGTCAAGTATTTAAATGCAGCCACCTGTATTTATTTATAGGGTAAAGTAATAATAAGTCCTAGCAGGCCCATATTATTCGTAATAGACCCACTTACCTAAAGTATTTTTATACAAGTCCAATAAAAAAATATATGGCCATAATACCCCTCTTATAATCCCGCGCGAAAACCAAAGCTTCCTTCTCAAAATAACACCCAAATAAGGTAATCACACTACAGTTACACCATCAATACCGAACAACTCGGCGTACTCCGTAATCGCAGCGAGATAATGGGAGATTTCAAATTCAAACACTGAAATCTTGGAATTAAATTGTTAATTGGTTCTCAAAGGTGTTTTGTTTGTGCATCCGATGTCATTTGAACTATCGTCTGTTGATCATCTCTCAGTGTATAAGCGATAAACGCCGGTGCTAGTAACAATCCGACGAATGGGCAAGAAAGGTAAGAACAAAAACATGTATCGTTGTTCGGTTGTTTGGTGAAACCATCACTACGTTTTTTTCTCTAAACATTCCATCGTTTATGTATACATATCATTACGAACGCAGAACAGGGGAAAAAAGGGTTTTTCGAACTAAAAAATATTAGGGTTTGACGTACCGTACTCCTAGTACCAATTTGTTCACTGTTTAGTTCTCTAACGATGAGTGTTAAAAATAGTAGTTTCATTCGATTTCATATGAAAAAACACATAGACATTTGAAAACTGAAAATAAGATGAGTGTTGAAACAGTAGCTAAAGATGGATGGTTTTTTCCTTTTATTTATATTTGATATGGGGGATGGGGGTGAAGTGCAAACTCTGAACTCTGCAAATCTGGGTCGTTAATGATGTTTTGTGTTATACTAACACAATAGATAGTATAGACAAATTTGTCACCATCTACAGTTTTAAAGGGAACTGAAACCTAGGTTTTTTAGGATATACATACAGTACAAATTTGTATACTAACTAGATTCAGAGATTTTAATTTGATTTGTGCACTAACTGGACTGGGAAAAAAGGAAGTTAGTCTGTGTTGATCACATGATTTCATTACTGTTTTTTTTTTAACACAATCACTTTCCACAGAATATACCAAATTTGACACACACTTCCATTGTAAGAAGGAAAATTGAAACAATAACTTGTGTTTGTCCCAATGCAGCAGCGGTGTCAAAATCGTCATCGCAGAAAAAACGAACCCAATGTGGTAATTCTAGTAAGCGTTTCAGGAGCACACTTGTAGGCATTCATGCACTCTTTGATCAAGTCAGGTTTACAAAGAAGCAGTTGCAGTTGCAGTTGTTACAGAAAACACCCTTTTGGTTGCTTTTCAAGGCCCTCATTGATAATCGTTTAAAATTCGTAAAGAAAAATGACGAGCCGTCTAAACGAGTCATCAGACAGTACAATAAAAGTGACAGGACGTTCACAATCGGTCCACATCGGGTTAGACTTCTGAAGTCTGATATTCAATTGACATTTGGAATTGTGGATGGGTCACAAAACATTAACACACACTACACAATCAAGGAGTTGAAGGAAGAAGAAAAATCAGATTTCATTTTGCGTACATTCCCCGATGCTGAAAGTCTGAGGACCCCAATTATCCGGGAAGCATTCCTGGAAGATCTAGCTGGTCGTACACAGCAAGATACAGTGGAATCGGTCAGGCTATTATGCATGTACCTATTTTCAACTTTACTATTCTCAGCTGGAAGTGATTATCTTAGATGGGGCTTCGTTTAGTATGTTGAAAACATTGAAGCAATGTCCCAATATGATTGGTGTGATGCTATATTGGATGAGTTGTTCAGTTCGATTGACAAGTGCCAATCGGACCCAGAGAAAGTTACTGGCTGCATACTTTCTTCAGGTAATACTCTTAGTTCAGTTATTGAATAATGAATATATATGTTTAAATCATACCCTATGGTTTCCAAGTCATAGATTAGAATTACTCCAACTTTGACAAGTGATTGGTAAACATGTTTCGTATACAGTACTGGCTATATGAGCATACCACTCTACTCAAATCAGATGACCAGCCGACGCTAACAAAGAGAAAGGATGTTAAGATACCACGACTCCTAAAGTAGGACCTGGTGAAATTGAATAGGATATTGTTGAACAGGAGACTATCCACATTAAGGGCCAAGGAGGTACGTGTCAATTTCTATTAACAATTGAGTATATATGGACTCCCAATGGATTCCTTCAAAGAAATAGTTTCAATAGTAGTGATAAATTCATCTCTTTCACCTTTTCATTATAACATACACCTATATCGCATAAAAGCACATGTCGCATTAAGAAACCCAATTATATATCAAAATTACAGTGCCTTTCCATTTTTTGGTTGTAGGTGATGCCTGATGAGTTGCCTATGACCATTAACGAGATAGTTATTTTTGACTCATTAACAAACAAAGGCTTAGGTGTTGACGGGGGGAGGGTGCTTGGAAGTGATAAAAGCTCAACAGATGGTTCAGAATATGTCAGCGAAACTAATATGGGCATTGGCAGCACCGAAAACACAGAGTACGATAGAGATTTGATCGGACATGAAAATAGTAACACAAATGTTAGTGGTAATGACAATAGTGGAAATGCTTGTGAGGATGCTACTGGTGTAAGTCTTGCTGAACAGCATGCCACATTAGGTGAGCAGACCCGAACTGAGTGCGTAGAGGGTACAAACACAACTAAAGGTTCAAAAAATTCAAAATGTGTGATTCAGAAGGAGAGAGCAGATGAAATTTTCAGTTTGGACGTTAACAATCTATGGAGACCGAAACTCTTTTATACACCCACTCAACGCAGTCGAACATGGGATGAAGTTGATGCACATGCAAAGGCACAACCTACGAAGCTAGTTTTCATAGACGACAGTTCTACGTCAATTGGACATGTTTCTGAGAAACATGTTGTTAGTAGTGGGGGGATGGGTGAAAAGGCTGCATCATTCAAGGAACAGGTGAATGAAAGGGTTGAACCTGTGTTACTGGATTCCTAACCACCAATTGTAGATAATAAGGATCTCACCAGCAGTATAGCATCTGATGGCACACAAGTGGATCTTGACAAAAGTACGGTAGAACAAATTTTTGAACAAGAAGATGTAATTAAGAGTCCTGTGATGCCCAATGTTCAAGATTTGGTTAGAGACAATGCATTCTTGTCCATCGAGGTAGCAGCCCTAGAAAAGGACCTTGCATCACTTCAGGAGGCCCATGACATCATGCAATTTGAGTACGATTGTCAAATTACAAAGCTTCAACTTGATGATGTGACTTTGGGGGCAGAGGTCGTCATACTGACTGAAGAGCTGGACAACACAAAGAAGAAAAATGCTAAGGCTATGCATGCTCTGGAATGCCAGATATCAACAAAGGATGCTGAGATACAAAGCTTACAGATTGAGGTGAATAGGCAGAAGGCACTGCATAAGAAGCTTAGGATGGAGCTACTTGTGTCTCAGACGCACAAGCTTACACAAAAGGTATTAAACTTTTCAGACATAGGTGACAAAATGTACATCTGCTATACTATTTATAGGGAAAAACTGACATTAATATCTCATAAAATTCAGGACTCGACACCTGCCAGCACCGCACATGCCACACTGAAGCAGAAATATGAAGTTTCTCCACACTTGGAACGGGCAAAGGTAAAGGAACATGTGAAACGGGTACAAACAAGTACCGAACCGGTTGTACGAAATAAGGAGAGTTCGTATGTCTGAGACATTAAGAAGAGGAGGAGGAAGCGGTTGCGTAAGAAAGGCTTTCGATACGGTAGTGAAAAATTCGACAAAAAATCTCGTCGAAAAGAAAAGACCTCCGACCTTGTACACGATGAGATTACAGTTAACCTAGCTGATGACGAGGCTAACCATAACATTCAAGATGCTGATGATGACTTCATAGATGTGGATCAGATAGACGGTGAAACTTGTAAGGACCCATCTATCATCAAGTCGCTTTTATTGAGGTCACCAGTTTATGCACTATTGTCCGATGATGATAGGAAACTGATCAACGCAATTCAAGAATCTGGTCAAAGCCTGTAAGTATTACTGCATACGCTACTGCAATACATTGTTGAGATGTTTAAAATTATATGATAACTAGAGTTTTCTGAAAACAGAACACCTGTGTACACGAGGGCAAAGGGGGAGGATTATGTTAGTATGGCCGACATTTACAACGTTATACTAGGGAAGCAGATAACCAGCAATGTAAGTCCTGTGTAACACACTCCAATCATTATATACAGAGCGCACCTATTTGGGACATAATTTGTCACCACTATTTGACATTGTCAGTCACTTGTTTTAGGTGATTGACTGCTACGCGAAGATTTTAATGTAAAAACAAAGCGATGGTGTCCTCGCAGCAGACACGGATGACATATCGACTACGTCATTTGTATTCCACAGTCATAGTCTGGTATGTTAAAAATCCAGGGGTTTGCTAAAATGTTAATGTATAATCTATAAAATATATCCTACTTCAAAATAATAAACAATGTATGGTGTTTCCTTTTCTGAATAGGATTGGGTGAAGGGCAGACATCGTGCATACTTAAAAATGTTTATTGACGACAATTTTGGGGATCCAATATCATCATTCAGATATCATATATGTAATAACCTGCATTTTTATATCTAATTTGTAATTTCATTGTCATATTTAAATTTCATTTGGTATTGACCACTTCATTTAATTACATTTCTCATGTTCTAATTATTATCCCTTGTGTCATTTCATATTAAAATTCATGTTGGGGTTAAATTGTAATTTTTACAAAGTTAGTAATACCTGTGTGAATTTCAAAAGCTATATTTCAAAACGGTGAAAATAACTTCTATTAACTCAATCAGTATTTTTATAAAACCAGAAAATCAATTCTTACGTTAAAATGAATTTCCTGTATTTTTGTGGTGACCACCGCGCCCCGAAAATACCAGTTTATGTTCAAAACTGTCCATGTCGTGTTTAACTTCCACAGATTTTGGAAGTGATATAAAGTTTGACATGACACATGCTTTATTTCTATTAATGGCAAGTGATCATTGGGTTGGGCTTGTTTGGGAATGCTTGGTTTGTGTATGTGCTCCTAAGGCCATAAGTTGTTATTCCCAAACAACTCAACTTGACCCCCTACATATCTAGCTTGTCTCTTGGAGAATCTGTGGGTTATACATTTGTGTATATACGTATGGATATCAGTGTATATATAGCCTATAGTTAATTAGGAAATCAATTCATTTGTTGAGTAATCTACAAATTGCTTGGCCACCAAGTTCATATCAAATTTCTCTCTATATATGTATATGCACTACACACTTTGTGATCACATACACTCTCTTTCTGCATTATAAACACAGAGAGAAAAGAGAGAGTGCAGAGAGAGTTCATAGTTCAGAAAATTTTTGAGAGAGAAAGCTTCAAGACTCCATAGCCAAAGCTTGGAGTATTTTATTTTTGTGCTTATCTTTCTCAACAAACACTACTTCTCTTTGATATCACAGTGAGTATTTTAAACTCACTCTAGAATGTAATTCATGCTTAGTTATTATTTGTGTATGTAAAATTGTTAATCACCATTGTTGATTTTAACTATGAAAGCTTGAGCTTCAAAATCACCATTTTCCAAATTCAACCAAAATTCGTTTTTAGAGATGAATATGAAAGATTTCATATCCTACATGCTATGTTTGAAGTTTTAGAGCTTAATTTATTCATATGGCAAAGTATATTAGGAAATTAGTTTTGTCATGTTTTAGTTTTTCATAAAAATTAGAGAGCTATAGTTTAAATCATGTTTAACTAATCATAGATTCTTAATCCTTGTTGAAAAAGGAAGAGATCCATGTATAACATGACATACATACTTACAGATTTGAAATGGGTCAATTCTAGACCCTGTTTGCTGAAACAGAGTAATCTGACGAAGAAGATGAAGCCTCTGCATCACCTCGCGCGCGCGATCGCGCGAGCGAGGGTCGCGCGAGCGGCCCGCGCGAGCGACCCCTCGCGCGAGCGATCCGCGCGAGCGAGGTATGCGTCCCCAGGCAATCAGTAGAGTTTATATATATAAATAAATAAATTGGCTGGTCGCGCGAGCGAGGGTCGCGCGAGAACCCCATCGCGCGAGCGATCCGCGCGCGCGACCTTGACCTCCTCGGACAGATAGAAAAGTTCATATATAAAAAGAATAGATGGGCATATCGCGCGAGCGGCCCGCGCGAGCGACCTTTCGCGCGAGCGGCCCGCGCGCGCGAGTTCTGGCAGTTTCTGTTTTTGTTTGTTTTGTGTTTAAGGACTGTTTGGTTCAACTTTTTAGTACTGTTAAGGTTCTGTTTGGGATATTTAGAAATCAGAACTCTATTTGGTTATGTTTTGAATGATTAAAACATTATATTGCAAGTTATCAATCCCCGTACGCGTGTTGTTCCTTTAATTCAGTGTTTTGCTTAGGTTCATGTACATGTCATTCATGTGGGTGTCAGTCTGTGTGGAAAAGAGTAATGGTAGTGTGGAAAGAGTATGAGTTTGAGTTTGTGGTTGTGGTTGTGGTTGTAGTTTGTGGCTGTGGTTGTAGTTGTGGTCGTGGTTGTGGCTGTGGTTGCGGTTGTGGATGAGATTGTGGAGAGGGTATCTTTGAAATGCGACGGTGGCAAATATGGACACTCCCTGACGCCCATGGAAGCGTTAAAGTGTGTGACGCCGAACTCGGACATTCCCTGGCACCCATGGTAGTGCTAAAGTGTGGCCTACGGACACTCCCTGATAACTCGAGTCTGGATACTGTGTGAGGGGTTGCCCCGGTATTTGCATGGCGGTTAGGGTATTCAAAGTGTGAGGCATTGGACACTCCCTGGTACCCCGGACCAAAGTGTGAGGCAAACTGGACACTCCCTGGCGCCCCGTTGCTAAAGTGTGGCTATCTGAGTGTTTCAAAGATACCAGGAGTAGGATAGTGGGTTGTCGTGGCTGTCGAGAGAAAAGAGTCGGCAAGATGAGTGTGGTGCATTGTCTCATTTCACGAATGTCTATCTTTATGAATGAACGACTTTTGATATAATCCTTGTTGTTTTATAAAATGAATTCTTCCTGCGATTTAATGATTGATTTCGTAATTTAATAATGGAAAAAGGTAAATTGGTATGTTTTACATTCAAAGTCATGTTTTTAATACTCACCAGCTTCTTGAAGCTGACGACGTTGATGCGTCCTGGACATTCGTGTTCAGGCTTTTCAGGTTATAACCAGGAGGAGTCTTACGACTATGCTAATTGAGAATGGCTGCTGTTGGGATGAGAAACTGTTTATTCATTATATGTTTTTAAGTTTTAAACTATTCGTGTTTAAGGATGACTGTAACAGACACTAAGTTATTGTTTTGTTTTTAAGGCGGTCTGTGCCTTAGTTGACCCAGTATCTTAAGATGTAATAAGTTAGAAATTTATTTTCTAAGCCTTGATTTCTCTGCTCTGATTATTATTGTTTATTGTTGTTTGACGTTTGGGACGGAATCGATCCTTCAAACTGTCGCGACCTACGGGTCCATAAAGGAAATTAAACGCTTTCCTTATTTATGCTACGTCGGGGCGTGACAATATATACCCATTATTCTCCCAAGGATACAAACAGTCAGGAAATCATTAGACCCTTGCTGTGTTTGACTCGGTTGACCACGTGTGGAGATTTTACAATTCGTTGCGGCCAAGGACTTCGGGCACTCAGGACCAGTATCGCAATGACATGAATTTACTGGTAATTCAAAATAACCAATGTATACAATTGTAAAAAAAGATCATATATATCTATATATATATAGAACTTATTAGGGTTCACAAAATATGTGAACTTATTATTATTACTTTACCCGTAATGATAGAAACAACCAACACATGTGGCATTGTTTTTTCAGAAGCATTACATTGAAGCTTTCCACAGAAGATGTAGGCTTGATCGTAGGCTAGGGTCAACCATGTGCTATTTGGGCACATCGGTTGAGGATGTTCTCAACTCACCACAACAAGATGCTGGGACAGTCGACTGTGGTATTATAGTGTGTCAACTGATTACCCAAATATTCAACCAACATCCAATTACAGCATCCTGCAATGCCTCCCAAGCCCGTGCAGACTTGATCCACGAGCAAATGAACACGGATGGTAGATCGTTGACACTTGATGCGTACAAAGTAATACGGCACGCACAGGGTTCAGCTTAGCAACGCGTGGAATGTTCGCTGGAAATCTGATTATGGTTTTATTGGGTATAGATACTACTATATGACATCTCCAACAAACAATATGTTTTTTTTAATATGGTTGTTAGCTTATGTTACTTTTGATAACTACATCCATCAACTTGTTTATACAGTTTTGTCTGCTGCTTAGACGTACAAATATACAGTAATTTTGGAATATGACTCTGTCCATCATTTGTATTCACTGACAACATTTATCTACATTTTTGAGCTATAAATAATGTTTGGTTTGATGCGGTGTTGAATGTTGATTGCAGTTCTTTTTTTTAATATGCGTACATTGCTATCATTCTACAATCTGCATCTCCAGGCTTATTACATCTGCATGCTTATCTCAATTTTGGTGACAAACTCCAGATTTCGGTCAAATTTTGCACTCCAGACGTGGTGACAAATTTTGCACTCCAGAGGATGTCAAATTTTGCACTGCGTGTTGCGAAAAATAGTAAAATGTTTTTGGGCATCAAACAAATCAAATATGTTCCATGATCACAGTGAACAATTTAAAAACACTCAAACAAAGTGAAAAAGATGTTCCATGATCACAATAAATAATGTAAACAACTTGCAAACCGCCAAACAAATTCAAAATAGATGTTGCATGTATCCATCACATTCAATAATGGAAACAACTTATTCAAATAAACAAACACAATTACTTATTCCCTTATGATCTCTCTGCATGATTTTCTATTGTGACGTGCCTTCTTTCCACACCTACTGCACCTAAGCATTCTAACTTTCTCCCCCTTTGACGAAATTCTCTTGTTTTTTGACCTTCTCGGAAGTTTCCTTGTTATTGGTGTCAATATTTCTCGATCAGCAACGCCGCTGTCCAGCATTCCAAGAGTTGTGACGGGATGAATAGCCATACCTACGGCTTTCCTATAGGAGCTTACATAGTAATACGGATCAATAAACTCCATTAAGTCCTTCCCAGTTAGATGGCTGCTACTGTGAAGCACAACCGCAGCGTGAGGGCATGGAAACCCTTGATGCAACCATATACCACATGAACACTGCCTTAGATTTGTGTCAACATACACTGACGGATTGCTGTGTACCTCGTACAAATTCTCATGTGCTAAACTAATACTCCACGTCATGCCTTTATCCAACGCCTCTTGCAATTGATCATGCATCACTGGGCAGAGAACACCATTCTAATTCTTGCATTGGGTCCTTTTTTTCGCTAAACCTTCCATTGCTTGGACCCTTATGCTGTCTACCATACTAGTTATCGGCATGTGTCTAGCTTCATCAATCATCCTGTTCCATGATTTATCCACACTAGAAGACATCTCCCCATACCTTTGGCCCATAAAAAATTCATTGCACCAATGCTGGAGTGGTATATCATCCACAAAATCCTTCACCCTATTCCCTCCCTCCTTAAATAACTCATCCAGCCTTGCATAACATTGCTCATAATCTACTGCATACGCACATTGATTGAACTTATACACATGCCTACTCCAAAAACTTGGATGAACTCCCTTTAGCTTGTCTATTAGGTTATACTTCATATGGAACATGCAGAAGCTATGAAAACAATCAGGGAACACACTTTTGATGCCTTCAATAATACCAATATGCCTGTCGAAAATGAATGTTATCCTACGATCAAACTCTAATATTAAATGAAGTTCGTTCAGGAACCATGACCAATTATCTTTGTCCTTTGCACCAACGACTGCAAACTCAAGATGGTATACTTTTGCATCAACAAAACGCATGTATTGGGAAAAAACATCAGTAATAGTAGGTGACAAATTTAACACCAACATACTGTTGCGAGATCGTATAAATTTCATAGTATGAAAACAACTCACCTTGGTTTCCAATTTTACAGGTAGCACCTAGTACAACCCCCCTGTGCCTTCCTTTCAGAAATGTGCCATCTAGAAAAATCAAAGGCCTAAGGAATCGGAACTTGTATGCAAGCTGCAAATGATACAAAGCAACGTCTAAATCTTTTTGAGCTGTGGTCAACATCTAATACAAGGTGGCTCCCAGGGTTAACTCGACGCGCCTCATCAAAGTACCATCTTAGTTTGTCGAATGAGTTTGCGGCATCCCCATATACCCCTCTCTTTACATTCTCGACACCTAGCCACGCATGGTGATATTTAATGCCAAGCCCATAACTTCTTTTTACTTTCCCAATAACATCAATTGGCCTATAAAGTGGTTGCCAATGAATTGTTTCCTCCATCAGATTACCAACAAGGTGAGAGTTAACACGTGGGTGTTTTGACGAGCGTATAACTGAACTGCATGTGTGCATCTTTTCAAAAGATCTAATGTAAAAGAATCCATTCAGATTAAACATGGTTGCATGAATACGCCATTTGCAATCTTTCTCTATATGCAGACTACACTCCGCTGTGACACGTTTGGATTCATTTTTTAAATATTTAAAGTTGAAACCAGACTGGATAGCATACTTGCATAGGGCTCTTCGAAACTCTTCCGCACCACCTTCAAACTTTTGCCCCACCTCACGGATCTCTTCAACCTATGATGAGCTTTGCAGTACCCTTTGTCGTGTACCCATAAAATTGGGTTGCCAATCAGTACATTCAAACAACCTTCTATTTTGCACATGAACAGGGGTCGAATCACCATCGTCACTGCTACTGTCCATTTCCATCCCCATGTTATCCACACATTAATTGACCTGGTTGATCCACAGCATTTTGATTACTTCAATCATGTTAACATAGTCTGTCATGCTACTCACCATACACTTCTGTCGACCGTCAACCTTATATGATATCACCATAGCATCCTGCATAATGCTAGTCCACCTCCCCAAGATAAAATCCTTTAAATCATTGAAACTACTATTCTCTACTATCCTTGTAACTGCAGTTTCTCCAGCATGACTACACACAATAATCCCATCGCAATCCATCATCTGCAACACATACTGCACGTACAAAATTCATATGTACACTGTTACATATTATTGGTGATAAATTATGCACCACAATTCACATAGTTAAAACCCTAAAGTATTGACAAGGTTATAAGGATAACAGAAAGTAAGGACGAGCCACATCCACATCCACATCCATGTACATCCCTTCTTTCTTTGCTACACAAAGAAGGATACAAATCTTTATTGTTGTGGATGCAAGCAAATCATAGAGAAGGACTGCCTTTAGGACGAGATACGAGCATTACGAGTTTCTAGTTGTAAGAAATATTGTGGGCCATACGGGCACCCATATATCATTGGACCGTGTTTAATGGACTTTGGCTCTTAGAGCCCTAGGGTTTGGTGAATATGTGTATATATATATATGATATAAACATACATATGATGATCCTGTTTTCACCCAAAAATTGCCAAAAGTTTTTGAGTTCAAGTGGCATCGTGAAATTGGTTTAGGGGAGGCCGGCCCAGGGAACCCAAGGTTCAACGGGCTCAAGTGGAGAATGTCACGTGGTTTATAAAGACAAGGCTGTTGGGTGATATGGTGGAGCCCGATTAGTGTGATGATTTATTGGCGTTCCCATAGGGCTATAGCAAATGTGAGAGCCTGATAAGAACGCTAAACGGGGATAAAGCTCTCATAGGGCATAGTAGAAGTGTAAATGAACGTAGGGTGAGCCCGATGGAGTATAAGAGTATCACACAGGACTATCGGACATTATATCTGATGAGAATGGAGAAGGCCCGCTGCATGAGCCTGATTGGGTTCAAGCAGTCATAAAGAGGGCATCGGGCATAGAAGACCCATGTAACAATAGATGGGGTTGTTAAGCCCGATTTGATAAAAAGGAAATAGATAGTTGGTAGTGCTATCCATAGCTGTCATAATGACGTCGCCTTAATCTTTAAGGAAACAGAGTTTGTTTAGGAAAGGATATCTCACGCCCAGCTGGAAAGGAAGGTTAATCCCTAGAATATTGGAATTGGGTCAGTAGAGATAAAGATAAGGCAAGAGTTGGATTTTGGAAGGATTCTGCTGCTATCAATCAACCAATCAGTCAGGACTGCTTAAGGCACAAGTCAAGGAGTTCTTTCTTAATTAAGATTTCCAAAGGCTACTATAAATACAGAGGCAGGCCAAGCTTTCAAGGCTCTCTGCGTCAACTCGAAAAACAGCACACACACTGCATTCAAAGCATTTAAAGCATTCAAACCTTTATGTTCTTCAGCATTCATAGCAAATAGGTCTGCTCCTTTTGTTATTTCTTTCGTTCTTTTGGACAATCAGAGTCTGTTCTGGTCTTGTTCTTTGGATTTATTTATTTTTTCAAACACTTAATAAAATCTACGTTTTATTAAACCATTTGTGATTTGTTTACTTGGTAAACTCTGCACTATTTAGCTTGTGCGCTTCAGTACTGCTAAGGAATTTATGGTGTGGGTACTTTCCTACTCACTGCACACAATCACTCTGTTTAGAAGTCAGATTCATAAAGCCTTGTGTATCACTCACACAAGCGTTTAGGAAATTAGTTTGCTCACACTCGAACCACTTTTGGTTCTGGCACGCCTGTGTAAAACTACTGGCAAACATTTTGGCACACCCGATGGGACTCATAGTGTCAAGCCATGCCTCCAAAGAAGGACAAGTAGACATGCAAAAATGACCAAGACAATTCTGTCATTGACCCATCTATGGATGAGAGTACTGGCCATTCTCCACAAGACGACGGTATCACGATTGAGGCAATTTCGGAGGCCATGAGAGCGAACATTGAGCCCATGTGTCAGAAATATAACGCACTAATAGGTTTAATGGGTAATCTCAAGGGTGTAATCAGCCAAACGGCCGATGTACATCAGAGTCAAGCTGACCAAGTCATAGAGACTAGGACCACCCACGTAAAATTGGATTGCCTAACAGACATGATCAGCAAATTTATAGATACCTATAAAGCTGAGAGTAGCAAAGAACAGGTCACCGGATTGGGCCCTGGCACATCGCTTGAATCTGATAAGCCGAAAGATCCACCCTACATTTATCCAAACCTTAGGGAGGGTAATGGTTCAGGCAAGCAATCTGAATCATAGAACGGACAAGCTAGTGGTTCTGTGGTCACCGATCCCAATAGATCGGCAACACCGGTTTTTGTTCGATCAACAGGCCATACTAAAGGTTCAGCCAGCCACACACAACCTCCAGTTCACACTACTGGGGGACCAAAGAAATAATGGTGGGTTTTGGACCCATCAAACCAATAACAATCAACAGCAACTACCACTGCCAGTGATACCCCCGATGAGGGATGCTCAGCCCGTAGCTCCACAACCCATCAATAGGGAGAAGTTGGTAGCGGCCATACATGAAGAGCATAGCCCATTTATGAGAAGAATGGAGAGGCCGACGTACAGATGGCCATATCCGCCCGAAATTGACCAGGTCATATTTCCCCAGGGGTACAAAGTACCAAACTTCACTTTATTTTCTGGAGAGGGTGAACAGTCTTCGGTGGAACATATTGGTCGTTTCATCGTTCAATACGGCCATGTGGGTAGTAGTGACCCATTAAAGTTGAGGTTGTTTCCAAATTCGCTAACGGGCATGGCATTTTTTGTGGTATGTTAATCTCCCAGCCAATTCGGTGCAAAATTGGCAGGGGATGGAAGAGCTATTTCACAGCCAGTTCTATATGACTGAGCCCGAAACATCGCTAGTAGACTTTGTCCAGGATGATGCAATTAGTAGGAGAAACCGTAGAAACCTACATAGCCCATTTTCGCAAGGCAAAATATCGGTGCAAGACGGTTTCGCCTGAGGAAGAGTACGCTAAAATGGCCATATGGGGACATGTCCTTTGAACTTCACAAGAGGTTTGAAGGGGCTGACTTCCATGATCTATTCGAGCTGGGCATGCGGGCCGCTTGTTATGAGCGCATCCTTTTGGATGAGCAGGAGAAGAAGAACTCGTCCAAAGGCACGTATATAAACACCCTAATTACAAGGTCCACCTAGCAGATTGTGACCTCGAGGCAGAGAGCCACATGGCTGAGTTAATCTACAAACGGCCGATTGTATGTAACGCCTTGAATAAACCCATCAACAATAATGCCGCTTGAAAGAAGATGGCATTTGAGGCGGGAAAAAAGTACACTTTTGACATAACCATGGCTGATCAAATATTCAATGCCTTATTGGCTGATAAAGTGATCAAGCTGAGTAAAGGTCATCAGATCCCCAAGGCCGATGACCTAAAAAATAAAGAATAGTTTAAGTGGCATAATTCCTGGAAGCACTCCACTAATAATTACATTATTTTTTCGAAATGTTGTACAAGAAAACGTGGAGAAAGGAGTTTTCAAGTTCTAGGACAGGGCTATGGGGATTGATGCGAATTCGTTTCCTCAAATCACCGGCACCAATGTGGTTATGCCCAATTTGACAAAGCTAACAAGGCCAAGGCTGAAGATAGACTTGACCGACAAAGAAGGTTGCCAAGGTAGAGAGGAAGAAAACAAATTGCCCTTTTGGCCACAGATAGGCCAAGGGTGACAATACATGAGCTCCAAAGAAGTTACCAGGAACGTAAAGAAAAGGGTTGCAAGACCGAGGTAGAAACGGCTAGGTCCAATACTGATAACTTGATAGCGAATCTGCGACGATAACAGGAGTTCATTGAAGAATGCCTTTGCCCAAGATGCAAGGTTAATATCAAAAAGGAAGTTTCTAGCCCGAGTAAGAGGCCCAGAGTCAATGAACATCAGGAGCCAAGCCTGAGAAGATCTGTATATAAGAGGCTGTCACTGCCTGAGCAGAGTCAGGTGAAGCCTGAATAGCAGGTAAAACCATCCTTTGCTCCATAAACTGGCCTAAGTACAGCAGACCGATTGGGGGCAAGGAGTACCCAAACAGTTTCAAAGCTTAGGATGCCAACAAAGTCATCAACCTCAAAAATGAGCCCAAGGATGGTGTTACCACCCCGAATGGAAGACAGGAGGTGGCATAGGGTTGAACATCCTAAATTCCCAGCGCAGCCACAGTACAGCAAGTCTCAGAAAAGGAGGCATCAACGAATGAGACAGGCCGGAAGGGGCTCCAACTATAATTGGGCTACCTACTCAATTTATTCTCTAACTATATCCATAGCAATTTTGGCATCGGTCAAGTCCACGCTGCTGGAGGAAAGAACGACTTGTTTGGGGATATTGCCTCCAGTAGGATCAGCGTCTTCGACATCGCCCGAAGGAGTCAATGGTGGTATAATGTGCAGCAGCATGACCCTCACAGCGACGTGCTCGAGGTAGGCCGCCGCTGATGCAGGAGAGGTAGGGAAGTCAGCAGGAAAAGTTTGAGTTTGGATTGGTGGTGGTTGGGAGGCTTGCCCGGCTAGCATCACGTCTTCTCCAGAATCCTCATCGACAAGCTGAAATTAGAATGAATAGATATAATCGGACTTAGAGAAGTGGGAAAAGGGGGTTTAATCTAGCAATATAAAGGAAGGAAAAGGTCAACCTGGGCTGTTGAGGTCGATGTTTGTTTCTGCTTTTTCTTAGCTGGACTTGGCCTGGTGCTGGCTTGCGGACTGGCCTTTTTACCACTTGTTTTCGCCTGGCTAGAGCCACTGTTATGGCAGGTGCGTTGACCTCCGTGGCCGATGTAATGGTAAACTGGAAGAAAGCCTCAGTAGCGGTACTCTTGAAGACTTGGGCTTATCGGTCAGCCCAAAATTTGGTAAACTCGTCCGATTCAATAGGCTGGGCTATAAACGGTCTAAACACTAAGGCTTCTTTTAATCGATCTGACTGGTCTTTGATTTTTTTCACTTGCCCATCATTTACGATCAGGCAGCGTTCAATCCAGTCAACATTTACAGTGATGCCCAGGGAAACGGGCACAAGTTGAGAAAGCCCGAATTGACGGGCATGGAGGGGAGCAAAGTAATATCCTGCTCCACATTTATTATTGGCAGAAGGGATACTTGGGCTGAAAATTATATCCCTAGCCACCAAGTAGCTAGAGAAGACTTCATTGTATGTGGATTGGGTGCCCGGTCTCCAGTTAGCAGGGTTGCGAGGGTGTTGAAGAAATGAAGGAAAGTCGGGAGAAGAGAAAGGAGTAAAGAGGGGGGCAGCCCGATTGGCACACCCCTCGTAGAAGAATGAAAAACACTCCTCAAAGGAGTGAGAGGTAGGAGCTACGTCCATGAATTGAACAGCGAAAATGGGAGTGTTGTCCAGGTCGCGTATAGCTAGCCGGAATTGCTGGAAGTAGGAAAACAACCATAGTTGTAAAATCCAAATTAGGCTACCACCGGCGTTGAAGCCTGAATGAACGTAGTCGGTCACTCCACAGAATAATGAGCCTAGACTAAGGTAGCCAGGGCAAGAGGCTTACTAGACACCAGAGCCAGGGCAAGAATGGTGTATTCTTTTATTATGGCTTTCTGTTCGGCCAGTAGATGAGAAAGGTCGTATGTTCTGCATCAGGCAATTTGGTCCCTTCAGTGCCCATGCATGCTGTGAGGAAACCACCGAAGGCGGTGATTGGTTAATGGAATACTGCTCTATCTCTAATAGTCTCCTGTTGGGGATAGGAGAAACTGGCTGTTCTAACATCAAGACCGGGCATAATCTCTTACCCATGGGGGTGGAGCCCAAACAGATAGCTGATATCCTTGACAGTTGGCCCCATTGGGCCACAACATAAGAGGAACCCGTTGCAAGAGGCCGACCAGAATAGAAGAGCTGAGAAGAGAAGTTGTCGGTCAATCTCCAGCCTCGAACGGCTAAGCATAATGACATCATAGATGCCCGTTTGCTTCCAAACGTCGGTCTTAGAGGTCGATACCATCACTACCCATTTATCCCAGTCAGCTACAGGGGTAGGCCAGCCCCTGATGGGGTGTGTAGCAGTCTAAATTTTGCTCCAGTTGGTAGGAAGCTGGAGGAACATCTCATTTGCCATCAGCGGATAGAAGGGAAGGAAAGATGCCGGAGGATCATCGTGAAACACCGCACCAAGGCCCGGCGCCGCCGAAGAACCGTCAGAGGTCTGTAGTGGGTGAGGTATTTTGTGGATATTTCTGCATCGTGGACTTTGGCTAGTGTTCTGATCTCCTTACATCTATTCCGTGGTGGTGGGGCGTCTACAAAGGTCTTCTTGCCTTTCGAAGTGGTTGCCGGTGCTGTTTTATGAGCCATTTCAAAGGTAGAATGAAGGTTTATATTGCCAGAAAAAATGGAGGTTAGAGAGAGAAGTTCTGGTGCTTGGGATTTTAGAGAGAGAGAGGGAGAACGAAAGTGGGAAAGGTGGAGAGATTTTTGAAAATCTTGCCGCTTTATACCACGCCGCATTAAATGTGGAGTGACTAGTGGGATTCTCCAGATCTGACAGTCTCTGCATGGCTGACATGTGGTAATTTTAAAATTCAAAACATCACATCAATCAAGACGGGACATTTGATATGACCTTTCGGGGGCCAATTGTTTGCACCCAAAAACTGCCAAAGGTTTTTGAGTCCGAGTGCCATCGTGAAATTGGTTTAGGGGAGGCCGGCCTAGGGAATCCAAGGTTCATCGAGCTCAAGTGGAGAATGTCACGTGGTTTGTAAAGACAAGGTTGTTGGGTGATATGGTGGAGCCTGATTAGTGTGATGATTTATTGGCGTTCCCATCGGACTATAGCAAAAGTAAGAGCCCGATAAGAACGCTAAACGGGGATAAAGCTCTCATAGGGCATAGTAGAAGTGTAAATGAACGTAGGGTGAGCCCGATGGAGTATAAGAGCAGTACACAGGACTATCGGACATCATATCTGATGAGAATTGTGAAGGCCCGCTGCATGAGCCCGATTGTATTCAAGCAGTCGTGAAGAGGGCATCGGGCATGGAAGATGGATGTAACAACAGATGGGGTTGTTAAGCCCGATTTGATCAAAAGGAAGTAGATAGTTGGTGGTGCTATTCATAGCTATCATAATGACGTCGTCTTAGTCTTTAAGGAAACAGAGTTTGTTTAGGAAAGGATATCCACGTCCAGCTGGAAAGGAAGGTTAATCCCTAGAATATTGGAATTGGGTCAGTAGAGATAAAGATAAGGCAAGAGTTGGATTTTGGAAGGATTCTGCTGCTATCAATCAACCAATCAGTCTGGACTGCTTATGACGCAAGTCAAGGAGTTCTTTCCTAATGAAGATTTCCAAAGGCCGCTATAAATACAGAGGTAGGCCAAGCTTTCAAGGCACTCCGCATCAACTCGAAAAACAGCACACACACTGCTTTCAAAGGATTCAAAGCATTCAAACCGTTATGTTCTTCAGCATTCATAGCAAATAGGTCTGCTCCTTTTGTTATTTCTTTTGTTCTTTTGGACAATCAGAGTCTGTTCTGGTCTTGTTCTTTGGATTTATTTATTTTTCCAAACACTTAATAAAATCTATGTTTTATTAAATCATTTGTAATTTGTTTACTTGGTAAACTCTGCACTGTTTAGCTTGTGCGCTTCAATACTGCTAAGGAATTTATGGTGAGGATACTTTCCTACTCACTGCACACAATCACTCTGTTTAGAAGTCAGATTCATAAAGCCTTGTGTATCACTCACACAAGCGTTTAGGAAATTAGTTTGCACACACTCGTACCACTTTTGGTTCTGGCACGCCCGCTTAAAACTACAGGCAAACAGATCCCTAACATTTTTGGCAGCCCCTCTCTCTCTCTCTGTCTCCCCTCTCTCTCACATTTTCTCTCTCTAGGCCATCACCATGGAGCTATGGGATTTAGCGCGTGACATTAACGAAGACCGATCTAGTAGCGTCTTGTATGACTATGGAGTACAAGAGCGTACACGGAAGCACAATAGGAGCAGCCGTTCGTGGGTGAAGTTGCCGGACTCATAACAATGCCGAGCAACGATCTGTTGGGTTATTCCGCTAGGTAAGACACCTAAACCGACTAGTATGCGTGCGTGCATATTTTATCTAGATTGGTATCAGAGCTGTAGGTCATTGATTCGCCCGTATAATCACCCAAAACGAATCTTCCATTGGAGGGTTTCAAGCTTTTTCACAAAACTTTGAAAAATTAATTTTCAAGTGGGCCTAATACATTACTCCAATAAAAGTCCAAATTTCTATATGATTGTGTCCCATATGATCCCTAGAGTCCCTCCATGAAATCTCATGGGCTAATTATCTCCGATATGGGAGAAATCACAAACCCTATTTTTTGGATGAAAATCGAGTGAGAAAAGCTCCAAAGTTTTCTAGGCGGCTAACCGCAATTACTGCTTGTATCTGCTCATGTAGAAGTACATGAACAGTAAGTTGTTTTTTCTCTAGGTCTCACTGTGCGTGTGAACATGCAAATGCAATGACTTATTAGTTTTTGTTTGGAAATTTTAAATATTAGTTGGATTCAACAACTTTAGAAAAGGGAAAATTAGATGGAGATCCCTAATTAGGAAAATATGTTGGCGTTAGGATAACTAAATATTTATATTTTAGTTTAGGTCCCTAATTAGAGTAAATGAGCTAATTAAGATCCTTTAATGTCAATTTATTTTTCACTAATGACAATTATACCCTTTAGAGAGAGAATGAGAGAACCATTGTGTGAGAGAGAGACAGCCGAGGGAGGGAAGTGACTCAAGGGCCGAGATCGGTGGGCGTTGAAGAAGACGGCGGTGACGGGAGGGCCGAGGTCGTTGTCGACGAAGGTGAGTTTATTACTGTTTGTGTTCCCATTCTCTCTCTCTCTCTCTATATATATATATATATGTATGTATATATGTATGTATGTATGTATGTATGTATGTATATCTCTAAAGTTCTTCACGGAACAATCAAAATCCAAATGCGATTGAACGATCTAGTAATTTTTAATTCTTCAAATTATCTTTGATTAAGCATCTATTTCTCTAATTGAGATTTTGGTGATCTGCTAATTAATCGATTGAATACACAATTGCATAATATATATTTAGGGTCAGTTCATTTTTCATGGGACCGTTGGCTGATGATGATGATGTTGATCATCTGATAGTGATATACCTATGTAATATATATGTAGTAATAAATATATGTATATTTAACTTGGTGGTGATGCAAATGTAGGTGATGATCTAATGAAAATGGTGGTGGTGAAAGACAAGAAGAGTAATGCTATGTTTTTCAAATTTGTATCTTAAATGTAGTTCCCTAACACATGTGGCAGTGGCCATACGGGCACCCATTTTAATTTCATCGGAAGATGTTAAAGTGTTCCCGTCGTTATTGAAAGTGATTCCACTAGTACATCAGTTGGGAATAACATTTGTGATATAAAATTTGGAATGTATATAGCATTACTTACTCTAACAACCATATTACTCAAGAAAACCAATTTTGGTTAAAATGGCATTCCTCACTTTGCTAAGATCTCTTCATTATTTTGAAGATGTTATGTGTGTTAGGAAACTGCGTTCCCAAAATTCATTGACAGTGCGTATAAGTTGGTACTGCAAAAAATTTCGTGAAATCTATAATAGCCCTACAAGGGCGGAACTATGGTTACCTTGAACTGCCAAAACCGGATTGCTGTAGTAGACGAATCGAGAACACGGGCTCGATAATAGCTCACGATCTTCTACCGTATTCCTCCGCTGCCAGAATATCGAACTGAGTGTGGGTTTTTTCGAAATCCTTTCTGTTTTCTGCTCTCCCTCTTTTACGCTCTCTTTTCTATTCCGAGTTATAATACTCTATATGGAAAAACGCAAACTGAGAAGAGAGCCAAAGCATCATATATATAGGCTACGATAGGGACTATAAGAAGTCAATAAGGAATAGACTTCCTTATGGAATTAGGAAGCCCTAATTCGCACTGAATCAGATTCCTATTTCCATAAATTATAATTCATACCACTAAAGAATTATAATTGCACTCCTACCCTTATCTCAAAAATATATTTCGAGCTCCATGTTATTAAATGCTTATTATCTCTCCACGTTAAGATTACAGATATCCATTAATTAAATATAATTACTGACAATCATATTTAATTAATTTCTTAAAATTCCTTGAGATCCTCTGCTTAACTTATCTGATATGTCGGATACAAAATCCACCTACAGGGTTTGACATAATCAAAACTTATAAGCTTTCTCAAGGGGATATCATCAATCCCAAAATTGAGTCATGGATTCCATCATTAATTAATATCCACCACACAATTAATATTGCCACCCAATCCAATGAGATATTGACCCATTTAAGGATCTCACCCTTTTAGGGATCAAAGTGTAAATATCAAATGTACGTGTCTACAAATTAACTTAGGATTTAGAGCATAAGCACTCATAATTGCCATGAGGTATTAATTATCTTGTAAGTCAGTATAAAGATAATTACCCCAAGTCGGTCCCATTTAATACACAAAGTGTACCAGCATAGTGAGTTGAAACTATACCGTTTTTCGTAGGCAAGACAAACCTACTACAACACCATGCTGCAGTCCTACTGATGGTGTGTCCAATCCCATCTAAGACTGTAACCAAAATCTTACATTCTATAATATCTGATGGCCTGATCTTCCGTGTGTAAGCTGAACTCTACACACCAAACCACCTACTATATAGAATGAGAGACACACATGCATAATATTAAATAAATAATATAATACAAACATTGCCCACACAGATTCTCATAAAAATGGAATAACTGATTTTATTGAATGAATAATAAATCAACTACATAAAGCATGGCTTTTAGTACATATCCCTAACAATGTGGTCCTCTTCTTAGTCAGTAATGAGATAATGGATCAAGATCCAAATGTTCGCTTGGATGATATTGGTAGCATAATGTTTTTTGCATCTTACTTTCTTGTTGCACATAATACATTCTTCATTATTGCTATGATCTATCCTACTTGTCCACAATATGTAGCTGGTTTGGAGCATGCTAAAAAATGTGTGACTGAGATGGTTGTATGGCCTCTATTACATCCTGACATATTTAAAGGTTGCCGTTCTCCAAGGCGAGGTCTTTTTCTGTTCGGCCCCCCAGTAAGTGTTTAGTTCACCCTTTTTTTTTTTTTGCTAAGCAATCAAGAAAAGATTTTATAAAACAAAACATCCCAAAGAAAAACAAAGGCAATTGGCCAAACAAAACCTCCCAAAAACAGCAACTCTCAAAGAAAGGAACATAAGAAACCCAAGACACATCCCAAAAGAACGTAAGAAACATCTCAAGGAAAAATCTGCAAAACAAAACACTACAAAAACCAAAGCTGCAGAAAGCAACAAATGCAAAGCCAACTCTGTAGGCAACCAAAGCCAGCAGCGTAACCCTCCAAATGCAAACTACAGCAGTAACAAAACTCCTCAAAGCATAGCAGACCAAACTGCAGAAACGAAACGGAACAATTTGACTGCTGAAGAGAATTGTGGTAAAGCCCTTGATGTACCACTTTGCCTCCAAAAGAAAATGCTCTACAAGAATCTCCCCATATTTCTGCAAAAGAAGCGCAATACTAAGTTCCAACCCTTCTCTGCCACATTTAGTTCACCTACATATGGTAGATAAGAATCCTTAATTGTTTATTGATTACAAAATTTTCTCTCATGCTTTAGAGAACAGGTAAAACAATGATAGGGAAACCTATTCCTGGAGAGGCTAAAGCAATTTTTTCCTACATATCAGCTAGTTCATTAACAAGCAAATGGGTGTGCATAATCGATATTAATATACTCACTGCATGGATCACTAGCAAAAGTACTCTCTAATCTTTCATGGGAAAAAATAATTCTTGCATAATTTGTCTTCATCTAAAATTTTACCGAAGTTCATCAGCACATTACAATAAACATAACTTGTTATAGCCTTATTATATTCTTTAATTGCTGTAAAATTTATAAACACATGTCAGTGGTTCTTGAATTGAAATGTTCGTAAACGTTATCTTTTTTTTTTCAAAAACTGGTAAATATATTCCAAAAAAGGAATGTACAAAAGTACAAGGGGCAAACCCCAGGATATAACAGAGAGCTCAGAGTATGAGAACTGTGGCAAAGAAAGCCACACAAAAGAAGGCAAAAGCCAAAAGAACTGTCAAATACAGACTTAGAACAAATCCAAATCTATACAGAAAATCAAAAGCTCAAAGGAATCTAAGCAAAGAGGCCTTTATGTCAATGGTTGTACATATAAGCCAGGTTGGGAATGATTTTTCCATTGAGATATAATCTGGATATTGATTTGTAAGATCATATTTTGCAACAATTGTTCTTTTGGAGTGGAGGCTTCATGAAAAGTTCTGTAATTCCTCTCCCCCCATAAACCATAGACCGCAACTCCAAGGCAGATTTTAGGGATAGCATGGTGAATATTTTCCCCCTTCCAATGTTGTGCCATCACTGCATCGTAGTGTTCCAATCAGTCCTATTCCATCTCAAGTCGCATCTATGCATCAAATCCTGCCAAATAAAAGAGGAATAAATACACTCAAAAAATAAGTGATTATGAGATTCCATTTGGCTATGACAAAACACACAAGCTAGAGGACCGGGAGTATAAGTATATATTCTGTCATAGGTTGCAAGCATATGTTGGACGGCAATCCATAAATTGAAATTTTGCCTGGGAGTGTATCCTGAGAACCAAACAAGTTTATGCCAAAGAACCACAGGGGAGGTCTCTCTAATATGATCCCAAATTTTTGCAAATACAAATTTACCAGTGGGGTAGATTGTCCAGGAGACACCGTCTGACATACCAGTAGGTTTATACATATTATATAAGAGAATGCAAACTTCATTTAACCCTATGGAGTTTGAAGTGGGCCAATTCAAATCATTTTTATTGATTATGGCTGCAACTTTAGCTTTAGGATCAATAGCAGCATCATAAGCAATTCTACTAGTATATTTTTCAAATAGAGGGCCAGAAGGGAGCCAATTGTCGAACCAAAGGGAAGTATGTCGACCATCTCCTATCCTATGTATTAGTAAGGAAGACATTATTAAACTCCAAACCACCCTACTTCTTAGGTTTGCACACATTGGCCCAGGTGATTTTTGCTCCATGCCCCTTTTCATAGGTACCAGACCAAAGAAACCTCATTAATGTTTGATCCACCTGTTTGAGAACACTTTTAGGTAATTATCTTACTTACTTCTTTCATCAAATGATTCCTGAATGATGCAATCTGGACAAATATTCCTCGAATATATGCTGTCTAACACATTGTACTAAGTAAATAATTTTCTAATATTGGTTTTTCTTTATGATTCGTGCTACAAGTCTCATATTTAGCACCTCACAAGTGGACTATAGTTTCCGGTAAATAAAATATCCAACTTGATTCTCCACTTCTCAAAATTTAAGCACGTAGAAGGTAAACCATGTTACTTGCATGAGAGGTGCTATCAGTACCATCCATGTAGAGAAGTGTGGTATGCCGCGTGTCTACAATACCATGAAATGCATGTTTGATTATTTACATCTCAACAATTTTGTGTCTTCTTTGTAAATCTTAGCACTCAGGTACGTGCCTATAGATTGAGAATTCACTTTCTTGTAAATCTTATCTAAATATAACTAGACTTTGCCATTTGAAGATTGAGTATCTTAACATAAAGCAATTGTTTGTTTGAGCAGGATTGTTGAAATGCTAAGCGAGAAGGCCATGATGCTCACATTTTGTTCAAATGAAGGGGCAGGTGAGCCTATGTTGCTCAAGTGGAAGAAGATACAAAAGCTTTTGCGGTGCTTGACAAATTTTCTACTTCTTAATCTTCTTCGATTTCTTCTTGTAAAAATTCTTTTATGATGTTTGAAACTCTTTGTGAACTAAATATTGATTCTCATTCCTATTTAGTAATAGTATCTAAATTGCACTTTTCCAATTTCAGTGGAAGTATCTGTTTTGGCACATCCTCTTCTTCTTCCCTTCTCCCTCCCCCCCCCCCCCCCCCCCCCCCCCCTTGTGGCAATAGCTTAAGCTAAAGTGTAAGAGGGCTATTACATTGGAATGTCAATTTTCTGATATTACATTATGTACATTTTTATTGCATTGAAGAGGGTGATATCAAGGCTTCACCTTCATACTCCTCCCATGAAATTGAGGAGCATGACAATGATGCAGCAATGGATGGATTGCAAGCCAGAGTGATTCTGTTAAAGAGAGTCAGTTCTATAATTGCCTGAAAATCTGACTTTATTTTAATCAAATAGTGTGTTAGAGTTCAATTTTTTTGTTCAAGTAGGTAGAACATTATTTGTGAATTGTGGCAGACAATTTTTTGAATATAAGTATGTAGTATGTAACAGAACAAAATGGTTTGTGAAGGGAAGTCAGTTTCAAGAAATCCAATGGTTTGTACACTATAATTGGGTTTGATCACTCTCTCTCTGCCTCTCTCCCTCTCTCTCTTAAAGATTATTTACCTTCCCAGTTTGTGGTTTCTTCTATGTTTACTTAATTCTTAGGGTGTTTGATAATTTAAACTACTTTCTTATAGTGTGGAGCTAAATGTTCATTGGTTTTCAAATAGAAGCGCTGAATGAGAATATCTTCAATAAAAACTCAATTTCCTTTGTGTTTAAATTACATCAACATTTCTGGCTTTCTTCTTTTCTGAATTCTTGACAACTGAACAAAATTATGTAATTACTATGCTATCAGGGAAATTGAAAGATATTGACTTCTCTAGTTTCTGGTGAGTAGATCCCTGTCTTACGAGAAAATAATTTCATAAATTTAACAAGTTTTGAAATTCAGAATTAGAAGTGGTGAAATTTCACCAATATTTTAAAGGTGCTCAAAACAGTGGTGAAACTTCACCCTTTTAGAATGTGGTAAAATTTGTGTTTATCAAAGTGGTAAAATTACGATTATGGTAAATAATTTCATACATTTCACAATTTTTGACATTCAAAATTGGAAGTGGTGAAATTTCACCACTATTTTAAAAAGTTCTCAAAACAGTGGTGAAATTTTAGCACTTTAGAATGTGGTGAAATTTGTGTTTATCAAAGTGGTGAAATTAGTATTGTAGTAAATAATTTCATAAATTTCACAAGTTTTAAAATAGGGTAAAATTTCACCATTGTTTTTAAAGTTGGTCAAAACTGTGGTGAAATTTCACCACTGTTTCCAAAGATGTTTCTTTTGAACACCTACATTGAAAGTAAAATTAGAGGCTGACAAACCTTTGTGCAAACCTTCAGCCAAAAAATATATCAAACCTTCAGCCAATAAAAACAATATTTTTGTATCAGAGAAAGCGGTGTTTTTTATTTTACCTTTTCCTGGTTGGGACTTTATCGTTTGTGATTGTTTCCCTGACATAAACAAATTAAACAGAGTAAATTTTAGTAATGCAATACTGATTGGAAGCCATAACAACAATAACAAGTTAAAACAATGGTGAAATTTCACCACTGTTTTAAAAGGTGGTCAAAAATAGGTGGTGAAATTTTACCACTTTATGTTAATAAATCATTGCACACAAATAAGAATTGTGGTTTGAAATTTCACCGTTGCTGAGTGGTGTTTTCAAGTTTAAGAAGTCTAACAATGGTGATTTCAAGTTGAAACAATGGCGAAATTTCACCACTGTTTTGAAATGTGAAAACCATTTGAGTGTAGTACATCGATTTCAGATAAAAAGTTGTGAACTGTACCTGTATTTGCAATCTTCATAATCCGCAATGACAAGTTGAGGATATCAATCCACTGATCACCAAAGTGTAACTTGAACGTCTGTTGTAATACAAGTTTGAAATGAGCCAATTATAAATAGCAGGGCCTACATATAGAGGTGTCAATCGGGCCGGGTTGGCCCGGCCGGAGCCCGGCCTGCTTTTTTCGGGCTAAGAGCCCGGCTCGGCCTGGACCGCCACAAGGCCCGACTCGTTAGGCCCAGTTCACATACCCCGGGCCGGGGTGGACACCCATCCTTCCGTCCATGGCCCGGCCCGGCCCGAAATAGGGAAAAAGCCCGGCCCGAAGCCCGCTACAGCCCACTCCAAAAGTTGAAGAAAGCCCGCTAGCCCTTCCGTCCCGGCCCGATGTCTAGCCCGCTAGGCCCGGGCCACCGGTCCGGAGCGGACACACCCCCTCCTCTCCCAAGCCCGATCAGGGCCCACTTTGACTGGGCCCAGCCCGGCCCGTTTGACACCTCTACCTACATAGTTGACGCTAATATTAATATCAAACTGAAACACATTTTCATGAGCTAGCACTCCAAGTGAGATTCATCAATTAATCAAGAAATTCGCCATCAAAGTTAACAAAAATAACTAGAACATGATGTAAAAATCTAGTGTGAAATTTTATTCGCTAGCAAGGAGACACTAACATCATACAAAACTGATGTATAAAGTAATAGCAGCTGATTAGATAAATCACTTTTACAAAAGAAATCTTTAGGCAAGACCAAGTAGATCGCAGGAACTACAAATTTAATTACGAAAGAGAGCACAATTTAACAGAAATTTAGTCTCCGATTCATTTCTTATCGAAGAACAATTAAACAGAAAATATGTACAAAGTTCATTTTTTATCAAACAAACATTAGAAATAGACACAAGAACAATAATGGAATAGTTTGTAGTAGGAAAACCATGCTAAAAGAAACTTCAAACAATGGGCCCAAAAAATTGAAGAGCAATTCAAAATTTTGCCAACTATAAGCTGAAAAAGACAGAAAATCAATCTTGACACAACAGTCAGTTGAACCTAGAGTCAATACCACTTGAGCAATATTCTTTTAAACCCATGGCTGAATTTATATTACTCCTATAAGACCGTCGAATTGGGCAAACTATGCCAACTGAAAGACACTAGAACCCTACTGGCTTAGGATCTAAGTGCTGCACAATATTCTATCCAGAGAAGCATAGCTCTAAATCTGAGAAGAAATAACAGATATAATCTTCTAAACACAGAAATTTACCTAGTGTATGTAGTGTTAAAAACCAAGAACACAATGTTCTCTCTTTCTCTCTCTCTCTCTCTCTCTCTCTCTCTCTCTCTATTTTGGGTTTGTCATCTAAATGTACTAATTCACCAGATATAACTCAATTCTTTGGTTGTACACCTCGCAGGTATGATTAATTATTTGATATTGACGAGTGTGATGAATTGAAAGTCCCTTGTTTATGTAAAGCTTGAATCCCAAATTTACTTTTCGAATTTACTCCAAAAACAAAATTTGTTAGAACAACTGCATAGTGAAACATTACCTTGAATTCATGTTTCTGTTTTTTCAATTCTAGAGTTTTCTTCTTTGTTGATTTGGATTTTATAACGAAATCCTTCTCGGGTTTAGTTAATGGCTAAATGTTTTTGTGGCAGTGTTTAGTACACTGTTTGGGAATCTAAGATAAAAAAAATAAAAATAAAAAATTGGCAAATTATCATGTGTTTATGGTATTTTAAAGCATATGATTTATGTTTATGGATGTTTATTTTATTGCTTAAACTAGCCATAATACATCATTAATTTTTGTAATTAATAAGGGTCATAAGGGACACCGTTTTTGAGACCATATAAAATTTTGTGGGAACAATAGATAATTTTTTGTAAATTATCTAAATCATAATAATATTTTAGAGAAAATAATTATGTTATTTTGTACACATATTAAATTGCTTAAAATATTTTTATTGATTATCAGTTCGTAGAATTAACACAATGTGTTTAGCACACTAGTAGTAGCTTGAGAAAACTTTTTCGTGAATTTTCTCTCTCTTTGTGATATATTTTAGAGCATATATTGTGTTAAGTACACGATGTTAATTGCTTAAAATATAGCAAAAGAAGTTGTTAATTCTTGAATTTAATAAATGGTGTTTATGTACACTGTTTGGAGACTTGAGAAATTTTTTATGAATTATCTCATTTTTGTTTTAGTATTTTAGAGCATAAAATTTATGCTTATGGGCATTTTTTTGATTGCTTAGAATAGCCAAAATAGACCATTAATTTTTTAAATTAATATCAGTTGTTTAGAATACCACGTTAGGGCTAGGACTATGATGACGCAAGTCAACCTCCCAATGTTATTTTGGGGGGATGTACTCTTGATTGATGCCTGCATACTAGAGTGCCTCTTCTCAGTCAGTTCCTTCTACCCCCTTATGAGCTATGGAAAGGCGGAAAGTTCATTTTGGAGAATTTGCGCCAGTGGGGCTCAGTAGGTTACGTTCATTATACCTTACATAAGTGTGAGAAACTACACCTGAGAGCTAGAAAGCATACCTTTAAAAGGTATTCTAATAGCTTGACATGCTATGTTACGTCTGATGAACAAACGGGTATAGGAATGACAGAAATGGTGTCACATGATATTGAGAATGACTTCCCCAGGTCGATAATACCAAGTGATATATTGACCTCTATGAATTGGAGGATGTTGAAAACAACATACATTCTTTAAGCGAGGGTGGGGACATTGAGATTCCACATCCAGAAATTGCTGAAAAGTGGCACTCGTCTCCAGTCGAGTGGGAGTATACTACTAGGCACTCAAGATTCTCAGGTAGTACACCATAGGTGATGAGGAAAAAGTTTCCTATTGCCGTTTTGAAATTGAGGGAGGCATTTTCATATGTGCAAATGAGTGCACAAGTGGATGAGGATGAGCCTGTTCGTTTGGTGAAGCATTTTTCTTTGTCTGCTGAAGCTGAGTGGAAAAGAAGCATATTTCTTCGTCTGCTGAAGCTGAGTAGATAGTTGCTATGCCAAATGAGATGAGCTCTATGGACGCGAATAAGGTCTAGGAGTTAGTTGACATTCCTCTTGTGCGTAAGACTATTGGAGGCAAGTGTGTTTTCAAAAATCTAACGCAAAGTAGATGGTTCAATTGAAAAGTATTAGGCACGCCTGGTGGCCATAGTTTGTACCCAGAGAGGGTATAGACCATGGAAATACGTTCTCCCAAAGGGTGATCTGACTCCATTCGCCTTATCCTAGTAATTGTTGCACATTTAGTTTTAGAACTTTTCCACGATGGAAGCAAAATATGTGGTGTGCTATGCAGCTATTCAAGGAGCTATTTTGGTTTAAGAGTTTTTGTAGTGGCTAAGCCCTTCACCTCATAGCGATGAGGTTATGCTCATCTACGGTGATAGCACGTAAACCTGAGCATATGCAAAAGATCTCAAAAACCATTCTAGCACATGGACATTCATTTTTGTCACATTTGAAATGTAGTCTGCGGAAAAGGAAGTTGTCTTGAGACGCATCTGCATTGGGGGATTTTATGTGCTTAAACATTTTATTATGTTATTGATATTATTATTTAAGTTTTTATTATCAATTAATAATAAAATAGTTGGTTTTCATACATATATATTTGTTATATGAATGGAATGAATGCACATTGCTAATATGTCACCGGGCATGAATCGACCTCAGTCTTGTGGTTCTCGTCGTTCTGGTCATTCCCATGGAGGGGGTAACCTAGGCCTGAGGAATTGTTATGGTTGTGGCGACCCAAATCACATATTAAGAGAGTGTCCGTTTACTCAGACAGCACCACAGACAGTTGGGCCACCACAGGTACATCCACCTTTTCCTGGACCTTATTAGCAGATATATAGGCCACGTCTTTTATCACTACCGTCAAGTCCTTCTACTCAGAGCTTCAGGCCTAATGTTCCTGAAGGCCAGCGCCATCATGTGGGACATCGTGGAGGAGGACAACAAACCCCGAGGCCACCTCCAAATGTGTTCAATCTTGCTGTTGCTGCACCTTCTATAGTTAACCCCGATAATTCAGTTATTCAAGGTACATTATTATTATTCAATTCTAGAGCTTCTGCGCTTGTTGCTACCGGCGCATCATATTCATTTACATCATCTTGTGCATCATCCTTGGACTTAGAAATGAGCCATTTAGCTTCTACACTTTTAGTCGATACTCCCGTTGGAGGTTTAGTACCCTTGGATCAGGTGTGTCATGGTTTTGAACTTGTTATTGATTTAATTGTTATTGACATGCTTAGTTTTGATGTGATCTTGGGTATAGACTTGTTGACTACCTATCGAGCTTTTGTTGATTGTTTCAAGAGAAGGGTCACTTCTATGTTACCATCAGGGGACCTTGGTCATTTTGAGGGTGATCGCTTGGACTTCTCGATGCATTCACTTCACAGTTTGTGTAGGGGGAAGAATCATAGTGACTACCTTGCTAGTTTGCTTTTCGATGAAGATGAGCCAACTTTAATTGAGTTCCCTCCGATTGTTAGTGAGTACTCTGATGTTTTTCCATAGGACTTACATGGTTTGCCACATATCCGTGAGATTGAATTCACATTAGATCTAGTTCCTGGTGCATCATCGATTTTAATTCCACCGTATCGTATGGTACCCACCAAGTTAAAAGAATTAAAGACACAGTTAGAGGATTTACAACTTAAAGGTTTTATTCATCCTAGTACTTCTTCTTGGAGAGCGCCCATCCTATTTGCAAAGAAGAAAGATGGATCACTCCGATTATGCATTGATTATCGTAAGCTAAACCACATTACCATAAAGAACAAATATCCGCTTACAAGAATTGATGATCTTTTTGACCAACTCTGTGGTTCAACTTGTTTTTCAAAAATTGATTTGAGATCGGGCTATCATCAGTTGCGAGTTTGAGATCGTTACATTCCTAAGATAGCTTTCCATTCACGTTATGGCCACTTTGAGTTTCTTGTGATGCCATTCTGTTTGACAAATGTACTCGCCGCTTTCATGGATTTGATGAATCTCATTTTTAGTCCATTCATAGATAAATTTGTGATTGTGTTTATTGAAGACATCCTTATCTATTCGCCTTATAGGGAAAAGCATGAATAGCACCTTCGTATTGTGTTAGAAGTTTTGCGAGGGCACCATTTGTATGCAAAAAATTTTAAGTGTGAATTTTGGTTACCAGAAGTGAAATTTCTTGGTCATATTGTTTCGGGTGATGGGGTATCCGTTGATCCTTCTAAGATGGAAGATGTCATGGATTGAAAACCGCCAAAGAATGTATTTGAAGTCCGTAGTTTCTTGGGACTTGCGGGTTATTACCGTCGTTTCGTTGAGGATTTTTCTTGCTTAGCTATGCCTATGACTAAGCTTACTAGGAAAGGAGTGACGTTTAATTGGGACGATTCTTGTGAAGATGTTTTCCACACTATAACAAAAAAGTGTTTTTACAAGGAAAAAGTTCCTTGCAAAAAGTCAAAATTCGTGGTAAAAGCCTTTAGCAAGGAAAGAATTTCGTCACTCGATTCCTTGCTAAAGCTTCCTACCCATTGCTTCTAGTGACAAAAAATATTTTCCTAGCCAATTCTTAACTTTTGGCAAGGAAATTTTTCCTTGCTATTGATCAACATTTTCGTTGCTAAATGGCTTAATTTCCTTGCCAAAAACCTATTTTTTGTGTTGTAATATGGACAATTGGCAAGGAAACAATTTCGTTGCAACTACAAAACTCTAAGGCAAGGAAATTTGTTCCTTGCTAAAAGTCATTTTTAGCAAGGAAATCTTGTTTCCTTGCAAATGGTATTAAGATAAGGCAATGAAATAATTTCCTTGCTAAATGAGGTTTTTAGCGAGGAAAAAAAATTTGTTGGCAATTGTATTCATCTAAGGCAAGGAAATAATTTCCTTGCTAAATGTGATTTTTAGCGACGAAAATATGCTTCCTTGCTAATTTTGTTCCTCAAAGGCAAGGAAATAGTTTATCACTAAAAATAACTTCAGGAATGGATGTCCAATCCAATATTTATTGTTAATCCTGTACAATTTCGAAAGTTGTCCAATGTAAGAATATAGACTGATCAAAACATGACCAAGATATCATAATATTAAATAATCACATCCAACATAACATAAGCATTATATATCCAAGAAGTAACTAATAGGTCACAACAACAAAAATCCAACAAATGTACGTTTCATTTATCTAAAATAATACTAAATAAATCTCACTACATAACATAACTAATAAATTGCAGCATAAACTCCCGCTTGCAATCCAAACTTCTGTGCCCCATCTGCGCCCCCATCTGTATCACAAGTAAAATAATAACAACAGTACCTTATCATTCAAAAAAGAAGAAGAAAAAAAAATGGAAGTCCAAGTTGCCCCTTAAAACCTCTTTTTTTTTTTTGGGTGTTTTGAGGCATTTTTTTTAACCTTTTTTGCTATGGAATCCACCCCGGGAGTCCGTTATTTGTTTCGTTTCTTCCTACAACTATAGTTAGTCATACTCGAGCTGGGCGTGTGGGTTTTGTGGCATCCAGACAGCTGGTTGTCAAAGTTGCCCCTTAAAACCTCATTTTTGTGTATTTTAAGGTGCTTTTCAACTTTTTCTACTATAGAATCCACCCCGGGAGTCTGTTATTTGTTTTGTTTCTTTTTATAATTCTAATTAGTCATATTTGAGGTGGTCGTATGGTTTTGGTGGCAGCCAAATAGTCGGTTGTCCAAGTTGGCCCTTAAAACCTCATTTTTGGTTGTTCTGAGGTGTTTTTAGGACCTTTTTTGGTATGGATCCACCCCGGGAGTCTGTCATTTGTACCATTTCTTCCTAAAACTCTAATTAGTCATACTCGAGGTGGTCATTTGGGTTTTGTGGTAGCCGGACTATTGGTTGTCCAAGTTTTCCATTAAAACCTCATTTTTTGGTGTTTTGAGGAGTTTTTGACCTTTTTTACTATGGAATCCACCCCGGGAGTCCGCTATTTGTTCCATTTCTTCCGACAACTCTAATTAGTCATACTCGAGGTGGTCATGTGGGTTTGGTGGCACCTGGACAGTCGATTGTCCAAATTGCCCTTTAAAATATCATTTTTGGTTGTTGTGAGGTATTTTTTTGACATTTTTAACTATGGAATCCACCCCAAGAGTCTGTTATTTGTTCTATTTATTTTGAAAACTCTAATTATTCATACTCGAGGTGTTCGTATAGGTTTGGTGGTATCCAGACAGTCAGTTGTCAAAGTTGGCTCTAAAAACTTCAGTTTTGGTTGTTTTGCGGTATTTTTTGACCTTTTTTTACAATGGAATCCACCCCGGGAGTCCGTTATTTATTCTGTTTCTTCCAATAACTCTAATTATTCATACTCGAGGTGTTCGTGTGGGTTTGGTGGCAGCCGAACAGTCGGTTGTCCAAATCGGTCCTTAAAACCTCATTTTTGGTTGTTTTGAGGTGTTTTTTTTTTTTTTTTTTTACCTTTTTTACTATGAAATCCACACAGGGAGGCCGTTATTTGTTCCGTTTCTTTCAAAACTCTAATTAGTCATACTCGAGGTGGTCGTGTGGGTTTTGTGGTAGCCGGACAGTCAGTTGTCCAAGTTGGCTCTTAAAACCTTAGTTTTGCTTGTTTTGAGGTATTTTTTTTGACCTTTTTTACTATGGAATCCACCCCGGGAGTCCGTTATTTGTTCCGTTTCTTCCTATGACTCTAATTAGTCATACTCGATGTGTTCGTGTGGGTTTGGTGGCAGCCGAACTGTCGGTTGTCCAAGTTGCCCATTAAAACCTCATTTTTTTGGTGTTTTGAGGTGTTTTTGACCTTTGTTACTATGGAATCCACCCCGGGAGTCCGTTATTTGTTTCATTTCTTCTGACAGCTCTAATTAGTCATACTCGAGGTGGTCCTATGGGTTTGGTGGCAGCCCGACAGTCGGTTGTCCAAGTTGCCCCTTAAAACTTCATTTTTGGTTGTTTTGAGGTGTTTTTTTGGCCTTTTTTACTATGAAATCCACCCCGGGAGTCTGTTATTTGTTCCATTTCTTTTGAGAACTCTAATTATTCATACTCGAGGTGGTCGTGTGGGTTTTGTGGTAGCCGAACAGTCGGTTGTCAAAGTTGGCTCTTAAAACCTCAATTTTGGTTGTTTTGAGGTGTTTTTCGACCTTTTTTACTATGGAATCCACCCCGAGAGTCCGTTATTTGTTCCATTTATTTCTACAACTCTAATTAGTCATACTCGAGGTGGTCATGTGGGTTTGGTTGCAGCCGGATAATCGATTGTCCAAGTTTCCCATTAAAACCTCATTTTTTGGTGTTTTGAGGTATTTTTGACCTTTTTTACTATGGAATCCACCCCGGGAGTCCGTTATGTCTTCTGTTTCTTCTAACAACTCTAATAAGTCATACTTGAGATGGTCGTGTGGGTTTGGTGGCAACCGGACAGTCGGTTGTCCAAGTTGGCTTTTAAAACTTCATTTTTGGTTGTTTTCAAGTGTTTTTTTTTTTACCTTTTTTACTATGGAATCCACCCCGGGAGTCCGTTATCTGTTCTATTTCTTCCTACAACTCAAATTAGTCATACCCGAGGTGGTCGTGTGGGTTTTATGGCAACCGGACTGTCGGTTGTCCAAGTTGCCCATTAAAACCTCATTTTTTTTTGGTGTTTTGAGGTGTTTTTTACCTTTTTTTACTAGGAATCCACCCCAGGAGTCCGTTATTTGTTCCATTTCTTACAACAACTCTAATTACTCATACTCGAGGTGGTCTTGTGGGTTTGGTGGCATCCAAACAGTCGGTTGTCCAAATTGGACCTTAAAACCTCATTCTGGTTGTTTTGAGGTGTTTTTTGACCTTTTTTACTATGGAATCCACCCCGGGAGCCCGTTATTTGTTCCATTTCTTCCTACAACTCTAATTATTCATACTCGAGGTGTTCGTGTGGATTTTGTGGTAGCTAGACTATCGGTTGTCCAAGTTGCCCATTAAAACCTCATTTTTTGGTGTTTTGAGGTGTTTTTGACCTTTTTTACTATGGTATCCATCCTGGGAGTCCGTTATTTGTTACTTTTTTTCCTACTACTTTAGTTAGTCATAGACCAATGAATTAATTTATAAATTTCAACTTACCAAGAAGCTTAATCGGTACCAGATGAGCCCCCAGGTCCGTCATAACCATTTATCTTAGCCCACTGATATATGCTTGCCATCTGCGCAGCCATTTCCTGAATCCGACTCTGGTTCATAGCTTGTATCTCGGCAATCTTTTCCTCCATCTTTTTCTCAAGACACTTGACATGCTCACTAGTCTGAGCAGATATGTCCATAGAATGAGAGGAAGAAGAAGGTCTCATGCCGAGTCCCTTTACTACACCAGGTCTTTTACCCAAACAATGAATATATAGTTGCTCGGCTGTTAGCGGAGTTGCATTGGGCTGCGAGCTGTGTTCTTGCTACAGTGTGATCATCGCCTCCTATCATTTTCACAAAAATTCACATTCAATCAATCAAATGTAATATATAAATTTAAAGACTTTAACTACGTAACAACAGTAAAGAGATTATATTTACATGGAAAGTCCTGCTAATCGTTCTTCGCTTTACTGAAATGGCAAGTGTGTTAGAAATCTAGAAAATTGATAGCTTCACCTTTTTCTAACTGATTCATTCGATTTTCAAAGTATGAATAAGTTAGTAATTAATAATGTATAGCATTGAAATAATTTTAAAAAATAAAGATTGTGCACAAGTTTAGGAGCACTAATTGCAAACAATTTCGAGCCACATGAGTGATTGATCTTTGAATGTGCTCGATTGGTCGAGTTCACAGCTGATTGGTGCTGCATGGAACATTAAGCAATATACAACCTTAAGTAATTTTTTTCATAATATTCAAACTTATCCATGAATTTTGTATAGAAATGATTTTCTTACCAAAATTTTTGGGTCACTCCATTTGTTATCAAGTAATTCTATGCATTGGTCGTGGTTGCAATTCATTGGGTGGTGATTCCTGGCATACTCTGCATCCTTAGTGTCTCTCAGATGTTTGTAGCGCTTGTACAATCTGTGACTCCAACCACTAAGGAGTTCACCGCATTTCGCTTTCATCTCTTTCTGGACAACCTCCTCATCACCTTGTACGTTGAACTTATCCTGAAAAGAACAACATTTAGATGATCAACTATAAAGTGTAGCCTTTAAAGTATATAAATAGATGTAGAGTTGTTTTAACTACATTGATATGTTGAATTATTGGGAGGACTGAGGTTTTTGGCACATTAGACCATCTACGGACGCCCGGATTCAGTAGATTATGTCTAATCTACAAGCCTGTAGCGACAGCAAACAAAGTAGCATGCGGTCCCACTGGCTGCCTAAAATCAGACGGGATGAGCATCGAAAGCTTGCCTTCTCTCTCAATCCAGAGATCAGTCCCAAGGCATCGTGTAGGCCCCCGTCTATTGGTCGATGATCCTGTTTAACACATAATATTTATTCGGTTAGTTAATGAAGAGATCAAGAAAATCATATCACAAAATTATAAATCTAAGTAATTTTGATGAAGTACCAGCACTGCTAACCCGGGCCTCACTACTAGCCCGTGGCTCACTGTGTAAATCCACTGTCTCCTCATCTTGAATGATAGTCACCCCAACAACATCGTGAACACCCATATTAGGCGGCACACTATTCCCCTCAAGCTGGGCATCCATCTCCTGAACTTGTTGGGATACCGAAGGCTCAGAAAATGTCAGGCGGCGTGCTGGCGGTATATCACTTACCTGAAAAAGGATATAATGGAAATAAATATGTAGAGACTTTAATTTCATCAAATCGAGATAATGTTATAAAAATCAGTTGCGACCTATCAAGCAAACACGTGTGTAGTACCTCGTGTTCTAAAGAGTCAATTGACTCATCATCTCCATCGTCTGATGGTATATAGTCATCATCAGAATGAGTAACCCCCAAATTTGCCTTCCCCTTCTTATTTGTGCATTTTGAAATGTCTGACCCATTAAAAGAAGTTGGAAATTGCTTCAACCCTAAGGCCTCTAATCTCTGTTTGTTGGCATTGATATTTTTTTCCCTTTGCTTCTCATATGCAAGGTTATTTGCGGCTAAATAACCTGGTTTGACCCATTTTTTCCCGTCTTTGGGCATTTTGTGAAACTATCAAACGGTAATTCACGCAATTGCATTTTAGAACATATTTATCACAAAAAATTAAGCGCTATAAAAGAAATCTGAATAAGTAAATGAACAAAATAGTAGGTAAAATCATAATTTCATTATGCACATTTAGTCATCAAGGGAAGAAAGCAAAAGTTAAATGTCATACAACAAAAGTTACAAATCTGTATTATAATCCATATCATCATCTTAATCCATATCATCATCTATAATATAATCGATGTCATTATCTATACCATCATTGAATTCACTACGCTGATTAACTTCAACGTCAACTTCAACATCTTTGTTATCATCCATATCGATATTTATGTCATTATCGACGTTAAGAATGACCTCTGATTCAATATCATCCCTATGATATTGAGCAACATTATCATCAACGACGATTGGGACAAACCCTATGGTTTCATTCAGTTGGAATGCATCATTATGTTCTGGTAAATCTCCACTTTCTTCAACAAGCACCGGTAGATCATACACCCCCCTATGCTCTACCTGTTGCACGACTTTCCAAGGTTCTCCAAACTTGGTATCATCGAGATAGAACACTTGTTTTGCTTGGCTAGGTAGGATAAAAGGATCATTTTTATACCACTGAGTTGTGACATCAATGCTTATGCAATGTGACTCGGTTCGGATTGTTCTCCTACTTATGGTATTGGTGTTGTACCATTCACACTCAAACAAAACAACTTTATTCCCACACATGTACTTGAATTCCTAAACCTTGCTCAAATGACCATAATAATCATGTATCTGGTAGTTGTGATCCCCTTATACATGCACACCACTATTTTGGCTCTTACGGTGGTTGTCAACGTCTCTGGTGTGGAATCTTACGCCATTGATTATGCATCCTGAATATTGTTTTACTTTTACATTTGAACCATTTGCTAAGGCCCACAGTTGGTCGTTTTGTTCTATATAGCCCTTAACTTTTAAGGTATTGACCTACATACACATGTATTAGAATATAGTTAGTTATTTATACTTGTGATGTTCAAGTTTTGTGCAACTGACATGACATTTGGTGTATCACAAAATTATTTATGTCTTACATGATCATGGAACCAATTGGGAAATTCTCGTCGCTGTATCTGTGCAATATCGTGCCCAGTTGGGATCTGTAGCTGATCCTGTGTTCCCTACTTAAAACAACATGTGGAATAGATTTAAAATAATCATTTTGTGCATAGCTAACAATAATAATAGCTACACTCAAGTAGCCATTTACTCAAAATACAGCTCTACCTCAGGGCTATTGAAAAACAAGAACCATTCAACATTTTCTCGAAATTCCTGTGAGATTTTGGCAGACCTTGAAACGAAACCAAAAGGATCGGCTGGGTCTGTGAATACTGTCATGCCCTGGCCACGTTCACCACGATCTACGTTTTGTTCTGGTCTATCAAACACGGTATTGATCTCATCTAAATACAGTAAGCAAAATGTAATACTCTTTGACAATATAAGCCTTAGCGATCGAATCTTTTGGGCGACTTGGTTGGTAACATATTCTTTCAAAGTTCCGAGATACCTTCCAACTTAAGGGTATTAATTTATACCATCGAGCAAATAGAGTTGAAACTACATGTATATCACAAAAACATATACCTTTCGATCGCGTACATCCACCGATAATGCACCGGTCCTCCTAGCTTGGCCTCTCGAGGAAGGTGAACAGCCAAATGGACCATCACATCAAAGAAAGCTGGGGGAAAATTTTTCTCAAGCTTGTAAAGTATAAGGACTATCCTTTCCTCAAGCTTCTCTAAATCTCCCACCCTTAATGTTTTGGCGCACACATCTTGGAAGAAGTTTCCCAACTCAAATAGAGTTGTACAAATATTATTGTCGATGTAACTGCACATCCGGATTGGTAGAATCCGCTGTAGGAGTACATGGTAGTCATGACTTTTAAGGCCCGATAATCTGCCATTTCTTGTGCTCACTGACCTTGATATGTTCGCCGCATAACCATCTGGATACTTAAAAGATTTCAAAAATTCACAAAAAGCTTCTCTGTCCTTTAGGGTCAGTGAAAATATTGCACGAGGCTTGACATAAGATCCATTGGAGCGTTGTTCCAAGTACAGCTCTTTCCTAATGCCCCAATCTTGCAAGTCTAATCGTGCCTTGTTTGTGTCCTTGTTTTTCCCATCAATGGACAACATAGTTTCGCAGATACTTTCACTAATATTCTTCTCCACGTGCATCACATCGATGTTATGTCAGAGCTTCTGCTCCTTCTAGTACGGAAGCTCAAATAAGATGCTTAACTTGGTCCAGTTTACTTCTTTACGATTGCTTAAAAGCTTTCCTAAGTTGCCAACCGGTATCCGGTTTAACTAATTTTGTACCTTTTCAATCGGTAACTCGAGTGATCTAGTCCTTGTTTCACGCTTGCCGTTGTAGGCCTGACTCCTACGCCAATGTGATTCTCAGGCAAGTAGCAGCGATGGTTAGTGTGCCCAATCATATTTCTCAAGCATTCTGAATATAGTTCGTCATTGCAAATGGGACAAGCCATATAACCCTTCGTACTCCATCCAGATATGTTACCATATCCAGGAAAGTCATGGATTGTCCACAATATAGATGCACGCATCTGAAAATTTTGACCGGTCGAGGCATCGTAAGTTAATGCACCATTTTCCCGCAATTCCTTCAATTCATCCACCAACAGTCTCATGTAAACGTCAATCGCTTTCCTTGGTTGCGACGTCTAGGAATAAGTAATGACAGCATAAAAAAATGGCCCTTTCATACATATCCAAGGTGGTAGGTTGTAGGGTGTGAGTATCACAAGCCATATACTGTAAGAGGTGCTCATATTCCCGAAAGGGTTGAACCCATCAATGGCTAACCCTAACTTCACATTTCTCAGCTCCCGGGCGAACTCCCGATATTGCCGATCTACCAACTTCCACTCAGCACTATCCATCGGATGTCTCAATACCCTATCATCCACACATTTATCTTTGTGCCATCTCACATCTGACACTCTCTTCTTTGACATGTACAATCTCTAAAACCTCGGTGTTAACGGGAAGTAACGTAGAACCTTATGGGAGATCTTCTTACCCTTGCCATGATTGATCTTGTATCTGGACTCTTCACATTCTGGACACTTATCGAGGCCTTTATTCTCCTTCCAAAAGAGGGCGTAGTCATTCTTGCATGCATCGATGTGCTAGTATGACATGTCCAGATCACGTATTATCTTCTTTGCTTCATATGTCAATTTCCGGACCAAATTACCCTCTGGTAAAAGTTTCATCAGTAACCCAAGAAGCATGTCAAGCGACTTATTACTCCAATTGTTCAGTACTTTCACATTAAGTATACTAATGATGAACTTCAATAAAGTAAAATCCTTGTAACTCGGGTAAAGATCATGTTTTGCGTCATCGACTAGTCTATCAAAGTTTTGCACTTCCTCCCTCTGGGTCGTATCGGTCAGCTCACCCCTTACTCGATCCTCTACCATTTTATCCATACCATCTAGAGCCCCACTATCTTTATCTGCCATTTGATGATTATAACCCTGTTCCTCGGCACTGCTACGCGAGACTTGAGGTTCCCCATGTACCACCCAGTGAACATATGATTTCATAATCCCATTCTTAATCAAATGAAGGTGAACAATTGGAACCAACTGCAGTAGAATGTTCACACAGCTTGTACAAGGACACCGAATATTACCTTCATGGTCCTTAGCCGCAACTGCAAACTTGATGAATGATTTTACCCCATTTACATATTCCTCACTCAACCTACCCAATCATGTGGTAGTCAATGGTATCCAACTCTTGTCCATATCTAATAAAATATGCAAGTTCTCTGTAAATGATTTAGCAAGCGAATAATGATGTAAGCATATCTCCGAGGGAGTATATAAACAAGGTCTAATCATATGTAATAAGCTAATGCAAACAGACGGGTAAACCTAAACAAGTGTCGAGGGAGAAAAAATACATTATAGAATCATATTGCAATAAGGGGCTATTTTATTGTAAACTGTGCAAGTTCAACATAACTCTACATTATAGAATCATACTTTTTAAAGACAACTGTTTTCAATCTCCTAACATAAAAGTATTCATTCTAGATGTATCTCTTCCTAGTTAGTATTCATTCTAATTTGGCCCAAACCAAGTCTTAAGCAAGTGATGCAACTCTTTAAAAGAGTAATGTCCATTTCGAAAGAAAGGACAACTTTAACTACACATAATATAAATTGCAACAATAAGACATGAAAAACAAATCAAGCTAATCCTTTTACAATTTCCTCTTTATTCAAGACGATCTTAAACCTGGAACAAATTCATTCATGCATTCATTCTATGAAAAGTAATTTAAATCTAATTACCTATTTGGGAGCCTTTCTGAATTCTTCCCATTTAACAAAATAATTAAACCCCAAACTTGCACGGTTTCAACAAGAATAAAAATAAACAAATTAGATAAGGATGCCCAAGAACACGAGGGTACCTTGAATTCAAATCTGAACAAATGATGACCACCTATGAACGTCGGCACCAACCTCGATGACCACAACAATAAAAATTGAGTATCTCATGAAACTAAGACCTCTCATTAACATGGCATATCTACATACATAATTAAAACAATACATTTTTACTCACCCCAAAATTGCTCACCCTTTGCTCATCCTCCTATCCCATTACCTAATGCAGTGGGGCCCAGTATTCAATAAGAATTAATTGATGGTGTAAAGTACTGGGCCCCTCTGTATTAGCCAATGGGAAAGGAGGATGAGCAAAGGGTGAGCAATTTTGGGGTGATCACAACTGCACTCTAATTACAGATGTATTTGGAGAGAGAGAGAGAGAGAGAGAGAGAGAGAGAGAGAGAGAGAGAGAGAAAGTGATTAGATAAACAACAAAAATAAAACAGTGAAGTGTGTGTTTGAGTATATATACGAATATTTCATACCAATTGTGAAATCCTAAATATCATTCTTTAGAACACTTATTTTGGTTTCTTATAATATATACGAATATTCAATCCTACTTTTCTTCTCATATGGAACCAATATGGAAAAGACATCTATTGGGTGTGGCTTATATTGTAATGGGTCCGTTACACTAGGCCGAAGAGTTTTGGGGATTTTTCCATGTACCTATAGGAGATATATATGATGTAACCCTAACTAAGGTGTGTGTGTAAATTTTTATGTATACAGTGAAATGTGTGATTGAGTATCTAAAAATGGTTACACACATTCAAAGATTTATGAGCAGACATACTATCTAAAGCTGGCTAAACCACAAAATTCGCACTCCATTGTGAAAAAATAGAATATAAAATACTTACCACAACCAATTACCAAGTTAAAACAACAGAATGTAGTGAACTACTATCATATCATAAATCAAATTGCACATTGATATGGTAATACAATTTTAATACAAATTCACAACATTAATTCTTCAGAATTTTAGATTCAAATTAGGGCACAATTCAAATTGCAATAGAAAGAAAAATAACTACAATCATTCGTAATCGTACCTTCTTCTCTGTTGAATTAAAGCAGAATCATTCACAGCAACCTGATTGAATTGGATATAACTATTTTGCGCGCTTTTACAAAAATGAACCTGAAAATATCCAGAATTTGTAATCGTAAATATGCGTTGAAAAATAGTTAAGAACCCAAAATTATAAACACAAATTCAAAGAGAGAGAGAGAGAGAGAGAGAGAGAGAGAGAACCTAACACCCTAGCTTTGTGCGAAATCGAAGAAGTCGCCGGGATATAGGATCGACAAAGTCGCCAGAATTGGTTTAACCTAGTTTTGTGCGATCCGTAGATCGAGGAAGAATGTGTTTCTTTATCTATATATGTATGTATTTATAAATTCAGAATCTATATATATACTTTAAACAATTCAGAAAGAGAGATCGAGAGAGTCACCATTTGTGAGCTGTCAAATCTATTTTGAAGGAAAAATGAATTGGGCTCTTAGGTTGCAATAAGAGAGAGAGGGAGAGAGAGAGAGAGAGGACTGAAGAGGGTGGTTTCAAGGCTGCCAGAGAGAGAGAGGGAGAGAGAGAGAGAGAAAGGGCAACTGCACAGGCGGCAGTGTTTTAGAGGGAATTTTTTTTGGGAAATTTTGTTATGTGAACTGATTCACAAGTTTTAGCAAGGATCTTTTTATTTTCGTTGCCCAAACAGACTTTAGCAAGGAAGCTATTCCTTGCAAAAAGTAATTTTCTCAAATTTTTTATTTTACGCACAACTTTAGCCAAGGACAAAATGTTTCCTTGCTAAAACCTATCTTTAGCAAGGAACAATAATTTTCTGGCTAAAAGTAAATTTTAGCGAGAAAATTGTTTCCTTGCTAAAATATACATTTAGCAAGGAATTGATCTTTCCTTGCCAAAACAATCCTTTTGGCAAGGAATTTAATATTTCGTCGCCAAATACATCACTTTTGGCAAGGAAATATGACTTTCATCACCAAATGTGTATGATTTTCAGCCTTTTGGCAGTGAAGTAACATTTCCTTGCTAATACAATAGTTTTAGCATGGAAATTTATAGTCCCTTGCCATGATTCCTTGCTAATACACATATTTGTTGTAGTGCCAATTGTTGAAGATTCATTTGACTTCGACACCTATCCTTGTTATTCTTGAGCGTGGATTGGGTTATACCGTTTATTGTGATGCTTTACTCGAAGGTTTGGGTTATGTTTTAATGTGAGAAGGTAAGGTTTTAGCCTATGGTTCAAGACAATTGAAGCCGCATGAAAAACATTATCCTACTCACGATTCAGAGCTTGCTGCCATTGTATTTGCATTAAAAAGTTGGAAACATTACTTGTATGGTGAGAGATTCGAAGTATTTTCCGATCACAAGAGCCTCAAGTATATTTTCACTCAACGAGACCTTAACTTGAGACAACGCTATTGGATGTAGTATTTAAAAGATTATGACTTTGACTTGCAATATCATCCGAGAAAGGCTAATGTTGTGGCCGATGCCCTTAGTCTTAAACCGCGTGGTACCTTAGCCTTCTTACCTATTCAAGAGTGGAAGATGTTGGGACACCTTGATGACTTCGAGGTCTATTGTGTAGAAAATTCTGACCGAACTACTTTATTTACTTTGACCGTTCAACTGTCACTTTTGAATCGGATTTTACAAGTACAAAAATCTGATGATGAGATGGTATCCTTGAAATCTCATATACTTAATGGAGATTGGGAGAAGGGTTGGACTTTCGATGATGATAGAGGTTTGAGGTTCTGAAATCAAGTTTTCGTTCACGTATCTTGTCAAGCGGACATTTTGAAAGAGTTTTACCATTCCTATTTCGCCATTCATCTGGGAAGTATGAAGATGTATCATAATTTACGTCGTCAGCATTGGTGGAAAGATTTGAAAAGAGCAGTTGACACGAGAATTTTCTTGTGCGCTCTTGTGCAATACCCAAGTGTAGGTAGACGTGCAAGTAATATCTGGTAAGACCAGGTCGATCCCACAGGGAAGGTGTTGACCTATTAAATTAGACTATCCTCTAAAAAAAACAAAATAAAATGAATAAGTTTGAACGATGGTGCAGAACACAAAGTTCCACAAACTAGGATTACTAATGAAAATAATTAAAATTAACTAAACAATCTAACTAGCTAATTAAACAGTACTTGAAATTAGGGTGTTTAACTTTAAAACGAAAGTGTTGGGATTACACAAATCCGCAGTAACCTAGCCATCTACCATGCATTTACCTTGAAGCATAATGGAGTATATTACCTACAGTTTTCCGTATTCCTCTAAAAATAAAGAATCTATGGCCCTTTCATGACCGGGACCATATCATCACAGTTAAATTAAAATACGCAAAAGCGGTTTAGTTCAATAGTTAAGACTCGCATCCTCAATGGTATTAGCATTGAAGATGGTTTGCAAAATGTATTGAAAGAAAATGCCTTAGGGCCTTAGTTTTAAAACTGTTTTGACAAACTGAGCATTTATTTGGGACAGAATGATAACACATCTTAAGACAAAAGGTCCTGGAATACTGCAGGGAACATCCTCAAGAATCAGGGAGTTCGATCGATCGACGCGCCTTCGATCGATCGAAGACCTTCATCCCTCAATCGATCGAACTGACTTCGATCGCTTGACTGTCTCTGGTTCGATCGATCGAACTAACTTCGATCGATCGAACACAGCAATTATTCTGCTGCATGGCAGAGGCTGGAGATCACTGTTTCATCGTGTTCTCCCAACCTGGGACTACTCAGACATCGTCTGGAGTGTCGAGGATTGATTTTTAACGTAAAAAATATTAATACCTTGTTTGATTGTGAGTTATTCATGAAAACTATAAAATCTATGGTTTTATAACTATCTAGCATGCAACACTGTAAAATAAGCAATCTAACTACGTCTAACACGTGCAGAATATGAATAAGCAATAAATATATAACCTGGAATGAAAGATACTTGTATAAACTTCGAGAAATCCAATCCACAATATGAAAAACCTACAAAAAACCAAACAAACTCTCTATCTCTCCTTCTAAACTGCTAAAATGTAAAAGTGGGCGTCCTTATGGACGTGTACAAAACGCATATAAATAGAAAACCTAAGGCACTAGGGTTAAACCCGCATTCTGCTGCGCACGCAAATGTTTCTGGAAATACCCCGTTCGATCGATCGAATGGCTCTCGATCGATCGAACACTTGAGCCTCAAGCGCTTCTACTCTCTTCGAGCGATCGAACGATCGATCGATCGAACCTTCTTAGAGCGATCGAACTACACATTTCAGCTTTGACTTCTTTTGTTTGCATTCCAGCATTCCATTTATTCTGATGTTCATCTGTTTAGTCCGCACAACAGTGATCTGCATAAACAACAGCTAAAACAATACAACTTATCATAGATTAATCATACTGTATAAAAATTAGCCTTGTAATGCAAATTGCGGATAACACGGGAAGTTGTGATAAAAACTAATACAATTCTTCCTTTTAGCGCGGTTGTATTTTACAAATACCCCCGCTTTGCACAACCCCCAACTAGCTTATTGCTAGTCCCTAGCGATAAAGCGAAAATAAAAATAAACTAACAACTCCTAAACTAATACTACCACGACTAAGAAACAAAGAAAAACTAAAAACAACCTAAACTAAGATAGAGAGAAAAATCCTAACTCACTTTCGCAGGAATCGCGGTTGCATTTAGCAAATGCAACAAGCCGTTAAACCCCTAGGTTCCCCCTAGTGGACGAGTGTTGTCTCGTGAGGGTTTGCAGTGAATATACCCACAAAATTCCAATTTTAAGCTCAAGAAAGATTTAGAATAACTTGTAGAATTTCCCCTTCCATTAAACTGTTAATTCAACTCTACAAGAATATAATATCCTCTATCAACCCATGAAAGAGATCCACATGGTCCCCTATATTACCAAGTAAAATATACAAATGTATTACCATCATGCACCCGTGTGTGTGTGAAATTAACAACCATGCGTCCAACCCTTATTAAGAGTTATCTAGACTATTGTACTTTGGAAACTTGCAGTTTTAGCTCAATTCTCACATTGGTCACACTCAAAAAAGAACGTCTCTCAGAAACTTGCTTTACAATGATCGCACATCGTATGAAAGCTTTGATAAGGATGATATTCTAAGTACTGATGCTTTCATACTTGACTCTATGAAGAACGGACATTTAAGAGTGTATAGTCTCATGAATGGAATACTTACTTACTAGAGGAGCGAAATACTGTGGATAACTCAACTCACACTTCCATGTTCAAATCAATTGTTGAGAATCTTCAAGACTTTGAATTATGGCTTTTATTTAGTAGGTGGGGGTGTTGTAGAGAAGAGTATGCTTTTTAGTATGTGATGGAATTTCCACTTCTCTTTTTATTCTTTATTCTTTTCTCCACCCATTCTCCCATTCATTTCATATACTACTTATTTTATTTTATTTTATTTTATTTATTTTTTTTTTTAACCTGAAGTATCCCACAACAACTTCCTTCCATTTCACATACTTTGATGACTCATTCTCAATAAATTTATCAAACGGTTCAATGAGGTCAAGGTATAGATCAAGGATTTGGATTCTTGTGATTTCATTGGAAATATTTATTTGAGGTGGGATCAGGGGTGAAATGATTCAATGAATGTAGGTGGGCTATGTTAGGTAAAGGAATGGGTAAACGATGGCTTGAATCATTTTCTCAACTTTCAATTTTTAGCACTTAAGTGTTCATCGAGTGTAATTGGTAAATCCTGAACGTTCTCCTCTAACAAGCAGTCAAAATTTAAAAAAAAAAAAACTGAGACTTAACAACGAATTTACCAAGTATATGCAAGAAAAAACCATTCGACAATGTATGAGAATCCCCTCAGAAATGACGATTGGCTCAATAGCTCACAAAGGGTTATTAGCTTCCACTACTTGTTCTTTTCGTACAAAATTCATTTTAACTCAATTTTCAGGTTTTCTACATGACTGCCAATTAGTGTGCACAAGTATTGGGTACATACTAGCTTTACAGATGCAATTCATTTCAGTGCTACAGAAAAAACGCGTGGATTTAATCCATAAAAAGATAAGAATACTACAAATGTATCATTGTCTAATTAACAAGCAGGAAAGGTTATTCCGAGTTATTCTATCAATATGATTCAGTAAAAGTTTTTAAATTTTAACAGACTGTGTTCTCATTGAATTTAAAACATTACCAAGTGCAAAACCTGATCATTATGGGTGTATACCTATCTATTATCTCCTACCCCCAACTGAAAACAACAAAGTCCCCAGAAGTTGATTTTCAATAAATAAAATAGATGGGTATCACCTGTATGGAGCAAATTTATGATCGTAAGCGAGCAACCTAGCATAGAAAAGTAGAACACAATCTCCAAAACAGACAGGATCAATAGATAACAATAATACGATAAAACCATGATCCAATCAATCTAAACCACTGGAATATGAACAGAATAAAATAAAATACAAGCAGTGATAAATACTGTCCATACAATACCAACTAACCAGATAATACAACCAAGACCACCAACATATACATCCAACCAAAAATATAACAACAATCAGAACACTACTAACCAAAAATACATAAAAAACCACCTCCCCAACTAAGACTAATCGACCCCAGACGGCGTATCATCTGCTACATCAGAAGGGATGTCGATGGGAGCAAGCGGCAATACAGTAGTAGTAGGAGCAGTAGTAGATGGCTCGGAAGCAGTAGTGGAAACAGGATCAGTAGCCTCAGAAGCTGGGGCAGCAGATGATGGAACAGAAAGTGGTGGATCTGTAGGAGTATCAACATGAGATGGATCAGCAGCAGTCTGAGCAGACGGGGCAGAAGGGGTAGCTGTGGGATGGTGAGCAGAGTGAACAGCCTGATCAACCCCTATCTGAATCAATATAGACTCCAACAAGGTCTGTATATGATCCATCCGGCCCTCGAGTCTAATCCTGGCCTCTCTCTCCTCCAATAATAGCTCGCGAACTGTCGGGAGAGGCACAGAAGAAGAAGACTCTCCCTGGGCACGAGACTGCGACCGCTGTCGCAGCTCAAACTGCTGAACCGCAGCAACTGGATCATCCTCATCATCCGAATCAAGCTCCTCCACCTCGGTGGGTGTCCCTGAAGCTCCGGCCTCCGTGTCTATACCGCCACGCCTCTTCTTCCTCCCCCTCACCCTCGCTGTCCCTTTCCCCTTGCGCTTCCTCTTCTGGGCGTCGGAGCGGCGAGCAGCCGCCTCGCTAAATCGGCGGGGAGAAGGGCGGATATCATCCCCAGCGAGCTCGAGGAATCCGGCATCGGCCATGACCCTCTGAATAGCCCAAGCACCCTTCAGGTGCTTCCTGGACGAGATATAACGGGTGGGGTGGACCATAAAATCAATATATAGGCGTGGTATACAAACAGGCTGTCCCGTCCCCACAGCATATAAGACTCGCGCATACCAAGCCGCGATCTTCTCTCGATAGGACGTCACTAGGAGGCAATTGCTGAGGACCAAATGAAGCATGTGGTAGTCATCGGTGAGACAGTGGTCCTCGATCAAAGCATCGCCATCCCAAGACGGAACGGCGCCTCCAGTGAGCTCTCTGATAATAGTGGATGGTGGGGTCACGGGTGCATCAGGCCGGTGGGGGCAAACATAATCAGGTACCTCTGGTACCCCCAACGCGGCGGAAACGGTGGCGGGACTAATGATGAATGAGCGACTCCGAAAGAAGGCATGGTAGGTGAATGGTGTAAACGGGTCGCTGATCATAGTCGCACACGCACCTCTAATCCAGGATAGGTTGACCCTCTTGGCCAACGACAGGAGATCGAACCAGTGAGGCATAGAGCGGATGCGTGTAAGGAACCACGGGCTCTCAGTCCAGATGTGCTCAATAGGGCGCTCAATCATAACCATCCGTGTCTGAAAGTATCGCTCAAACCAAACCCTATCCTCGTTATTCCGAAACCCGTGAGCGGGTACCGGATCTGGTATAGTACGGTCGAGGGGCTTGGACTTATGATAGCCCGTCACTGGATTCATCTGGCAGTCCTGAAAATAAGACCACACAAGATACAGATAAGAATAGGAAGAAAAAGAAACAAAACAAACACTGCTGGGGTTCGATCGATTGAACTGAGTTCGATCGATCGAACTGGAGTAGACTTCGATCGCTTGAACATTGTTCGATCGATCGAACATCTCCCCTTCGATCGCTCGAAACCAGTTCGAGCGATCGAACACAGCGGTGTTCAGCAATCGCAGAAACGAAAAGAAAACAGAGGTTACGCTAATCAAAAGACAATCCTAAGACCAAGGGGACACCCCCTTGGGATTTTCTAACACTACAAAGAGGAAAAGAAAAAGAAACAAATCCGTGGGGCCTACCTCGGTGTAGAAACCTGCAGTGGGGATGGAGAGATGATGAGATAACGATGAAGATGATCAGAGGATTGATCAGGGCTCCCTTTTGGATGCCAGAAACGAAAATTTTCCGAGTCGCCTTCTCCCTGTCTTCGAGCGATTGAGAGTGAGAGTGAGGGAAATGAAGAGGTGTCCTGAAGACGCCTCGTTTAAATGCTTCGTTCGATCGATCGAAGTATGTTCGATCGATCGAACACAAATCCTTCAATCGATTGAACGTAAACTACAAGCGCTTGAAAATTCAGGTTTCGATCGATCGAACTGGGTTCGATCGATCGAACACAAAAATTCCAGAATTCATGGGGATATGAACCACATCACTCCCAACTATCAAAAATAAATCTGGACATGCAGAGAGACTGAAAGAACAGTTGAAGAACAAGCATGTAGGACAGAAATTCATCCCCAGAATAGAAAATTGCCATTTATATCAAAATAAAACTTTATCATTGCATCCAAATTGCAACATTATCATCCCCAACTGTGGTTAAAACCTTATTTAACTAACGAAAACCAAAAATAAACAAAAACTAAAACCAAAACATTTTGTCAAGGATTACACTCCAGTTGCTAAACAAGAATTGAAATTGAACAGAAACAATGAAATGTAGCACTAGTCTTCGAGTATAAAGATTTCCTCTTCCACGATCTCTTCATAATCCGCCGAATCTTCAGAAGTGAAGCCCAAACTCGATGATTCCCTTTCCCAGAACAATCGAAAAGCAGCAAGGACATCATCAAACAAGTCTGGAGTCTCCAAGGAATTGAAAGCCCACGCAAGAGGTGATCCGGATGGAGACAAGGATAACGGAGTGTGATTGCGCAACGGACTGTCCTCTCGCGGCGGAGTGAGTGGGGGCCTTATGTAGGGCCTAAGACCATGAATCAGTTGATGTGGAAGGAATACCGGGATGCCATTTAGGAACATAGTGACAATCCTGGACAAAAGACAACAAACTAAAATTAAAACAACAGAACACAAGAAACACGAATTAATACAAAAAGAAAAACAAAGAATAGAAACAAACAAATACAAAGAAATGCGACAAGTTCCAACCTCACTATTGGCATTAGTTCCCAAAATGCACTGGCTGGTAAGGGGCATTGGAGCCTGAATAACAAGTAGCTCAAGTGCACGTAGCGGTATGGGACCAACTCAAGCACGAGGAAATCGTCCACGAAAACAAAGACGGCATTGTGGCGTTCTGGGACGACATCCTGAAGGTCATGATCCTCCCATGGCTCCCACATGTCATCGTTTTCCCACTGCGCCATGAGTGCGTCATCCACCATTCGTCCCATGTATAGGTCTTCTTCCTCATCCACCTCTTCATAATCCTGAAATCCCATATTTTCGTATGGATTGATGTCCAGGAGGGCTGGTGGATATGGAATGTACCCTTGAGTAGCATCAATAAGAGAATGAGCTTCAGGATCTTGATGAAGCAAGGGGCAGGGTATGAGTTCACCCTCAGTCCAGGTGCCACAGCGACATTCTGAATCAGCCCAAGAACCGACAGAATGAACATCATCCCCTCGCATCTACGCACCTGCAACAGAGTGGTTTAAGGAATAATGGATTAGAACTAAATCACAAACACGAAATAAAGAACGAAAACCAAAAAGAAACAAAAGAGAGAGAAACTAAAATGCAAGAAAAGAAAAAAGAATACAACAACAATTTGGAATTCCACTTCGGATTTTTAAGCGTGAGAATAGCTGGGCTCATCCAGTTGGATGTGCTCAACTTCAGAGTGGAAATTCTCCAAGAACGGCTTCAATCTTTGGCCATTGACCTTGAAACAATCATCGTTCTTGGGATTAACAATCTCGACCGCCCCATGTGGAAAAACAGTTTTTACGATGAACGGGCCTGTCCAACGGGAACGGAGTTTTCCTGGGAAAAGATGGAGGCGAGAGTCATACAGCAACACTTTCTGCCCCGGCTCAAATGATTTACGAAAAATCGTACGATCGTGTCGAGCCTTCAACTTTTCCTTGTGCAACTTTGCAGAGTCATACGCATCTCGTCGTATTTCCTCTAGCTCTGCAAGTTGAAGCTTGCGTAGCTGACCTCCCTCTTGAATATCAAAGTTCAATGAGCGTGTCGCCCAATAAGCTTTATGTTCAATTTCAACAGGAAGGTGGCAAGCTTTCCCGTAAACTAGTCTATACGGGGACATACCAAGATTCGTCTTATAGGCAGTACGGTATGCCCATAACGCGTCAGTTAATTTGTATGCCCAGTCTTTTCTATTGGAACTAACCGTCTTCTCGAGAATATGCTTGATTTCTCGGTTAGCCAATTCTGCTTGCCCATTTGACTGTGGATGATAAGCAAGAGCGATTTTATGATGGACTCCATATTTCTTTAGAAGTGACTCCAAGGGCCTATTGCAGAAATGCTTGCCTTGGTCACTTAATAAAGCTTTCGGAGTACCAAAACGAGACAAAATATGCTCTCTTAGAAATGACATGACCGTTCTGTGGTCATTTCGTCTCGTTGGTATCGCTTCTACCCATTTGGATACATACTCCACAGCAAGGAGTATGTACTCACAGTTATTCGACTTAGGAAATGGGCCCATAAAATCTATGCCCCAACAATCGAATATCTCAATTGTGATGATAGGGGTTAAAGGCATAGAATTCCTTTTAGAAATGGTTCCAAGCTTTTGACAGCGTTGGCATGTCTTGCAAAAGGAATAAGCATCTTTGAAGACTATGGGCCAGTAAAAACCGCTTTGCAACACTTTTTGTGCGGTCTTCTGTGACGCAAAATGGCCACCGCATGCCTCAGAATGGCATGACGCTAATATTACGGTTATATCCTCGTTGGGGACGCAGCGCCTGATGACCTGATCAGCACAGTATTTGAAAAGGTATGGGTCATCAAAGAAGAAATGGCGCGCGAACGAGAGGAACCGTTTCCTATCTTGATTCGACCAATGAGTCGGTGTCTCACCCGTGACCAGGTAGTTTACCACATCAGCATACCAAGGCAGACTACTTACTGCCAGTAGCTGTTCATCTGGGAACTCATCTTTAATGGATTGGGATTCAGTGTTATCGGTAAAAGTCAACCGGGATAAATGATCCGCAACCACATTCTCTACTCCTTTCTTGTCCTTGATTGTTAAATCAAACTCTTGGAGTAAGAGTATCCAGCGAATAAGCCGTTGTTTAGCGTCTTTCTTTGACAAAAGATACTTGAGGGCCGAATGATCTGTAAAACAGACGATTGGCGACCCTATCAGGTAAGACCTAAACTTGTCCAGAGCGAATACTACGGCCAGCAGCTCCTTTTCAGTAGTAGTGTAATTCATTTGAGCCTCATTTAAAGTTAGGCTGGCGTAGTATATCACATGTGGCTTATTGTCCTTCCTCTGGCCTAGGACTGCGCCAATGGCATAATCACTAGCATCGCACATTAATTCGAAAGGCAAACTCCAGTCGGGTGCCTGTATTATAGGTGCGGAGGTGAGGAGATTTTTTAGATCCTCAAAGGACTTTTGGCAACTCTCTAACCACTCGAAAGGTGCATCTTTGACAAAAAGTTGACAAAGGGGTCGAGAGATTGCACTGAAATTCTGGATAAATCGACGATAAAAACCTGCATGCCCCAAAAATGAACGAATGTCTCGCACTGTACGGGGGACAGGTAGATTTGAGATTATGTCGATCTTAGCCTTATCCACTTGGATTCCTTCATCGGATATTATGTGGCCTAGAACTATACCCTTGGTCACCATAAAGTGACACTTCTCCCAATTCAAGACTAGGTGTTTGTCCTCACACCTCATTAACACCTGTTCGAGATTGCTGAGGCAATCCTCGAAGCTATGGCCGAATACTGAAAAGTCATCCATGAAAACTTCAAGGATGTTTTCGACCATGTCACTAAAGATACTTAGCATGCACCGCTGAAAGGTAGCCGGTGCATTGCATAGGCCAAACGGCATTCGTCGGTAGGCAAAAGTACCGAATGGACACGTGAATGTGGTTTTCTCCTGATCTTCAGGAGCAATCTCAATTTGATTATATCCACTGTATCCATCCAAGAAGCAGTAATACTTGTGACCCGCCACACGTTCTAGCATTTGATCCATGAATGGCAAAGGAAAATGGTCCTTTCGGGTCACAGTATTTAATTTCCTGTAGTCAATGCACATCCTCCATCCAGTGGGGACACGTGTCGGTACTAATTCACCCTCTTTGTTTGGGATGACCGTTATGCCTGCTTTCTTTGGCACTACTTGGGTAGGACTAACCCAAGGACTATCAGATATTGGATATATCATCCCAACATCAAGTAGTTTAAGCACTTCCTTTTTAACTACTTCTTGCATGTTGGGATTCAGACGCCTTTGCATTTGCCTTGAAGGTTTGGCGTCTTCCTCCAGATATATCTTGTGTGTGCATATGGATGGGCTTATGCCTTTGAGGTCAGCAATTGTCCATCCCATAGCATCTTTATGCTTTTTCAGCATTTCCACTAGCTTACTTTCCTGTTCATGAGTTAAAGCCGATGAAATGATTACAGGATAAGTTTTTCCAGTCCCTAGGAAAGCATATTTCAGCTCTTTTGGAAGCTCCTTCAATTCTAATTCCGGGAACTGGAAACTAGAGGGCATTACCAACTTGGTTTTAGGAGGCAGTTGTTCATATGGCGTTACCCACATTCAAACTCCAACTATATTCGATTAGCTCTCAGAAGTTGGTATGCTACACTCTATGTATGGGTGGATCATAGTTTGGTAATGAGAGGAGTGCACATATCAGGCATAGCCTGTAAGGCTTTTGTCATTTCATTTTAGCCTGGGTGGGCGGTTCATTGCACCTCATCTCATACTTAGTCATGGATAGCATATTGATTCGTCACAATGTTTCCTACTGAGTCGTCGTGCTTAATGAATCTATAAAACCATTTTTTTCAGGTGATCTTGATAAAGGGAAGGGCCACATGTTGTGGACACGCGGAAGTGGACCACTTCTCTTGTTTGAGATTGTTTTGAAAAGGAATTTGATTTGGATCAAAGAAAGGTAAAGGTGGTCTATTGAAAACAGATATAGAGTCGCCACTTGGTCTTTAAGGAACCAAGAAACCTAATTTTGACTCACCCAAACGGATAAGGGCACCGACCCTTCATAACCAAAGAACTTGGTTCGGGGTTTTGGTACGAGAGAGGAAGGAGCCTTTGTCGCGACTAAAACACCCTCAACTCGCCCCGTCTTTCGACGGGCCTCAATTAGCATCCAAATAATCATCTTATACTATATATGGTTCGACAATTAATACTATGATAGTATATTACATCACATAAGAAAGCTTGAAATTGGAAGATCAAAAGATAAGATATCATTCATAAGATCTAAGTCAAATATCATGCAATGTAAAGTGAAAGATCACACAAATAAACCTAGGAAAAATCGTCTAATCATGTATCAAATAATCAAGACTTCCTAATCTAAAAGGGGACATGAATGGTTATTGGAACAAATAATCAAAGAAATCAAAATATGCTTAGCAAGTTAGTATGATGCATGTTAATCTTTGAGAAAAGAAGATCTCTCAATCCCCGGGACGGATGAGAAAAGGATGATTAGATCGAGGGGAGCATGAACGTGTAATCATGATCATTCCTTACAATCTTCTTAGATTAGGAGTTACAAAAAACCCCAAATCTTTGCATGGATGCAATGGATGTATCTAGAATGTGCCAAGGTTGTAGTGTGCTTTGTGTTCATGAATTCCTAGAATGACGTAGAAGTCTAAAAGGTGTATGAATGAATGAATTAAATCAACATGGTATATGTACAAATGTAGTATGAACTACTTCCTAAGATATAAACTAATTTGGAATGCATATAAGCATCAAATCAAAGAATGAAAGTTAAGGTATACTTGTTGTGAATAGTGGACAGAACAGTAGCATCATCTTTGGAAAATTGATAAGAGGGGTTAGGAATGTGTTCAATGCATGATTGTTTATGGAGATATTCCTTGTTGTGTCTAGAACACAACTCAAAAGGCCAATCTTGAATAGATATCACAGATTGATAGAAATTATATAAACAATAGAGGTTACTCAGAAACAGAGTCCGTACTGTCGACTGAAATGTTAGAAAATCTTAGAAAATGAAAAAAATGATCTAGAGGCTCATTTTATACAGAACGTTTCCTAAGACATTGAAGTTTAAGGGAAAAATAAGTTAGGACCACCCCTTTTGGAAAAGTGTTCTGGAAAAGAGGTTGGAAGTGGACTTAGCTGCTGTGACAGCAAAAACAGAATGTCTGGAAGGAATGTTAGGATCCAAATGGACCATTTCCAAGTACTTCCAAGTCAAACCAAAAATCATGGGTGTTCTCCAATGAGTTAGGAAGACTTTCCAAGTGGCCTTGCATCCATATGTTGAGTATTGAGTTCTAGAGAAATCTTTGAACTCGACTCACTCACTGTTTTGACTCATTGTTTTGAAGATTTTGGAGAAAACAAGGGTTTTGTTTCTTGAAATCAAAATGAGAGGGATTGAGAGGGGTTTTGAAATAGATGTTTTGAAGACATATTTTTAATACTCAATAAGGATTATAGCCACTTAAAATCCCAACATCAAACTCATCATCAAGAACCTCCAAGATTGTTGGAGAGATTTATTTTATTTTGAACATAACTTCAATACATTTCAAGAACAACTTGGAAGTATTGAGGTTATGATCATCATCTATCAAACATGTTTTTGAGGTCAAGAGCTACTATCCATAAGGATTCACTCACCCCAAACTTCATGTCATCACTTAGATGATGATGAACTAGTAAGTAAATAAAGAAAATCAAAAAAAGAAATGAGATAAGAAGAGATGAACAATAAATAAACAAGCAAGTAGATAATGATCAATAGATGATATTCATGAAGCATGAGACTTATAGATTGGTGTTTCACTCATATGTAAATGACACTAGACATGGAAGAAGCTTCCACTCGCTTAAATGCTCACTAAAATGGTGGTTGGGAGTATTGAATGTTGAAATAAATGGGAGTAATGAAGTAAAAACAAGGTTTAGAACTCACTTTTGTTTTGAAAATCAAAGAAGAAAGCTTCTTTTCTCTCTACTCTAACCTTATCTCTACAACTTTCTCTCCCAAACTTACTCTAAACTTACATTTGACTCCCCCAAAATGAAGAGTAATGGGGTGTTTATATAGGCCAACTTGGGGTGGTTTTGGGATTTAGAAAGTATTCCCATTGGCTCCAAACATCTGAAATCATAGAATTATGTCGTTTTGGCTTTTAATTAATCAAAATGGGACCACAAAACAAATTACAAAAATACACTGTTCTGGAGGGGAGTGCCGCGGCGGCAGTGGGCCAGTGCCGCGGCGGCAGTGCTCCTCCTTCGTCCAGATAATGCTGTTTAGGCCCCCTGAAGTTCCGGTATTCGCGAAAAGGCCCTATTTCGTCCGAAATTCACAGAAAATGCGTACGAACTCCAAATTGAGGTTGTGATATACCGTTGGAAAGGTAATGGAGTCTACTTTACATAAAAAAAATAGTTCGGGGATAGGTCACTTTCAAAAGTTTTGCGGTTTTGCGATAAAAGCCGATTTGATCGCCTTTTTCGCCTTTGGAAATTCATAATAAATTCGTTTTAAATCCAGGAATTATGTGCGATATACCGTTGGAAAGCTATTGACCTCTAGTATCCATGAAAAATATTTGAAAATTGTTTCGGAGCCCCGGTTCCAAAGTCAAATTTCGGTCAAACTGGTCAAACCTGGAACTCCCGGGAAGTTCTAGAAACCTCCGGGAGTTCCCGGGAGCTGATGTTTTCGCTCGATTTTCTTTTGGAACTTGTTTTAACACTTTTCTCATGATTTAAAATGATTCTGGTGAATTCGGACGATTTCGGTCAAACTTGGTCAAACTTGGTCAAACTTGGTCAAACCTGGTCAAACTTGGTCAAACCTGGTCAAACCTTGGTCAAACCTAGTCAAACCTTGGTCAAACCAGTCAACGGGGACTTTCCGGGAACTTCCGGGACTTCTGGGGGTCTCTGGGAGCTGACGATTTCACCCGATTTCTCTTAAAAACTTATTTTATCGCTTTTCTTACGACATAGCATGTTTTCAGAACTTTGGGACCAATTCTGGGAGTTTTCGGGCCTTCAGGGGCATTTTGGTCATTCTGAGCATTCCGAGAGATGGAGTTGACTTCCGAGAGTCCTTTTGAGTCTTTTGCGATTATTGTGAACCACCAAGCTATGGGTCTCCTAAATCTGATAGCCGACAAAATGGGGTGTCTACAGTTTGCCCCTTTTTGGCATGAACTTGCGAGGCAACGCATGTCGCAAGCGAGTACCAAAGCTTTGAAGAGACAGGACTTTCTGGAGGCTATAGATTTAGGATAAAAGCGTTGCAAAAAGATGTAAGGATGATGAGGTTAGTGCTGGTCGTGCTCTACGTGAGCTGCCTACGTATCCCAAGGAGAATCAGACTAGGACGTAGTTCAGGGCAAAAAGGAAAAATCACACATGCACATACACAACAATCAGGCGGATGCTATGCTATAAGAGTGATATGCAATGCATGGATGTGATATGAATTGTGTCATGAGTCCTATCATGTCTAGTGTTATGACCCTAGTATGAGCAACTGTTGTGGGGTGTGCCACTCCGAGTGGGCTGGTGTTGTACTAGTGTTTGCGACTGTGATGTGGTGGATGACTCGGATAATGACATCAAGGTTTAGAAGACTCTGTGTCTAGGGGCAAACTTCTGTGCTTTGCAAACAAATATAATCGAACGTGGGGTCCCAGAGGACAACAATCGACGGACACAGAAGTCCTGGATGCCAAACGATAGATGAGGAAGTTCAAGATAACCAATCGGAGAAAGGTTTCGCGATAACCGTCAAGCGAGAAAGCTCACAATAGCTGATGGGTAGGTGAGGGGGCTCATAATTTTTGACAAGGGAGTGAGGAAGCTCACGATAAGGGAGAAGCTCACGATTTTTGTTTGCTGAAGAAGCTCATAAACTTTATTTGAGGAAGCTCATGATAACCAATGGGTAGGTGAGGGGGCTCACAATTTTAGACAGAGGAGTAAGGAAGCTCACGATAAATGAAAAAAAGCTTATGATAAGTGAGAAAGCTCACGATTAGTGAGAAAGCTCACGATTTTGAACAAAGGAGTGAGGAAGCTCACGATAAGTGAGAAAGCTCACGATTTTGAAGGAGTGAGGAAGCTCACGAAAAGTGAGAAAGCTCACAATTTTGGACGAAGGAGTGAGGAAGCTTATAATTTTAGACGAAGGAGTTAGGAAGCTCACAATAAGTAAGAAAGCTCATGAGAAAGTTCAATAGCTGGGTTGGTGAGGAAGCTCATGATAATTGTTTGGTGAGGAAGCACATGATTTTGGAGTGATGAAGCTCACGATAGTTGAGTTAGTGAGGAAGCTTATGATATTTGTTTGGTGAGGAAGCTCATGATTTTGGACAGAGGAGTGAGGAAGCTCACGATAGTTGAGTTGGTAAGGAAGCTCATGATATTTGTTTGGACACGGATCCTTGAATTGTGAATAGACAGTGCTTGCCCTGGGAATCGGGGTGATTTGACTGCAGGTGATGTTTATTTCAATCGCTGGCCGATCCTTATGATGATAATGTCTGGAGAATGGGTTCGGACTTCTGTTATCTTCTGCTGGGGATGCTAGGGGACTCTATGAGAATCTCTCTAAAATGATTGATAGATGTGGAAGTTCTACCCTAACCTAAAGGGTTTGTAATGAAAGATTTGCCTCAATCTAGAGGGCTGGTGACGAAGGATTTGCCTCAATCTAGAGGGCTGGTGATGAAGGATTTGCCTCAATCTAGAGGGCTGGTGATGAAGGATTTGCCTCAATCTAGAGGGCTGACGATGAAGGATTTGCCTCAATCTAGAGGACTGGTGATGAAGGATTTGCCTCAATCTAGAGGGCTGATGAAGAAGGATTTGCCTCAATCTAGAGGGCGGGTGATGAAGGATTTACCTCAATCTAGAGGGCTGATGATGGAGGATTTGCCTCAATCTAGAGGGCTGGCGATGAAGGATTTGCCTCAATCTATAGGGTTGATGAAGAAGGATTTGCCTCAATCTAGAGGGCTGATGATGGAGGATTTGCCTCAATCTAGAGGGCTGGCGATGAAGGATTTGCCTCAATCTAGAGGGCTGATGAAGAAGGATTTGCCTAAATCTAGAGGGCTGATGATGGAGGATTTGCCTCAATCTAGAGGGCTGGCAATGAAGGATTTACCTAAATCTATAGGGCTGATGAAGAAGGATTTGCCTCAATCTAGAGGGCTGATGATGAAGGATTTGCCTCAATCTAGAGGGCTGATGAAGAAGGATTTGCCTCAATCTAGAGGGCTGGCGATGAAGGATTTGCCTCAATCTAGAGGGCTGATGAAGAAGGATTTGCCTCAATCTAGAGGGCTGATGATGAAGGATTTGCCTCAATCTAGAGGGCTGGTGATGGAGGATTTGCCTCAATCTAGAGGGCTGGCGATGAAGGATTTGCCTCAATCTAGAGGGCTGATGATGAAGGATTTGCCTCAATCTAGAGGGCTGGTGATGGAGGATTTGCCTCAATCTAGAGGGCTGATGATGAAGGATTTGCCTCAATCTAGAGGGCGGATGATGAAGGATTTGCCTCAATCTAGAGGGCTGGTGATGAAGGATTTGCCTCAATCTAGAGGGCAGATGATGAAGGTTTTGCCTCAATCTATAGGGCTGGTGATGAAGGATTTGCCTCAATCTAGAGGGCTGGTGATGGAGGATTTGCCTCAATCTAGAGGGCTGGCGATGAATGATTTGCCTCAATCTAGAGGGCTGATGATGAAGGATTTGCCTCAATCTAGAGGGCTGGCGATGAAGGATTTGCCTCAATCTAGAGGGCTGATGATGAACAAATCATGATGACGAGTCGATAGTGAGCTATTATGTCTGTCATGGATTGCACTGACGATGTACGAATCGATATGACGAGTCGACAGTCAACTACTGTGACTGTCCTAGATTGAACTGACGATGTACGAATCGAGAAGACGAGTCGACAGTGAACTACTGTGACTGTTCTAGATTGAACTGACGATGTACGAATCGAGATGACGAGTCGACAGTGAACTATTGTGACTGTCGCGGATTGAATCAATGGTTGGACTAGCCTTGATTAGAAGAACTGTTGAATTGATATGGCTGCTGGGGATTGCATCTGCTTGGGGGGGTGAAGTGACTCTGCTAGGGATGAATATGGTTGCTTCTGTGGTCTTAACTGAGATGGGCCACTGGAATGGATAATGCACTCTGCTAGGAAGAAGGAAATACGCCCGTTGAATGGGAGTCAAGGTATCATTCTATTTGTGATGAGGGATACGAAGATGGTCTGCGGCAGTTAAGGTTTTGATATTGAAAGAGGAGGGTGATCAACGACCACTCATGGACTTATGTTGGATAAATGAAAGAAGATCATCAACAGCCACTCATGGACTTATGTTACATGAAGAAAGACGAAAGATCAACAGCCACTCATGGACTTATGTTGCTAGGATGAAAGAAGATCACCATCAGCCACTCATGGACTTATGTTGCATGAAGAAAGACGAAAGGTCAACAGCCACTCATGGACTTATGTTGCTAGGAGAAAAGAAGATCATCAACAGCCACTCATGGACTTATGTTGCATGAGCGAAGGAAGACAGTCAACAGCCACTCATGGACTTATGTTGTTAGGAGAAAGGAAGATCATCAACAGCCACTCATTGCATGAAGAAAGACGAAAGGTCAACAGCCACTCGTGGACTTATGTTGCTAGGAGAAAAGAAGATCATCAACAGCCATTTATGGACTTATGTTGCATGAGTGAAGGAAGACAGTCAACAGCCACTCATGGACTTATGTTGTTAGGAGAAAGGAAGATCATCAACAGCCACTCATGGACTTATGTTGCATGAAGAAAGACGAAAGGCCAACAGCCACTCATGGACTTATGTTGCTAGGAGAAAAGAAGATCATCAACAGCCACTCATGGACTTATGTTGCTAAGAGAAAGGAAGATCATCAACAGCCACTCATGGACTTATGTTGCATGAATGAAGATGGTTAACTTTCGATAGTTTAGAGAGGGATGAAATTTTCCCCAAGTTTGGACGCTTCTCATGCTGACGCCTTAACTGGTGCAGTAATAGTGTTTGGTACTCCTGCTTGTATTGCCCTTGGAACAATCTTAAAAAAATTTATAACTTTATTTGGAAAATTCATTATTAGTCACTATCAACTCACTTATTTGAGACAACGACAGACTTGACGACTAACAGACATCGATACACGAGGACGACACATTCGACACTGAAATGAAACACGCTTGACTTGCCAAAACTTAATGTGCTCTTGTCATAAATGATGTACCATTTCTCTTTTGTGTTTACTTCTCACCTTAACGCGGCATCACTTTGATGGTGAATCTTATTTTTGAAAATTCCTCCCTACTGATCTAATCAATTTCTTTGCTTCTCCCAAGATATGCTTTGAATTAGTGCCTTAGCTTTTAGAATAAAAGATGCTCTATTTCAAAATTTTTAAAACAACTTGGTGCCTTGAAAACTCACCCTTTGGTGTGAAGGGATCGTGTTAGGCAAACGGAGTTTGCCCCTAGTTCATAGGCAAACGAGGTAGGTGACCGAAGTTTGCCCCTAGTTTGGAAGATGGTTGTTTGAAGGTTTTGGGCAAACGAGCTAGGTGACCGAAGTTTGCCCCTTGTATGAAGGGTAGATAGTAAAAGTCAGGCAAACGAGGCGGGTAGCCGAAGTTTGCCCCCAGTGTGGAAGGCGATTTTCTGGCTTGAGGCATGGACCGTGGCTTTAATCTCTTAAATTCTCATAACTTTTGCCTAGGCACTGGTGAAGTGACCTAGCGAGCTATTTTCTCTCTTTTGTTATTGCTCACTCTGGATTTAGCTCTAATTTTTGCCTAGGCGTCCTTTCAGATTTTCGACCTAGTGAGTCATCCTTCTTTTCTTTTTGAAAGTCTGCCTACGTACCCCCGAGTAGGGATCAGGTCCAACGTAGTTCGAGCCATGGTTGAAAAGAAGCGAGTTGATATTTAGGTAGGTGGGGTGACCGAACCGATGTGGTTGCCTACGTATCCCCGAGTGGGAATCAGGTCGAGCGTAGTTCAAGGCAAGGCTTGAAAGAAAATGGTTATTTTTGTTGGTGGAACGACCGAACCGATGTGGTTGTCTACGTATCCCCAAGTGGGAATCAGGTCGAGCGTAGTTCAAGGCAAGGTCTTGAAAGAAATTGGTTTGATTATGATGGTGTCGACCGAACCGATGTGGTTGCCTACGTATCCCCAAGTGGGAATCAGGTCGAGCGTAGTTCAAGGCAAGGCTTGAAATAAGGGGTTTTAGGTATAAGGGATTTTCAAACCAATCGTCAAAGAAGTTCAAACTTGAGCCACTTGTGGAAGCTTTGAATAAAAGGATTCAGTTTCAATCTCCCTTTCTTTTCTTTTTCTTTTTCTATTTCTTTTTGTTTTGTTTTGAGGATTGATCCTTTTCACTTTTGCCTAGCCAGTCAATTTTGCTTTTTAATGTAGTCGATTCTTGTGAGATCTTTCAATCGCAATCTCAGAATTCCAGAATTTGCATGTCAGCTCTTGGAATTTATTTGTGGTCATTTCGTGCCTTTTGAAATGTGATCTTGGCACGTTCTTAAGATGTACCTTGAAGCGTATGATTCTCTCATTTGTTTCATCAAAATTTTCTCCAACATTTTGATTGGCTAGGGTCAGATTTTGGAAATCAACACCTTTTTCAACTCTAACTTTTACCTAGGTGCCCTTTCGGGTTTTCAACCTAGCGAGCTTTTTCTTTTCTTTTCTTTTCTTTTTCTTTCTTTTTTTTTGTTTTGTTTTTTTTTTTTTTTTTGAAAGTGGAGATGAAACTCACTGAAATGTTTGGCTACCATCAAGGGCTAAGCTTCCATTGCTTTCAATCGGACAGATTGCGTGGCTCCCAATTGGATTGGGCTTAAGGCTTCGAAATGGTGGGAAAAGGGTGTTGGGCAAGCCCCAAGTCAGTTTCAAGTATGTCTTTTCAAGATTGAGGTAAGAGCATCATTAAATTCTTAAAGTAAGACTATTCAATTCTCAGCTCTTCATCGGTGTCAGCGCAAAATTGATTTTGACCTTTCAGGATTTTTTGTTTGAGTAAAAAAAAAAATTTATTTTTTTAGCACAGTAATATCCATGGTAATTTGAAAAGTGACACTTCAGTTCAGCGATTCATGCATCTATGACTAGGCACATCAGATTAGGCAAAATGAGACTTCATTCCATCAGTAGAGAAGGATTATAGACTCATTAACAACTCGGTGACAGACAGACTCGATCACAAGACTAGAATTGAAATGGACTTGGAACATAGAACAGACTCAACTTGACTCGACCCGGTCTCAAATGGAGTGTCTTTGTGACCCTTTTATTCTTACCTCTTTTTTTTTTTTAGCAGAAGTTCCAAACACTATCAGTTCACCGTGTAGCTTCAACAATCATTGGTCTCAGAAAAGGTGATCATTTGAACAGGTAAGCCAGGGGCCTTAGGTTCGATGAAGCTGACATTTTGGTTGACATAGGGTTGGATGGGCGATGGCTCGATGATTTTTTGATCGAGAAGGTCTTGGATATCATGGCGAAGGCGCATGCAGCTGTCGGTGTCATGGCCTGGGCCTGGGTGGTAGGCACAAATTTTGGACAGGTCACAACTAGGCGGAGGGATGTCAGCACGAGGTTGAAGGAGTCGGAGGTGCCCCTTTTTGATGAGGTTATCAAGGATAACGGACAATGGCATACCCAAGTTGGTGAAGGTTCTTGGGTTGCGGGTTTTGTTAGACTTTGAGTTCAAGTGGGTCCTTGGAGTGGCTCTTGGATTTGGATATGGACTAGGATTACCAAGGCTAAAGTGTGGGTTTGGATACAAGTAGAGATTCGGATGTAGAAACGGGCTTGGATAGATGGCGTTGGGCAACCCATACTTCCCTTTTATCGATGCTCTGCACCATCTTCTCAAATCGGCTTATCCTTAAACTTAGTTGTTCAACACTGATTTGTAGTTTGTCCACTTTCCCTTCGAGAGCTTGGTAGGCCATTATGATAGCCTGGGCTAGCCCGCAATCACGATAATGAATTCGGGGAGGTACAGAAGTGTTCGTCCCCGGGGCTACAATTTCTGCAAATAGAAGTAAAAGCCCAAATTAACAGAGGCACAAAATACTTCTTATGGACTCCTAGCGGGAGGAGATGATCAGAATTTTGAAGGATTTAATGATGCGAACCAAGGACGGTTGCTGTAAGTATATGACTTTTGTATAATGATCGAGATGGGTGAGGATGATGATACGTATGCATTTGATGTGTAGAGACTGACATGTGTGAGACTGACAAGATGTGTGTGCATGTAGACTGACACAAATCGTGTATGCATATGAGACAAGCAAGCGGATGCAAGCCCTAATCTATATGATGCTCTTATTTCTAACAGATAGCAACTAAACAAATAAGGTCCTAGCCATACAGAGTGTGCTAACCTTACTTTCCAGTGTGATCACCAAGGGATAACAGGGATTTCCGGGATACTTCGGGAATTTCGGACAGAGTTTCTGGGAGAAATAGGGATTTGGAAGATTCGGAGAAATTTCTAGAAGTCATTTGAGTTTCTAGGGGAACTAGGGATTTCTGGTTGATTTGGATTGAGCTTCTAGGAGAAATTGGGGAATCTGAATTTCTGGGAGAAATTGGTACATCTAGGCATTTTTGGGAAGTTTGGATGGAGTTGTTGGAATTTTTGGGAAATCTTGGAGATTTGGATAGAGCTTATGGGAAAACATGAAAATTTGGGTAAGTTGGACAGAGTTTCTAGGAGAAACAAGTATACCGGAATTTCTGGGAGAAATTGAGATTTCTGGGTAATCTGAGAGATTTGGACAGAGCTTCTGGGAAAACAGGTACATCTGGGTAAGCCAGACAGAGTTTCTTTTAGAAACAAGTATATCGGAGTTTCTAAAAAAAAAATTGAGGTTTCTGAGTATTCTGGGGGAAGCAAGAATATCTGTGGGGACATAAGTATATCGGAGTTTCTGGAAGAAATTGAGATTTCTGGGTAATCTGGGGAGAAATAGGGATTTCTAGGAAATCTGGGTGATTCAGACAGAGTTTCTAGGAGAAACAGGGATATCCTGATGAGTTGGGTAGAGTTTCTGGAAGAAATAGGGATATACGACGAGAATAGGTGATGATGGTGATCATACTGTCTAGCAAGTTTTCATACTCCTATGTCTCAGGACCAACAAACAAGTTTTGCGGTGCATATCTTTGTGAGCATGGAGCAGACATCCTTATCATAGTGCCTAGGCAAGTCAACTCAATGTGATCACATGTGAGTGATTGCCTTGGGAATCATAAGAAAGAGGTTTTGTTCTATGCCACATAAGCGTCTACACCACGCAGGTAATCCCGCCAGGGCATACAGCAGTTATATCACATTGTCCTATCTGAAAAGATAAATGAACAGTCCTATGAAAGGTTCTACAGGAATCTATATGCAAAGGCTGGGTTTAGTCAAAGAGGGTCCGTTGACGAGAGTTCCAATATACCGTCAGGGAGACAGTACGGAGGTTTTTACTCTTTTTGATATACCTTGGAAGGTACAGTATCAACGGTGACTTGTGCCCTGGCACAGCAAGACCTGAACAATGTCAGCGCCGCGTTTCAGACACAGTCGGAGGGAAATGCAAGAGTGCAATGCGGTAAACCAGACACAGTAAAAAGATGATTTTGAGGATGCTTCTTATGAGTCAAACCTCTATATTATTTTGTTACGAAAATAAATATCCCCAGCAGAGTCGCCAGATTGTGGACACGCGGAAGTGGACCACTTCTCTTGTTTGAGATTGTTTTGAAAAGGAATTTGATTTGGATCAAAGAAAGGTAAAGGTGGTATGTTGAAAACAGATATAAAGTCGCCACTTAGTCTTTAAGGAACCAAGAAACCTAATTTTGACTCACCCAAACGGATAAGGGCACCGGCCCTTCATAACCAAAGAACTTGGTTCGGGGTTTTGGTACGAGAGAGGAAGGAGCCTTTGTCGCGACTAAAACACCCTCAACTCGCCCCGTCTTTCGACGGGCCTCAATTAGCATCCAAATAATCATCTTATACTATATATGGTTCGACAATTAATACTATGATAGTATATTACATCACATAAGAAAGCTTGAAATTGGAAGATCAAAAGATAAGATATCATTCATAAGATCTAAGTCAAATATCATGCATTGTAAAGTGAAAAATCACACAAATAAACCTAGGAAAAATCGTCTAATCATGTATCAAATAATCAAGACTTCCTAATCTAAAAGGGGACATGAATGGTTATTGGAACAAATAATCAAAGAAATCAAAATATGCTTAGCAAGCTAGTATGATGCATGTTAATCTTTGAGAAAAGAAGATCTCTCAATCCCCGGGACGGATGAGAAAAGGATGATTAGATCGAGGGGAGCATGAACGTGTAATCATGATCATTCCTTATAATCTTCTTAGATTAAGAGTTACAAAAAACCCCAAATCTTTGCATGGATGCAATGTAAGTATCTAGAATGTGCCAAGGTTGTAGTGTGCTTTGTGTTCATGAATTCCTAGAATGAAATAGAAGTCTAAAAGGTGTATGAATGAATGAATTAAATTAACATGGGATATGTACAAATGTAGTATGAACTACTTCCTAAGATATAAACTAATTTGGAATGCATATAAGCATCAAATCAAAGAATGAAAGTTAAGGTATACTTGCTGTGAATAGTGGATAGAACAGTAGCATCATCTTTGGAAAATTGAAAAGAGGGGTTAGGAATGTTTTCAATGTATGATGTTTTATGGATATGTTCCTTATTTTGTCTAGAACACAACCCAAAAGGCCAATCATGAATAGCTATCACAGATTGAGAGAAATTATATAAACAATAGAGGTTACTCAGAAACAGAGTCCGTACTGTCGACTGAAATGTTAGAAAATCTTAGAAAATGAAAACGAATGATCTAGAGGCTCATTTTATACAGAACGTTTTCTAAGACATTGAAGGTTAAGGCAAAAATAAGTTAGGACCACCCCTTTTGGAAAAGGTTTCTGGAAAAGAGGTTGGAAGTGGACTTAGCTGCTGTGACAGCAAAAACAGAATGTCTGGAAGGAATGTTGGGATCCAAATGGACCATTTCCAAGTACTTCCAAGTCAAACCAAATATCATGGGTGTTCTCCAATGAGTTAGGAAGACTTTCCAAGTGGCCTTGCATCCATATGTTGAGTATTGAGTTCTAGAGAAATCTTTGAACTCGACTCACTCACTGTTTTGACGCATTGTTTTGAAGATTTTGGAGAAAACAAGGGTTTTGTTTCTTGAAATCAAAATGAGAGGGATTGAGAGGGGTTTTGAAATAGATTTTTTGAAGACATATTTTTAATACTCAATAAGGATTATAGCCACTTAAAATGCCAACATCAAACTCATCATCAAGAACCTCTAAGATTGTTGGAGAGATTTATTTTATTTTGAACATAACTTCAATACATTTCAAGAACAACTTGAAAGTATTGAGGTTATGATCATCATCTATCAAACATGTTTTTGAGGTCAAGAGCTACTATCCATAAGGATTCACTCACCCCAAACTTCATGTCATCACTTAGATGATAATGAACTAGTAAGTAAATAAAGAAAATCAAAAAAAGAAATGAGATAAGAAGAGATGAACAATAAATAAACAAGCAAGTAGATAATGATCAATAGATGATATTCATGAAGCATGAGACTTATAGATTGGTGTTTCACTCATATGTAAATGACACTAGACATGGAAGAAGCTTCCACTCTCTTAAATGCTCACTAAAATGGTGGTTGGGAGTATTGAATGTTGAAATAAATGGGAGTAATGAAGTAAAAATAAGGTTTAGAACTCACTTTTGTTTTGAAAATCAAAGAAGAAAGCTTCTTTTCTCTCTACTCTAACCTTACCTCTACAACTTTCTCTCCCAAACTTTCTCTAAACTTACATTTGACTCCCCCAAAATGAAGAGTAATGGGGTGTTTATATAGGCCAACTTGGGGTGATTTTGGGATTTAGAAAGTATTCCCATTGGCTCCAAACATCTGAAATCATAGAATTATGTCGTTTTGGCTTTTAATTAATCAAAATGGGACCACAAAACAAATTACAAAAATACACTGTTCTGGAGGGGAGTACCGCGGCGGCACTGGGCCAGTGCCGCGGCGGTAGTGCTCCTCCTTCTTCCAGATAATGCTGTTTAGGCCCCCTAAAGTTCCGGTATTCGCGAAAAGGCCCTATTTCGTCCGAAATTCACAGAAAATGCGTACGAACTCCAAATTGAGGTTGTGATATACCGTTGGAAAGGTAATGGAGTCTACTTTACATAAAAAATAGTTCGGGGATAGGTCACTTTGAAAAGTTTTGCGGTATTTGCGATAAAAGCCGATTTGATCACCTTTTTCGCCTTTGGAAATTCATAATAAATTCGTTTTAAATCCAAGAATTATGTGCGATATACCATTGGAAAGCTATTGACCTCTAGTATCCATGAAAAATATTTGAAAATTGTTTTGGCGCCCCGGTTCCAAAGTCAAATTTCGGTCAAACTGGTCAAACCTGGGATTCCCGGGAAGTTCTAGAAACCTCCGGGAGTTCCCGGGTGCTGATGTTTTCGCTCGATTTTCTTTTGGAACTTGTTTTAACACTTTTCTCATGATTTAAAATGATTTTGGTGAATTCGGATGATTTCGGTCAAACTTGATCAAACTTGGTCAAACCTGGTCAAATCTTGGTCAAACCTAGTCAAACCTTGGTCAAACCGGTCAACGGGGACTTTCCGGGAACTTCCGGGACTTTCGGGGGTCTCTGGGAGCTGACGATTTCACCTGATTTCTCTTAAAAACTCATTTTATCGATTTTCTTACGACATAGCGTGTTTTCAGAACTTTGGGACCAATTCTGGGAGTTTTCGGGCCTTCAGGGGCATTTTGGTCATTCTGAGCATTCCGAGAGATGGAGCTGACTTCCGAGGGTCCTTTAGAGTCTTTTGCGATCATTGTGAACCACCAAGCTATGGGTCTCCTAAATCTGATAGCCGACAAAATGGGGTGTCTACACATGTGATCCGATGTTTAGACGTCGTTACATTTTGAAGGCTAGGCCTTAACTATGTATTTAGTAGCTTCCCATGTTTACTTGTCTTTATAGGAGTTTTTAATAGTCTAATGCTTATAGACTTGTTGTATTATGCCGTTACAAAACTTCTTGAATTTAAACTTCCATTTTGTCATTGGGAACCTTCAGATGGACAAGTGTTAGTCCTTGGTTTTCATACTTATTAGACTTATTTGTGTCATGTAATTATGTTTTCGAGATCATCGCATCTCTTTTCTAACTCTTGTGGTATAAGTTCTTTTGTATTAGTAATCCTTGCCGGATTTATATTATATCTTCAATCCTTATCGGATTTCTTGTTATGCCTTTATTCCTAGTCGGATTTGTTCAATTATACTTATTAGACTTCTTTCTGTTGACTTGTTGCGGTTGATATTTTTCTTGTTAGAAACTCCATTTGACAGTTGTATAGTGTTCATGCGAAGTTTCCACACTTAACTAAAATAAGGGAAAAGTTTCAACTTGTGTATAGTAAAAACTATTCATATTTTCTCTTCTATGAACAGTGAATAGTAAAAACTATTCATATTTTCCGAATTCCATGTTCGGTCTAATTAAAAACTTAAGCTTCCTATATGATATTAAGGTATTTATCTACAAAAATGGGGTTTTCATTCATGATTTCAAGAACGTGTGAATAGTGCATTTATACTACAACACATACTTTCCAATTTTCGTTTTCGATGTAATTAAAAACATAAATTCCTTATGGTGTATTGATGTTCTTTATCTATTAAAAATGGTACTCATTTATATATTTTAGGACCTCGTTTTAAAAATACTTATATAAAACTTTGCCGTAGCATCCTTTGATCTTGAGCTACTTCAGATAATCTTTTAGACTTGGTTTTTATTAGCTTTAATCTTTGTTTGACTCGTTGACATGTCAGTCCATTTTGGATTTATGCGTTAGTAAGTCATCTTTGTGTGTAATTCCAAAGTCGCTTCCGCGTTGTGCTTGACCTTTGTATTGTTTTTCTCTTCTTTCCTCCCATTCACATGCTTCAATTTTTGGGGCATGACAAATTAATGCTTTGGGAATGTAAGAGCCGTTAGGGAAGATTGCACCATACCTAGATGATTATGCAAATCCCATGATAGCTCCTATTATGAATAAGATGAAGTTCTTCCCGGGTATGAACTTAGGACATAGATAGCAAGGTATAGCCAATTTTCCAAATTTCGCTGGACAGAAAAACAAGAATGGTTTGGGGTACAAGGTTATAGAAGAGGGACAAACAAAAAAGACCGTTCAAGCAGAGTGGGCTGAAAACATAGACCAAGGATCTATGAAGCTGCTGTTGGGGGATGGACCTGAGGACGAGGAAGACCGGGACCAAGAGGTGATGGCTCTACAAGGGGAAAAGATGGATGTCTCCAAAATTCAAAGCGCCGCTCCCAAAAGGGAATTTTTCTAAAGTTTTTGAGTCTATAACCGGATCCATGCCTATTAGTGGACCTAAAGTTGTTTTTCATTCTATTTTTGAGTCTGTTACTGTTAAAAATTTCCCTGCTATTAATAAAATGAACTCTGATTCCGCTTACTGACTTAAAAAGGTTAATTGAAAAAGATGAAAATGAATCAGTTCAAAAGGTAGTAGAAGATACTTTGTCAATAAACCTAAGAACCGAGGAGGATCCCCAAGAGGTCCAAATCAGTTCAACACTTATTCAATGTAAAAGCCAAGAATTGACTGCTCTACTTAAAGAGTTGAATGACATTTTTGCTTGGTCCTATGAGGACATGCCTAGAATCGACCCTGAAATTGTCCAACACAAAATTCCACTTTTTTTTTAATCCAAACCTGTAAAGCAAAAATTGAGGCAAATGAGACCCGAGCTGGCACTCAAATTAAAGAAGAAGTGGAAAAATAGTTGCAAGCCAGTATCCTAATTGTAACTAAGCATCCAAAGTGGGTGGCTAATATAGTACCTGTGCTTAAGAGAGATGGTAGAATGCGTGTATGCGTGGACTTTCGAGATCTAAAGAAAGCTAGTCCCAAAGACGACTTCCCACTCCCGCATATAGATGTTCTAGTGGATAATACCACCGGACACGCACTGTTGTCATTCATGGATGGGTTTTCAGGATATAATCAGATACTCATGGCATCGGAGGATAGAGAAAAGACCACCTTTGTCACACACTGGGGTACTTTCTGCTATAGAGTAATTTCGTTTGGGTTGAAGAAAACTGGGGCCACATACTAAAGGGCTGCTACGACACTGTTACATGATATAATCCATAAGGAGATAGAAGTGTATGTAGATGACATGATAGTAAAAGCAAAAGAGAGGGGAGACCATACAGGGGTTTTGAGGAAATTCTTTGAGAGATTGAGGGAGTTTAAGATGAGGTTGAACCCAAAGAAGTGTGCATTCGGAGTAACCGCAAGAAAATTATTGGGATTTTTTATCACCAAGAGAGGTATAGAAGTAGACCCTGCTAAAATCAAAGCGATTCTAGAGATGAAACCACCTAGGTTAGAAAAGGAGGTAAGGAGTTTCCTAGGAAAAATCTAATTCATAAGCCGCTTCATTTCAGAGTTGACCACCACCTACGAGCTATTGTTCAAACTATTAAAGAAAGAGGAGAAATTTGAGTGGAGTGAACCTTGTTAGAAAGTCTTCGAGAAAATCCAAACCTCCCTGCAGAACCCACCTATTTTATCACCGCCTGTCGAAGGCAATCCCTTGCTTCTATATCTGTCAGTAATCGAGGATGCCATGGGATGTATGCTAGCTTAAGATGATGATGAGGACTATATGGAGAAAGCCATATACTACCTGAGTAAGAGGATGGTCAAATATGAACTCAAGTACACACAGTTAGAGAAAACCTGTCGGGCCTTAGTTTGGGCTTCCCGCTAACTTTGGCACTATATGTTATCTTTTCCTGTGTTACTCATAGCCTGAATGAACCCATTAAAGTACCTGTTTGAAAGCCTGCACTGATAGAAACGATGGCCCATTGGACACTAATGCTTGTAGAATTTGATCTAAAGTATGTCGTAAGGAAATCTGTCAAAGAGAGGGCGATAGCAGAATTCCTAGCCGACCAGGCAATAGAGGGGGATGACGCTAAAGAATTCTTGTTTTTCGATGAAGACCTCATGGCCATTAATCAAGAGATGTGGAAGGTATACTTCGATGGAGCTACTAATCAGAAGGGATTTGGAGTCGGGATAGTACTAGTATCTCCCGATGGTGCTCATGCGCCATTCGCCGTCAAGCTAAACTTTGTTGTCACTAACAATGTCAATGAATATAAGGCTTGCACAATTGCGCTGGAGATGGCCCTAGGACTAGGGACAAAGAGGGTTGAAGTGTTTGGGGATTCTAATTTGATAATTTTACAAGGTAGAGGAGACTAAAAGTAAAAGAGGAGATGCTGAAACCCTATCAGTACTTAGAGAGCCTGTAGGTCAGATTTGAAGAGATCACATTCTTTTACCTACCTCGGGATGAGAACCAATTTGCAGATGCTTTAGCCACCCTAGGCTCGATGATAGAAATACCTGTTGCAATAACCATGAGACCCTTGATCATAAAAAGAATAGATAACCCATCCTACAGTTGTGTTACTAACCTAGAGGACGAAGAGGAATTGCCTTGGTATAGTGACATCAGGAAGTTCATAAGTGAACGTAGATACCCTGAGAGAACCACGGAAAAAGATAAGAGAGCAATAAGGAGGCTATCAGCCTAATTTATCATACATGGAGGGGAACTGTACCGAAGATCATAGACAGGAAAGAACCTCTTGTGTTTAGATAAATGTAAAGCTGAAAGGATGATGGAGGAAATTCACGCAGGGGTATGTGGCCCTCATATGAATGGGCACATGTTAGCAAAGAAAATAGTGAGGCAGGGGTACTACTGGTCCACCATGGAACATGAGTATTGTAAGTACGTAAGGAGATGTCACCATTGTTAGTTCTATGCGAATCTTATGCACACCATGCTGACAGAAATCTATAGCCTCACTACACCTTGGCCATTCTCAGTATAGGGGATAAATATAATTGGAGAAGTGGTACCGAAGTCGTCGAATAGGAACAGATACATCATAGTACCAATCGATTACTTTATGAAGTGGGTGGAAGCGGCATCCTATACGAAGTTAGAAGCTAAAGATGTGGCTATATTTATCAAGCATAATATCATCTGTCGGTATGGGGTCCCTCATGAGATTATATCCAATAATGGGTCACATTTTAAAGTTGAGGTACTAGCACTACTAGAAGAGTATAAGTTCACCCACCATATGTCGTCACCCTACAGACCACAGACCAATCAGGCGGTAGAAGCTGCAAACAAGAATGTGAAGGCAATTTTATAAAAAATGGCAGATACGTATAAGGACTGGCATGAGAAGCTATTGTTCGCCTTATAGGGATATAAGACATCTGTGAAGACATCCACTGGAGCCACGCCATACTCGTTGGTGTATGGGGTGGAGTCTGTATTACCGATAGAATTAGGGATACCCTCTTTGAGGGTAAGGGCTGAATGTGAGGTAAAGGAATCCCAATGGTTGAGAGAGAGGTATGAAGAGCTATGAGAAACGATTAGAATCACTAAACCACGTCCGGGAATATCAACAAAGGATAGCTGGAGCTTATAACAAGAAGGTTCGCCAAAGGAAGATTATTGAGGGTGACATAGTCTTGAAGGAATTGAGAGCGCCAGTATTCGATCCAAGAGGGAAGTTTAAGCCCAATTGGGTCAGACCCTACCTAGTTAAGACCATTCTTAAAGGTGGAGCAGCCTACTTGATAGACCTAGAAGACTTGAATTCAAAGAACCCATTAATCTCGATCGCCTCAAGAAGTACTATGCTTAGCCCACCCATGTACATCCTACTAGAACTATGTAAATGGACCTGATTCCCGCTAAAGGATATATAGGCAGCCTGGAAACAGGTTCGGTCCAAGTCCTTAAGCCACTCCCGTTCGTTTGTTACACTAGGGACAAGTCCTTCCCAATCTTGATCTCCTTTACCTGTCCCTATACTAGGGGCAACCCCAGTCTTGAAGCCTAACCCTTCTTTTAAAAGGGCTAGCCCCATTCTCGAACCAAATATTAATGTAAATTTTAAGGAAAAGATTCAGGCATGCACTCAAAAGACTAAAATAAAGTGATTTTGAATCAATAAGTTAAGCATGATAAGATTGGCATAACAAAGAATAAGTGAAAGGCTGAAAGTTGACTAAATAAGGAGAATCCTTAAGACCAAATTTATTGATTAAAGTTTTATTCTACTACCAAAAGCTACTGAAAATAAAAGATGGATCTATGATATTCTAAAGACTAGTCTTGAAAAATGGAGTCGGAAGTTTCTTCATTCCCTTGGTCACTTTTTGTTTTGTCTCTTCTCTTTCTACTTGGCCTTGATTACATCTTTCGATGGAGCAAGAGAGAAGGATCCCTTGTTATGTTCTATGGATTGGCGCAGTTCCCAAACCTTCTTGAAATGAGGGATATCCGAGGCTTTATGAGCAACTTTCTTAGGAATCCCGAGCGGATGGATAGGAACTTCTTGAAGATGATTGAATTGACGAAGAATCCGATTGGGAAGATAAAAGGACCACATATGGAGACCCGAAATACTGATGCTAGAAATTGAGTGTGTAATAAAGGTAGAAGTCTTGATCTCCCACCAGTCAATTTTCCATTGAATAGCCCCATGAGTAACATATGCATATATGGCAAAACATATGCATAAACTCTAACATATATGGCAAAACATGCTTTAACATATGCACATATGGCAAAACATGCTTTAAATAGTCTCTAGGGAGGAAAACACGCATTCATCCGGTAGCGGCAAATCCAAGTGTTAAACTGCAATGTCCACAGCTAGTCCAAGTCTACAACTGTTGCATCCCCAAGTGCCATGGCAAGTCCAAGTCTTAAACCATGCACAGCAACCATCGCTACTAAATTATCAAACATCAAGAAGCTTACTCTAGCATGAACTTGTATAACTCCCCCCTTTAACCCACATAACCAACTCAACGTGCTCGCATAAAAGTAGACATGCTTTTCACATTTAAGCGCGTGCATAATTAACGAGCCTACAATTAACACATGAATTTTGCCCGGATCACAATTTTGTCGTCGAAACCAAAACATGTATATTTCCTATATAACATAGGTTAGAACCTCATATCTCGTATGATTTCTTCCTAACTTTAAAGGATCGACTAGAGGCCCAAATAAACATCGAATCTCAGTTTATACGTGATTCCTACAAGTTACACAAGGTTTTCCCCAAATTTCTAGAAATTAGATTTTATGAAAACTTAGCCAAACAAGGCCTAAGAGGTATCAAAACGTAGATCTTACCTCCAGGAGTTCAAATATGAAATCTGGTTGAAAACTGATGGACGAACGGTCGTCGATCTGCGTCACCAAGCTCGAGGGAATAATCTCATCTTCTCTCTCTCTCTCTCTCTCTCTCTCTCTAGATATTTAGATATGGATATTATGACAAAAATATCTCAAGTTCTTCTATTTATAGGCACGACTTTCAAAAATTATGTTTAGCTCCCCACGAGTTCTCAAAACTTCTAATTATCTCCCAAAACATCCAAAACGTCCATTTTATGACTTCATGAGTGAAAACTAGAAATTATAAAAGTTTTTTACTAAGTTCTGTTTGGGTTCAAAATTACATCCGAAAACTAAATTCCATGGAATTTCTAGATAACCTACCTTTTATGCAACGTATCACTCATGTTCTTACCACAATATTCAAACTACCAGAAATTTACTCTACATAGGTAAATTTACTATTCACAAAATACCAAATATGTCAAATAACATTTAATACACATAAATGCCATTTAACCATGTCAATGCCTCATGGATTAACAAATCCTCGTGTCCCCACTTGACACTCCCCGTTGACCCACAATCAACCTCATACACAATTTTCAAATAACATTGATAATTCCCAAAATTTTATTTATGCATTTATAGTTAAAAAGATTGTCTGAAAAGGGTGTGACATGTTATGTGTGTGAAAAGTCCTACTGTGTGTTTTAAATCATTCATTCCTAGTCATGAAAGAGTAATAAGAGTCTTAGAAGGTCCCCCAAGGGATCATGCCACTCATATAATTCAAGCAAGAGTTCAATTGAAAATGTAAGAAAGAAATCCTTGAATACAATCATAAATCAGATACAGTCATCCATAGTAGTGCAAGGAAAGTAAAGATAGAGCATATAGCTAGTCTTGAGGGCATCTCTTGCTCGCATTTTCCCTTCTTCGGCAAACTCATGGTTCTTCCTCTTCTTCTTTGTCCTCTTCAATGATGACACGATGATGAGAAGTGGAATGCCTAATCAACTCTGGCATAGGCCTAGAGGGAGGTTGGTGTGATGAGGATTCCCCTAATCACATCTCCAACTATACTATGCATCTCTGCCCAGCATAGATTTCATTATGTTGAAAGTAAAAGAAACCGTTCATCAAATAAAGAAAAAAGGAGGAGTGAGAATGAGAGAACATGCATGCATTCATTGATTTCATTAGATTAAAAGAACTTGCATTGGTTCATAGAAATTTCCAACTCACCATGCCTCGTCCTTTCAACGTCAAACTGAGCAGAGCAAGGCTGTAGAGAGCGCTTAGCTGTTTTAAGCTGTTAAAAAGAGATAGAAGAAAGAAAGATTAGAAAGAAGTCATGAAACCAGGGGCAAGGCTCGAGAGTTTTACCTTGTATTCTAGCTGGCAGATCCATGATCTCAAGCTAGCAACCAAGCTCCAGTGTTCTTCCACGTCAGGTGTTGGGACGAAGGCCACATTTGAGGAGATACGTTGGAAGTCCGGAGGAATTGCCTCCGGGACGCGATAAAGAACCTCGCGTTAATCATCATCTAAAGTAGGAACGGTCCAGTCAATGATAGGGAGGTCAGAAGTAGAATACCTCGAGGGTGCTCCCTCATATGAAGATCCTATCCCTTGAACTCTAGTGCTAGAACTCCCTGCTCCTGCAATAGAAGGCCCTCCCTGTAACCAAACAGAGTTTAGCAAGCCAAGCAAGAAAAATAAGGAGAAGAAAAGCTAAGAAGGATTCATACCTCGGCGCGATAGAAAAATTAGACATGAGTAGGGAGACCCGAAAATCATCATAACCCCTCCTATCAACCACTAGTTGCATCCCATTCACTCCTGTGAGAGCCTCCTCGAGGTCGTTGTGGACACCGGGCTTCCACCGCTTTGTTTCGTTTGCTTTGAAATCTTGTTTGAAATTTGATTTGGATCAAAGAAAAGAAAATGGTCTGTTGAAAACAGATACAGAGTCGCCACTTGGTCTTTAAGGAACCAAGAAACCTAATTTTGACTCACCCAAATGGATAAAGGGCACCGGCCCTTCATAACCAAAGAACTTGGTTCGGGGTTTTGGTACGAGAGAGGAAGGAGCCTTTATCGCGACTAAAACACCCTCAACTCGCCCCGTCTTTCGACGGGCCTCAATTAGCATCCAAATAATCATCTTATACTATGTATGGTTCGACAATTAATACTATGGTAGTATATTACATCACATAAGAAAATTGAAATGGAAGATCAAAAGATAAAATATCATTCATAAGATCTAAGTCAAATATCATGCAATGTAAAGTGAAAGATCACACAAATAAACGTAGGAAAAATCGTCTAATCATGTATCAAATAATCAAGACTTCCTACTCTAAAAGGGGACATGAATTGTTCTTGAAACAAATAATCAAGGAATCAAAGTTATGCTTAGCAAGCTAGCATGATGCATGTTAATTTTGAGAAAAGAAGATTTCTCAATCCCCGGAACGGATAAGAAAGGACGATTAGATCGAGGGGAAATTTTAACGTGTGATCATGATCATTCCTTATAATCTTCTTAGATTAGGAGTTACAAAAACCCCAAATCTTTGCATGGATGCAATGTATGTATCTAGAATGTGCCAAGGTTGTAGTGTGCTTTGTGTTCATGAATTCCTAGAATGACTTAGAAGTCTAAAATGTGTATGAATGGATGGATGAAATCAACATGGGATATGTACAAATGTAGTATGAACTACTTCCTAAGATATAAACTAATTTGGAATGCATATAAGCATCAAATCAAAGAATGAAAGTTAAGGTATACTTGCTGTCAATAGTGGACAGAACAGTAGCATCATCTTTGGAAAATTGAAAAGAGGGGTTAGGAAAGTTTTCAATGCATGATTTTTTATGAAGATCTTCCTTATTGTGTCTAGAATTCAACTCAAAAAGCCAATCCTTAATAACTATCACAGATTGAGAGAAATCACATAAACAACAGAGGTTACTCAGAAACAGAGTCTGTACTGTCGACTGAAATGTTAGAAAATCGTAGAAAATGAAAACGAATGATCTAGAGGCCCATGTTATACAGAACGTTTCCTTAGACGTTAAAGTTTAAGGAAAAAATACGTTAGGACCACCCCTTTTGGAAAAGTTGTCTGGAAAAGGGGTTGGAAGTGGGCCTAGCTGCTGTGACAGCAAAAACAAAATGTTTGGAAGGAATGTTGGGATCCAAATGGACCATTTCCAAGTACTTCCAAGTCAAACCAAAAATCATGGGTGTTCTCCAATGAGTTAGGAAGACTTTCCAAGTGGCCTTGCATCCATATGTTGAGTATTGAGTCCTGGGAAAATCTTTGAACTCAACTCACTCGCTGTTTTGATTCATTATTTTGAAGATTTTGGGGAAAACAAAGTTTTGTTTATTGAAACCAAAATGAGAAGGATTGAGAGGGGTTTTGAAATAGATGTTTTGAAGACATATTTTAATACTCAATAAGGATTATAGCCACTCAAAATGTCAACATTAAACTCATCATCAAGAACCTCCAAGATTGTTGGAGAGATTTATTTTATTTTTGAAGATAACTTCAATACATTTCAAGAACAACTTGGAAGTATTGAGGCTATGATCATCATCTATCAAACATGTTTTTGAGGTCAAGAGCTACTATCCATAAGGATTCACTCACCCCAAATTTCATGTCATCACTTAGATGATAATGAACTAGTAAGTAAATAAAGAAAATCAAAAAAAGAAATGAGATAAGAAGAGATGAACAATAAATAAACAAGCAAGTAGATAATGATCAATAGATGATATTCATGAAGCATGAGACTTATAGATTGGTGTTTCACTCATATGTAAATGACATTAGACATGGAAGAAGCTTTCACTCTCTTAAATGCTCACTAAAATGGTGGTTGGGAGTATTGAATGTTGAAATAAATGGGAGTAAGGGAGTAAAAACAAGGTTTAGAACTCACTTTTGTTTTGAAAATCAAAGAAGAAAGCTTCTTTTCTCTCTACTCTAACCTTATCTCTACAACTTTCTCTCCCAAACTTTCTCTAAACTTGCATTTTACCCCCCAAAATGAAGAGTAATGGGGTGTTTATATAGGCCAACTTGGGGTGGTTTTGGGATTTAGAAAGTATTCCCATTGGCTCCAAACATCTGAAATCATAAAACTATGTCGTTTTGGCTTTTAATTAATCAAAATGGGACCACAAAACATATTACAAAAATACACTGTTCTGGAGGGGAGTGCCGCGGCGGCACTGGGCCAGTGCCACGGCGGCAGTGGGCCAGTGCCGCGGCGGCACTGCTCCTCCCTTCGTCCAGATAATGCTGTTCAGGCCCCCTGAAGTTCCGGTATTCGCGAAAAGGCCCTATTTCGTCCGAAATTCACAGAAAATGCATACGAACTCCAAATTGGTGTTGTGATATACCGTTGGAAAGGTAATGGGGTCTACTTTACATAAAAAATAGTTCGGGGATAGGTCACTTTGAAAAGTTTTGCGGTATTTGCGATAAAAGCCGATTTGATCGCCTTTTTCGCCTTTGGAAATTCATAATAAATTCATTTTAAATCCAGGAATTATGTGCGATATACCGTTGGAAAGCTATTGACCTCCAGTATCCATGAAAAATATTTGAAAATTGTTTCAGCGCCCCGGTTCCAAAGTCAAATTTTGGTCAAACTGGTCAAACCTGGGATTCCCGGGAAGTTCTAGAAACCTCCGGGAGTTCCCGGGAGCTGATGTTTTCGCTCGATTTTCTTTTGGAACTTGTTTTAACTCTTTTTTTCATGATTTAGAATGATTCTGGTGAGTTCGGACGATTTCGGTCAAACTTGGTCAAACCTGGTCAAACCTTGGTCAAACCGGTCAACGGGGACTTTCGGGGAACTTTCGAGACTTCCGGGGGTCTCTGGAAGCTGACGATTTCATCCGATTTCTCTTAAAGACTCATTTTATCGCTTCCCTCACAACGTAGTATGTTTTCAGAACTTTGGGACCAAATCTGGGAGTTCTTTGGGCTTTTAGGGGCATTTTGGTCATTCTGAGCATTCTGAGAGATGTAGCTGACTTCCGAGAGTCCTTTTGGGTCTTTTGCGATCATTGTGAACCACCAAGCTATGGGTCTCCTAAATCTGATAGCCGACAAAATGGGGTGTCTACAGTTTGCCCCTCTTTGGCATGAACTTGCGAGGCAACGCATGTCGCAAGCGAGTGCCAAAGCTTTGAAGAGACAAGACTTTTTGGAGGCTATAGATTTAGGATAAAAAGTGTTGCAAAAGATGCAAGGATGATGGGGTTAGTGCTGGTCGTGCTCTGCGTGAGCTGCCTACGTATCCCAAGGGGAATCAGACCAGGACGTAGTTCGGGGCTCAAAGGGATAAATCACACATGCACATACACAACAATCAGGCGGATGCTATGCAATAAAAGTGATATGCAATGCATGGGGGTGGTATGAATTGTGTCATGAGTCCTATCATGTCTAGTGTTATGACCCTAGCATGAGCAAGTGCTGTGGGGTGTGCCACTCTGAGTGGGCTAGTGTTGTGCTAGTGTTTGCGACTGTGATGTGGTGGATGACTCGAATAAGGACAGCAAGGTTTAGAAGACTCTGGGTCTAGAGGCAGAACTTCTGAAACTTGAGAAGTGCGCTTTGCAAACGAGCGTGCTTCGTTTAGCAGATGACAGCCAAAGGTGACCAAGGGTTTTTTTTTTTTTTTTTGGGTGAAAATGGACAGATGAGAAAGCTTGTGATAATTGGAAGACATGTTCTGATTGTTCTTGACGGCTGATTTTCGGGAGTCAGTTTCTCCTCTGTTACTTTCTGCTGGTGGTAGTGGGAGCTGATATCTTTTGTCTTCTGTCCTCGGGGGATAATGCATGGTGTTCTCGGGGAATCTCTTTTCTTGATCAGGAACCAGGATCCATCTTTGAACCTCTCACGGTTGATCAAATCTTTTGGCGCTCAATCCAAGAGAGCCGGTCAGGGCCTCCGGGAGCTGGTATCCGTCTGCTTCGGTCCTCGGGGGATGATGCAGTGTTCTCGGAGAATCTCTTTTCTTGATCGGGAACCAGGATCCATCTCTGAACCTCTCACGGTTGATCAAATCTTTCGGCGCTCAATCCAAGAGAGCCGGTCAGGGCCTCCGGGAGCTGGTATCTGTCTGCTTCTGTCCTCGGGGGATGATGCAGGGTTCTCGGGGAATCTTTCTTCTTGATCGGGAATCAGGATCCATCTCTGAACCTCTCACGGTTGATCAAATCTTTTGGCACTCAATCCAAGAGAGCCGGTCAGGGCCTCTGGGAGCTGGTATCTGTCTGCTTCAGTCCTCGGGGGATGATGCAGGGTTCTCGGGGAATCTCTTTCCTTGATCGGGAACCAGAATCCATCTCTGAACCTCTCACGATTGATCAAAAATTTTGGCGCTCAATCCAAGAGAGTCGGTCAGGGCCTCTGGGAGCTGGTATCTGTCTGCTTCGGTCCTCGGGGGATGATGCAGGGTTCTCAGGGAATCTCTTTTCTTGATCGGGAACCAGGATCCATCTCTGAACCTCTCACGGTTGATCAAATCTTTTGGCGCTCAATCCAAGAGAGCCGGTCAGGGCCTCCGGGAGCTGGTATTTGTCTGCTTTGGTCCTCGGGGGATAACGCAGGGTTCTCAGGGAATCTCTTTTCTTGATCCTTTTGGTGCCTTGGCCAAAATCTAGGATTCGTCCTCGGAACTCTCGTGTTCGATCAAAATTTGCAACGGTTGTTCTGAAATAGCCGATTCGGGTCCTCGGGAGTCAATTTTTCCCAATTTCTGCCCGCCGGAGGAAGTCCTGACAACTTTTAGCCGGCTTGGGGTAAAACCTCATAAATCTTGACTGGAATGGGTCATTGGGGCTAATCGGGGCCAAAAATGGGCTGAAAAAGGCCGAAACAGGTCAAAACGGGGTGAAACGGAGCAAAACGGAGCGAAGCGGGGTCCGCAGGGAGCAGTGCTGCGGCGGCACTGGGCCACTGCCGCGGCGGCAGTTGGCTAGTACCGCGGCGGCACTGGGTGGCCGGACTTCATCTTTGTATATCTCGGGTTTTTGAGCTTTTGAAGCTCATTCTTGGCCATTTTGGAGTGTTTTTGGAGCCAAAAATCATCAAAACGCAGCTTGTGCGCGCTCAGGTGAGTAATCTTTCCCCGTAGTTGGATTTTCGATTGGTGTTTTGGTTAGCCCAATTTTTCAAGAAGAAAGTTTAACTTGAACTTCCATTTTTCTTGTAGATCCATGGCTTCGAGCTCGAGGAGACCGTCTAAGAGGGCTAAGGAACGGATGAAGGCCGAGATGCAAGCCCCGGACTTGATTTTACGGGACCCCCAACACCATCTTTCGGCCGCGGCTCTAGCGAGCTTGGTATGTGAAACTTTCGATTTTTTAGGACCACTTTCAAGTATTGTGCTAATTTTGTGAGCCGTAGTGTGCACCTAGAGATCGTTAGAAGTCCGATTTGTGCTTAAATGTTGATTTCGTGAATTTGGCTCTCGGGTCATGAATAGTGATTTTGTGCATCGTTTTGTTATTTTTGGTATGTGCAGGTGCCGGAAGTGACGTTAAAAGGCCACGGTAGCCTTGCCTATGCCTTCTTATGGTACACTCAGCTTTCGCCCACCGTTAAGAGGATGGTCGATGACGCCGGGTTCGGAGGCTTCTTCCGTCTGGTTTCAAAAAGCAGCAATGATTTGGCCCATTTTTATTCTTTGGCTGAGAGGTGGTGGGACACCACCAATACTTTCCACCTGCCATTCGGTGAGATGACTATGATGCCCTTCGACTTTTCCATGATCACTGGTTTGAGGGTAGGCGGGAAGCGCCTGATTCTGGATTATTTTTATGAGATTGATCCGGAGGCGGTGGAGATGCTGATTGGGGCTGTTCCCCCTAACCTGGAGAGGCATTGGTTTCCTTGCGGCTGGCTTTACCTGGCCTATGGCAGAGGGAATCACAACCTGAACAATTCCCAGCTCTTGAGGGTGTATCTTTTATATGTCCTTGGTTGCTCGATCTTTGCGACGCGGAATGACCGGGTGAGCCTGAGATTCCTTTCTTGCCTGGCGACTATTGACGAGATCCCCTCCTACAACTGGGGTGGTGCTGCCTTGGCCCATCTTTATAAGCATATGGGTGAGGTCTCCTGGGGTGATGTCAAGTCGACTGGGGGATTTTGGCGAGCTTGGGAGGTACGTACTCCATCTTCTTTTATTTTCCATCTTTTTGATTTCTATACTTGTTCTGATTTTTTCCTTCGTCTGTGCAGCTTTGGAGCTTTGAATACCTGAAGATGTTGGCTCCCAAGATGAGGATGGTATGGCTCCTGTGCCTCTATTCCCACGAGGCTTGAGATGGCGGAAGGACGTTGTTGGGGTGAAGAGTGGGGCCCACCGGATTGTTTTGCTTCGGAACTTCTTAACTGGGCTGACGGCCTCTAGTGTTGATTGGACGCCTTGGGAGGGCGTCGCCTATGCCGCCCCAGAGGAGATTCAAGCGGTCAAATCTCTTACCTCTTGCCGCCTTCTGATGGAGAGTACCGAGTGCAGGCAGTGGTTCCTTGGTAAGCGGGTGTCTCAGCAGGTGGTTGGTGGTTCCCGGTATCGCGTCCCTCATGATCCTCCTGCGATGGATGCTAGTGACCTCTCTGGAGATGCTCTGCTGGCGGCCTTAGCCGGCACCGATGTTTGGGACCATTTTCTTTCTGAGACCGGTTACGAGTCTTACCGTGGCCGTTTCCTGATGCCTAACTTCCCACTCCTGGAGGTGAGTTCTTTTTGTATTTTTGTTTATATTCATTGCCCATGTTTTTGATTTATCTTTTCCTAATTTATTCTGTGCCTACAGCTTCGCGAGATGTACAGGAGACAGGCTCCTCAGGCTCCCGACCCTATCCCTCCTTGGGATTGGACCGTTAATGTTCTAGGCGCTGATGGCACTCCCCAAGTAATGGAGGTGCCGAGAGTCACATGCAGGTACCCTACTCAGCCAGCGGGCGTCCTCAATGTTCCTTGGAGTTACGCCGAGGAGGGTCACGCCTTGGCGGCTAGCCTACGGTCCTTGGTCCTTACACGAGACCATCGGGTATGTTTCTAATTTTGTACCTCCTTACGGTTATGAGGTTCTAACCCTAGATTTTACCCTTGACAGATGGACGGTATGCGGCAATTTGCCGCCAATCAGATGGCGTCCTTGGTAAGTCTCTGACTCGACTCTGTTTTGTATTTTTTTGTTGTTTCCTTGCCTTCATTTTATTTGTGTGTGCAGTATCGTGGAGGCGGGGCTAGCTCATCGAGGACTGGTCCAAGATGCAGAGGTGGTAGGAGGAGGCCGTCGCCGACGTACACTCCGGGTGGTCCGACAGAGGACGAAGAAGAGGAAGACTGAGGCCTCCCAAGAGGGCATTTTATTTTATTTTCTTTTTATGTTTTCGATTGGGTTGTACTGGGAATATGATTATTTGGACAGTGTAGGACAATGTGTAGAACAATTTGTGACCTTTTGACAGAGTATCATGATGTTTTGCCTTTTAGGCCGGATAGCTTCCGGTTTGGAGGCGCGGTTGTGTGCTTGTTTTAGTTGATAGTCGTGTAATGATATATATGCACTGTGATTGTTGGATGTTACTGCGATGGGCAGTTTTGTGATAGTGAGTGTTTTTGCCTTGCAGGTGGGATAGTCCGTAAAGCGGGGAGGTGCTGCCGAAATTTCAAATTTTGCTAGAGCCGTGACAGAAAGTATGGCTTTGTATGATCCCGCTCAACTCACAACTTGGCTGAACATCACGGATGGTGTGGAGCGGATCAATCTCTTTGGCTACAGCTTGACCGAGCTGTTCTCCCTTCGCCAGATGACACTGAACACTGAGCTCCTGCGTGCTGCTGTTGCCCATTGGGACCCGGTGAACCATGTCTTCAATTTCAACGGCTTGGAGATATGCCCCTTGTTTGAGGAGTTTTGTGCTATTCTTGGCTATGATTCTGACTCTGATCTGATTCTCCCTTCTGCTGGTACCCTTAGTCCTACGCGAGGCTTGGCTGAATATCTGAACTGTTCCATCACTATTTCCCGCCGGCTGATTCAAGGTGAGAACCTCAACATTGCTTCTATTATTGCCCGGTACGCCAGTCCTGGGAATCCCAGCGTGTATGATGCTTTCCGTGGGGCCGCTTTGATATTGTGCATGACTTCGCACTTTCTGTTCTCGAGCACTTCCGTTGACTTGGTGCATGTGTGCCTTGGGTTGAAACTTAGCAGGAATCCCATGGCCATGGTTCTAGCTGAGACCTTGAATGGTTTGGACCGCGCTTCTGATCAAGGAATGCCTCTACTTTCTAGGGCGCCTCTGGTGTTACAGGCTTGGTTATACGAGTGCCTTCAACTGTGGACGGGCCGCATACCACCGGTTTACTTTCGTCGAGCCGTGCTTCACTCTCACTATACTTTTGCCGATTGGGTAAGCATGATGAGTGACTTATCAGAGGCTGACATTTGCTGGATCGTGAGGCGTTGGGGCTTTTATGCTATCACCACGAGCCTCAGGGGTCACCAGAGAGTATGGTTTATGGGTCTGAGAGAGAATTCTTTCTATCATCCTCGCCGCTTGGCCAGACAGTATGGGCAGGTTCAGGAGGTTCCCCGGGGTTTTACTAAGAGGGTCTTTGCTTCCAGGATCAGGGCTACCACTATTGCTGCTTTTATTGATGGTTGGACTGACCGAGTAAAGGCCTACTTATAAAGACTCTTGAAGAAATAAAAGATACTAAGACAAGACTAGACCTGACTGATTCTGCTCATTCCTCCAAGTGTCTTTGAACATGTGATTGCTTTTTTTGAAAAACTTTTATTTCTTTGATTTATTCCTATTTATGTAATTTTCAAAGTTTGTTTATCGGTGAACCTTGGTTACTTCGGGAACCTTATTTTGTGCATTTTAGCCTTCTAAAAATATTTTGTAACTGAGATTTCAATTAGTCGTTGCTTTTGGTACTTGCTTGGGCATGCTGGGGTTATTAGAGGCAAACGAGGCGGGTGGTCGAGGTTTACCCCTAGTTTGGGATTTGTATAGTTGTGAGGCAAACGAGGTAGACGACCGACGTTTGCCCCTAGTTTAGAAGAGGTTCACGCAAACGAGGCGAGTGGCCGAAGTTTGCCCCTAGTGTGGAGGGTGGTTTCTGGGTTATGGTAAGGACCGCGACTTAATTTTCTCACATGCTCATAACTTTTTCCCAGGCACCAAGGAGGCGGCCTGGCGAGCTATTTTCTCTCTTTTGTTATTGCTCACTTTGGATTTAGCTCTAATTTTTGCCTAGGCGTCCTTTCGGATTTTCGACCTAGCGAGCCATCCTTCTTTTCTTTTTGAAAGTCTGCCTACGTACCCCCGAGCGGGGATCAGGTCCAACGTAGTTCGGGCCAAGGTTTGAAGAAAATGTTTATTTTTTGTGGGTGGAGTGACCGAACCGATGCGGTTGCCTACGTATCCCCAAGTGGGAATCAGGTCATGCGTAGTTCAAGGCAAGGCTTGAAGAAAATGGTTGGGGAATGGTCAAGCATAGTACTTTTTTAGGCGATCCATGTTGATTGGTTCTTTGAACTCGACACCATCGAGGTCTATGAGGTAAGTTGCTCCTCCAGAAAGAATGGTCTTGACAATGTAAGGGCCGACCCATTTTGGCTTAAACTTCCCACGGGGATCAAAGATCGGAGCTCGTAATTCTTTCAGGACAAGATCGCCCTTAACAATCTTCCTCGGACGAACCCTTTTGTTGAAAGCACGGGCTATCCTCTTCTGATAGACTCGGACATGGTCAACTGCCGCTAGGCGCTTTTCATCTATGAGAGCCAATTCCTCGTATCTCTCCTTTAACCAATCTGACTCCGAAACTTCACATTCTGCCATCACACGTAGGGACGGTAGTTCTATCTCGACCGGAAGTACCGCTTCCATCCCATACACTAGTGAGTAAGGAGTTGCTCCCGTGGATGTCCTTATCGACGTTCTGTACCCCCAAAGCGCGAACGGTAGCTTTTCGTGCCAGTTTTTGTAGGTATCAGCTGATTTCTGCAGTATGGTCTTGACATTCTTATTTGCAGCTTCGACTGCCCCATTGGTTTGCGGCCTATATGGTGACGACTTGTGATAAGTGATTTTGTACTCCTCGAACAGATCCCTGACTTCTGCCTTGAAATGACTTCCGTTATCCGAAATAATCTCATGGGGGACTCCATAGCGGCAAATGAGATTTCTCTTGATGAATTTGGCCACTTCCTTGGCCCCCAACTTGGTGTAAGATGCGGATTCTACCCATTTTGTGAAGTAGTCTATGGCCACCAGGATGTACCGATTTCTATTTGAGGCCTTCGGAATGATTTCACCAATAATATCGATTCCCCAGGCGGAGAATGGCCAAGGCAAGGTCATGCTGTATAGAAGAGATGGTGGCACGTGCATCATGTTTGCATGGATCTGGCACTTGTGACACCTTCTCACGTATTCGCAACAATCTTTCTCCAAGGTTGTCCAATAGTACCCTTGTCTTATAATCTTCTTGGCCAACATGTGACCGTTCATGTGCGGGCCGCAGACCCCCTCGTGTATTTCCTCCATCATTCTTCTGGAGCTCTTTCCGAACAAGCAAGTCAGGTTATGACCGTTGTATCCTTTCTTTAGCAGTTTTCCACCGCAAATGATGAATTGCACTGTGAATCTTCGAATGGCCCTTTTGTCTTTCTCGGTAGATTCTTGGGGGTACGTCCCCTTTTCTATGAAATTCCAGACGTCCTGGTACCATGGTGTTAAATTCTCTTCTTCTTCGATTGTGGCGATTATGCTGAACGAAGGCTCGTACCTCTACTCAATTACTAAGGGCATCATCTTGATTCCTGCAGGAATTTTGATCATGGAGACTAAAGTAGGCAAGGAATCTGCCAGCTGGTTCTCTTCCCTGGGCAAGTAGAGGAATGTGATGTTCTTGAATTGCCTCTTGAGTTGATCCAAACGGTCATGATATGGCTTCAACCTTTCTTCTTTTACTTTCCATTCTCCTCTAGCCTGCGATATAATGAGGTTTGAATCCCCGAAGACATCCAACTTCTGAACTTTCAGCTCTAAGGCTGCTTCCATTCCCAGAATGCATGCTTCATACTCAGCAGTGTTGTTGGTGGAGTTATAATTGAGCTTGACTGCTAACGGAGTATGGTCCCCACTTGGCGATACTAGGATCATCCCTACTCCATATCCCTTCATGTTGGCTGCTCCATCGAAGTACAACTTCCACTGTTCTTCCTTGATTTCCATGATGCTCTCATCCGAAAACGGAAAGTCCCCACTTTCTTCGGAGTCAACGGCATGTTCCGCGAGATGCTCAGCTACGGTTCTCCCTTTTACTGACTTGCTCGTAACATACTTGATATCAAATTCAGATAGTAGAAGTAACCAACGGGATATACGACCGGTCAGGGCAGGTTTTTCGAGAAGGTATTTCAGAGGATCCATGCGGGATATGAGCACAACCGGAAAGGCTAGCATGTAGTGCCTTAGTCGGCGGGTGCACCAGACCAAGGCCCAATATGTTTTTTCGAGGGTAGAATAGTTGAGCTCATACCCAGTCATCCTCTTGCTGAGGTAGTATATGGCTTTTTCAGAGTGGCTTTCTTCTCCTTCTTGGGCTAGCATGCAACCCATGGCATTTTCGGAGACAGACAGGTAAAGGAATAAGGGCTTATGAGGAGTGGGTGGTGAGAGGACAGGTGGATTTTGAAGGTAGGCTTTTATTTTGTCGAAAGCGGCTTGGCATTGGTCATCCCATTGGAACTTTTCTCCTTTTCTCAGCAATCGGAACAAAGGATCACATGTAGTCGTGAGTTTGGAAATGAATCGGCTGATAAATTGGATTCTTCCGAGGAATCCCCTTACTTCTTTTTCGTTCCGCGGTGGTGTCATTTCGAGGATTGCCTTGATCTTAGAGGGATCCACCTCTATTCCTCTTTGAGTGATGAGAAAACCTAAGAGTTTGCCGGAAGTTACACCGAAAGTGCATTTCTTTGGATTCAACCTCATCTTGTATTTGCGCAACCTTTCGAAAAACTTTTTCAGTGCTACCAGGTGTCCTTCTCTGTCCCTGGATTTTACAATCATGTCGTCTACGTATACTTCTACTTCCTTGTGAATCATATCATGCAGCAGAGTAGTGGCGGCTCTTTGGTAGGTGGCCCCAGCATTCTTTAGCCTGAAAGGCATTACTCTATAACAGTAGGTCCCCCAAGGGGTGGTGAATATCGTCTTTTCCCGATCTTCTGGCGCCATTAGAATCTGATTGTACTCTGAGAAGCCATCCATGAATGAAAGTAGCTCATGTCCAGCGGTGTTGTCCACCAAGACATCAATGTGGGGAAGCGGGAAGTCATCCTTGGGACTGGCTTTGTTCAGATCACGGAAGTCGACGCACACACGAACTTTTCCATCCTTCTTCGGGACTGGCACGATATTGGCAATCCATTCCGGATACTCGGTGACAATGATGAATCCTGCCTTGAACTGTTTCTCCACTTCTTCTTTAACCTTGAGTGCCCATTCTGGTCTCATGCGCCTCAGTTTCTGCTTGACGGGTTTAGAATTAGGGAGGAGAGGGATATGATGTTGGACAATGTCGGGATCGACCCTAGGCATGTCTTTGTAAGACCAAGCAAAAACATCTTTGAATTCTTTTAGCAAGAGGGTTAATTTTTCTTTTTCTTCTTTATTAAGAGTTGAGCCAATTTGCACAATTTGGGGATTATCTATTTCACCTAGGTTAACTGATAAAGTATCTTCGGTTATTTCATAAGCAAGTGGTTTTTCAATTAGTTGCTTTAGTTCAATTGGGAGATCCTCGGAGGGATCTGTGCATTCACAAGTGTTAGACACAGAGGAGTAAGCAGAATCGTCTTTCATTTCATTCATGACAGGTGAAGTGATTACATTGGACAGTGGTGGGCTTACAGCAGCCGACTCTGGTACAAACTCGATAATTGGTAGTACAGACTCCGGGGGAATAGGGGATTGGGAGACGCAGATAGATGACTCTACAGCCTGGTTGCTCAAACCCTCCTCAGTTGGCTTGGTCTGATCATCTTGGCTCTTGGCCCTCTTTTCCTCCTTCTCCTTAGCGGATTCCTCCCACAGTTTCTCGATGGATTCATTGTCCAGGTATTTCAACCAGTCTTCCTCTGGGGTCTTCTCAACTTCTTCGGGATAGAACGGATCTTGATATGGGGGCCTCTCGCAGTCAGCGAAGATTTCAAGCCCGGGGTGCCTTTTCCTAGTGGTTTGATGGATCCAGGGTTCGGGGAACCCGAAGTAAGGGAAATCATCCCCTTCTTTGATGAATTGTCCATTCAAGGTTTTGCGGTATGGTGGGAGACCCCTTACCCTCTTCTTCCATGGCCTCTGTAGCTCGACATCTTCTTCAGTGGGTTTGTATCCCAACCCGAAAGTTCCCTGTTGTCCTTTGATCTGAGGGAAATCACGAATCCCTTGCTGGCGTCGGCCTAATCCCATTCCGGGGAAGTAGTTCATCTTGCGGACAATGTTGACAACTGCGGAGTGGACCTCAGGGAACCTATCTTCGTCATTGATCACGTGAATTTCTTCCATAAAGAATCCTCCAATTTCTCCTTCTTCCAGCTCAGGTATTTGGACTTCAAAAATGGGCGCGTAATTTGGGAAAGCTTCGCTACCCCAACTATTACCGAGGATGATCTTTACTTCCTTCTCATGAATGTACTTGATCATTTGATGCACAGTGGATGATACGGCTTTGTTGGCATGCAGCCAGGGCCTCCCAAACAGCAAGTTGAACGAGGCAGGTATGTCCATGACTTGAAAGACGTCGGTGCTTACCAAAGATCCTACCCAAATTTGTAGAGAGACAGTCCCCATCACATTTCTCCTGGTGTTATCATAGGCCCTCACGGATTGCACAGATGGCGTGATGTCGAGGATATTGACTCCCAAAGTAGTGGCAGTCCTTAGGGCACAGACATTTAGGGCAGAACCTGTATCAACCAGACAAAACGGTACCTGCTGCCCCTTACATCCGACAGTGATGTACAATGCTTTGTTATGTGCGGATCCTTCTGGCGGTAAATCCTCATCAGAAAATGTAATGATCGGGTCGGGGGTAAGTGCGCCTAAGAAAGCTATCATGTCCTCCGGTACGGCGTCGATAGGAACTTCGATCCCAGCCAAGGCGTTCAATACGGCTTGTCTATGCTTGTAAGATGTCACCATGATATCCCACATCGAGAGATGTGCTTGGGTTTTCTTTAGCTGTTTATCAACTCATTATCTTCATCGATGATCTCATCCATCTTACCCTTCCCTTTGTCCTTGACTGGACCCTTCCCGATGGCATCGGCGGCGGGCTGTGGAGGCTGATAATGATGGCCTGACCTGGTCAGATGATCAATCTCGGCAGGAGTAGGCCCTTCTACAGTCCCATCCTTCTTGAACCAATCACAATCCGTTCCCACAAATGGCTTTTCCGGCTCGCTCCAGATGGAAGCATCACTCTCGCCATTAGGGTCATACCATTTGAGGTCTACCATCCCCAGATCATGCTCTTCTAGAAAGAACAGGTCTTGCTCGTCGTCTAGCTGCTGCTGCCACTCGTCATTCTCCCCTCTGATTAGATGAATTCCCTCAGAATCCGGGATGTCAATGGGGGGTAAGGGTTGTCCTAGGGGGGTGATATAGGTAGCAGGGTTGAAAGATATAGGGTTGGACTCGATGAGGTTGACATTTTGGTGGTTCGGTAGGGGATTTTGGGTGATATGGGGCTGCTTCGGGGGTGGCTCGATGATATTCTGGTCGATGAGGTCTTGAATATCATGGCGGAGGCGCATTCAATCATCGGTGTTATGGCCGGGGGCTTGGTGGTAAGTACATCGATTGGACATATCGCAGTTAGGCGGGGGCGGGGTATTTCGAGGCTGGAGTAGTTGGAGGTGGCCCTTCTTGAGGAGGCGGTCTAAGGCTGAGGAGAGAGAGATTTCTAGCTTGGCGAAGTTGCGAGGGGGCTTCTTCTGGAAAGGGCGTTTGGGGGAATTTGCTTGGTTAGAGGGTTGGTACGGCCTTGGAGGGTATGCCATGGGTTGGCTGCTAAGGGCATTGACATCCGGGGGATTCCGAGAGTAGTTCGGCCTTCTGGACTGACTTGGAGGCTCTTCCTTTTTGATCTTTCCTTCCCTGATAGCATCTTCAATTCGGGTTCCGACTTCAAACAACTCCTCGAAGGTGGAGATGGACTGGTAGAATAATTTCTCATGATAGAGCGGCTGCAGATTCCGGATGAGCATCCTTACTTGTTCCTTTTCAATCGGCCGGTGGGTCATTTGGGCTACCTTGTTCCTCCATCTGCTCAGAAACGCAGCAAAAGATTCATTGTTGCTTTGCCGGGTTGTTTCCAAATCCCTGATAGTGACATCCAGCTCCTGATTGTACGAGTAATGATCGATGAAAACCCGAACAATATCTTCCCAGGCCCGGGTTTTGGAGGCTTCCAAGGTCAGGAACCATGATAGTGCAGATTTTGCCAGAGTTTGCGGAAACAGCATCGCAATGTGCTCGTGGGTACAACCCATGGACTGGAAGATACTCATACATAGCTTCACATGACTTTTTGGGTTTCCAGTTCCGTCAAAACGGTCGATGGCAGGCATTTTGAAGTTCTCCGGCAGTTTTAACTTGACAGGCTCAAAAAGGCCTTCCAGGTCTAGCATGTAATCATCGATTCCCTTGCTCTTTCTCAGTACGCTCTCCAGTTTGTCGACCTTGTCAATTTTTTCTTGGAGCTTCTTTTCATACGCAAGCGGTGGAACCCCTTGAAACCAGTTTTCCTCCCCATTATTCTCATGTAGAGGAGGTTCGAACCCTGGTGGCGGAAACCCGAGCGGAGGTTGCGGCTGCTGCTGCTTTAGTTCTTCCATGAACTTTAGGACTTGGGTTAGACTGTCGGACTGTTGGCTTATAGTTGCTCCCAACTCGGTAACCTTGTTTTCCAATTCTTCTCTATTCATGCTGAAGTAGGCTGTCGGACTGATTCTGACCAGACGATTATCTGAACTCCTGGTCCAAGACGAGGATTCCGGCTGCTGACCTTGGGAATCTATACTGACCTGACAGATTTTGAGAGAAAGGGGTGTATCAGATCCTGATAGTGACGACTTTTTAGACAGACAGTGACGTGGACTGACTCGGGATAGTGCGTGTAGAGAGATGGGAATGGTGTATGCATGGGAGACAAGCATGCGGATGTAAGCCCTGATCTATATGATGTTCCTATTTCTAACAGATAGCGGTTAAGCAATTAAGGTCCTAACCATATAGAGTGTGCCAATCTTACTTTCCCGTACGATCACCAAGGGATAACAGGGGTTTTCAAACATTTCTGGTTGACTAGGATACAGTTTCTGGTATACTGGTAAGTACGGTTATATCTGGGATATCTGGACAGAGTTTCTGGGAGAAACTGGTAAGTACGGTTATATCTGGGATATCTGTAGTAACCCGTGTTTTTATGTTTAAATTGACGATTTAGACTTCGTGTGCGATTTTAGCGAAAATTGGTCACAGGGGTATTTTGGTCATTTTTTCAATTTTATAAGTCATGAACTAAAAATATATTTTTTTGGGAAAAGTTGCGTGAGATTAAATGATTTGGTATTCGTGTTGGAAGTTAAGATTTTTTCGAGTCATATTAAATCTAATATTTTCTCTTTTAATTTTAACAGTAGCAGAATTTTGTTTTCAGATTTTTGTTAGGAAAACGAAGGAAATTTAAGGTTCTGCCCGCGTTGTCCCAAGTAAAACTCGATTCTGCACACTTTTCGTCTAATGCAATTTTCTCAGATTCTGCACCGTTTGGGCAGAAAACGAGGATTACAGTAGCAGTTTTAGTGTATCAGAAATTAAATCTAATATTTTCTCTTTTAATAATTAGATTGTTAGGCCATTATGTTTGGTTATTTATAATATTAGTGGAGTTATATGTGCATTAGTGTATGTTTACATCATCTTGCATATTCCTTATAAACTACCAATTAATTAGAAGTTGGTGGGTTGTTAGGCCATTATGCTTGGTTATTTATACACTAATATTAGTGGAGTTATAGGTGCATTAGTGTATGTTTACATCATCTTGCATATTCCTTATAAACTATCAATTAATTAGAAGTTAGTGGTTAATAATTAGGTTGTTAGGCCATTATGTTTGGTTATTTATACACTAATATTAGTGGAGTTATATGTGCATTAGTGTATGTTTACATCATCTTGCATATTCCTTATAAACTACCCATTAATTAGAAGTTAGTGGTTAATAAGTGGATTGTTAGGTCATTGTCTCCAAGTGGAAGCTTGGCTATTTATACACTCAAATACTCTCTCAAACACACACATTCTACACTTCTAGCATAGAGAGCTTGAGAGAGTCACATAGAGAGAGATTTATATATATACACACAATTATAGATATACATACACCTCGAGTTAGAAGAAGAAGAAGAAGAAGAGAAGTGTTTGGGAGTTGCTCAACATCATTTATAGGTACCGGGTTGTGTACAATATGCTTTCTAAATTCTCCGGAGTATTTCTTTGTTATCTCTACTTGTACTCTTTTTGCAGTTATGTTGTGTTTTCATTTGGAATCAATGAGTATGTGTTTATTGCTAAGTGCTATGGGACTAAAGGGTCATGAGCAAGGAGCACCTACCAACAGTCCAACAGGCCTCAGGGACCGACGTACTGGAGACGGGTGAGGTGAGGTGAGGTGTCTCTTGCTATGTGATCAAGAGGAACCTGGTATGATGCTATTGGTATGAGCGTTTGGCTAGTGTGAGCAGTTGGGTTGTGAGACTGGTCAATTGATTTGATGTCGTTCTATGTATTTGATTGTCATTATCCTTTTGAGCCTTTATTATTCATGTCATATTGTATACTTCCCGGTATGGTTTTTTTAGATGCAGGCAGTGCCGGTAACCGAAGCCTAGAAGGGAGATAAGGTTAAGGATGATATAGGAGATCCGTGGAGAATATGGACCTGCTGGGAGTTTTAAAGAAATTTTGTATTTTTATTTTAAAGAATCAAGTGTGATTTATTTAATTTTTCAATGGAAATACGCTTATTTTTGCGGGGCGTCACAATATCTGGACAGAGTTTCTGGGAGAAACTGGTAAGTACGGTTATATCTGGGATATCTGGACAGAGTTTCTGGGAGAAACTGGTAAGTACGGTTATATCTGGGATATCTGGACAGAGTTTCTGGGAGAAACTGGTAAGTACGGTTATATCTGGGATATCTGGACAGAGTTTCTGGGAGAAACTGGTAAGTACGGTTATAGTGATCGTACTTTCTAGCAGGTTTTCATACTCCTATGTCTCAGGACCGACAAGCAAGGTTTGCGGTGTATATCTTTTGTGAGCATGGAGCAGACATCCTTGTCATGGTGCCTAGGCAGGTCAAATCAATGTGAGTGATTGCCTTGGGAATCATAAAAAGGAGGTCCTATTCTATACCACATAAGCATCTACACCGCGCAGGTAATCCCGTCAGGGCATACAGCAGTTATATCATATTGTCCTATCTGAAAAGATAAATGAACAGTCCTATGAAGGGTTCTACAGGAATCTATATGCAAAGGCTGGGTTTAGTCAAAGAGGGTCCGTTGACGAGGTTCCAATATACCGTCAGAGAGACAGTACGGAGGTTTTTACTCTTTTTGATATACCTTGGAAGGTACAGTATCAACGGTGACTTGTGCCCTGGCATAGCAAGACCTGAACAATGTCAGCGCCGCGTTTCAGACACAGTCGGAGGGGGGGAAATGCAAGAGTGCATTGCGGTGAACCAAACACAGTAAAGAGATGATTTTAAGGATGCTTCTTATGAGTCAAACCTCTGTATTATTTTGTTTTTAAAATAAAAATCCCTAGCAGAGTCGCCAGATTGTGGACACCGGGCTTCCACCGCTTTGTTTCGTTTGCTTTGAAATCTTGTTTGAAATTTGATTTGGATCAAAGAAAAGAAAATGGTCTGTTGAAAACAGATACAGAGTCGCCACTTGGTCTTTAAGGTACCAAGAAACCTAATTTTGACTCACCCAAATGGATAAAGGGCACCGGCCCTTCATAACCAAAGAACTTGGTTCGGGGTTTTGGTACGAGAGAGGAAGGAGCCTTTGTCGCGACTAAAACACCCTCAACTCGCCCCGTCTTTTGAAGGGCCTCAATTAGCATCCAAATAATCATCTTATACTATGTATGGTTCGACAATTAATACTATGGTAGTATATTACATCACATAAGAAAATTGAAATGGAAGATCAAAAGATAAAATATCATTCATAAGATCTAAGTCAAATATCATGCAATGTAAAGTGAAAGATCACACAAATAAACGTAGGAAAAATCATCTAATCATGTATCAAATAATCAAGACTTCCTAATCTAAAAGGGGACATGAATTGTTCTTGAAACAAATAATCAAGGAATCAAAGTTATGCTTAGCAAGCTAGCATGATGCATGTTAATTTTGAGAAAAGAAGATTTCTCAATCCCCGGAACGGATGAGAAAGGACGATTAGATCGAGGGGAAACATTAACGTGTGATCATGATCATTCCTTATAATCTTCTTAGATTAGGAGTTACAAAAACCCCAAATCTTTGCATGGATGCAATGTATGTATCTAGAATGTGCCAAGGTTGTAGTGTGCTTTGTGTTCATGAATTCCTAGAATGACTTAGAAGTCTAAAATGTGTATGAATGGATGGATGAAATCAACATGGGATATGTACAAATGTAGTATGAACAACTTCCTAAGATATAAACTAATTTGGAATTCATATAAGCATCAAATCAAAGAATGAAAGTTAAGGTATACTTGCTGTCAATAGTGGACAGAACAGTAGCATCATCTTTGAAAAATTGAAAAGAGGGGTTAGGAATGTTTTCAATGCATGAGGTTTTATGGAGATCTTCCTTATTGTGTCTAGAATGCAACCCAAAAAGCTAATCCTTAATAACTATCACAGATTGAGAGAAATCACATAAACAACAGAGGTCACTCAGAAACAGAGTCCGTACTGTCGACTAAAATGTTAGAAAATCGTAGAAAATGAAAACGAATGATCTAGAGGCCCATTTTATACAGAGAGTTTCCTAAGACATTGAAGTTTAAGGTAAAAATAAGTTAGGACCACCCCGTTTAGAAAAGTTTTCTGGAAAAGGGGTTGGAAGTGGGCCTAGCTGATGTGACAGCAAAAACAGAATGTTTGGAAGCAATGTTGGGATCCAAATGGACCATTTCCAAGTACTTCCAAGTCAAACCAAAAATCATGGGTGTTCTCCAATGAGTTAGGAAGACTTTCCAAGTGGCCTTGCATCCATATGTTGAGTATTGAGTCCTAGGAAAATCTTTGAACTCAACTCACTAACTGTTTTGATTCATTATTTTGAAGATTTTGGGGAAAACAAAGTTTTGTTTCTTGAAACCAAAATGAGAAGGATTGAGAGGGGTTTTGAAATAGATGTTTTGAAGACATATTTTAATACTAAATAAGGATTCTAGCCACTCAAAATGTCAACATTAAACTCATCATCAAGAACCTCCAAGATTGTTGGAGAGATTTATTTTATTTTTGAACATAACTTCAATACATTTCAAGAACAACTTGGAAGTATTGAGGTTATGATCATCATCTATCAAACATGTGTTTGAGGTCAAGAGCTACTATCCATAAGGATTCACTCACCCCAAACTTCATGTCATCACTTAGATGATGATGAACTAGTAAGTAAATAAAGATAATCAAAAAAAGAAATGAGATAAGAAGAGATGAACAATAAATAAACAAGCAAGTAGATAATGATCAATAGATGATATTCATGAAGCATGAGACTTATAGATTGGTGTTTCACTCATATGTAAATGACACTAGATATGGAAGAAGCTTCCACTCTCTTAAATGCTCACTAAAATGGTGGTTGGGAGTATTGAATGCTGAAATAAATGGGAGTAATGGAGTAAAAACAAGGTTTAGAACTCACTTTTGTTTTGAAAATCAAAGAAGAAAGCTTCTTTTCTCTCTACTCTAACCTTATCTCTACAATTTTCTCTCCCAAACTTTCTCTAAACTTGCATTTTACCCCCCAAAATGAAGAGTAATGGGGTGTTTATATAGGCCAACTTGGGGTGGTTTTGGGATTTAGAAAGTATTCCCATTGGCTCCAAACATCTGAAATCATAAAACTATGTCGTTTTGGCTTTTAATTAATCAAAATGGGACCACAAAACATATTACAAAAATACACTGTTCTGGAGGGGAGTGCCGCGGCGGCACTGGGCCAGTGCCGCGGCGGCAGTGGGCCAGTGCCGCGGCGGCACTGCTCCTCCCTTCGTCCAGATAATGCTGTTTAGGCCCCCTGAAGTTCCGGTATTCGTGAAAAGGCCCTATTTCGTCCAAAATTCACAGAAAATGCATACGAACTCCAAATTGGGGTTGTGATATACCGTTGGAAAGGTAATGGAGTCTAATTTACATAAAAAATAGTTCGGGGATAGGTCACTTTGAAAAGTTTTGCGGTATTCGCGATAAAAGCTGATTTGATCGCCTTTTTCGCCTTTGGAAATTCATAATAAATTCGTTTTAAATCCAGGAATTATGTGCGATATACCGTTGGAAAGCTATTGACCTCTAGTATCCATGAAAAATATTTGAAAATTGTTTCGGCGCCCCGGTTCCAAAGTCAAATTTTGGTCAAACTGGTCAAACCTGGGATTCCCGGGAAGTTCTAGAAACCTCCGGGAGTTCCCGGGAGCTGATGTTTTCGCTCGATTTTCTTTTGGAACTTGTTTTAATACTTTTTTTCATGATTTAGAATGATTCTGGTGAGTTCGGACGATTTCGGTCAAACTTGGTCAAACCTGGTCAAACCTTGGTCAAACCGGTCAACGGGGACTTTCGGGGAACTTCCGGGACTTCCGGGGGTCTCTGGAAGCTGACGATTTCATCTGATTTCTCTTAAAGACTCATTTTATCGCTTCCCTCACAACATAGCATGTTTTCAGAACTTTGGGACCAAATCTGGGAGTTCTTTGGGCTTTTAGGGGCATTTTGGTCATTCTGAGCATTCTGAGAGATGGAGCTGACTTCCGAGAGTCCTTTTGGGTCTTTTGCGATCATTGTGAACCACCAAGCTATGGGTCTCCTAAATCTGATAGCCGACAAAATGGGGTGTCTACAGTCGTCACCCTGAGCTTGTGAGTGTCTAGCAAGTTAGGAAGAGGGGCATTAGGTACAACAAAGTGATCTAGGAGGCATGCCTGCCTTAGGACCCTCTTTCCCAAGTAATTAGCAGCGGCGTAAGGGCCCATAAATAGAATGCACTGCTTTGATAATTGAATCATTGATGCATAAGGAGCCTTCGTAGCATGAGGAATTCTAGCCCAAGGATCCCATATTACCACCTCCCCGGTGAGGCGAGTTAAGAATTCCCGACATTTCTTAAGATCGTGAGCTCCGACCCTCTCTCCCTTACCCTCCAAAAACCTCCAACAGGGGGTGAGCACATTCGATAAATTTTCCCATTTGCTTATAGAGAATAGCTAAGCTAGCACTGCCCAATCGTATGTATGGATTCGGTCAACATTAGCCAGGCTTCCCAGGATAGATAGATAGATCCGATTTGCTTTGGTATTGAAGAGAGAACACCCGAGAGTATACAAGATAAAAGGTCAGGTAGCTTGGTCGGTGGTGAATTGATTGTATCTTTGGAAAGTCTCAAGAAACCAAGCGTAAGGAACTGCACCGCTCACCACTCAAGGTGGGTATATTCCCAAGAGAATGATCACCTTTTGCCTAGAAGTCTCTAATGTAGGGTCCGTGATAATTGGTTATCCCCCTACCCGAAGCTCGATAATCATAGAGAAGTCGTTCGAGGTCATTGTCATCTCCCCGAAAGGGAGATGGAAGGTCTTAGTAGAGTCCCCCCACCTTTCCACTAGACTAAATAAATGCACTAAGACATTGGAGCTGTTCACCAAGAGTTTCACAAACTCATCGAAGCCGATGGCTTGCACCTTGATTTCACAGCTTTTTAAAGTTTTCTGTACCATTCGTAGCCATAAGTAATACACCCATGTCCTTTTAAAGTCAATTTCTTTACCTAGAATGACAAGAAAGAATAAATTGATGAGTCAGGTATTTCTACGAACACCTTGTGTGCATAATTGGAGAATCCATGTTTTGAAAATGGTGGCTTTTGATTCTTACCCATAGGATGGAATCAACCATAAGAAAAACATATTAGAGCATGCATGCATTCATTATTGAGCTTCAATTTGGTAATACATTGCATTTGGAAAGAAGAAAATGAGTTTTTTTAAAAGAAAATTTTGAAAATACCTCTCCTTCCCTAGCCTTGAAGGATAGATGTTGATGAGGATCACTTATTAGTTGTTCGGGAGGGAAGTTATTGGAGGAAGGCTTGTACGAACATCTCCTTTCTCGGAGGTTAAGAGGAAGAGGACCCCACTCTCAGTGTTGAAATATGAACCGGAAGAAGAAGAAGAAGAAGACATGTTTTAATTGGGAGTAAGAACTTGTGATTTGATGATTTGGAAGTGTTTTTGAATGAATGAATGTTTTATTTTCAAGAGTTTAAATGGGATTTTGATTTTGAAAAACCAATGTAAGGATGAAAGAACTTGGATTTAGAGGTTGAGAATAGAGAGAGAAAAAAAAAGGAACAACTTTGGAGAGGAAATGAGCAAATTTTGAAATGGGTAGCAAATGAGGAGCAAAAGGCCTAAAAAAGGGATGACAGCCATGGCGGCTCTCTCAGAATGCCGCATGGCACTCTCCTAATGCCACCATGGCACTTAGCCTAGTTTTCTTAGATTTCTGCATTTATGCCCCTGTAATGACCCGTTTGATCCCCGAACCTCGTTTTGGGTTCGATTTGACCATTTTGATGCATTTTTGATCAATTTTTCATGATGTTCAGTACTTGGAAACATTCATAGAATATAATTTGCATGTACATGAATCCCCAGTAGAGCATTTAGTCTCATTTAGCATTGCATGGCATTATTTGCTAGAAGTCCTGCATTGTTGCATTTATCCGTTCAAGTAAGTTTCGAATTAAGCATGGTGAGCCTCGAGGGCTCCAGAAGTAACTTTTCCAACAGAATAGTGTCACATATATTCCCAGCAGAGTATTTAACCTCATCGCAATGAACTCTTGAATTATTGCACTAATTAAATCGAATGAACATTGAATCCCAGTTGCACGGCATTGCCTTCCGCACTATCTTAACAGTTGAATTGAGTGAAGTCTTGAATCATGTGTAGTGCTCTTGGTTTAACTTAATGGCTCCATGAGTAACTTTTCCCTAACAGAGTTACATTACATTGCATCGTATCTGATGGTTTGCCTTAAATGGCTACATAAATTTGAGCTCCCTAGCTAAGTTGTCTTCCTTGCTTAGCTCGCGCAAAGAGCTATGAATAGAGATATCGCAAGGCCCTCGATGAGGCACTCCGCAGTCGCAGTCATAGTTACAGTCACAAATGCTTGTGAGGTTCGCCCTAACTGGCTCATCACTGCATATTTTAGTCCAGTTCGCCTTAAGTGGCTCTAGAGACCTTTTTGTCTTCACCTAGCTTGCACGAAGATGTCTCAAAGCCCTCAATGAGGCACCCCACAGTCGCAGTCACAAAAGCTCATGATGTTCGCCGTAACTAGCTCATCACTACATATTTTAGGTCCAGTGCGCCTTATGTGGCTCTGGAGACCTTTTTGTCTCCACCTAGCTCGTGCGAAGAGCTACGCACGGAGATGTCGCAAAGCCCTCTAGCTGAGGCACCCTTGCATCATCTGTGATAGGACACCCTTTATTGCATCGTCCACATTAAAGACACCCCGTTGAATCGTCTGCGATAGGACATCATCCATGGAACAATCCCCAAGTATGTTGCATGTTAGTAATAGTTTAAGTTTCATATCATTCATCTTGTGTTTTACTTAAATTATTGCTTGCATGTGGTATGCTCGTTGAACTACGGTTGGTCTGATTTCCTATAAAGGAATACGTAGGCAGCTCTTTCAAGCGCGACCACTTAATTTTTGAGGTTTTCCTTGTGTGCTTGCTTGCATGCTTTAATTTTCTCAAATTTCTTCCTCAAGTCTTCTGGACTCAGTAAAAGGCTGTCAGGCATGCTTTAACAATTCCTTATGACGCGCGTTGCTTGCAAAGCTCTGTCAAAGAGGAGCAAACTATTGAAACCCTATCTTGGTTAGTCCGTTGGACAAAAGGGACCCCTCCTCAAGAACAACCCGATGACCGGAATCAGGATTTGTGGAATGCTAATTTTATAAAGCAGAACTCCGTGAAGCACCATGGTCTCCAAAATACGTTAGAATAACCTTTAGGAAGACTTAGGTACGTTAGAAACTCAAATCAAAGACAAAAACCCAATTTAAGATAGCTTTTTAACATGAAATGACAAAAAATTGCCTTTCACTGAGCAAAAACCGAACCTCGGGGTGGGATCTTGAGAACTCCCTTTACAAAATAGTCCTAAAATAGGCTAAATTAGTGACCCAAGCCTTCACATTGGCCAAAACCTATTTTGGAGAATTTTTACCCCTTTTTCTACCTCACAGGTTTGTTCCTTCTTGAAGTCAGCCTCACTCTTTTGACCATAACTCAAAATCTACAAACTTTTTTTTAATAAGACCAAAAAAATCTTAACTAGACTTCCATACCTTTCCAACGGTTTATCACAAGCCCAAAAAGGATAACCAAGCTAAGAGAACGATGTCCGGGAAGTCTGGAGTGAAAACACAACTTCTGGGCTGAGTGCGATGGTGGCTCTTAGGCTGAGTACCATGCGGCACTCTTAGACTGCCACGTGGCACCTCTAAGTACCACTATGGCTCTCAGATAGTCGAGATGTATTCTGGACCCTTGATTTGACCCTAATCCACGTGAAAATGCCCAAAAATGTGAAAATTTGTGAAAAATGTAGAGTTTTTCACCCAAATCTACAACTATAAAAGGGGGTCCTCCCCTCCCCATCCAACACACCTAAAAATCCTAAGGATTAGAGAGCCAAGGAAACCCCTCTGGAGGATTCCGAAGCACTCCTAGAAAATCCTTAGGAAAAGTATAAGCTTTTAGAGTTAGGATTGAGTCTTGGAGTCCGCGTTGCCAGCAAAGCTCTGTCGGAGGAGTATTCTGAGGGGAGTTCTTGGGGTAAGTTTTCTTTTCCTTCTTTTCTTTTTTGTTTTCTTTGTTTTTCATAGTTTGGATATTCATAGTTCATAGTTTAGATTTCTTTTATTGTTTGTTCATAGTAGTTCTTATTTTCTTAGTAGTTTAGATCTTCTAGGCTTCTAGGTTAGCATTCTATCCCATTTGTGGATAGGCTATCCCTAGTGATCTCTATTCTAACCATGGAATAGCCACCATTAGTGGGATTGGTAGGCAAGCCATGGCTATTCCAATCTCACTAGGGACCATGAAACCCTAATTATTATATTCTAGCATTGCTTATTCCTAGTTTAACCTAGTGTAGCTTATTCATGCTTATCCATTCATCCATGCATACACATACACACTATCCACACGTAGAGTAGTAGGATATCTCGATTAAGTGTTACACATGCACACATGCACATAGTGTTCATGTTTGGTTATTATGCTTGTACTATCCTAACCATGTCAATTAGGAAGCTATAATTGGAATGATGTGCTATCTCGTGTAAGTCCTAATATCTTCCTTATTGATTTTCTAGATCACCTTGAAGCATGCATAGGTGGATAAAACACAGAATTTAATTTCCCTACATGATTACTTGTGCATAGATATCATGTTTTTCTAGGGTTTTGAGTATGGGTTTCACGTTTAATTCATTTTCTTTGCTTTCCCATGCATAGGGGAGAATAGTAATACGTTTAGTCCCCAAATTACCGTTTTAGCACGTGTATTGCATGTAATTGCTTAGTTTCTTACACGATTTTCTTTTATTAGTTGTTTATAACTTGATTTAGGATTGCATTAGAAATAAATGAAATGGTCCACATAATGTCTAGTCAAACATCTTGAAAGCTGAGTAGAGGCCCATCTCACGATGGGGCGAGAGGGGGTTTTTAGCACGATCTAGCTCCTTCCTCTCTTGTACCTTAACTCTCGAACCGAGTTCTTTGGTGACGACAGGGCGGTGATCTCTATCCATTGGACTTGATAGATTTAGTTTTTTTGGTTTCCTTTATCAAATTAAGTGGCGACTCTATTGGTGAAGATCTCTCTGGACTTAGCCTTGTGGGATATATATAGATTACTTACTCATGTAGCCTCGGATATGGATCATGGGCATCGATTGTTGCCTTAGGTTGGATAAAAAGCCCCATGGAATCCAAAATACGAGTAATCTAAATCGATTAGATCAGATGAAGGCTAATGAAGGATGGTGAACCTCACTCGTGGTTGTGGACATGAGGATTGAAATGGACAATCAAGCGGGCTTAATCCTTCTAGGCCCGAAGCTTGGTTCGGGTACCCACAGGTGGCCAATAGGGCAATGATGGCAAAGAGTTGTACCTTGTCAGTATTGTCATGATCAATGTGTTGATATATGTACTCGTTATAGATGTCACCGTGGTCAATGGGGTGATGATGGCACAGAGTGGTACCTTTTCAGTACTGTTATTATAAGTTGAGTTGATGGTTAGTCGACAATTTGGGCAGTAATGACAAGAGAAGGCCATTTGGGTAGCGATGACAATTTAACTAGGGTTGGGTTATGATCAGTACCTTGTCGGTACTATCTTCATCAGTTGTGTTGATGGTTAATCGTCCATTTGGACAGTGATGTCAAGAGAAGACCAATTGGGCAGCAATGAAAAATTAACCTAGGCTGAATGAATAAGATGGGGTTACCATAAGGCCAATTGGGCAGTGATGTCAAGAGAAGGCCAATGGGGTAGCAATGACAAAAAGGTAACCTAATGGCCAATTGAGCAACGATAGTCAAACCAATGGAGTGCACACCGGTTTGTGTTCAGTTGTATTGTGTTCAATTGTATTGTGTTCAATTGGTAAAGATCTGACCAATAGTCCAAAGTGATGTCGAGATCAGCCATGATGAATCAGTCATGTTTCAAGTCGGGGCAGAGTATGTCGTGGTTGTCGAATGATCCTAAGTGAATTTCGGAGAACGTAAATGTTGTATTTATTGATAACTAATCTTGTATATATTTAAAGTTGAGAACTTTTTTACGCCCGTGGAAAATGCATCTTTTGGTAAGAGATTAACTGTATCTGAAGATACTAAACAATGACGTGAGTCGAGAGATGATTATGTTATAGATTATTGTGTTGTTGAGTTGCTCACTCAGCTTTGTTTCAAGCTGACAGCATATTACGCCCAGGAGAAACCCACGTCCAGCTTGTTTGTAGGTCTATTTAGATAGGGAGGCAGGTTCAGAATGAAGTGCTGAGGAGCTAAGGAAGGATAGAGTTGTGCTGGAGATTTGAAGATAAATGCATAAATGTTCATGTTTTAATGTAATAGTTTAGAGTGGCCTTTATGTAATAAGTTGGATATTTCTATATCTTGTATTTTCCATTGCTTGTAATTATGTTTAGATATGAATAAGTTATGTTTAGGTTTAGCAATTCCCTTAATTGGAATAACTGTGCAAAGTTAGAAGGATAGAACAGTAATTCAACTAGCCACATGTCCACAAGTCCAAAAGAGGAAATGTATTTTTCCCTATTTTGCTACTTTGAGGCGTGACATGCTAAGCTTTTTGGGTTTTTTTTCATGTGCTTTTGTCAAGATCTGCGCATTAGACTAGGAAACTTAACAAAAACATGCAATTTGCAGCATCATTTTGGGATTTTATCTGTTCGCAAATAGATGATTTTATCATTTTTTGACCTTTTGTGTGGGTTATTTAAATTTTTTTTATCTCATGTATTTTTCCGAGATCTATGCAACTATGGTGCCAATTTTACAAAAAATATATATATTTTTGTTGCTATAATTTGAAGTTTTTAGGCATAAAAGAGCATTTTCAAGCAAATCAAAAAGACCTAATGAGTTAACAAAAGTAGCTTGGGTATTAGCTTGGACATGTTTGATTTGAGGGGCTGTGGCTAAAGCCCCCTTACAGTTATTCTCCTTTTAGGGTAAATAACACTTCCATCCTCTGACCTTGGGGCTAATTTTAAGTTAGACCTTATGCCTTTAATTTTCTCAATTTAGTACCCGAAGTTCGATAAGTGTTCAAATTTAGTCCAATATCAAGCACCATTTGGTTCCCAAACTAGGGATGATTTTCGGATGTATTGGAATTGAGACCTTTGAAAATTCTCCGTAATTGAAACCCACACTCCTGTCTGAAATTGCAATATTTCAAAATTCTATTATGATTACGATATTATTGAATTTTTGAAAGATTTTGGAATCGCTGAATTTTTCATACATTTTCTAGCTTCATTTTTACTACATTTCTCATAATTTCCATAAACTTTTTAAAATTGTCAATTTTTTTCCAAAAGTTTTAAAATTTCAATTGAAAATAACAATGTCAATAATTATGTATTTGTATTCTTTATATAATATTTATCGTAATAAAATGTATAGCTCAAATATTTTTATAAAAATTTATAACAATTTAGAATAGTTGGATCAGAAGTTGTTCGGAGTATTCCGAATCGAAATATCGAAATTTTCAAATTTCTAGCAGCAATTAATCTGATTTCAATCTATTTTTTTTATTAGAATTTTTAGATTTTGAAATTTCAAAATTCGAAATTAATTTTGTACTTCCCAGTTTGTAATTGTTTTTGTATTGGGTTTTGATCGAAATTGAAATTGGAAAAGCTTATCCAACATGTCCGCCACTTTTTTAACGGTCGACTTGCACCCTTATTCCCAAAACATTCTTCAAGTATAAGTTCAGTGCATATTTTAGGCTTGTGCCTTTTTACCCACACAATAATTTGAGAGCATTTTTGCTCACCCAAAATTTGCTCATCCATTGCCCACCAAGCACCCCATTGGGTAAGCATGCAGGGCCCACCAATTTTCATGGACAAGATAGGGATAAACAAAAGTTGAAAAGTGTCACATCTAAAAGCATGAGCATGGAAATGTAACAATAAGTCCTTTAGGGGAATTCTTGTGTCACATCTCTACGAATTTAAAAGCATGAGCGTGGAAATAAATAAATATATAATCATGTAGGCATGTAACACTTAGGCATGCTCTCCCAACTTCGTGAACTTAAAGCAACATGTAAAGCAATTCAAATAAGCATAATTGAAATCTTTAAACATCTAAAAGAAGTCATGGTAAAACACAGTAAACTCCCAGATCACCAAGTATTCGAACCTGGTTTGCTCTAATACCAATTTGTCGCACCCTAAAATCCAAGATATATGGATGAGACAAAGAGTCAAAGAAAGAGGTTAAAGGAGAGAAAAGGTCCTACGTCCACCAACCAATAGTGCGGAAGCTTAATGAATCTTGCGTGGATTCGAAAGAAAAGTTAAAAACTCAAAGGTCGACCCTTGAGGACCAAACGGGTCAAGTAGGCTCAACCAACATTGTGTAAGTTTTCAACGAAGTTTTAAAAGATAGTAATATGAGGTACCATGAGTAAAAGAAGAAACAGCAAAGGTTTGTTTTGAAAGTATACATAAAATCTAGATTTTGAGGATTTATAACCAAACGGTCCCTTGGAAATCAAAAGTAGAATTTTCCATAATGTACAAACCACAGGCTAAGAGTAAACCAGATTAGATTTTTAAAAAATTTCAAGTTTGGTCAAAATCTATAAGTGGAGCAGAGGGTCTTTCAACCGGTCAAAGGTACTTTTACTAACCAAGGTATATGCAGTGTACCTTTCGACTGGTTAAACGGTCCCGATGGATAGGTTGAAGGGTACTCTGTAGCAACATCAACAAGAAGTTCCTGATTTGAACAAGTATAAAGTTTATAAAAGTTCGGACATGAATTCGAAAGACTTCAAGTATGAATTCTAAAAAGTCTACAAGAGTTTAAGAGCAAAAACTCGGATCATAGGGGATTCAAAGACCTTGGATACACAACTACGAATATGACCATCGAGAATACTATAAGTCTCAAGATGAGTTCCAAGACATGAACTCTGACATTTCCAAAAGGTGAAAAGGGGCAAACATGTGCCCAAGATTGGTCATAGCTTACAAATTAACATAGATGAAATAAGTAATATCAAAGTACTTGTAAGTTCGATAATTCGAATCTAACATTAGCGATTACTAAGTACAACTAATACAAGTCTTAACAAATGAAGTCATGTAAGTTTCAAAGAAGATGATTTCGCACAAAAAGCTTTCAAAAACATGATGCTAAGGCATCGGCCTATCCTTGTGTCTTCCCCTTGTCAAGATCACCTGAAAAGAGTTTTTATAGGTTCATTAAGCACGAAAGCTTTTTAGAAAATATTGTAGAGATTCAGTATAGATACCATAACTTATATGCAACATGTGGTGCCATGAATGCCGCCTAGCCAATGCAACTAAAGAGCCCTCAGGCCATACACACATGATCACTCGCCTCATTATCAGACTGTGAGCCACTCCCCACTCGGAATGTAGCATACGAACTTTCTGATAGGTAGTTGAATATAAGTTGGAGTTTGGAATATTCTTAGGTACATCCACTCTATCCTCACACACAACCCATATCCGGATTTTTCACATCTATTATCCCCATTTTGGGATTTACCATATGCAATCATGCTATGCTATGAGTTGTGTCCACTTGGCAACAATGCACATGAACTATATGATTCCAATGCAAATGTTCTTTTTCACAACGGTAATTAGCATGCTTGTTATAAATTAGCGAGTTCAATCACCACAGCATTAATCCTGATAACATATGATTTTGGGCTCATGAAATATCAACATAGAGATATATGAACTTCTACTAGCAAGGATCAACCTTTTGAGCACAATGACTACTTAAACAAATAAGCAAGTAATTCATTTAGGCAATTAACCAACACTTAGGCAATTATATTAACAACTAAGCATATAATCTCATTTAAGTTACTAAGACTATTTAGCAACTAAATAAGTTAATCAGATAACAAGTATTAAGGGGAAAACAACTAAGATCAACTTGACATTTCAATCCTAGTATTTTCTAACACAAATCACACATTAGAGATATGACATATAGTGAACCAAGACAATGTAATCTACCTTTGTTCTTGAGAAACGAAGAGTGCAAAAGAAATCGAGAATCCATGTTGTAGAGAAAACCCTCTTCTTCTTCTAGGCCATAGCTTGACCTGGAAAGTACCAAAATGGAAAATGGGAATACCTATAGAGAGCGCTAGAGTACTTGGTCTCTTTCTCTTCTAATAGTCTTACCTCAAAAATGAATTTTAGAAGCCCAAATTGAAGCCTAAGTTTGGAGTAACAATGGTGGTTTTTGGGTTCTTCCAAATAAGATAGAAAAAGAGAGATAGAAGAGATAATGAAGAAAAGAAAAAGAAAAAGAAATGACAGGGGGAGAGAGTGGCCGGGTGAGAGGGGGAGAGGAGAGAGAAAGGGGAAGCTTCATTGGAAAGCTTGGTGGTTGGTTGGGAGTGGATCCTATACATGTCACACTCACACCCACACACATCTATATATATATGTATACACATATGCACCAATTTAATTACCAATGTGATACCCCAAACCAAAAGTTAGGCACTAAAATGTACAAGTCCAAATTGGGTCCACACATTGACCACCAAGTTACCACAATACTTGGCCTTAATTAAAATTTCAAAACATTACAGAAAAAGAATGAACTCACAAATCAATTAACAAGATGAACTTCTTGGAGTGGCAGATTATATTTGATACCCAGATCTTCAAAGATTCTTTTCATCTCTAAGACCAGTTCAGATCTCCTCTTGCTCTTCTCCTTATAGTTTTGAAAGTTCATGGTATGAGTGAAATTTAGAGCCATTTTTAATTTGTTCACATTCTTAATCTCTTCCACTACCACACTGTGGTTAGGATGCCAGAGCAGTGAATTTTTCTCCCAGTACCTGATAGTAGAAACACATTAGATCAAAATGACAATTAAAAATAGTAGAAAACACACGCTTTTAACAAGTTGTGATCGAACCCTCAATATTAGGTGGATTAGCCAAAAACTCACACGATATGGTAGTTTTATAAATAATAAAAAAAAACCCTCGCCAATTTTGTTCTTTAGCGAAAAACCCCTAGCTGGAATTTTTTCTGATAAAAAAATGGCTCTCAACTTTAAATCACCATAATTTACTCATTTTTAAGTCTTTTTGGGTGATTTTTTTTATTTTATGTTTTTTTGTCAAGATCTACGCATTACACTTGGAAATTTACAAAAACAGGCAATTTGCAGCCTCATTTTGGGATTTTATCTGTTTGCAGATAGATACTTTTATCATCTTCTGAACTTTTTTGTGTTTTTTTTTCTCATGTATTTTTTCGAGATCTATGCACCTATAGTACCAATTTTACAAATGGAACATGTTTTTGTTGCTAGAATTTGATATTTTTTTTTTGGCATAAAAGAGCATTTTTCGAACAAAACAAAATGGTCTAATATGAGTTAAAGAAAAGTAGTTTGGGTTTTAGCTTGGACCTATTCTTTTTTAGGGGATGTGGCTAAAGCCCCCTTAAAGTTATTCTCCTTTTAGGGTAAATAACACTTCCATCCTCTGACCTTGGGGCTAATTTTAAGTTAGTCCTTATGCCTTTAATTTTCTCAATTTAGTCCCCGAAGCTCGATAAGTGTTCAAATTTAGTCCAATTTTAAGCATCTTTTGGTTCCCAAAATAGGGTTGATTTTCAGATGTATTGGAATTGAGATTTGCGAAAAATTTCCGAAACCGAAACACTTGCTCCTGCCTCAAATTGCAAAATTCCGAAATTCCATTACGGTTATGATATTATTGAATTTTTGAAAGTTTTTGGAATCGCTAAATTTTTAGATATTTTCTAGCTTCTTTGTTAATAAATTTCTCATAATTTCCATAAACTTTTTAAAAATATCAATTGTTTTCCAAAATTTTTGAAATTATAGTTAAAAATTACAATGTCAATAATTATTTATATGTATAGCTGCACATTTTTTTTTACATAGATTTTATCGTAATAAAATGTATAGCTACATATTTATTTATCATAATAATTTATATATATATATATATTTTTTTTAATTTTTAGATTTTGAAATTTCAAAATTTGGAATTAATTTTGCACTTCAAAGGTTGTAATTGCTTTTGTATTGGGTTTCGATCGAAATTGAAATTTGAAAAGCTTATCCAACACGTTCGCCACATTTTTAACGGTCTGACTTGCTCACCTATTCCCAACACTTTCTTCAAGCATAATTCCAGCGCATATTACTCGTGCCTTTTTACTCAAGAAAAAATAATTTGAGAGCATTTTTGCTACCCAAAATTTGTTCATCCATTGCCCACCAAGCACCCCATTGGGTGAACATGTAGGGCCCACCAATTTTCATGAACAAAATGGGGATAAACAAAAGTTAAAAAGTGGTGGGTCTCACATACTCACCCAATGAGGTGATTGAGTGAGCAATGGGATAGCAAATTTTGGGTGAGCAAAAATGCTCTCAAACAATCTCTCTTTTTTTTTTCAGTGCGTGTCAGAACCAATTGATGATGCCAAAATTTGGGTGAAAGGTAAGAAGAAGAAGACAAGAGAATTTGTATATGGTTCTACACTGTTAATAAAGAAACCTACGTCCACGTTGTGTTCCTGAGCACTTTCACTAAATAGGAAGGTGACCCCTTGGTGAACCAACAATAGACTGACACTAACAGAGGTCGGCCGGGGTGTATGCTACCTGTCTACTGAGAAAAAAAGTTTGCTCCACTCTATGAGGAGGGAGATGTCGCTTTTATATACGCAAGTGACCTTCTCATAGATGGAAACTGTACCGATAAGGTAACATAATCTGTTTTAGATTGATTAGCACAATCCATGCGAGTTTCCTAATGTGATTAGGAAACTATCTCTACGCTCCCTTAACCTTCTAGTTGATTCAGGAAACTTCTGGATGGATCTGGATTGTGTCTCTAGGTTGGCTTAAGCTGTCCTTCGAGGAACTGGGCCCAGGCACTGTTCCAAACCCGTAGGCCGATCGTTTGTCCAGTTGGGACGACTGTACCTCCTGGCATTACTCAATGTGGCCACCGAGTCTAGCTCTTTATTGGTTAAATATTTTTGTACATATCAGTTGCCCCCTATTCCAAGGCTAAATCGGTGCTTCATCAAATGAGACTTGGAAATTGGTGTGGCTTGAGAGAACTGCTCTGTATTGGGTTGATCGCTTTGGTTATTCGGGTCGGCATCCCGCTCTAGTCAGCCCGAGAGCTCGGGGTCCAACCTTCCACGTGTCACATGGGGTTGGTCTGGTAAGGATCCAACCAGACCAGTACTAGGGCAACCAGATCGTCTTAACTGAACCGAACCATCACGTCGTCATTAAATGGGCGCTCCTTTTAAGGTATTGCTTCAGCTGCCCGAGGCGCCAGCAGTCGAGCATTTAGGAGGGAAGTCTTTCGGGCCATTGGATCCGGGTTCATTTGGGTCGTTCGTGCAGTCTATATAAGAGATGCTTGGGAAACTTCATTTCCCTCTGCAGTGCTGACACAAAATACCGAGCAGTCATAGAGAAAAAGCGTCCGGTCAAGCAACCCTAGCTCTTCCTTGAATTCCTTTCTCGTAAATCTCCCTTTCCCCAGCCTTGTCATTCATTGCACTTTTCCTTCTCTTCTTCTTTTGTTTTTACTCTCGAGTGAGACTAGAGAGTAGGAGTCCTACAAGTTTCGTGACAGAGTGGGACTTCTTCTTTTTAAGATTTTACTCTTTTCTTATGGCGGAAGGCTTTCTTCAGCCTGTCCGATTGGTGTGTCCCGAGCCTATTTTTTCTAAGTGCTACCTAACCACCAGGACTATTTTCTCCTTAGCGATTAGGCTTGTAGATCTTCATCCTCTGTATCTTAGGCTATGGGTACAGACCCATACTTAGGTTGTCAATTGTTTCCCCGACCTATAGCAGGGGCTTTAGATATGTGCCATTCCTCCTTTAACTCTTTTTCCTGGTCCAAAGAAGAACGTTCGGGCTCAGGTGGCCCGAGTACCAGTGCAGGCCTCCCCTCCTTAACCCATTCGGATGACCATAGTAAGGGTAGAATTCTCGTTTGGCTGTCGGACGAGGAAGGGGCCTAGCATTACGTTGAGATTTTTGAGTCACAAAGGTTGGGCAATGAAGCATCAGTCTCAGACAGGCCTGCCGTGTATTTTTCCTATATAGGGACTTCTAGTAGTCTGCTCGTGTCAGACATAGATAGGATCAGGTAGAAGTTCAATTGTTTCGACGGCTTCTCCCTTGTAGTGTCGCCCAATGATGCCCACGTTCACCGGTCAGGGTATGTCACCCTTTACGAGGACGCATTGCTCGCGGGCCTTTGTCTTCCCCTCTACCCTCTGGCCCAAGACTTGCTGATATACTTCAACATTGCCCCTGGGCAGGTAGCCCCTAACGGCTGGAGATTCTTAATGGGGACCATCTACCTTTGGACCCAAATCTTCAGGTAAGAGCTCACCCTCCAGCAGTTCTTATGGACTTACTAGCCATTCTCGCTATTTGGGAGGTCGGCTTCTTTTCCTTGAGCGCTCGGCAAGGAAGGAAGATCATAGGTAAATCCCCGAGTAACAACAAGGGGTAGAAGAGGAAGTTCTTCCATGTATTCACCCTTGGGTTTGCGAGGCGGCTCTAGGAATTCCCCTTTCGACCGTCTGGAAGGGCAAGTTGAGGGGTAAGGCTTTAAGTATTGAGTATGCTTTCTTTGCCTCATATTCATTTTACAAGCACTGACTGACTCTTGTTTATTTTTGCAGCGGGATTTGTCGACCCACCGAGCATCCCAGACGAGTTCTAGAACTAGATAAAGGCATTGGTCTAGGACCCCGTCAACATTATCGACGTATTGACCCGGACAGGATCCTAAACAATTACCTTCGAGCCCTCCGGAGACTTTGAAGCTTCTATTTTTCCTCCCATCATTCTTGGTAAGCCTCTAGTTATCGAATCTACTTCTTTATACTCTTGTCGTTGACTCACCTCTTTCCCTGATTCTACAGATATGGATCCCAAGAAAGACCTCGATGCCCTAAGGGAGAAGGAGGTCATCGCTACCACTTGGGTAGGCCAGAAGAAGAAGGGGGCTAATGCAACCATCAGCCCACAACTCTGTAGGCTAATACGCGGACCGAGAGAGGAACCGGTCGGACATCAGCCCCTCAGGTTGAGGCGGTGTCGAACACCAAAAATCTCCGAGGGAATGTCCCGACCGATATCCGGTAGGTGGAATCTGAGGACACCTGGAGGAGGATAGAGCTACCCTCCTCCCAAGCTAGGTTGAGAGGTACGAGTGGATGGCTCCTCAGGCGCTTGTGGGGTGGCTTTATAGCCTCTCTAATTTGATAAGTGGTTTTACCTTATTCTTTTTTTTTTCTTTTATCTCCAGTGTCTAACTGGCTTCTGCTGCTTTTTCGAGGCCTGTTGCCTGGCTGCCGGGGTCGAATCCTCTCTACCCGGTCTGGCTGAGAGTGCAGCTGCTATTGAAGTCGCTCTTTCAAAGGAGAGAGCGGTGCTAGAGGCTAAGGAATCCACCCTGGCCGTGGAGAAGGAAAAGGTGAAGGGGATGGCTCTGAGTTAAGAAGTAGCTCAGGCAAAGGTGGAGACCGCTCAGGTGAGCCTAGAGGCTGCAGAGGTTAAGAAGAAGTGCTTAGCAGACGCAGTGGCCCCTCGGGATGATGCTACAGAGGCCGAGAAGACAGCAGAGGAAGAATTTGACACAGACATCTTTCAGGGCTACACGGACCTGAACAGGAGGGTGGCCCTTGACCATCCCGAGTGGGAACTCACAGCTTACTCGGGTGCGGAATCCATCTTTTGGGACACGACCCCTGCTGCTGATGAGGTCGCCGTAGGGGTGGAGATGGAGAGGTGGCTCCCAAAGGTGAGGTCGGAGATACCGAGGATGAGGTAGTCATCGTAGATGATCCTCAGCAATGAGTCTGCCCAAAAAACAATGAGGCATATTGCCTGGCAAAAGAAGGTAGTGAAGATTTTTCCAAGGCCTGCTTTTAGACCACTTCGACCTATTGTTCCTGGCCTATTTTGTGTTTGCAGATATATGTATTTATCTTTTTATTTTGGGTGGCTACTATAATTGCCCCCTAGGCATTGTACTTTTTCTAAACTAGTAATGACAGAGGCCCTTCGAGGTCACTTTTTGCGACAATTGTTGTTCGTACTTTGTACTTTTATTGCCAATATGTATGTAATTGCCCGTGCCCGACCAGTTGTTAGCCTCATTTAGTTCTTGCTTTTAGCAAAAGGTTTGAAACTATGACTGGTAGGGAATACCCGGTCTTCTGGGGACCTGTAAATCTTGGAATTTTCTGAGTTTTTGACACTTGGAACATTCCAGGTTTGTAGGTCCCAGTTAGGGTATTTGTAAAGGCTCAAAATTGCCTCAGGACTTGTACCTAAGGAGTTCTAGAACCCTATAAATACTAGCTCAGGATAGTAAGTGCTCGTGGATTGACTCAAGGGTTTATACTTGATTAATCCTGGCACTTACAGTTACCCGATGTGAACTCGAGGCATTATAGGTGCTCAAGGTTGTCTAAGGACTTACCCTTAGTTAACCAAAAGACCTGTGAATGCTTGGTGTGATTTCATGTTAGTGTGTTACTCCCTTCTGCCCCCCAAGCATTTGGTAAAGCAAGTGTCATAGGGGTAATTACTGTAGGGAACTGACCTAGGATGTTACGGTTCTAGGGTCGTTTGACTCCTCTATCATGGGTCACCTAGGGGGTTTCTCCCCATCGTAGGTTATGGACCTAAGTGGAATTAGCATCCGGGGTGATCCCGAGGTCTTTTTTTGTGCCTTGGGGGTGATCTTGAGGTCTTTATTGTATATCTGTTAGGGAACACTGTTTGCAAGAATAATCCTTTATTTAATCTAGCAAATGTTAAACTTATTCATTAAAGAAAACATATAATCCCTAACGAACCCTAACTTCGATTTACTGGTAGTACTTTCGTAAATGCTCCATGTTCCAAGGGTGCAATAGCTCCTGCCCTTCTAGTGTTTGCAACCAGTAGGTTATCGTTCGGTTGACCCGGGTGACCTTGTAGGGTCCTTCCCAGTTTGGCCCTAATTTCCCATGGCTTGGATTCCTGGTAAACTGGTTGACTGCTTTGAGGATAAGGTCTCCCACCTGGAAACTCTGACACTTATCCCTACTGTTGAAGTACTATGAGACCCTTGTTTATAGGCTGCCATTCTGAGATATGCCACTCTGACCAGGCATTACTCGATGTGGCCACTGGGTCTTGCTCTTTACTAGTTAAACATTTTTGTACGTATCACCAATTAAGGCAATTGTTCTCTAAAAGAATCACGGTTAACCTTTTTGAACTAATAAAATTCATATGGGTAGTTGAAATTTAAGTTAGATCCCTAGTTAAGAAAAGTTATTGGTTAAAGGTCGACATAATAAAAACTTTTTTAGTAAAAGTCCCTCAACACAAGCCTGTTGTTCGAGTAGAGTCATTCTAAACAAAAATTCCGACGAGTTGTCAATTTCACTAAACTTTGTCAGTTTCCAGTGAAATTTTACAATTAAAATTTTACAAATTCGTTAGAATTTTTTTCCAATTTTATATGTTAGGGATCTTTCACTAAATATTTAACATTTTTTTATTAGACCTAACACTTAAAAAGTGTTCAAAAATGGACTTAAACCTAATTAACATTTTAGTTGATTAGTCTCATATGGATTGCCCCATATATAAGTTTCTAACCCGCCAATAAAAGTTTCATCAATCTAACACCCATTCAGTTTGGACGGGTTTGGTCATTTGGGCAGCACATATTTAACCCGCCAACAAAATTTCATCGACCCAACACCCTTTTTATTAGAGCATCTGTAGTGGTGTTTAAAAAACTTAGCTAAACTTAAGCTAAGTTATTGTATATGTTTGGTGCGCATTGTAATGGTGTAAATTGGGGACGGCACTCACAAAGCTGTGAGAATGGTAGACGGCACAGTGTGTGCCGTGAGGATGGTGGCCGGCACACACTGTGCCGTGAAGTGTTCTCATACAAAGGTAGAAGGCACAGTGTGTGCCATGAGAAAGGTAGTCGATCGGCACAGTGTGTGCCGTGAGATGGTAGCCGGCACACACTGTGCCGTGAAGTTTGTTCATGAAATGGTAGACGGCACATATTGTGCCGTTTGGCTGAACTTAGTGGAACTTAAGCGTACCACAAAGTTAGGTTTCCTTAAGTTTAACTGATGAATACATTAGTTTTTTTTACACCATTGTGGAACAATATGGGACAAAATCCTTAAGTTTAGTTAAGTTCAGTGGTGTTTTTAACACCACTGTGGATGCTTTTATGGACGAGTTTGGAATTGTCCGACATTGAAGATTTTCTGTTTTTGTTTTCATATTTTGTATTAATGCATGCCTCTAATTCAATACAAAATATGAAAAGCAAAACTAAAAATCAAAAAATCACAATGTTACCATGTGACCCCTTAATATTCAACCAAGTAAGACTGCCTTATTTATAAAACTGAAAATTAAGTTTTGAATTTTAAGTGCTGAAAGTTATAAGCTAAGAGTTTAGTAGTCAACAAGTAAAATCGTTTTGGATATTTTTTAAATTGACGTTTTAAGTAGCTTTTTGCTACTTTTCAGTTAAGTCGTGAGCCCTTCACATTATCAAACGCACCGAAACAAAATACTCCATAAGTGTTGAAACAATTTTATTTTCAACACTTATTAGTTTGTCAAACACACATAAATCAAACATAAAGAATTTGGTCATATATCCAACTTACTTCTTTAGTTTCTCTTTCAGATCCTCTATCTTCTGCAATGGTGTCGTGAAATCAATATAGAACTCCAAAGAGTCGCCCATATGTGGGCTTCTGTTGAAATTGCTAATTGGCTTAGAAGCCAAAACTGAATTCGGATAGTATATCTTTTCATTATCAAATCTCAAGAAGACTGTTGTTAATATATTCATCTCTTCAACTATCATCTGTGAAGTTACAATGTGTCAGTAAATCAAGTAAGAGTCCGTTTGGATAATTAATTTAGCTTTGAAAATAATCACATATTTGGAAGAATAGATTTTTAAAAGAGTTAATTACAAATTCATCCATATTGTAGTTAGTGCGCTTTCTCTGTTTGTCCCATGCATGTAGTTTTAAATGTGGCACTACACCCTAGTGGTTTGGGCTAACATAAAACTTCTAAAATTGAACGGACAGAAACTTGCACAAGTATCTGGAAAACACACACACACACAAACTACTAGGTTGAATCTATAATTAACTCAAAAATAAATCAACTATACTTCTTTGGTAACGTGTTGGATTTATTTCCTTGTATGAATCAATGTGTAAATAGGATCAAAAAATAAAATGAACTATTCATTGTAAAATGGAAATGACAAAATATTGATTTTTAGAGACAGTTTATTATGTGTGGCTATTTTATTTTTTATTATTTATTTTTTGGTCCTATTTTCATGAAGCATTAGCGATAGTAAAAAAAAACCTTAGGTAAAGCTGCTGCAAATCTTACAACGGTTTCAAATTGTTGCCAAATATTCAGGCCACCTACCACGGTTTAGTGACCTTCATGAATACTAGAACCATTTGCAACGGTTAATGCAACAATCAACCTTGGTATCGCGAATAGTAGAAGAATACCACGATGTGTGACATTTCCTTGCTACAACTTCAACCGTTGCAAAGTATTAATGATGATTACACAACCGTTGCAAAGCAATGACCGCAGTAGAATAGACTGCAGTTGGTAAAACCGCTGCCAAAAGCCTTCTCCTTGCAGTGATATGCAGACTACTGTGCCTTCGGATTTCACCGATTTACTTAAGGTTACACATTAGTCAAAACCGTTAGGTTTCTCCTTGCAGTGATATGAAGACTACTGTGCCTTCGGATTTCACCGATTTACTTAAGGTTACACATTAGTCAAAACCGTGGGGGGGGGGGGGTGGGTTGGTTTCAGTTATAAGTAATTGTTAGCTTATAATAACTCCAAAATATAATGTTACAAGATAGAATGTGTAGAGTGAAGTTACCTGAACACCGTCAATAACACAACGATCACCGACATCATACGGATGCATGATAAATATAAATATGATAGCTTCAAAAGTAGTCTTGCAACAGTTTCCAAATATTAAGGCGGCAACCAAGAGCTGCGATCCTAGTAAGAAAAGTACTCTTATAGTTGTGATTTCCACAAAAAGAAGCCACACAATAACCATCCCAATAATCAGTAGCCCACTAGCAAGTTTGCCCAATTGCCTTACAGCTGTTTTGGTATCATCCAAACCATGTACCAGTGCTTGGCGATCTTTGAAAACCTTCACCTGCAAAAACAAGTGTAGAAAAATATAAGATGGGAAGTTTATGGGATATAGAAATGTTGGGTTACACACTTTTGTTTTGGGTCCTTTATTGTAATTTATGAGGCCAATTGAGTAAACCTCAAGTGAGTCCGTTGTCTTGGTGGGCTGCTAGTTGGTTATTTTGGCGAAATTATCCCGTGTGACGGGTTTTAGTGTGACAGATTATCGTGGACTGTTGATCTTGCACTAAATTCAAAACTGGCACGTTTCGCGTTTTTCATTTGGCACTGCTTAACACTGTGTCAAATCTGGAGCGACTTTCGGCCAATCTGGCTCGGTTAAGAACCGTGCCAATCTTAACCGAGCCAGATTCGGCACGATTTCAAAAAGTGTCAAATTTGAACGTTAATTAAACAAAAAATACTGTGCCAAATGAAAAAGAAAAAAGGTTTGATCACATGAAAGTCTTGGCAAAAGGGAGGGACTGAAGACAAACGAGAACACAAAAAAACTAAAAAAATTAAAAAATAATAAAAATAAAATAGAAAATAGGGAGAGAAAAAAGAAAAGAGGGAGAAAAGGGGGGCGACACGCGATCTGGGGTCTCACCACCGTCGCCGATGCCGCTGATGCCTCACCACCATCGACGATCTGAGGTAACTATCTGGGGTCTTCTTCTTCTTCTTCTTCTTCTTCTTCTTCTTCTTCTTCTTCTTCTTCTCTCTCTCTCTCTACTGAAGACTGACAGATCTGTTGAGGTAATTTCAACCAAGGTTTGAAGATCTAGGGTTTTACTAATGGGGTTGACTGAAAGATCTATAGGCTTTTTGCTTGTAAACTGAGTCATTTTTTTTTTAATATCATTATTTTTAGTGGTTTCAGATCTTAGATCGAGGATTGTGATTTTCTCCCTCAAGTCATGAATTTGTTTATATAAACATAGTGGTTCTAGATGCGGAACAATTGTGACCACAATACTATTTCTTTTACTTTTTTTTTTCTTCAAGGGTTTTAGATCTTTAACTCAAATGATTTTTGTTCAAAATTTCTTTGTATAGAAGGTGGAATTTTTTTTTTTTTAATCTTGAAGTGTTCAATTTCAGATCAGTGTAAATCGTGTATGCTTCTCTAATTACAGGTGAGATTCAATTGGGTCAGGGATCTTCAGTCAACTCATTCTTACCCATATTTTTATCTTGAAGTGTTCACCATTTGATCCTCAAACCTCAGTCCATCTTTGTTTATTGTTGTTTCTGATTTTTCGCATGTACAAAACACTTTTCAAATGGAGATATGTTTGCTGAAAACCATGAGGAACTGGAATTTAAGTTCTTATGTAACATCAGAGGTAAACATTGGAGGATTCAGACTTATGTTTATAGCAATAGAAATTGGAGGATTCAGACTTCCATTGGTAGATTTGTATGACTTTTGTTTTTAGTAATGCAAAAGTCTTCATTTGATAGAGCACTTGATTTATGTGTGAAATCCTGTTTGTTCCTATTGTAGAATGATTTTCAGTCAAGTCTTTACTATGGGTGGATTTTGTGTGTTCTTCCAATTTTATGTGGTTTGAGAATTGGTTAGCAATAGCTTAAGTAGTCATCGGTTGGTTCTTTAAGGATGATTATTTTACAAGGATATATAGAATCTGGTTAATATATATAGGGTTAATTTACAAGGATAGAATGGAATATTTGAATAGTTATGGCATCCTATAAAACTGTTTGCAGAACAGGTTATTTATTCATTATGATTTTATAGTTTACTTGCACGCAGTATCGAATCTCACAATTTTTTTAAAAAAATTCATGTATCTCTCTCTCTCTCTCTTTGTCTGTCTCTTCTCCACAAGCCTCTCTCGGACTCTCAGTCTCACGACTCACACACGCCACTCCACTTTCTCTATCCTCTCTGACTCTCTCTCTAACATTGGCACAAGCACTGTCCTTGCCTCCATCACAGTCACTACCTCGGTTACCACCAGTAATCTCTCTCTCTCTGATATTTTCTTCTCCTTCATTCTCTGCTCACACACACACAGACAATTATCACATACTCTCTCTCTCTCTCTCTCTGTCTCTCTCTCTCTCTCTCTCTCTCTCTCTCTCTCTCTCTCGGCTCTCTACACATACACACTCTCATATGGACTTAAGCAATCTTCTCGGAAATGGTACCTTAAGTTTCATAATACCATTACCTCCTACGGATTTAAGGAAATGTTGTGGATCGATGTATATCTGAAGATCAATAGGAGTAAGTTTGCATTTTAAGTTCTATATGTTGATGACTTATTAATAGCCAGCAGTGATCTTGGTTTGTTACGGGAAACCAAGAATTTCCTTTCTAAAAACTTTGAAATGAAAGATACATATGGGAGAGGCATCCTACGTGATCGGTATAGAGATATTCCGGGATAGATCACGTGGTTGGTTGGGATTGTATCAGAAAGATTACAATAACAAAGTTTTGGAAAGATTTCACATGAATGATTGTGGCTCTGCTCTTGTTCCAATTTAGAAGGGAGATAAATTCAGTTTAAGTTAATGCCCTAAGAGGGAATTGGAACAAAAACAAATGAAAGACTACCCTTATGCTTCTACTGTGGGAAGTTTAATGTATGCTCAGATTTGTACCAGACCTGACATAAGTTTTGCGATTGGAATGTGTAGACACCCCATTTTGTCGGCTAACAGATTTAGGAGGCTACAAGCATGTCAAACCTCGATGATTAGCAAGATCGGATTTTCAGAGATTGCCTCTAACTCTCAAGAAGTCAAAGAATTGGTAAAAATAACCAAGATGCCCCTAAAAGCCCAAAACTCTCCAGATTGGCCCAGAATCTCAGAAATCATTTGATGTCGTTCAAAATAAAAAGAAAAGTATTTTAAAAGAGAAATATTTGAAATCATCAGCTCGCAGAGACCCCTGGAAGTCCAGGAAGGTCCCGAAAAGTCCCCATTGACTGGTTTGACCAAGGTTTGACCAAGTTTGACCAGGATTTGACCAAAATCATCCGAATTCGCCGAAAAGTCCCGAGATCATCTTAAATCATGTGAAAAGTCTTAAAATATGTTTAAAAAGAAAATCGGACGGAAACGTCAGGCTATAGAGGCTCCCAGGACTTCCCGAAATTTCCTGGAAGTGCACTATTTAACCGATTTGACTGCAAGTTTGACCAAAAGTCAAAGTCACCTTTTTAAAGTTGAAATATTTTTATCAAATACTAGAGGTCAATAGCTTTCCAACGGTATATCGCACATGATTTCTGGACTTAAATTGAATTTATTATGAATTTTCAAAAGTGAAAAAGGCGAGCAAATCAGCTTTTATCTCGAATACTGCAAAACTTTCCAAAGTGACCCAACTTTAAACTATTTGTTATGAAAAGTATACCTCAATACCTTTCCAACGGTATATCACAATCTCAATTTGGATTTCGTATGAATTTTCTGTGAATTTTAGACGAAATAGGGCTGTTTCGCGAATTCTGGGAGTTCCGGGGACCAAAATGCGAATTCTGGTCAACGGGGGGGGGGGGGGGGGGTTGACTGCCACAGCAGTACTGGTCCACTGCCGCCGCGGCACTCTGAGTGATTTTTCATTTTTTTTTTTTTTGTTATTTTTAGTTAATTTATGGGGTTTTAATTCAAATTTCCAACAAATAAAACGACATAGTTTTGATTATTCCGGGATTTTGAACCAATTAGAGACTTTTTAAAACCCAAATTACCTCCCCAACTTGGCCTATAAATGAGATCCATTTACTTCCATTTGGGAAAGAGCTTGGAAGCCATTAGAGAGAGATGTAAAGAGTTAGGAAGAAATAGAGAGAGAAATAAAGATTTTCTTCTTCAAATCCAAGCCAAATGTGAGTTTTTATTTAGTTTTCTCAAAACTAAACTAGTATTTACAAGATTTCAATTCATTTTCTTCATCTTCTTTGAGTTTCCAATGAGTTAGAGAGCAATCTACACCTACATACACACATATATGAGAGGTTGAATGCTTGTGGTTCCATCATTGAATATCATCTATTGATTGTTTATTTTCTTGCTTATATACAATGTTCATCTCCTCTTACCTCATTTATTTTTTATTTTCTTTGTTGTACTTATAGTTCATCATCATCTAAATGATGACATGAAGTTTGAGGTGAGTGAATCCTTATGGATAGTAGCTCTTGACCTCAAAAACATGTTTAATAGATGATGATTATAACTTCAATACCTCTAAGGTATCCTTGAAGTTATATTCAAAATAAAAATGAATCTCTCCAATAATATTGGGGGTTCTTGATGATGAGTTTGATGTTGATATTCCAAGAGGTCATAATCTCTATTTGATGTTGAAAATATACTTTCAAAACCTCTATTTCAAAACCCCCCTTTAACCCCCTCATTTTGATCTCAAGAAAGAAAAACTCTAGTTTTTTCCAAATCTTCAAAACAGTGAGTCAAAACAGTGAGTGATCCGAGTTCAAATATTTCTCTAGAACTCAATACTCAATGTATGGATTCAAGACCACTTGAAAAGTCTTCCTAACTCATTAGAGAACACCCATGATTTTTGGTTTGACTTGGAAATACTTGGAAGGGTTCCATTTTGGCCCAAATATTCACTCCAGATATTCTGCCTTTACCGTCACAGCAGCTTAGTTGACTTTCGACTTGTTTTACAGAAAACGTTCCAAAAGGGGTGGTCCCAACTCATTTTTCCATTAAACTTTAATGTCTTAGGGAACATTATGTATAAAATGGGCCCCTAGATAATTTGTTTTCACTTTCTAAGATTTTTTAACATTTCAGTCGACAGTAAGAACTCTGTTTCTGAGTAACCTCTATTGTTCATATGATTTCTCTCCATCTGTAATAGTTATTAAAGATTGGCTTTTTGGGTTGTGTTCTAGACACAATAAGGAAGATCTCCATAAACAATCATGTATTGAAAACATTCATAACCCCTCTTTTCAATTTCCAGAAGATCATGTCACTGTTTTGTCCACTATTCACAGCAAGCACACTTTTACTTCCATCCTTTGATTTGATGCTTACATGCACTCCAAATTAGCTCATGTCTTAGGAAGTAATTCATACTACATTTGTACATATCCCATGACCATTTCCTTCATTCATTCATACATATTCTAGACTTCTAAGTCATTCTAGGAATCCATGAACACAAGACACACTACAACCTTGGCACATTATAGATACATACATTGCATCCATGCAAAGGTTTGGGGCTTTTGTGACTCCTAATCTAAGAAGATCATAACGAATGAATTTGATCTTACGTTCATGTTTCCCCTCGATCTAATCTTCCTTTCTCATCCGTCCCGGGGATTGAGAGGTCTTCTTTTTCTCAAAGATTAACATGCATCATTCTAGCTTGCTACGCACATTTTGATTTCTTTAATTACTTGTTTCAATAACAATTCTTGTCCTCCTTTAGATTAGGAAGTCTTGATTATTTGATATATAATTAGACGATCTTTCCTAGGTTTGTTTGTGTGATTTTTCACTTTACACTGTGTGATATTTGGCTTAGATCTTATGAATGATATCTTATCTTTTGATCTTCCATTTCAAAATTCTTGTGTGATGTAATATACTATCATAGTATTAATTGTCGAACCAAACATGGTAGAAGATGATTATTTGGATGCTAATTGAGGCTCGTTGAGAGACGGAGCGAGTTGAGTGTGTTTCAGTCGTGAGAACGGCTCCTTCCTCTCTCGTACCAAAACCCCGAGCCAAGTTCTTTGGTTATGAAAGGCCGGTGCCCTAGCCTTTATCCGTTTGGGTGAGTCAAATTTAGGTTTCTTGGTTCCTTAAAGACCAAGTGGCGACTCTGTATCTGTTTTCAACAGACCTTTTTTTTTCCTTTCAAATCAATCTCCAAACATATAAAGGAAAGCGGGATTCCGCGTGTCCACAGAATGCTTGAGAGATACCAAAGTAATCTGGGGCTAAACCATTGGAAAGCTGCAAAGAAAGTTTTAAGGTACTTGCAAGGGACTAAGAATCATATGCTCACATTTAAGAGGACATATCACCTTGAGGTAGTTGGTAATCCAGACTCAGATCTACTTTGCAAGCTATCCCATTCTACAATCACAATCAGATTAAGAAACATAATTCCCATACACAAATCACTGTTCTCTCTACAACGGGTCGCTTGATCGAGATTGCATGATAGGTTTGAGAAATTGAAACCATTTTCAATATAAATATAGGGAACATCTATATGTGATACATCCTAGTAGCTTTGGTTATATCATGTATCCAAACTTGGTACCAAGATGGTATAACTAATGTGCCCCCACTTGATTTTGATTGGACGATATTGAAGAGGCCCCACTAATATTAAAGGTGGTCCCACTGCCACATGTGTCTGAGAACCATTTGAGATATACAACTTAAGAAGCATTGCATTATTTCACCATTCGGTTATCCAAGTCCATATTACATCGCATGTTATATAGATATTCTTTGGGTAAATTTTATTAACCTAACCTGAATGATTTAAAAAATGCATATGTGACTACACATCCATCTCAACATCACTATTTATCTAGGTAATAATCACTTTATTAACATGTATTTTAGCCACCAAGTGTTGGCTTGGTCACTCCCACCCCTTCTTCTTGCTATAAAAAAAATGTTGGTATTCACAAACTAAGGCTATATTTAGATGAGTAAGAAGTGCAATCCAAATGGGCGAATAAATAAACCAATATAAATAGAAAAATTAAAGAAAAGAAAAAGGTCTTACTCACCACCCAGTCTATCAAAACTTCTCTGTCTATTGATTTCTTCTCTATTGTTTCAAACTGTGGAAACACCTTATACATCTCTTTCAGAGTCAAGAATCGTCTCAAGTCTGTCTCATGAATGAAACTGCACATAAAGGTGTGAATTTTAGATGTTTTGTGTGCATGAAAGGGTGTGTGCAGAAGTTTTTGAATACCTTTGCGCCATGTTTGTTTTAAAGATATCAAGAGTATGTTTCGAGTAAATATTCTAAAGAATTAAATACTATATATCACAGTACGCTATAAAATAAATTTTTTTTAGTAAAATCCCTGCTTTTTAGTCTTTTATGGTTCAAGGACAAGTCGGAATTATACTAAAACATCCCTAAAATCATATTAATAGGCAATTAATGACAAATTTGCCCTTGAAATAGAGAAAGGAAAGTAAATAATGCATCCCTTAATTATTTCTCACAAACCATCATCATTAAATTTAAATATAAGATAATATCTTATTATACACATAGAAACAGAAAGTAATAAATGTTTCCTTAATTATTTTCCCCCATATATTTTTTCCTTTAATTTAAAATGTAAGATAAACATCTTGTCTAGTAATTTTAATACCAAATATAAATAAAAGTTTTTCACAAAATTAATTTTAAACCCTTTATTATTAATTTTGAATTTAAGATAAGTAGTCCTAAAGCTATCTCACTCTCCATTTTTTTTTTATCTTTCTCCATCTCCATTTCCATCGTCCACGGAAGTGTAACTAAGTCATCTTATATCATCAAATACATGTAGAAGATATCCCTCAAAACAAGTTCCCAAGTATGAAAATTCTTTCGGGAAACTTGGATTGACTGTGTTGGTCAATGTGTGTGTCCATCGTTTCTGTTAGAATTATTTGTGGGCTATTGGGTCACCCACATACAATCATGGACCCGGGGTCCAATGGGCTTGACTTAACCTCCATGTAATGCTATAAGGATTAGTATTGGAAACCAAGTTAAATCCTAAGCCATGGGAGACATATATATATACATATATGTATATACATAAGAGAAACAACACACAACTCAATCTCTCTCTCTGAAAACCTGCGGCTCTCTCTTCCTCTCTCCTTTGGTTTTCCATCTTCTCTCTCTAGCTTCAATCACACAAGAAGCTTGGGACTTAGCGCGTGGATACAAAGGGGGTGTCTCTAGTAGGCATTCTCATGACCAGTCCGAAGCCTAAGAACGTACACAGAGGTAGTCAAATCGCAGCAGTCTGTGAGGTACTTGCCGGGTTCGTAACAACGTACACCATCAAATTGATCCGTCGGGTTAATTTCGTAAGATACGTCCTATACCCGACCCATATGCATGTGTGTATACATTATTCACATTGGTAGCCTTAGGTCGTTGATTCACCCGTGTATAGCACCCAAAATGGATTTGCCATTGATGAGTTTTGAAGGTTTTAAAATTATCAAAACTTGATTTTAAAGTGGGTCTATGTAAAAACTTTTATATATTTTGAATATTTTGTGTTGGATCTGTTCTAATACATCATAAGAGTCCTCCCATGAAGTATCATACGTTAGTTATCTCTATGGTGCAAGAAATTGCAAAACCTAATTTTTGGAATTTAAAAATCAAGTTTTTCAAAAACTTTGAGCCTTTTTTTCGAAAAATCCATACGTCCAATGATGCTTTTTTATAGCATAATTTTAACCTATGACGCGAGGGCTTTTCAACGATATAAAATTTGTCAACTTTGGATAAATAACGAAACGGATACGAGTCCGTGAACTTGGCCCCCCGAAAACCCAATTATGCATTTTTCTTGAAGAAGAAGAAGATCTAGAACCCAGTACCACCCCCACTCGCGCCGACGGCGAGTGGCACGTGCGGCGGGTCCGGTGGTGGTGCAGGCCCCACTCCGACGAGTAGAGGTCCCCCTTAGGGCCCCAGACCTCAAGATATTTTTTAAATATTTTTCTCAAAATTTTATTTATTTATTAAATAATTAAAACAGTTTTTGCTATTTAAATAAATCTGTTTTAATTGCTCCAAAATTCAGAAAAATTCAGGAAAAATTAATTTTTATTTTTCTTGTATTGAGGACACTGTGGGGGACCACAAATAATTTACAAGTGAATTATTTCATTGTTTCAGATTTTTTAGAGCATTAAAGATGTGTTTTGTACGTGTTTTTAATTGCTTAAAATATCCAAAACAGAATATTAATTTTTAGGATTAATATACAGTGTTTAATTCACTGTAAGGGGACATGTAAAAAAATTTTATAATTGTCTCACATATTTATGATGTTTTAGAGCATTAAAATCATGATTTAGGCATTATTTTATCATGATTTTAATTGCTTAAAATATCTAAATATTATTATTAATTTTTGTAATTAATATTATGTGTTTTGTACACTGTTTGGGGCCATATGAAACTTTAGGGAGAGTCAGATTCCATAAAATTCCGTATTTTTTGGAATTTACATTATCTTGTTAATTTGTTTAACAAAAACAATTTAATTGGTAAAATTGTTTTAATTTTTTATTTTGTTCCCATTAATTCTGGAAATTCTTTGTGAATAATGAAAAAATAGCTTTTTCGGTTATTTAAAATTTCCATATGGTTTTAAATTATTTTTGTTAATTTACAAGCCATTGGTATAATTGGTTGTACATAAATTTAAAACCTCAAAATTGCTTTAATAATTGAAAGAAAATTTTGGAATTTTCCCTTTGCTTATCGGAGCTAACCGGGCTGTTTTTTTTATTATTGCAATTGTATTTAGAGGCTCATTGCATTGTTGGCCACGTTTATATTACTTTTGTTTATGATTGGTTGACCCCGAGACCTCTAATCCTCCTCCTTAAATGGAGCGAAGGATTAGTTCATTCATTTAATTGGACCGCATGAATGCTTGTTTTGTGCGATTAATTCACTAATTAATCTGGAATAAATGAATGGACATTTAATTGACAATATGTAGAGCTTGTATTGTTATTGTTGTATGTTTAAGATTGTTCTTGTATATGTTTATGAACAAAGCATACCAATTTTTTTTGGGCTATAAATCTAATGTGAGGATGAGTGTTATTTACTTCTTATATTGGAAAAGCATGTTTGTGAAGGGATGGTTTTCTTTGTTCATATTTCATACACTTGAATTACCTTAGCATGAGCTCTAGGTTGTCAATTCGAGTCTACGTGAGGTCCATGCGCATTTATATGTGTATGGCGCAATTTTTTTTTACTGTGGATGATGTTAGATTAGTAACGAACTACCTATACATGTTTGTTTAGAAAAATCAATTGTGAAATATTTTCTTAAATTACAAAAGTAAAGTGATGACAACAAGAATAGCAAATTTTCGATCTTGAAATTGTAATAAGAGGAAACGTTTTTATAATTGGATTTTAAAACAAATTTTTTGAAATGTGCAATATAATGATGTCAAAACCTTGTGCATGTTTTTGAATGTAGTAATGGCCACCAATCAATTATTTGCTGAACTTACAGAAGATAACAAACTGAATGGACTTAACTATGACCTATGGAAGATCAAAGTGGGCTTCCTATTAAAATGCTGAACTTACAAAAGATAACAAACTGAATGGATTTAACTATGACCTATGGAAGATCAAAGTGGGCTTCCGATTGAAAGATCAGGAGTTGTTGCAGCACACTGAGACTTCAATGGTTCAACCTTTTATGCCAGAAGATGGGCCTATGGCCCAATATCGCTGAGATCTCAAAATCTACAATGCTTGGCATAAATGGGATAGTCGTGCACGCGTCATATTATTGAGTAGCATAAACGATGATATCATGGTAGAGTATCAACACTACCAAGTTACCAAAGAATTGTGTGACCAATTGAAATTTGCTTTTGGAGGGACATCAACAACTAGGCTTAGGAGCCTGGTGTTGAAGGTCGAGATGTACCGGAAGGATCCTAAGCACTCGAAGAATGAACATCTTAGGATGATGTCTAGTATGATTTGTGAGCTTAGGACTGCTGGTTGTTGGGTTTGTGCCCTCAAACCATTACTTTATGTATGAGACATTGACATTTTAATATATGGATATCAGCCTTACATTTTATTGTGTATGTTTCTTTCATGAAATGATTGTCAATCCTTAAGTATCATAGTAGGTAATTCGTGTGTGTATGAGATACATTCAAGTGAGATACGAATTACTATCCTTTGATACTTAGAACTTGTCACAGTGGATGATGAGACTGGATACCTCATCAGGTGTAGACTGTAGCATGATTAACTACCATTGGATGGAGTGATTGATCTCAATCACTAGAGTGTAACTCTTGGTTAATATGCTAGTGCTTATAGTGCATTGACGGACCTGAGCTTTCCTATTGAAGCTTAAGGCTGTCAACAGTCGATAGGAACTCATAACTTGTACAAGGTACGTGTTCTCAATCTTGAGACGATTATGAACACAGACTGTGGATATGGCTGCTTTGACTTACCAAGTCAGTGAGGTCTTTAAAAGATCAACACTTGGGTATCTTGGGTATGTCATGTTCATAGGGTTGTGAACATATATTGTTAAGATAGAATCTACCCTCTGATAAGGAGTAAGCATTCCCTTGAGAATGTCACCAAGATGATTACTGAGAACTGCAGTCTTGTTGATAAGTAGTTATCAACATGTTTGGTAATCATGAGTGGTGAATGGGACTCAAGGAATACAAGAAGTAATCATGATTCAGGTTGACAATAACAATAATTCGAGTACCTGAATATGATTGCGAATGCTGAAGGTAAAGGGACATTAATACAACAGACAAGTCTAGTTATCGCTTCGGATATGTTCTTTTGCGTTGGAGTTCAGTTATCATTTTTTGGTGGAGTAAACGTTAACTGATCAGTTGGTTAGTTTGCTAATCAAAGAGTTTGATCATGGTACTTAACTACTGGTCTGAGCCAACAATAAAGAGCCTAGGAGGTCTCATTCTTAGCTCCGCTAGGATGCTAGGAAAGGCACATGAGGATCATGTCAAGACAAGTTCGATCGATCGAACTAGCTTCAATCGATTGAAGTCTAGATATGTTCGATCGATCTAAGGTGGTTCGATCGATCGAAGGTTCGATGGATCGAAGCCACTTCGATCGATTGAAGGTTAAAGTCGGTTTTGGAAATCTGTAACGTACATGGTTTAATAATCGTCGTTTTTCCTATACGAAAGTGTAGAAACTGTTTAGGGTTCTCCAAGCCTTCTTATCCTCCCGTTAGAGTTTCCACCAACTCTAGCCTCTCCGGTAGCATCTGTAGGAGTCATAAGGGTGGTGAAGACAACCTAGTGGAAGTTACTGCACCATCAAGAAGTTTGAAGATTTCAGAATTGGGTTCAAGACACTAAGGTATAAATCTTGATCCCTCTTATACGCATCTATAGAGTTAACAAGTAGTAGATCCGGGCTACCAATAAGTTTTTATAACTTGTTCTTTCCACTGCGCGTTGAAAAATGATTTTAAACCTGTTTTTCCTTCACTAGTAACGTCCTCATAAATGAACAACATATTCAAGCTGTGATTCGTTCATTGCCTGAATCCTGAGTCCACATGAAGCAGATTTTAACCTACAATGAGAATATTAAGAATTTTGCAGATATTTCTCGACATGTGGAGTTGGAGGCGGAGCGCCGAGAGGCGAACTGCATCACTGCACTTATGGCTAGGACTTCGGCACTCCGCATCACTGCACTTATGGCTAGGACTTCCATTAGTGGAGGTGACTGAAAGGCTAATGGGCCTAAAGGGAAATCCAAAGATAAAAAGATTTCGAGATAGGGTGGGGCCAATAAGTTGGCTCCAAAGGCTGATAAAATTAAGAAGCGCAAAGGAAAGCGTGCTGGCAAGAAAGACCCTTCCAAGCTAAAATGCTTCAACTGTGGTGAAAAGGGACACTTCGCTCGTGACTGTACTGAGCCGAAGAAGGTAACTTTTCAACCGAACTCTCTCTATACTTTGGTAAGTTCACATGTCTTAATTACTCATTCACCCCATGATTGGATTGCAGATACGGGACCAACCCGACATGTGACAAGAGACAGAAGTGGTTTTGTAGATTATCGAAGAGTTCCAGTTGGTAAGAGTAGTGTGTACATGGGGAACTGGGCTTGTGAAGAAGCATTGGGAGTCGATTTGTACCAGCTCCAATTGCACACCGGGCGCACCTTACTTCTACATGATGTGCTCTACATCCCTGGAATTCAATATAATCTACTTTCAGTTTTAGCTCTTTTAGACTTAGGATATGTTTTTCATTTTGGTAGTAGTAAGATGGATATTTTATTTAATGGTAGTATTTTTGGACATGGTTATTTATCAAATAATTTCTTTAGAGTTGATTTATTTAATTCGATTTCTTCTATTTCTATGGTTGCTAATTCAAATAAGAATGTTGACTCTGTGACATGGCATGCTAGACTTGGACACTTAGGAAGAGATAGGATGACCAGATTAGCAAGAGAAGGACTTCTGGGTCCACTCTCTAAGGTTAACCTACCTACTTGTGAGTCCTGCCTCACTGGCAAAGCATGCCGCAAGCCTTTTGGTAAGGCTACCAGAGCTACTAGTCTTTAGTCGAGTGGGAGTACACCACTAGACGCTAATGAGAGTGTACCAGATAGTGGGAGTGCACCACTAGACACTCAAGATTCTCAGATGGTACACCGTAGCAGACGAGGAAAAGTTGCACATCGGCGGTTTGAAATTGAGGGAGAAGTTCTCATATGTGCAGTAGATGATGATGAGCCTGCTTCCTATAAAGAAGCGCTTTCTTCTTCTGCCAAGTCTGAGTGGATAGTTGCTATGCTGGAAGAGATGAGCTCTATGGACAAGAACAAGGTTTGGGAGTTGGTTGATATTCCGCTTGGCCGTAAGACCATTGCAAACAAGTGTGTTTTCAAAGTCAAACGCAAGGCAGATGGTTCAATCGACAAGTATAAGCACGCCTAGTGGCGAAAGGTTATACCCAAAGGGAGGGTATTGACAATAGAGACACATTCTCCCCAGTGGTGAGATTTGCTTCTATACGCCTTATACTTACGATCATCGCACAGTTAGACTCAGAACTTTTCCAGATGGACGTCAAAACTGCATTTCTCAATGGAGAACTAGACGAATAGATCTATATGGATCATTGGTTTCATAACCAAAGGGAATGAGGACAAGTTGTGCCATCTCAAACGATCCATTTATGGTCTCAAGCAATCGTCGAGGCAGTGGTACTTGAGGTTCTATGACTTAATCACCTCTTTTAGTTTTGAGATGATAAAGGAGGACTACTGTGTGTACATAAAATAGTCCAAGAAGAGTGTTCTAATTCTTTCTTTATATGTCGACGACATCATTCTAGTTGGGAATGAGATGAGTTCCATTGTCTCCACTAGAGAGTGGTTGTCCTCTCAATTTGAGATAAAGGACATGGGTGAGGCCAACTACGTGTTGGGTGTTAAGATTGTGAGAGATCATTCCAAGAAACTCCTTTGCTTGTCTCAAGAGACTTATATAAAGAAGGTTCGAGAACGTTTCCGCATGAATAATGCAAAACCCATAGACACCCCGGAAGAGAAGGGATTCGCCTTAACCTTGGATCATTGTCCTAAGAATGAAGAAGAAAAGAGTGAAATGTCCAATGTACCATATGCATCTGCTATAGGGAGTCTGATGTACGCTATGTTGTGTACACGTCTAGACATCTACTATGCAGTCGGTCTAGTTAGTCATTACCAAAGTAACCTTGGTCCATATCACTAGAGAGCAGTGAAGAGGATCCTACGATACCTCCCTGGGACTATGGACCTTGCCCTTTGTTATCATGGTGGAGATTTGAAGCTGAGAGGATATAGTGACGCTGATTGGGCTAGCGATAGAGACGAGCACAAGTCCACGACTGGTTATGGATTCACACTGGGAGTGGAGCGATTTCATGGTACATCAAGAAGCAGACGTGCATCGCTTTATCCACAATGGAGGCAGAGTATGTGGCTTGCTCAGCAGCTGTTCAGGAGGCTGTATGGTTAAGGAGGTTTTTGCGGCGTCTAGGCTCTTCGCCTCATGGAGATGATGTCATACTTATTCACTGTGAATGCATATGCAAAAGACCCGAAGTACCATGGGAAGTCCAAGCCCATAGACATCCGTCACCACTACATTCGAGATATGGTTGCACAAGGGGAGGTTGTCTTGAAGCACATCATCTCCACTGGCAACATGGTGGCTGATCCTTTGACCAAGCCTGTTGCCAGAGATGTGTTCTTGTCCCACATTAGTAGCATGGGACTTCATAGGATTTGATGTGCTTAGACATTTTTTAGTTTGAATTTTGACATTATTATCATTATTATTATTATCAGTTAATAATATAGTTGGTTTCTATACATATTTGTTGTTTAAATGGATTGAATTCACATTTCTTTAATGTCATCGGGATTAAATCGACCTGCTCACACCGGTGATTCACCTTGACGCTTAGATAACGGATCTGGACATATGTGTCCACAGCGCTTAGATAGTGTGCAAGATGAGAGATTAGTGTTCATGGCGTTTTGGTAGCTAGCTAGGACATGTGTGTCTATAGCGCTAAGAAGATGAGCTATAACACTTATATCTACGCAGTGTAAGAATAGCAAGCTAGATATAAATCTTATTACCTTCATATGTCGCCTTAGGTTAAAGCTAAGATGAGACCTAAAGTTTGGTACTTGGTCGAACATAGAGAGCACCCACAACTCTATGTAGCCTGTTTATAGCCGAATATGAGTTTTTAGACAGACGCTGGTTGGAGCAACTGTGCTGGAAATGTCAGGTTAGATGTTTATTTAACATCTAGACTAAAATTCGTATGGAATTACTTTTAACACGAAGTGACATGCCCATTTATATGGAAGAACGCCATAGCATACATATCATACTATATGTGCTCTTTTGCGATTGTTTGTGGAGCAATGGATTAATTCCTATTTCATTGTTGTGTGAGCCACGTAGTCTCCCTGTAACGCGGAATCTACACCAGTTACCTTATGACCTGAGACTATGTCATGAATAGGATACTTGATGACGCTACTTTAGCGTACCATCCTGGGACAAAGAGACAAATACCGTCCCATGGGCACGTCTAGGAAAGCGGTCGAGTGAATTATATTGGCATTCGAAGGCAGGGAACACTCTTTGATAACACACCATGTTTTGTGACTCATTAGCTGGCCAGCAATAATCGTACACGTACTGAGTGTCATGGGTACATTACATAGATCCAGTGCGTTTGAATCTATCTGGGGAAATACACGAGAAGCCTCTGAGTGATGCGTTTTGCTAGTTATTTGATTGACTTAGCATCTCAGCTCCTGCGCTGTATGTTTCTTTTCGTGAGGTCGCACGTTCTATTTCCCGTATGAAGAGACGATGAAATTTGGAACCAAAGGGATTTGTTTTACGCAAGCCCTATGTTGGTGAGTGGGAGATGGTAGAATTATTTGTGGGCTATTGGGCCACCCACATACAATCATGGACCCGGGGTCCAATGGGCTTGACTTAACCTCCAAGTAATCCTATAAGGATTAGTATTGAAAACCAAGTTAAATCCTAAGCCATAGGGTATATGTATATATATGATATATACATAAGAGAAACAACACACAACTCAATCTTTCTCTCTGAAAACCTGCGGTTCTCTCTCCCTCTCTCCTTTGGTTTTTCGTCTTCTCTCTCTAGCTTCAATCACACAAGAAGTATGGGACTTAGCGCGTGCATACAAAGGGGGTGTCTCTAGTAGGCATTCTCACGACCAGTTTAAAGCATAAGAACGTACGCAGAGGTAATCAAATCGCAGCAGTCCATGAGGTACTTGCCGGGTTCGTAACAACACTGTCAAATCGATCCGTCGGGTTAATTCCGCAAGGTACGTCCTATACCCGACCATATGCATGTGTGTATACATTATTTACAATTTTCATGACTACAAGTGTTGATTTGACTGAAATATCATGTACACAAAATTAACTTTCCATTGTAGCTGTTTTCAATCTTTATTTCGTACTCGAAAAGCCAGATTCAGTGGAACGTGATACTTTTGTAAATTCCACGATCCATCCAAAATGCAAAAGTACATTTTTATGATTTGGAATGTTCGGAGGATGCAATTCATATATGTTTTGTGATTCAACAAAATATTCAACTGCTTGAGATTTTGTAACGTTTCAAAACGGAACAAAGAAAAATTTATCAAAGTTTTATTAAAATCCAAACGATGGTCAACAATTACTTAGCTGAATTTTTGTTAATTTCACAACACATACTAATACCTGCATATATTTATCATTCGCTGAATGTTCGGATAGTGTAATACACATACCTCTAGTGAATTTCATGACATATGCAACTAGTTAGATATTCTGCAATTTGAAAACCTAAACAATCAAAATATTGTCAAAATATAGAATCCAAAATACATTCAACCGGAGTTTTGTGAATTTTACAACACATTCAAAATTCAAAGCACACATTTTTTTTTTTGGTGAATTTTGGAATGTCTTCTTTTGTTTTGTGGTTTTCACGAAACATTTAACATATTTGAGTTTTTGTAAATTTTAAAAATCTTGAGAAAGAAAATTTTTCCAATGCACAAAAAATTTTCTTCCATGCTTGAAAGTTGAGAATCCATAAAAAAAAAAAACTTGGAGCATTCTCCCTAGATGAATCAAAAATAAAAGTCAAACTGAGTTGATGAAGAGATAAAGATTCTAATTTGATTCCCTATGATTATGGAGGATTTTTATTTTGTTGGGCATTAAATTTTGAAACCTCCTTTATAACTTGTCTTCTATTTGTTGTGCGTGAATCAATGCAGGGACATTTTATAGAAAAAAAAATTGGCTGAAGAACCTGATAAGAAATTAGTATTTTGGCACTGACCTCTAGCCCAAAAACTTCATAGACAATGGTTTTATGACTAAAAAAACACTCATAAAAATCATAAAAGCTAGCAATACTTAAAAAATTAATTTTAAAATATCCTTCAAAAGTTATGAAATTAATATTTCAAGCATAAAGTTATATTTTAAAGAGAGAAGAAAATGTTTAAAAAAAGAATAACAAAAAATGAAATTTGTTACATTGAACACTTTAAACATTTCATAATATCCGGATCTCTTCTCCACACACCGCCAAATGCATAACATGATTCAAGCTTATCTGACGTATTACATATCTTATTCAATCATGCCAAACCCGAAAACTAAGACCCATGCATGCATGTAGGGAGTATGGCATCACCCAAACGAGCCAATCCAATTCATGGTACCTTAAAGGTACCAAAACTCTCGCATTAAAATTTCAACAAAGTCAAAAGATAGGTGAACTCACTTGCTATTAGGCTGAGCAACGTTCTGAACAACATTCTGGAAAATGTGACTGGCAGCTATAATGGCTTCTCTTTCATTGGTAATTTCCTTATATGTCTGTTCACCTTCCCCATCAATATCAACACTTTTATTGGTAGTGGTCATCCTCGAGCTTTGTATTATATCAACAAACATAATCATGGTTCCAGCAGAGACTTCCTCTCGCTTAATCTTATAAAACTTATTCATATCCATCAACTCTAATTTTCCCTTCTTTTCTTTTCCCCTTTTCTTCGTTATTCTTTGAAATATCAATTGACTAGTAGTGTTGTTTCCTTTCCCTGAAAGTTTCTGGAGAATATACTGATGGAAGATCGATTCTTTAATTCGATCAAAACGGGTAGTGGCATGTAAAGATGATGTGAAAATCTTAAGCAGCATTGTCTTACTAAGCCACAACAAAGCACCAATTGGAAAACTAATAAGAGTTCGAGTGATATAATTGAAAACTCGACTCTCGGTAGGCGATGTATTGACTGTCCCACCATCGAACAACAAAATCCAAGTGGTAAGAACTAGAGACAACCAAACAAACACCTGAAAACTGCTTCTCAAACTGTGTACAAAATTAAACACATCCTTTGTGAAAAAAATCCGCCTCCTAACCATGAGAACAACAACTTCCATAAACAAATTGGTAACCAACAAGCCAAACAAGGCAACCGTTACTAGCACACACCATTTCCAAATCTCGAAACCCCAAATTGTGACTTGTTGCAATTCATCCACAGTTAAGCTAGCAACGATAAACCCCAAAATGCAAAGCAATAAAACACATTGAACCATAACCCACTCATTAGAATTTACCTTTTCACAAATCTCGTCATTCTCATCCTCGTCTTCATCAAGTATTTTTAGTTTTCCACTTTCTTCAAACATACTCGAATGATCAATAGGTGGTTCACCAAATCTTGACATGGGTTTGGAGATCAGTACCACCACGTCACTTGCCTTTTTGTTCTCTATTTCGCTACTTTTTGATTTTGAAGCTTCACTGATGGTATCCATTTCTAGTTGCGCGCCTTAGAATATGATATAAATCAAAACATGGATCAGTCCAGGGTTGGATGGAAGGGGCTGCAGGTGGCCCCTTGCACTTTGCACAAATAAATATTTTACACTAGATTTAATCGCAGCCTGTTCAATACTCGAGAGAGTTGCTATAATTCAAATATTTGATAGATACGACTCTACGAAATCATTGAATCTAAGGGCCTTTTGCCAAAACTAAAAATCAGTTACCAGAAACATAAGTGCATAAATTTAAGTATTAAAAGTTTTAAGGTACTGGATTGGCAAAATTGATGACAGTGTTTTATGTACCAATGTAGAGTGCATTCAATGATTACTTTGATTGAATTTACCCAAAAAAAGGTCGTGAAAGGGGAAAGAGAAAAACGCAGTTAAACTAATTTAAGAATTAAGATATGGATAAAAGTAATGGATGGATAACTTGTTTTTTGGTTAGGACTCTTGCACTTGAAAAACCATTTGAATCCTTTTAAAAAGAAAGTAAAGTTTGTTAAAAGATAAGGTAAATTATATAGACACCCCCTCATGTATTGCCTCTTTTTACTAACACTCCCTAAATTAAAAATTGTACAAATTGACCCCCTTAAATACCCCCCTCAATTGAGGGGATCAATTTGTTGTGCTTTTTTAGTTAAGGGAGTGTTAGCGAAAAAAATGTAATACATATATGAAGGGGCATCTATACAATTTACCGTAAAAGATTCAGATTAAATTAGATATGATGCCTTAAAAAAAAGCCAAGATATTCTCTCTTTTGTTTAATGTTGTATTTGCAAATATGTAGAATTACAGAGCTGCCATGTGGCAAGTGTCTAACACGCACATACACAAATTGATCCCCTTAAATACCCCCCTCAATTGAGGGGATCGATTTGTTGTGCTTTTTTAGTTAAGGGAGTGTTAGCGAAAAAATGTAATACATATATGAAGGGGTATCTATATAATTTACCCTAAAAGATTCAGACTAAATTAGATATGATGCCTTAAAAAGAAGCCAATATATTCTCTCTTTTGTTTAATGTTCTATTTGCATGTATAAAAATATATAGAATTATAGAGCTGCCATGTGGCAAGTGTCTAACCTGCGCGCGCACACACACACACATACACACATATATATATATACAAATATACATGATTGTACCCATGGATGTACACAAGTCGAGCAGCACAACAGGCCATCATGAAACATGTTCGATAAAGGCTTAACAAACAGACTAAGGGCAATTAAGCTCAAGCCTTGATTTCAATCTCAAACAAACATGAGCTCAGGAGGATACAGAGCTCGTGAACAAGTTTGAATAATGCTCGTTAATAAGCTTGTGATGAGACTTGATAAATGGCATGTATACTAACATGTTTGTGTACATCTATTATATAGACTAAATGATTTTAGAGGATACATGAGTCAAGCTCAAGCATAGATAAGCAAAGCTCATTAATAGAGCTTACTCCTTTAAAGGGCTTAAATTTCAGGCTCGTAGTAGGATCGTGAAAATGCTCGTGATTAGGCTTAGTACGTAAAAGGCAAGAATTTATGGCATGTTTAATAAACAAACTCAGCTCAAGCATGCATGAGCCCGACTTAGGTTCGGCTCGTTTAATAAATCAGTCAAGCTCGAGCCTAAATTTAAGGCTCGTTTTGCAAAAAATTAAGCCAAGGTAAAAACACATGAGCTCGGCTAGTTTGCACCCCTAATTTTACCCCACTTGAAATTTTTTTAAATTTACCAATTTTGACACCATCCAAATTTCCTAGAAAGCCACTTTCTAGGAAAACAAAATATTTCCTATCATTAGCAAACTGGGGAACTCAGCAGCATAATTTCCAAAACAAATGAGTCGCAGTCCTTTGAATAGCTTTTACCAGCACCCAGAATTGAAACCTGCTAGGGATCGAGGTTTAGGAAAATTCAATGAGAGTAAAGATTTCGGCACATGCAAACACTCCACAAACAAATTATACTAATACCAGTGTAATTTATTTATGGAGTATTTGTGTCACACATGTACTTCTAATTTTATTCCTTTCAAATGTTTATTATTTTTACGGGGTTAAATAGCGATTAATGGATTATTTGGGGGTCTAATTATAAATATGATTAAGTAATTGGTTAGTCATGATGCACGTGTGGTGTGTGTGGCGTGAGATAGTAAACATGTGACACGAGTGTGTTGTGTGTCATTTAAGTGGTGGTGTATCATTAGACTAGGTTGTGTCAGGTGCATATGTATCTATATATATTAGTGCATATATTAATACCTAGCATTTAGAAAGACTAGACTAGCGATTAAAACATAACAATCCGTATGCGGAAATGCTAGATGCATAAAAAAAAGTGCACAACGAAATGCACAATCAGTTTGAAATTGTTGGACTTCGTGCTGAAAAGTTTGTACACACAAAAAGACAAAAAAAGGAGTGTACAACTTTTTCAGCACGAGGTCCAACAAATTAAAGCAGGTTGTGCATTTCGTTGTGCACTTTTTTTGTGCATCTAGCATTACTCATCCATGTGTGTGTGGTAGTAAAGTTGGTGAAGGCTAGCTAAGGGCCTAAGGCCACGTTTGGCCTTAGCTCAGGGAGGAGATGCATGGCTAGTAAGGCCGTGTTTGGGAAGAATATTTAACTGGTTTTTAATTGGTGTATTTAATGCAGGTACAGGGGTTGGTTACAATATGCTTCCAAAACTCGAGAGTATTTATTTATTATCTCTCTTGTACTCTTTTGGAGTTATACTGTGTTTTTTTTAGAATCTTTAAATTTCTGGTAAATGTGTTGGTAAAAATTGTGTTGGCTAAATACTATAGAACTGATGGTATATGAGTTAGGAGCACCTGCCAAGATCCAATAATCCAGAAATCGAAAAAGTCATGAGTGGCTTGGTAAAAGGTGAGGTAAGGTGACTTTTGCTATATTACCACCAGGAATCCTGATATGATGCTCTTGGGGGTGAGCGGTTAGCTCTTGGGGTGAGCGGTTAGCTGTGAGATAGGTATTTTTAAATCTATCAAATTGTGTATTCGTTATGCTTTTGAGCTGATTATTTCTATCATATTATATATTTTCCCGTGTGTTATTGGTAAATGCAAGTAATAACAGTGGTTGAGTAAAAGGAAAGAATAGAATAAAGTCAATTGGAGCGCCGTATAGAGTACTATGGGGGTTCGTGCTAGTTAGTTTTAATTATGTAATGGGAATTACTGTAATATTTTGTACAACTCAAGTGTACTTAAATTATGGTTTTGAAATACACTTGATTATTTATAATTTTAATGTAAATATTTTAATTATTTTAGAAAGTGGATCCGGGTGTGACAATTTATTTACTCTAATCTTTACTCTACATCCTAATGTTTTTGTTGTCCAAGAGTGGAGCAGGAATTTTAGTTAGAGGCTGAAATTTAATGGCCTGTGTTAATTGACTAATCTATCCATTCATTTTTATTTTATTTTTTTTTTAACTTTTGTGTACTATTTATATTAATTTGATTTTTAACTTATGTTGCTTGACGAATGGTAATTCACTAATTCCCTATCACTAATACTTCTTGTGGTTTGGATTTTTGTTTTGTTAATTACAGAAACGTGGTTATGTGTTTTCTCAGTTACCCATGTACTTTATATTGTGTCACTAATACCTCTTGTGGTCTGGACTTAAGTGACACAGTCACTTTATCCCTTAAAGTTATCAGAAAATGGGTAATAGTACGAAATTACTCCTATTACAAGCTAATGAGAATACTTTTATGTGCTTAAATATTTATTTAGACATATGTGGTATATTATTATATTGTTTTGATATTATTTTGGATTAATATCACTTACCACCCCTGAGGTTTGACTAGAGAATAATTACCCTTTCACGTTTCAAGAATAACACTTCCCCCCTGTTGTGGTAAAATTACAATCTAGCCTTCAAAATTAATTAAAAAAATAATTGAAAGTGTTTACAAAATATCAAAAGACCCCATCTGCTAGGTATTTACAAATTTTACAACTTTCATGATTCAAAAATAATTATTTCTGAAATAAACATTTTGACGATCCTTTGGAACATATCAACATTTTTTCCAAAATCGTGATTTTTTTTTTCTTCATGTCTTTGCGTATAAATAGTTTTAAAATTTATGTAATTTTCAATTCAAAAAGGAAGAGATGGATCAAAATGCCAACCCCAAGGTCGTTTCTATCTTTTAAAAATTAGAAATTTAGTGAAAAAGTCCCTCAGTTTAGACTTATTAAGTTTAAAGGACAATTAAATTTTTTTTTTGTCAAAACTCCATGAGTACTGCAAATTAATTGGATCAAATCTCTATGTTTTAAAAGTTATGTGAAATTTCACATAACTAGTTTAATTTTTTACGAAGTTGTATAAAATTTCACATAATTTTTATTAACATGTGGATTATTCACTAAAATAAAAAAAAACGGGTTGGAGCTAATATTGCAAAAGTCCATTGTAAATGACTTTTGACTTAAATTCTAATTAAAAATAAGGTAAGGGTAGTTTAGGTATATTTTAATAAACCAAATGATGTTCAATAAATAGAATTTGTTATGACTATTAAAACCAAAGGAGAAGTAATGTTCTTCAAACTTTGAGGGGGTAAGTGTTCTCAGGTCAAACCTCAGGGGTGGTAGATGATATTAATCCTATTATATTTGTTGTTAGAGACTATTTTGTAGTCACTTTGGGGTACCTTTGTGAGAGCGAATTTGTTTTATTTAAAATTTTTATTTTTGATCTACCTTTGGACACACACATACAAACAGTCTTGGTGATATAGTATTCTATTTTATTTTTTGATCTACCCTTGGACACACACACACACACACACACACACACACAAAGCGCACACAGTCTTATTGATTTATTATTCTAATTTATTTTTTTAATCTACCATTGGACAGACACACACACACACAGAGTCTTGGAGATATGCTAGCTTTTTAAAAAAAAATTAAAATAAATTTTGTTCTACCTTTGGACACACGTAGAAAAACCCAGTGTATATAATGATGTACTAAGAACTGAAATACAAATTATCACCAAGACTCTATTTGTTGTGTTTAATTTGCTCTCACAAAGGTAACTCGAAGTGCCACAAAATAGTTTCTAGAAACAAATATAATTTCAAAATAATATAATTATACACCACATGTACCTAAATAAATATTTAAGCACATTGTTCTCTTTATAATGTAATATGGGTAACTTACTACTTTTACCCATTTTCAATTAACTTTAACTGAAAAAGTGACTGTGTCAATCAAACCAGACAAGCCACATGGGCATTAATGACACAATTTAAAATACAGAAGAGTAATCGAAAAAAAAGGCTAACCACATAGAGTGTTTCTATAATTAAGCCTTTATTTTTCTACCATATAAAAATTTATTTGTCCATAACTACGGGCTATAGGCCAGCAGCTCTCTAAGGCTCCGCTGGTGTTATATCAATGTAATGCCGTACCATTTACGATTTACGAATATGGTCTGCAAAAGGCTGAGTGATTTTCAAAAGTTAAGCTGGTACTTGATGATAATTTCATTTTTGTTTTTTTTTTAAGTTTTTCAAGTTGAATGCGTAGATCTCGAAAAATGTATGAAATTATAAAAATAAAAATAAAAATAAAAACCCAAATAGGCCAAGAATTGAGAAAGTTATCATCGTTAATACATATTATATATCTGTTTGCAGACAGATAACATATGATATTAATTGTTGTAGATAAATAAAATCTCAAAATCAAGCTACAACTTATCTTTTTATTTTTTTACATTTTCAAACCCAATGCGTAGATTTCGAGGAAGTACATGAAAAAAAAAAATTTAAATCATCCACAAAGGCCCAAAAATGATGAAGTTATGATCGTTTTCGTCACTATTATCTGTATGTTAACTCCAATGCATAGATCTCAAACAAATACATGAAATCTAACAAAAAAAAAACACCCAAAAAGACTAAAAAATGAGTAAAATATGCTGGTTTAAAGTTGACAGATAATATTATGTTAGCAATTCTTATGTGGGTTGTGGGGGACTTTTCATTAAATTAGTAAAGTAACAAGGGTTTTAAAAAAAAGGACAAATCGTTTGAGTTTTTTTGTCTAATACACCTAAAATTGAGAAGTCTTATCACCTAATATCCTTCCAAAATTACTTCGAATCCCACATGGGTCATGTCAGTCCTTGAATCCAACATTTTGGCAACAAACATAGTAAAGAAAAGTAGATAGCATTTTTGTTCACTCTATTTTTGGTCACTCACTGCTCATTCAGGTCTTCATTGTATGATATGTGTTCAATTTTAGTAATTATGTTGACAGCATAGAAGTAAAATGGGAATAGAATGAGATACATGTCACACAATAACAAACTGAGTGAACAACAAATGAACAATATGGGGTAAGCAAAAATGCTATCAGATAAGTAAGCCAATATAAATTCTGAAGGTTGATTTTACCGGAAAATGAGTCGTTGGTGGACGTGAACTGATAATGCTGAAAGCAATTGACTTTTTTTCCAGAAAGACTAAAAACTTTTGATTGGTGTCTCAAAGTGAAAATGAGAGAGAAAGGGTCTCTGAGGAGAGAGAGAGACTAAGTGAAAGAATGGAGGTGGCTCACATTTTATAGAGTACATCTGAGATAGAGATGGCAATAAAATGTTGTTTAATAAATTAAGCACATTTGATCTAAAATAAAAGAATAATAAAAAGTTAAATGAAGCACATGCTTACATCACACACACATGTGTTTGTTACGTGTGAAAGTGTCGTACATCACACAGACGTGACATATGCTTTGAATGATTGACCCAAATCAATAAATATTTGTACATTTTATAATAAATATTTGTACCAATACAAAAAACATTGTACCCTTCTAATAAATATTTGTATTTGATAAGAAAAAATTTGCACTCTTACAAAAAATGTGTGTATCAAGGTAACAAAATGTTGTATCCTTACAAAAAAAATATTTGTAACAAATCAAAATCACTTGTGGTTTTACCCGTGGTAAAAAAGACTTTGTATTTATTATAAGGAAGGTTTGTACGCACGACAATGAAACTTTGTACCTGTAACCTTTTGTATATACCTGTGATAAGGAAGCTTTGTACCTATGATAAGTAACTTTAGTACCTATGGTAAGAAACTTTTGTATCTATGGTAAAGAACATTTATACCCGTGGTACAAACATTTCTTACCATTACATATCAAACCACTTGGTTGTATGGTAGCCTTCGCCCCCACCCATAATATCACATAAGAGTTTAAAAAGGGAATTGTTATTGGTACTCCATCATTGATCCAAGGCACTCCAGGCCTGGAGTGCCTTGGTTCAATGATAGAGTGGCAATAGCATCACCCTTTAAAAATCATAAAGTAATATGCTTCTAAAGTATTGTTTATGAATTAATTTGTGAAAGAAAATACAGTCAGCGCTAGGGGTGTTCATAGAGAGCAATTTTGGTCACCCTATTTTGGTCACTCCTTGCTCACTCAGGTATTTATTGGGTGACATGGGTTTTATTCTATTCCCATTTTATACCTGTACTATCAACAAAATTACTGAAATTAAACACATATGTCCAAAAAATAATTTGGTCTATTTATACATATTTGATAATAAGATATGGTGTCCAATTGCGTTTATTTAAAAATAATATTATCTTTTGGGTTAATATTTATACATTTTGGTGTCTATTTATGAATAAAGTATGGTGTCAAATTGAGTTTGGAACACTTAATTGGGGTGGGATAGACTACATTTGGGCTAAAATATCACATGTAACAAAAAAATCTCAAATTTTAGGGAGGGCTAGATTACATTTGGGTTAAACTATCACACGTATTAATTTTTTTTTCAAATTTAGGGGGGGGCTAAACTATAATTGGGCTAGAAAATCACATGTACTAACAAAATTTACAGATTTTGAAGGGGGCTGCAGCCCGTGGGAATACAGTCACAACTCCACCCTTGATTGGGTGACCAAAATGGAATAAGCAAAAATGCTCTCGTGTTCATAAAAACAGAAAAAATAAAAATCATTTGGCTAGTTGTTTATAGAAGTGAACAAGCTAAATGATCGATACTACCTTAAATCGACCTACCGAAACCAAATGGCCGGATTTAAAACCGCTAAAAATCGAAAAAAAAAAAAAAAAAAAAAAAAAAAAACAGACCACAAACTCCCCTAGCCAGCGTACTCAAATTTTTTTTGCGGAAATTTTTAATGCACTTGAAAATTATCATACGGTACGTGCAAATATTGCCCGCCCGCGCCCTCGGTGCGCCAGGCTGTCGGTGTGGGCCCGGCTTCCTGAGAATGGATAAATTGTGACTTGATTTTTATTGGGAAGAGTGAAAATAGTATGGTAGAGCCTATTTGAAATGTTCAGAGTCGCTACCTAATATTTGGGGTGTTAGGATCCCCTGCAAAAACAATTAAAGCAATTCATTTTTTACTTTGAAAAAACAGTTTTGAGAAAAGTGGGCCCTTTAAAAGTGTGACTTTGAATAGCCATGCGAAAACCAGAGATTTTGAGATGGATTCGGGGACTCGATTATGTCAAGGGAAGGTATTAGGCACCCTCGAACATCCATGCGAACACAGTTGCCAGTTTTAGTGATTCTTATTAAAATGGGGCATTTCGATTGAAAAAGAAAAAAATTGTTTTTTCTTTTCTTTTTTTTAGAAAGTGAATAGGATAAAAAAATGGTGATAGATACGGCCACACTCTTTAATAGTTGCTTACGTATCTCAAGATGGAAATCAGGCCAAACGTAGTTCTGACCTGTGTGTGAGTGTATGCATGTGATTTTTACAAAAGGTAGTCACGTTTGACCGTGCACGTGTGATGTAGTGTTTTGAGAAAGAGTCGGTGTCGCTAGGAACTTTAACTTGTACGGTGTAGTCCTAGACTTTAACCTTTGGAAAGTGATTGAAATTGAAATGAGATTATGCAAGTGAATGGAGAATGATGCATTTTTTTGTACTTTTCTATTTTTTTAATTTTTTTTCTTGTGTTCTATGCCAGAAATAAGGATCTGTGCCCAAATGACTGAAAAATGTACAGGAAGTAAGGATCGGTGCCCAAATGACTGAAAAGTGTACTGGAAGTAAGGGTCGGTGCCCATTAAAAGTATGAAGACTTTCCTGTCTTACCTGTGCTGTTTGCAGATTCCAATCAGAGGTGGCATTGGAGTTTTATTTTGAGAAAGTCCATTTTTTGTATTTTTCTTTTTGTTGTCTATTTTTTTTTTTTTTTTTTTTTTAATATTTTTGATTTACACTGGAAGAAAGGGACGTTGCCCATAACAAATGTTCGAATTTCCTTTTATCAAAGTTATTGATCAACTTGATAAGTTAGGCATATTCGGTCTTAATAAAAGTGGAAAGATGAACAAATTTCTGTTAATCAAAGTTATTAAACAACTTGATAAACGTGAATATTTTGGTAAAAGAAAAAAAAATGATTTCTTTCTTGTTTTTTTTTTTTTTTTTTTTCTGTTTTTTTTTTTAAAGAAGTTTTCTAATAAATTAGACTTTATTCACTTGAAAAAGATCAAAATCCCAAATGAAAGATATAAAAGCAAAGTTCTACAAAATTTTATTTCGAAGTGCAGTTTTTTCACAGCTTTGAGAGAAGTTTTCCAAAAATGGAATGGAGAGGTTCTGGTGTTCCCAATTTTTTAAAATTTTGAGAGAAAGTTCCTAAATGAGTCTAGTTTCCATGGTAGAAAACCACTTTGCAATATCTTTTGTAGATTGGGAGAAATTGAGTTTAGAATCACCCTTACTCAGAAAAAGGGATTGCACTGTTGATTGAAATTGGACGATTTTTTACAAAACTTAAACTGATCCAAAAAAAATCAAAAATATTCACAGGGGTAGGTAAGAGGCTATAGTTAATGGACAAAAAAAATGGAATGAAGAAAAAATCTTGAAGTAGTCCAAACAGTGAACGTGATCTGGTGTCACTGCTACGATGTTTCTGGCAAATTATCTGCCTTCTGTGTTTGTATTTTGCAAATGGGCCATATGATTTTTTTTAAATTTTGAAATAAATCACAAACCAACATCATTGAGGTAGGAACACTCTGCACTTGGTTTCATTTGATTTGAATCAAAAATGAATTCGTGGTGATATTTTGATTATCATCACAGCAGTGGATTTTAGCAACACGGACTGTTTGGTGCTTCAATGGTGATTGAGGTTGGAGAAGAGAGATGAGGATGAGATGAGGGAGTGGGGCTGCTCCCTCTTCTTGTGCGGATGTGAGGAGTGAGTACTTGTCTGGGAAAGAAGAGAAGAGGGAGAGAAATAAAAAAAAGAAAAAGAAAGGAGAGTGGGAGACTGAGAAGTGATAGGGAAAAAGATAAGAAAAATAAAAGATCCCAGCATGTGCTGGGTGTTTTTTTTTTTTTTTGTATTTGCTTTGCCTTTTGCTTGACAGCCATCCCACCGAGTGTGTCTCCAATTAGTGTGTGAGAAATAATCGTGTGTGTATATACACCCCATTTTGTCGGCTATCAGATTTAGGAGACTCATAGCTTGATGGTTCACAATGATCGTAAAAGATTCAAAAGGACTCTAGGAAGTCAGCTCTATCTCTCAGAATGCTCAGAATGACCAAAATGCCCCTGAAAGCCCGAAAACTCCCAGATTTGGTCCCAAAAGTTCTGGAAACATGCTACGTCATAAGAAAGTCTCGGAAGTTCCCGGAAGTTCCCGTTGACCGGTTTGACCAGGTTTGACCAGAGTTTGACCAAATTTGACCGAAATCGTCCGAATTCACCGAAATTATTCTAAATCATGAGAAAAGTATTCAAACGAGTTTAAAAAGAAAATCGAGCGAAAATATCAGCTCCTGGGAGCTCCCAGAAGTTTCCAGAACTTCCCGGGAATCCCAGGTTTGACCAGTTTAACCAAAATTTGACTTTAGAACTGGAGCAACGTAATATTTTTCAAATATTTTTCATGGATACTAGTGGTCAATAGCTTTCTAACGGTATATCACACATAATTTCTGGATTTAAAACGAATTTATTATGAATTTCCAAAGGCGAAAAAGGTGATCAAATCGGCTTTTATCGCAAATACCGTAAAACTTTTCAAAGTGACCTATCCCCGAACTATTTTTTATGGAAAGTAGACTCCATTACCTTTCCAACGATATATCACAACCTCAATTTGGAGTTTGTATGCATTTTTTGTGAATTTCGGACGAAATAGGGCCTTTTCGCGAATACCGGAACATCAGGGGGCCTAAACAGCATTATCTGGACGAAGGAGGAGCAGTGCCACCACGGCACTGGCCCAGTGCCGCCGGGGAGTGCCCTCCAGAACAGTTCATTTTTGTAATTTTTCTTGGGGGTTCATTTTGATTAATTGGAAACCAAAACGACGTAGTTTTATGACTTCAGATGTTTGGGACCAATGGGAATACTTCTAAAACCCCAAAATCACCCCAAGTTGGCCTATATAAACCCCCCATTGCTCTTCATTTTGGGGGAGTCAAAGGAAAGCTTAGAAAAAGTTTGGGAGAGAAAGTTGTAGAGATAAGGTTAGAATAGAGAGAAAAGAAGCTTCCTCATTTGATTTTCAAAACAAAAGTGAGTTCTAAACTTTGTTTTTACTTCATTACTCCCATTTACTTCAACATTCAATACACCCAACCACCATTTTAGTGAGCATTTAAGAGAGTGGAAGCTTCTTCCATGTCCAATCTCATTACATATGAGTGAAACACCAAGCTACAAGTTCTATACATCATGAATATCATCTATTGATTGCTATCTTCTTGCTTGCTTGTTTATATAATGTTCATCTCTTCTCATCTCATTTCTTTTTTATTTTCTTTATTTACTTACTAGTTCATCATCATCTAAATGATGACATGAAGTTTGGGGTGAGTGAATCCTTATGGATAGTAGCTCTTGACCTCAAAAACATGTTTGATAGATGATGATCATAACCTCAATACCTCCAATGTATTCTTGAAGTTATGTTCAAAATAAAATAAATCGCTCCAACAATCTTGGAGGTTCCTGATGATGAGTATTGATGTTGGCATTTTAAGTGGCTATAATCTTTATTGAGTATTGAAAATATATTTTCAAAACCTCTATTTCAAAACCCTCCTCAATCCCTCTCATTTTAATCTGAAAAAAGAAAACCTTGTTTTCCCCAAAATCTTCAAAACAGTGAGTCAAAACAGTGAGTGAGCTGAGTTCAAAGATTTCTCTAGAACTCAATACTCAATGTATGGATGAAAGGCCACTTTGAAAGTCTTTCTAACTCATTGGAGAACACCCATGATTTTTGGTTTGACTTGGAAGTACTTGAAAATGGTCCATTTGGACCCAAACATTCCTTCCAAACATTCTGCCTCTGCTGTCACAGCAGCTTAGCTAAATTCCAACTTCTTTTTATGAAAACGTTTCCAAAAGAGGTGGTCCCAAATTATTTTTCCCTTAAACTTCAATGTCGTAGGGAACTTTCTGTATAAAATGGTCCCCTAAATCATTTGTTTTCATTTTCTAAGATGTTTCAACATTTCAGTCGACAGTACGGACTCTGTTTCTGAGTGACCTTCATTGTTTATATGATTTCTCTCAATCTGTAATAGTTATTAAAGATTGGATTTTTGGGTTGTGTTCTAGACACAATAAGGAAGATCTCCATAACAAATCATGAATTGAAAACATCCCAACCCATCTTTTCTATTTTTACAAGATCATGTTACTGTTCTGTTCACTATTCACAGCAAGCACATTTTAACTTTCATTCTTTGATTTGATGCTTATGTGCATTCCAAATCAGTTCATATCTTAGGAAGTAGTTCATACTACATTTGTACATATCCCATGTTGATTTCATTCATTCACTCATACACGTTTTAGACTTCCAAGTCATTCTAGAAATCCATGTACACAAAACACACTACAACCTTTGCATATTTTAGGTACATGCATTACATTCATGTAAGATTTGGGGTTTTTGTAACTCTTAATCTAAGAAGATTATAAGGAATGATCATGATCTCACGTTCATGCTTCTCCTCGATCTAATCCTCCTTTCTCATCCGTCCCGGGGATTGAGAGATCTTCTTTTCTCAAAGAATAGCATGCATCATACTAGCTTGTTAAGCATATTTTGATTTCTTTGACTATTTGTTTCAAGAACAATTCATCACCCCCTTTAGATTAGGAAGTCTTGATTATTTGATATATGATTAGACGATTTTTCCTAGGTTTATTCGTGTGATCTTTCACTTTACATTGTATGATATTTGGCTTAGATCTTATGAATGATATCTTACCTTTAGATCTTCCATTTCAAGTTTCTTATGTAATGTAATATACTATCATAGTATTAATTGTTGAACCATACATAGTATAAGATGATTATTTGGATGCTAATTGAGGCCCGTCGAAAGACGGGGCGAGTTGAGGGTGTTTTAGTTGCGACAAAGGCTCCTTCCTCTCTCGTACCAAAACCCCGAACCAAGTTCTTTGGTTATGAAGGGCCGGTGCCCTTTATCCATTTGGGTGAGTCAAAATTAGGTTTCTTGATTCCTTAAAGACCAAGTGGCGACTCTGTGTCTGTTTTCAACAGGCCATTTTCTTCCTTTGATCAATTTCAAACAAGTTTCAAAACAAAAACAAAAAGAGGTGGGACGTCGCGTGTCCACAATCTGGCGACTCCACTGGGGATATTTATTTTAAAACAAAATAATACAGAGGTTTGACTCATAAGAAGCATCCTTAAAATCATCTTTTTACTGTGTCTGGTTCACCGCATTGCACTCCTGCATTCCCCCCCCCCCCCCCCCCCACCCCCCTGACTGTGTCTGAAACGTGGCGCTGACATTGTTCAGGTCTTGCTGTGCCAGGGCACAAGTCACCGTTGATACTGTACCTTCCAAAGTATATCAAAAAGAGTAAAAACCTCCGTACTGTCTCCCTGACGGTATATTGGAACTCTCGTCAACGGACCCTCTTTGACTAAACCCAGCCTTTGCATATAGATTCCTGTAGAACCTTTCATAGGGCTGTTCATTTACCTTTTCAGATAGGACAATATGATATAACTGTTGTATACCCTGATGAGATTACCTGAGCGGTGTAGACGCTTATGTGGCATAGAACAAAACCTCTTTCTTATGATCCCCAAGGCAATCACTCACATGCGATCTCATTGAGTTGACCTGCCTAGGCACCATGATAAGGATGTCTGCTCCATGCTCACAAAGATATACACCGCAAACCTTGTTTGTCGGTCCTAAGACATAAGAGTATGAAAACCTGCTAGAAAGTACGATCACTATCACCGTACTAACCCGTTTCTCCCAGAAACTCTGTCCAGATATCCCAAGATATAGCCGTACTAACCCGTTTCTCCCAGAAACTTTGTCCAGATATCCCAAGATATAACCGTACTAACCCGTTTCTCCCAGAAACTCTGTCCAGATATCCCAGATATAACCGTATTAACCAATTTCTCCCAGAAACTCTGTCCAGATATCCCAAGATATAACCGTATTAACCAGTTTTTCCCAGAAACTCTGTCCAGATATCCCAAGATATAACCGTATTAAACAATTTCTCCCAGAAACTCTGTCCAGATATCCCAAGATATAACCGTATTAACCAGTTTTTCCCAGAAACTCTGCCCCGATATCCCGGATATAACGGTACTGACCCGTTTCTCCCAGAAACTCTGTCCAGATATAACCGTATTAGCTAGTTTTTTTCAAATACCCTGCTCAAATTGCCCGGAAATACCAAAAACTGTGTCCAGATATCCCAGTCTTTCCCAGAAACCCTGTCCAAATCAGCCAAAAATGTCCAGTCTCTCCTAGAAGCCTTCACAAAAATCTGGAAACTCCTATTATCCCTTAGTGATCGTACTGGAAAATAAGATTGGCACACTCTATATGGTTACGGCCTTATTTGTTTAACTGCTATCTGTTAGAAATAGGAGCATCATATAGATTAGGGCTTACATCCGCATGCTTGTCTTACATGCATGCACCATTCCCATCAATCTGCACGTACTATCTCGAGTCAGTCCACATCACTATCTTTGTCTGTATAAAATCGTCACTATCAGGATCTGATACACCCCTTCTTTCGAAATCTGTCAGGTCAGTATAGATTTCCAAAGTCAACAGCCAGGATCCTCGTCGTGGGTCAGGAGTTCAGATAATCGTTTGGTCAGAATTAGCCCGATAGCCTACTTCAGCATGAATAGAGAAGAGTTGGAAAACAAGATTACCGAGTTGGGAGCAACTATAAGCCAACAGTCTGACAGCTTAGCCCAAGTTCTGAAGTTCATGGAAGAACTGAAGCAGCAGCAGCCGTAACCTCCGCCCGGGTTTCCACCACCAGGATTTGAACCACCCCCACATGGGAATAACGGGGAGGAAGACTGGCTTCAAGGGGTCCCACCATTTGCGTATGAGAAGAAGCTCCAAGAGAAAATGGACAAGGTTGACAAGCTGGAGAGCGTACTGAGGAAGAGTAAGGGGGTCGATGATTACATGCTAGACCTGGAAGGCCTCTTCGAGCCCGTTAAACTGAAACTACCAGAGAACTTCAAAATGCCTGCCATCGACCGTTTTGATGGAACTGGGAATCCAAAAAGTCATGTGAAGCTATGTATGAGTATCTTCCAGTCCATGGGTTGTACCCACGAGCACATTGCGATGTTGTTTCCACAAACTCTTGCAAAGTCCGCACTATCATGGTTCCTAACCTTGGAAGCCTCCAAAACCCGAGCATGGGAAGACATTATTCGCGTCTTCGTCGATCACTACTCCTACAATCAAGAGTTGGATGTCAGTATCAGGGATTTGGAAACGACCCGGCAGAACAACAATGAATCCTTCGCTGCGTTTCTGAGCAGATGGAGGAGCAAGGTAGCCCAAATGACCCACCGGCCGGTTGAGAAGGAACAAGTGAGAATGCTAATCCGAAATTTGCAGCCGCTCTATCATGAGAAATTGTTCTATCAGTCCATCTCCACCTTTGAGGAGTTGTTTGAAGTTGGAACTCGAATTGAAGACGCTATCAGAGAAGGGAAGATCAAGAAGGAAGAGCCTCCGAGTCAGTCAAGAAGGCCCAACTACTCTCGGAATCCCCCGGATGTCAATGCCCTTAGCAGCCAACCCCTGGCGTACCCTCCTAGGCCATACCAACCCTCCAACCAGGCAAACTCATCCAATCGCCCTTTCCAGAAAAAGCCTCCCCGCAACTTCGCCAAGTTAGAAATCTCTCTCTCCTCAGCCTTAGACCGCCTCCTCAAAAAGGGCCATCTCTAACTACTCCAACCTCGAAATACCCCACCCCCGCCTAACTGTGATATGTCCAAACGATGTACCTACCACCAAGCCCCTGGCCACAACACCGATGATTGCATGCGCCTCCGCCATGATATCCAAGACCTCATTGACCAGAATATCATCGAGCCGCCTCCGAAGCAACCCCATATCACTTAAAATCCTCTACCAAACCACCAAAATGTCAGCCTCATCGAGTCTAAACCTATATCCTTCAACCCTGCTACATATATCACCCCCTAGGACATCCTTTACCCCTCATTGACATCCTAGACTCTGTGGGAATTCATCTGATTGAAGGGGAGAATGACGAGTGGCAGCAGCAGCTAGACGATGAGCAAGACTTGTTCTTTCTGGAAGAGCATGATCTAGGGGTGGTAGACCTCAAATGGTACGATCCCAACAACGAGAGCGATGCTTCTATTTGGGGTGAGCCCGAGAAACCATTTGTAGGAACGGATTGTGATTGGTTCAAAGAGGATGGGACTGTAGAAGGGCCCACTCCTGCCGAGATTGATCATCTGACCAGGTCAGGCCGTCATTATCAGCCTCCATAGCCTGCCACCGATGCAACCGAAAAAAGTCCAGTCAAAGACAAGGGGAAGGGTAAGATGGATGAGATCATCGAAGAGGATAATGAGTTGATAAAACAGCTAAAGAAAACCCAAGCACATCTCTCGATGTGGGATATCATGGTAACATCCTACAAGCATAGGCAAGCCGTGTTAAATGCCTTGGCTGGAATAGGGGTCCCCATCGACGCCGCACCGGAGGACATGGTAGCTTTCTTGGGCGCACTTACCCCTGACCCGATCATTACAATTTCTGATGAGGACCTGGCACCGGAAGGATCTGCACATAACAAAGCATTGTACATCACTGTCGGATGTAAGGGGCAGCAGGTGCCATTTTGTCTGGTCGATACAGGTTCTGCCTTAAATGTTTGTGCCCTAAGGACTGCCACCGCTTTGGGGGTCGATGTCCTTGACATCACGCCATCTGTGCAATCTGTGAGGGCCTACGATAACACCAAGAGGAATGTGATGGGAACTGTCTCTCTACAAATCCGGGTAGGATCTTTGGTAAGCACCGAAGTTTTTCAAGTCATGGACATACCCGCCTCGTTCAACTTGTTGATCGGAAGGCCCTGGCTGCATGCCAACAAGGTCGTATCATCCACTGTGCATCAAATGATCAAGTACATTCATGAGAAGGAGGTGAAAATCATTCTCGGTAATAGTTAGGGTAATGAAGCTTTCCCAAATTACGCTCCCATTTTTGAAATCCAAATACCTGAGCTAGAAGAAGGAGAAATTGGGGGATTCCTCATGGAAGAAATCCACATGATCAATGACGAAGACAGGTTCCCCGAGGTCCACTCCGCAGTTGTCAACATTATCCGTAAAATGAACTACTTCCCCGGAATGGGATTGGGCCGGCGCCAGCAAGGGATTCGTGAGTTCCCTCAGATCAAAGGGCAACAAGGCACTTTTGGGTTGGGATACAAGCCCACTGAAGAAGACGTCGAGCTACAGAGGCCATGGAAGAAAAGGGTAAGGAGTCTCCCACCATACCGCAAAACCTTGAATGGACAATTCATTAAAGAAGGGGATGATTTCCCCTACTTCGGATTCCCCGAACCCTGGATCCATCAAACCACTGGGAAAAGGCACCCGGGGCTTGAAATCTTCGCTGACTGCGAAAGGCCCCCATATCAAGATCTGTTCTATCCCAAAGAAGTTGAGAAGACCCCGGAGGAAGACTGGTTGAAATACCTGGACACTGAAGCCAACAAGAAAATGTGGGAGGAATCCGCTGAGAAGAAGGAAGAAAAGAGGGCCGAGAACCAAGATGATCAGATCAAGCCAATTGAGGAGGGTCTGAGCAACCAGGCTGTAGAGTCATCTGCCCGTGTCTCCCTATCCCCTATTCCCCCAAAGTCTGTACTGCCAATTATTGAGTCTGTACCAGAGTCGGCTGCTGCAAGCCCACCACTGTCCAATGTAATCACTTCACCTGTCATGAATGAAATGAAAGACGATTCTGCTTACTCCTCTGTGTCTAATACTTGTGAATGCACAGATCCCTCCAAGGATCTCCCAATTGAACTTAAGCAACTAATTGAAAAACCACCTGCTTATGAAATAATCGAGGATACTTTATCGGTCAACCTAGGTGAAATAGATAATCCACAAATTGTGCAAATTGGCTCAACTCTTAATAAAGAAGAAATAGAAAAATTAACCCTCTTACTAAAAGAATTCAAAAATGTTTTTGCTTGGTCTTACGAAGACATGCCTGGGATCGATCCCGATATTGTCCAACATCATATTCCCCTTCTCCCCAATTCTAAACCTGTCAAGCAGAAACTGAGGCGCATGAGGCCAGAATAGGCACTCAAGGTTAAAGAAGAAGTGGAGAAGCAGTTCAAGGCAGGGTTCATCATTGTCACCAAATATCCGGAATGGGTTGCCAATATCGTGCCTGTCCCGAAGAAGGATGGAAAAGTGCGTGTGTGCGTCGACTTCCGTGATCTAAACAAAGCCAGTTCCAAGGATGACTTCCCGCTTCCCCATATTGATGTCTTGGTGGACAACACCGCTGGACATGAGCTACTTTCATTCATGGATGGCTTCTCAGGGTACAATCAGATTCTAATGGCGCCAGAAGATCGGGAAAAGACGACATTCACCACACTTTGGGGAACCTACTGTTATAGAGTAATGCCTTTTGGACTCAAGAATGCTGGGGCAACCTACCAAAGAGCTGCCACCACTCTGCTGCATGACATGATTGACAAGGAAGTAGAAGTATACGTAGATGACATGATCGTAAAGTCCAGGGACAAAGAAGGACACCTGGTAGCGCTGGAAAAGTTTTTTTGAAAGATTGCGCAAATACAAGATGAGATTGAATCCAAAGAAATGCACTTTCGGTGTGACCTCTGGTAAACTCCTAGATTTTCTCATCACACAAAGGGGGATAGAGGTGGATCCCTCTAAGATCATGGCAATCCTAGAAATGACACCACCGCAGAATGAAAAAGAAGTGAGGGGGTTTCTCGGAAGAATCCAATTTATCAGCCGCTTCATTTCCAAGCTCACAACTACATGCGATCCTCTGTTCCGATTACTGAGAAAAGGAGAAAAGTTCCAATGGGATGACCAATGCCAAGCCGCTTTCGACAAAATAAAAGCCTACCTTCAAAATCCGCCTGTCCTCTCACCACCCACTCCTCACAAGCCCTTATTCCTTTACCTATCTGTCTCCGAAAATGCCATGGGTTGCATGCTAGCCCAAGAAGGAGAAGAAAGCCACTCTGAAAAAGCCATGTACTACCTCAGCAAGAGGATGACTGGGTATGAACTCAACTACTCTACCCTCAAAAAAACATGTTGGGCCTTGGTTTGGTGCACTCGCCGACTGAGGCACTATATGCTGGCCTTACCGGTTGTGCTCATATCCCGCATGGATCCTCTAAAATACCTTCTCGAAAAACCCGCCCTGACAGGTCGTATATCCCGTTGGTTACTTCTAATATCCGAATTCGATATCAAGTATGTTACAAGCAAATCGGCAAAAGGGAGAACTGTAGCCGAGCATCTCGTAGAACATGCCATTGACTCCGAAGAAAGTGGGGACTTTCCGTTTCCGGACGAAAGTATCATGAAAATCAAGGAAGAACAATGGAAGTTGTACTTTGATGGAGCAGCCAACATGAAAGGATACGGAGTAGGAATGATTCTAGTATCACCAAGTGGGGACCATACTCCGTTAGTGGTCAAGCTCAATTATAACTCCACCAACAACACTGCTGAATACGAAGCATGCATTCTGGGAATGGAAGCAGCCATAGAGCTGAAAGTTCGAAAATTGGACGTCTTCGGGGACTCAAACCTCATCATATCACAAGCTAGAGGAGAATGGAAAGTGAAAGAAGAAAGGTTGAAGCCCTATCATGATCATCTCGATCAACTTAAGAGGCAGTTCAAGGACGTCACGTTCCTCTACTTGCCTAGGGAAGAGAACCAGCTAGCAGATTCATTGGCTACCTTAGCCTCCATGATCAAAATTCCTGTGGGAGTCAGGATGATGCCTTTGGTAATTGAGCAAAGGTACGAGCCTTCGTTCAATATAATCGCTGCAATTGAAGAAGAAGAGAATGAGACACCGTGGTATCAGGATGTCTGGGACTTCATAGAAAAGGGGACATACCCCCAAGAGTCTACGGAGAAAGACAAAAGGGCCATTCGAAGATTCGCAACGCAATTCATCATTTGCGGTGGAAAATTGTTGAAGAAAGGATACAACGGTCACAACCTGACTTGCTTGTTTGGAAAAAGCTCCAAAAGAATGATGGAGGAAATACACAAGGGGGTATGCGGTCCGCACATGAACGGTCACATATTGGCCAAGAAAATTATAAGACAAGGGTACTACTGGACAACTTTGGAGAAAGATTGTTGCGAATACGTAAGAAGGGGCCACAAGTGCCAGATCCACGCAAACATGATGCATGTACCACCATCCCTTCTATACAGCATGACCTCACCTTGGCCATTCTCCACTTGGGGAATCGATATTATCGGTGAAATCATTCCGAAAGCCTCAAATGGAAATCGGTACATTTTGGTGGCCATCGACTACTTCACAAAATGGGTAGAAGCCGCATCTTACACCAAGTTGGGGGCCAAGGAAGTGGCCAAATTCATCAAGAGAAATCTCATATGCCGTTATGGAGTTCCCCATGAGATTATTTCGGATAACGGAACTCATTTCAAGGCAGAAGTCAGGGATCTGTTCGAGGAGTACAAAATCACTTATCACAAGTCATCACCGTACAGACCACAGACTAATGGGGCAGTCGAAGCTGCGAATAAGAATGTCAAGGTCATACTGGAGAAATCAGCTGATACCTACAAAGACTGGCATGAAAAGCTACCATTCGCACTTTGGGGATACAGAACATCGATAAGGACGTCAACAGGAGCAATGCCTTACTCACTAGTGTATGAGATGGAAGCGGTACTTCCGGTCGAGATAGAACTACCGTCCCTGCGCGTGATGGCAGAATGTGAAATTTCGGAGTCAGATTGGTTGAGGGAAAGATACGAGGAATTGACTCTCATAGATGAAAAGCGCCTAGCGGCAGTCGACTATGTCCGAATCTATCAAAAGAGGATAGCCCGTGCTTTTAACAAAAGGGTTCGTCAGAGGAAGATTGTCAAGGGCGACCTTGTCCTTAAGGAATTACATGCTCCAATCTTTGATCCCCATGGGAAGTTTAAACCAAAATGGGTCGGCTCTTACATCGTCAAGACCATTCTTTCCGGAGGAGCAACTTATCTCATGGACCTCGATGGTGTCGAATTCAAAGAACCAATCAACCTGGACCGCCTCAAAAAGTACTATGCTTAACCATTCCATAACCATTTCCTTCAAGCCTTGCCCTGAACTACGCTCGACCTGATTCCCACTCGGGGATACGTAGGCAACCACATCGGTTCGGTCACTCCACCAAAATAACCATTTTCTTCAAGCCTTGCCTTGAACTACGCTCGACCTGATTCCCACTCGGGGATACGTAGGCAACCACATCGGTTCCGTCACTCCACTCACAAAAAACAGCCCGATCTCTTTCAAGCTTTGGCCCGAACTACGTTGGACCTGATCCCCGTTCGGGGGTACGTAGGCAGACTTTCAAAAAAGAAAAGAAGGATGGATCGCTAGGTTGAAAATCCGAAATACGCCTAGGCAAAAGTTAGAGTTAAATCCAAAGTGAGTAATAACAAAAGAGAAAAAATAGCTCACTAGGTCACCTCCTTGGTGCTTAGGCAAAATTATGAGCGTATGAGAAAAATAAAGTCGCGGTCCGTACCATAACCCAGAAATCACCCTCCACACTAGGGGCAAAGTTCGGCCACTCGCCTCATTTGCCTGAACCTCTTCTAAACTAGGGGCAAACGTCGGTCATCTACCTCGTTTGCCTCACAACCATACATACCCCAAACTAGGGGCAAACTTTGGCCACCCGCCTCGTTTGCCTCTAATCACCCTAGCATGCCCAAGCGAGTACCAAAAGCAACAACTAATTGAAATCTCGGTTACAAAATATTTTTAGAAAGCTAAAATGCATAAAATGAGATTCCCAAAGTAACCAAGGTTCACCGATACACAAACTTTGAATATTACATAAGCAGGAATGAGCAAAGAAATAAAAGTCTTTCAAAAAGCAATCACACATGTTCAAAGACACTTGGAGGAATGAGCAGAATCAGTCAGGTCTAGTTTTATCTTTGTGTCTTTTTTTTCTTCAAAGGTCTTTAGAAGTAGGCTTTTACTCCGTCAGTCCAACCATCAATGAAAGCAACAATAGCGGCAGCCCTGATCCTAGAAGCAAAGACCCTCTCAGTAAACCCCCAGGGAACCTCCTGAACTTGCCCATACTGTCTGGCCAAACGGCGAGGATGATAGAAAGAAGTCTCTCTCAGACCCATCAACCACACTCTCTGGTGACCCCTGAGGCTTGTGGTAACAGCACAAAGGCCCCAACGCCTCACGATCCAGCAAATGTCAGCCTCAGATAAGGCACCCATCATGCCCACCCAATCGGCAAAAGTATAGTGAGGGTGAAGCACGGCTCGACAAAAGTAAACCGGTGGTATGCGGCCCGTCCACAGTTGGAGGCGCTCGTATAACCAAGCCTGTAACACCAAAGGCGCCCCAGAAAGAAGAGGAGTCCCTTGATTGAAGGCATTATCCAAACCATTCAAGGTTTCAGTTAGAACCATGGCTATGGGATTCCTGCTAAGCTTCAGTCCGAGACACACATGCACTAAGTCACTGGAAGTATTCGAGAATAAGAAGTGTGAAGTCATGCATAATATCAAAGCAGCCTCGCGGGTAGCATCATATACGCTGGGATTCCCACGATTGGCGTACCGGGCAATAATAGAAGCAATGTTGAGGACCTCACCTTGAATCAGCCGACGGGAAATAGTGATGGAACAATTCAGATATTCAGCCAAACCTCGCGTAGAACTGAGGGTATCAGCAGAAGGGAGAATCAAGTCGGAGTTAGAATCGTAGCCGAGAATAGCGCAAAACTCCTCAAACAGGGGGCACATTTCCAGGCCATTGAAATTGAAGACATGGTTCACCGGGTCCCAGTGGGCAATAGCAGCACGCAAGAACTCAGTGTTCTGGGTCATCTGGCGAAGAGAGAACAGCTCGGTCAAGCCGTAGCTAAAGAGGTTGATCCGCTCCACGCCATCCGTGATATTCAGCCAAGCTGTGCGTTGAGTGGGATCATACAAAGCCATATTTTCGGTCGCGGCTCTAGAAAAATTTGAAATTTTGGCAGCACCTCCTCGTTTCACGGACTATCCCACCTGCAAGGAAAAAACACTCACTATCACAAAACTGCCCATCGCAGTAACATCCAACAATCACAGTGCACATATATCATCACACGACTATCAACTAAAACAAGCACACAACTACGCCTCCAAACCGGAAGCTATCCGGCCCAAAAGGCAAAACATCATAATACTCTGTCAAAGGTCACAAACTGTTCCACACATCGTCCTACACTGTCCAAATAGTCATATCACCAGTACAAACCCAATCAAAAACATAAAAAGAAAATGAAATAAAATTCCCGCTTGGGGGGCCTCAGTCCTCCTCTTCTTCGTCCTCTGTCGGACCGCCCGGAGTGTATGTCGGCGACGGCCTCCTCCTACCAACTCTGCACCTTGGACCAGTCCTCGACGAGTCAGCTCCGCCTCCACGGTACTGCACACACAAATAAAATGAAAGCAATCAGTAGGGAAACAACAAAAGTACAAAAACAGAGTCGAGTCAGAGACTTACCAAGGAGGCCATCTGATTAGCGGCAAATTGCCGCATACTGTCCATCTGTCAAGGGTAAAATCAGGATTAGAACCTCATAACCTTAAGAAGCGCAAAATTAGAGACATACCTGATGGTCTCGTGTTTGGACCAAGGACCGTAAGCTAGCCGCCAAGGCGTGACCCTCCACGGCGTAACTCCAAGGAACGTTGAGGACGCTCGCTGGCTGAGTAGGGTACCCGCATGTGACCCGTGGAACCTCCATCACTTGGGGAGTGCCATCAGCGCTTAGAACATTGACAGACCAATCCCAAGGAGGGATAGGATCGAAAGCCAGAGGAGCCTGTTTCCTGTACATCTCGCGAAGCTGTAGGCACAAAACAAGTTAGGAAAGAGATGAATCAAAAACATAGGCAACGAATAGAGACAAAAATGTAAAGGAAACTCACCTCCAGGAGTGGGAAGTTGGGCATCAGAAAGCGGCCACGGTAAGCCTCATAGCTGGTCTCAGAGAGAAAATGATCCCAAACGTCGGTGCCAGCTAAGGCCGCCAGCAGAGCATCACCAGAAAGGTCACTAGCATCCATCGCAGAGGGATTGTGAGGGACGCGATACCTGGAACCGCCAACCACCTGCCGAGACACTCGCTCACCAAGGAACCACTGCCTGCACTCGGTACTCTCCATCAAGAGTCGGCAAGAGAAAAGGGCTTTGACCGCTTGAATCTCCTCTGGGGCAGCATAAGCAACGCGCCCCCAAGGCGTCCAGTCAACAATAGCAGCTGTCAGCCCGGTTAAGAAGTTTCTGAGCAAAATAATCTAGTAGGCCCCGCTCTTCACCCCGACAACGTCCCTCCGCCATCTCAAGCCTCGCGGGAATAGAGGCAGAGGAGCCATGCCATCCTCGTCTTTGCCTGATTCATCCGCAGGGGAGGGAGCCAACATCTTCAGGTACTCAAAGCTCCAAAGCTGCACAGACAAAGGAAAAAGTCAGAAAAAGTATAGAAATCGAAAAGCTAAAAGGTGAAAGAAGATGCAGTACACACCTCCCAAGCTCGCCAAAATCCCCCTGTCGATTTAACATCGCCCTGAGAGACCTCGCCCATATGCTTGTAAAGATGGGCCAAGGCAGCACCGTCCCAGTCGTAGGAGGGGATCTCATCAATGGTCGCTAGGCAAGAAAGGAGTCTCAAGCTCACCTGATCATTTCGCGTCGCAAAGATCGAGCAACCAAGGACATATAGAAGATATACCCTCAAAAGCTAGGAATTATTCAGATTATGATTCCCTCTGCCATAGGCCCGGTAAAGCCAGCCACAAGGAAACCAGTGCCTCTCCAGATTAGGGGGAACAGCCCCAATCAACATCTCTACAGCCTTCGGGTCGATCTCATAAAAGTAGTCCAGAATCAGGCGCTTCCCACCAACCCTCAAGCCGGTAATCATGGAGAAATCAAAGGGCGTCATGGTCATCTCACCAAACAACAGGTGGAAAGTATTAGTGGTGTCCCACCAGCTCTCAGCCAGAGCATAAAAGTGTGCCAAATCGTTGCTGCTCTTCGAAACCAGACGGACGAAGTCTCCGAACCCGGCATCGTCCACCATCCTCTTGACGGTGGGCGAGAGTTGAGTATACCATAGAAAGGTGTGAGCGAGGCTACCGTGGCCCTTCAATGTAACTTCCGGCACCTGCACACAACAAAAACAACAAAAAGATGCACAAAATCACTATTCACAACCCGAAAAAGAAAAAATTCACAAAATCAACATTCGAACACAAACCGGACTTCTAACGATCTCTAGGTGCACACTACGGCTCACAAAACTAGCACAATATATGAAAATAGTCCTAAATTGTCGAAAGTTTCACATACCAAGTTCGCTAGAGCCGCGGCCGAAAGATGACGTTGGGGGTCCCGTAAAATCAAGTTCAGGGTTTGCATCTCGGCTTTCATTCGTTCCTTGGCCTTCTTAGACGGTCTCCTTGAGCTTGAAGCCATGGATCTACAAAGAAAATAGGAGTCAAAGTTAAACTTTCTTCTTGAAAATTTGAGCAAACCAAAACACAAATCGAAATTCCAACCACGGGGAAAGATTACTCACCTGAGCGCGCACAAGCTATGTTTTGACAAAATTTGGCTCCAAAAATACCCCAAAATGGCCAAGAATGAGCTTGAAAAGCTCAAAAACCTGAGATATACAAAGATGAAGTCCGGCCACCTAGTGTTGCCACGGCACTGCCCCCTGCGGGCCCCGTTTTGCTCTGTTTTGCTCTGTTTTGCCCCGTTTTGGCCCGTTTTGACCTTTTTCTGCCCATTTTTGGCCCCGATCAGCCCCGGTGACCCAGTTCGGTGAAGATTTGTGAGGTTTCACCCCCAACAGTCCAAAGGTTATCAGGACTACCTCCAGTAGGCAGAAACTGAGAAAGATCGAATCCCGAAGACCCGAATCGGCTGTTTCAAGACAATCGTCACAAATTTTGATCAAACACGAGAGTTCTGATAACGAATCCTGGATTTTGGCTGATGCGCTGAAGCAAAAGAAGAGAGATTCCTCGAGAACCCCATATCATCCTCCGAGGACAAAAACCGAAAGATACCAGCTCCCAGAAGCCCCGACCGGCCCTCTTGGATTGAGCGCCAAAAGATTTGATCAACCGTGAGAGATTCAGAGATGGGTCCTGGTTCCCGATCAAGAAGAGAGATTCCCCGAGAACCCCATATCATCCTCCGAGGACAAAAACTGAAAGATACCAGCTCCCGGAAGACCTGACCGGCCCTCTTGGATTGAGCGCCGAAAGATTTGATCAACCGTGAGAGATTCAGAGATGAGTCCTGGTTCCCGATCAAGAAAAGAGATTCCCCGAGAACCCCATCCTCCGAGGACAAAAATTGAAAGATACCAGCTCCCGGAAGCCCCGACCGGCCCTCTTGGATTGAGCGCCGAAAGATTTGATCAACCGTGAGAGATTCAGAGATGAGTTATGGTTCCCGATCAAGAAAAGATATTCCCCGAGAACCCCATCCTCCGAGGACAAACACTGAAAGATACCAGCTCCCGGAAGCCCCGACCGGCCCTCTAGGATTGAGCGCCGAAAGATTTGATCAACCGTGAGATATTCAGAGATGGGTCCTGGTTCCCGATCAAGAAAAGAGATTCCCCGAGAACCCCATCCTCCGAGGACAAAAACCGAAAGATACCAGCTCCCAGAAGCCCCGACCGACCCTCTTGGATTGAGCGCCGAAAGATTTGATCAACCGTGAGAGATTCAGAGACGGGTCCTGGTTCCCGATCAAGAAAAGAGATTCTCCGAGAACCCCGCATCATCCCCCGAGGACAGAAACCGAAAGACATCAGCTCCCATTACCCTTAGCAGAAAGTAACAAAAGAGGAACCGACTCCCGAAAATTGGCCGTCAGGAACAATCAGAACATGTCCCGCATCCAGATCTCCCGATTATCACGAGCTTTCTTATCTGTCCATTTTTATCACAAAGATCCCTCAGTCACCTTTGACTGTCGTCCTCTAAATGAAGCGCATCTGGTCTATCTCACTCGTTAGCAAAACACACTTCCCAAGTTTCAGAAGTTTGCCCCTGGACCCAGAGCCTCCTAAAACCTTGGTGTCCTCATCTGTGTCATTCATATCACAGTCACCAGCACAACACCAGCCCATTCGGAGTGGCACACCCTACAGTACCTGCTCATACTAGGGTCATAACGATAGGCATAATAGGACTCATGATGCAATTCATCCATGCATCGCATATCATCCTCATAACATAGCATCTGCCTGTCTCGTTGTGCGTACGTGATTTGCCCCTTTGTGCCTGAACTACGCCCTGGTCTGATTCCCCTTGGGATACGTAGGCAGCTCACGCAGAGCACGACCAGGACTAGACCTCAGCATCATTGCATCTTTTGCAATGCTTTTCATCCTAAATCTATAGCCTCCAAAAGACCTGTCTCTTCAAAGCTTTGGCACTCGCTTGCGACATGCGTTGCCTCGCAAGTTCATGCCAAAGAGGGGCAAACTGTAGACACCCCATTTTTCCGGCTATCAGATTTAGGAGACCCATAGCTTGGTGGTTCACAATGATCGTAAAAGATTCAAAAGGACTCTTGGAAGTCAGCTCTATCTCTCAGAATGGTCAGAATGACCAAAATGCCCCTGAAAGCCCGAAAACTCCCAGATTTGGTCCCAAAAGTTCTGGAAACATGCTACGTCATAAGAAAAGTGATAAAATGAGTTTTTAAGAAAAATCAGATGATATCGTCAGCTCCCAGAGACCCCCGGAAGTCCCGGAAGTTCCCGGAAAGTCCCCGTTGACTGGTTTGACCAGGTTTGACCAGAGTTTGACCAAATTTGACCGAAATCGTCAGAATTCACCGAAATCATTCTAAATCATAAGAAAAGTATTAAACCGAGTTTCAAAAGAAAATCGAGCAAAAACGTCAGGTTTGACCAGTTCCCAGAAGTTTCCAGAAGTTTCCAGAACTTCCCGAGAATCCCAGGTTTGACCAGTTTGACCAAAATTTGACTTTAGAACCGGAGCACCGTAGCATTTTTCAAATATTTTTCATGGATACTAGAGGTCAATAGCTTTCCAACGGTATATCGCACATAATTTTTGGATTTAAAACGAATTTATTATGAATTTCCAAAGGCGAAAAAGGCGATCAAATCGCTTTTATCGCAAATACCGCAAAACTTTCAAAGTGACCTATCCCCGAACTATTTGTTATGGAAATTTGACTCCATTACCTTTCCAACGGTATATCACAACCTCAATTTGGAGTTCGTATGCATTTTCTGTGAATTTCGGACGAAATAGGGCCTTTTAGCGAATACCGGAACATCAGGGGGCCTAAACAGCATTATCTGGACGAAGGAGGAGCAGTGCTGCCGCGACATTGGCCCACTGCCGCCGCGACACTAGCCCAGTGCCACCGCGGCACTCCCTTCCATAACAGTTCATTTTTGTAATTTTTCTTGGGGGTTCATTTTGATTAATTGGAAACCAAAACGACGTAGTTTTATGATTTCAGATGTTTGGGACCAATGGGAATACTTCTAAAACCCCAAAACCACCCCAAGTTGGCCTATATAAACCCCCCATTGCTCTTCATTTTGGGGGAGTCAAAGGAAAGCTTAGAAAAAGTTTGGGAGAGAAAGTTGTAGAGATAAGGTTAGAATAGAGAGAAAAGAAGCTTCCTCCTTTGATTTTCAAAACAAAAGTGAGTTCTAAACTTTGTTTTTACTTCATTACTCCCATTTACTTCAACATTCAATACACCCAACCACCATTTTAGTGAGCATTTAAGAGAGTGGAGCTTCTTCCATGTCCAATCTCATTACATATGAGTGAAACACCAAGCTACAAGTTCTATACATCATGAATATCATCTATTAATTGCTATCTTCTTGCTTGCTTGTTTATATAATGTTCATCTCTTCTCATCTCATTTCTTTTTTATTTTATTTATTTACTTACTAGTTCATCATCATCTAAATGATGACATGAAGTTTGGGGTGAGTAAATCCTTATGGATAGTAGCTCTTGACCTCAAAAACATGTTTGATAGATGATGATCATAACCTCAATACCTCCAAGGTATTCTTGAAGTTATGTTCAAAATAAAATAAATCGCTCCAACAATCTTGGAGGTTCTTGATGATGAGTATTGATGTTGGCATTTTAAGTGGCTATAATCTTTATTGAGTATTGAAAATATATTTTCAAAACCTCTATTTCAAAACCCTCCTCAATCCCTCTCATTTTAATCTCAAGAAAGAAAACCTTGTTTTCCCCAAAATCTTCAAAACAGTGTGTCAAAACAGTTAGTGAGCTGAGTTCAAAGATTTCTCTAGAACTCAATACTCAATGTATGGATGAAAGGCCACTTGGAAAGTCTTCCTAACTCATTGGAGAACACCCAAGATTTTTGGTTTGACTTGGAAGTACTTGAAAATGGTCCATTTGGACCCAAACATTCCTTCCAGACATTCTGCCTCTGCTGTCACAGCAGCTTAGCTAACTTCCAACTTCTTTTTCAGAAAACGTTTCGAAAAGAGGTGGTCCCAACTTATTTTTCCCTTAAACTTCAATGTTGTAGCGAACTTTCTGTATAAAATGGGCCCCTAGATCATTTGTTTTCATTTTCTAAGATATTTCAACATTTCAGTCGACAGTACGGACTCTGTTTCTAAGTGGCCTTCATTGTTTATATGATTTCTCTCAATCTGTAATAGTTATTAAAGATTGGCTTTTTGGGTTGTGTTCTAGACACAATAAGGAAGATCTCCATAACAAATCATGCATTGAAAACATCCCTAACCCCTCTTTTCCAGTTTTACAAGATCATGTTACTGTTCTGTCCACTATTCACAGCAAGCACATTTTAACTTTTATTCTTTGATTTGATGCTAATGTGCATTCCAAATTAGTTCATACTACATTTGTACATATCCCATGTTGATTCCATTCATTCACTCATACACATTTTAGACTTCCAAGTCATTCTAGAAATCCATGTACACAAAACACACTACAACCTTTGCACATTTTAGGTACATGCATTACATTCATGCAAGATTTGGGGTTTTTGTAACTCTTAATCTAAGAAGATTATAAGGAATGATCATGATCTCACGTTCATGCTTCTCCTCGATCTAATCCTCTTTTCACATCCGTCCCGGGAATTGAGAGATCTTCTTTTCTCAAAGAATAACATGCATCATACTAGCTTGCTAAGCATATTTTGATTTCTTTGACTATTTGTTTCAAGAACAATTCATGTCCCCCTTTAGATTAGGAAGTCTTGATTATTTGATATATGATTAGACGATTTTTCCTAGGTTTATTCGTGTGATCGTTCACTTTACATTGTATGATATTTGGCTTAGATCTTATGAATGATATCTTACCTTTAGATCTTCCATTTCAAATTTCTTATGTAATGTAATATACTATCATAGTATTAATTGTTGAACCATACATAGTGTAAGATGATTATTTGGATGCTAATTGAGGCCCGTCGAAAGACGGGGCGAGTTGAGGGTGTTTTAGTCGCGACAAAGGCTCCTTCCTCTCTCGTACCAAAACTCCGAACCAAGTTCTTTGGTTATGAAGGGCCAGTGCCCTTTATCCATTTGGGTGAGTCAAAATTAGGTTTCTTGGTTCCTTAAAGACCAAGTGGCGACTCTGTATCTGTTTTCAACAGACCATTTTCTTCCTTTGATCAATTTCAAACAAGTTTCAAAACAAAAACAAAAAGAGGTGGGACGCCGCGTGTCCACAGTGTGGTAGAGTGCTTGTAGAATTCTTGACCTTTTGACCCCATAGCTTTTGACTAGCAGTATCTTTTCCATTCGAGGTCAGATTGGAATGATTCAAAAAGTGGCAGGCTCGTGTCAACGAACACTTTATTTTGAAATGATTGATTGTGCAAAAATGGGTTGTCTACAACTGCCCCTCTTTGTTATATTTTGTGAAGTAAATCGTGACAAAGATAAAGAGACACCCATTTTGCCTCCACTCTTTCTTGAAATGTTTTTTTTTTTTGTTTTTTTTTTGTTTTTACGAGAAGCATGTACAAGAATACGAATGATCCCAAAGTCTGTTCAAGATGCCCACGTATCTTATGTGGAGAAGACTCAGGATGAGCGTAGTTCAAGTGAATGACGCCATGATTGGAGAAGAGTGAAGTGACATGCCAGAGTAGACAAGTGAGTGGCCTGCCAAGGTAGGCAGCTGGGAATTGGGAGTAGTGCTTGGTTAGGCAGATAACTCCCCTGGGGATTGAGAGTGTCACTAGAATAGGCGAACGGCTCCATTGGGAATACATGTAAGAATCGAATAAAAGAAGGATGGTGTAGTGGAGAAGTGCGTAACCACATAATCTAGAACTTTTAACCGAGAATGTAGTAAAGTAAGGGTATGGTCGAGCTCTTAAAGCTGCCTACGTATCTTTCGTCAGAAGAATCAGACCGTGCGTAGTTCATACAAACCTGGGTAGCTGAGAGACGGTGTAGTCGAGAAGTACGAAGCCGCGTAATCTCAAACTTTAACCAAGAACATAAAAGTAAGGGTATGATCGAACTCTAAGAGCTACCTACGTATCTCCCGTCTGGAAAATCAGACCGTGCGTAGTTTGTGTGAACTTAGGTAGCTGAGAGATGGTGAGAGACGGTGTAGTCAAGAAGTGCGAAGCCGCATAATCTCAAACTTTAACAGAGAACATAAAAAGTAAAGGTATGGTCGAGATCTTAGAGCTGCCTACGTATCTCCTGTCGGAAGAATCAGACCGTGCGTAGTTCGTGCGGCTAGGAAAGAGTGATGTAGCTAGGAAGTGCGAAGCCGCGTAATCCTAAACTGAGGTTGATGTTGATGATAATAGGATGCCACTTGATGGACTTACTCCTGAGCTTGAAGATGTGCACGGGATGCCTCTTGACGGACTCATTCCCGATTGTGAAGATGTGAACGAGGTTCTACTTGACGGACTCATTCCTGATAGTGAGATTGTGAATAGGATGCCTCTTAACAGACTCACTTCTGTGCTTAAAGATGTGAACGGGATGCCACTTAAAGGACTCATTCCCAATAGGGAGATTGTGAACAGGATGACTCTTGACGGACTCACTCCTGAGCTAAAGATGTGAATGGGATGCTTGACGGGCTCATTCCCAATAGTGAGATTGTGAACAGGATGCCTCTTGACGGACTCATTCCTGATATTGGATGATATGGACAAGATGGCCCTTGACAGACTCACACCTAAGACTGGATTAGATGAACAGGACACCACTTGACGGACTCACACCTGATGCTGGATGATGTGAACAGGATGCCCCTTGACGGGCCCATACCTGAAGTAGGATAATATGACAGGATGCCCCTTGACGGACTCACAGCTGAGACTAGATGAGATAAACAGAATGCCATTTGACGAACTCACACCTAATGCTGGATGATATGGGCGTGGTGATCCCAAGTATGGAACGTACTTCTTGATGATCCGTAGATGGGAGGTTAATTTGACATGTAGATGGGTGAACTGAGGGATTGCTATAGAGTTGGAGTCTAAGCAAAGGCTGTATGAAATGGGTTGAAAATAGGTTAGGCCAGTAGTGAGGCTTTTGGAGCTATGTTGGGCCAGTGGTTAGGCTTTTGGAAGTATGTTGGGCCAGTGGTGGTAAGACTTTTGGAAGTATGTTGAGCCAGAGGTGAGTGCTCTCCTTACAAGGATGATGGAAGTATCAGGACCAGTTGTCCATGTTTCAAAAGATATGCATTTTCTGCTATATTGTAAAGTATGAATGATTTTTTTTTTCAATGCGGTGTTATGCTATGTACAGAGTATTTACAAAAGTGTTTGATGCATGAGTTAGTGGATATTGTATGTCTTGTTGTTTGTTGGAACACCAGAAGACAACATATCTTGATTATATGGGCTCAGTGCCCCAGTATTTGGTGAATGTCCATTCCTTGTCTGTATTTGCTGTGTCGACAGTTTTGCCATAGTCTTGATTTTTACTCGTAGTGCTCTTTTGAGATTTTCACTACGCTCGTCAGACCATCTTGAATTTGACAGTATGTGATGACCCATGTCTCTAAAATGATGCAAAGTATGATTTAATAAATCCAACAAGACTTGTGTCAATCAGAGTAGACTTTTCAGTGAGTTGTATTGTAGGTCAGCGTCATGAGTTAAGAAATGAAGGATCGCATGAAGGCTAAAAGTTGTTTTTTTTTTTTTTTTGAAAGGTTGTTGCCTGAGATCATCTTGTGCTCTATTTTTTTGCTTTTTGCCTGCCCTAGTCTAGTATGGGGTAAAATTGCTGAGTGAAATGCGACTTAGGGAAGAATTACCCCAGTTCGAAGTGAGTATCCAAGTCGGATAGTATTTTGTGGATTTGTTTCCAGCTTCTGTATTGAGCTCTTTTTTTCCTTTTTTTTCGCTGAGCTTCTTTTTCTTTTTTCTGCATTGCCCCAATGTGGGGGGTGATCCTTAGGGGGTTTGAATTTGAAGAGAAATTTTTATTATATGGCTCAAATGGGCTAGCAAGTGGATAATAGTGTTTGTATAGTTGAAATGATTGCCTCTCATCATTTTAACACGAGTATAGTTGGATTTTAGAAATCAAGTATGTGCAACATTGAAATTTGTGCAATGTCATGAGGAGCAATGGGCAGTCCCCAGTTGGTATTTGATGATGTGTGACATACTTTGAGTTGAGGTATTTTTGTCTCCTGAGAGTGTATTGTCCATATGCACTTGCGATGATGAGCAGTGTCAGATATTGTAATGATTGATTATGGACTTGAAGCCTTTTTGACATGTCCTATCGTCTGTTGCGTCCAAAGTTCAATGTAATATCCAAATTGGTTTCAACAAGTTACAAGACAGTCATATCCAATGAATCATGAGATTTTAAAGCAAGATGATAATTATGGAATGATGGAGAAATTTTTTTTTTGTTTTGTTTTTTTTTTTTTTTTTTTTTTTTTATTTTTTATTTTTTATTTAAGAAATGTATGTATTTATACAAAGCAGACAATGCATATATTAGTAGTGGAGAAACTGCCCCTGTGTGGCATTTTGATGCCTTGTAAGGAGTGGCATTCTGGGCAGTGGGTGAAGTATTGGCCTTTTGCGAGAGTGACCAAAGGCTTGTGGGTATATCGGTGGAGAATCAAACTATTTGGTAAAGGGTACAAAAACAGTGCATGGACTAGATGGTTGGGAACAACACATGTGATTGGTCGCCCATGTACTTACATAATCCTTGACATTCTCTTTTTATTGATGATATTTTTTTTTGACACATATAAGAGCAAAAAAAAGAACAACAAGAAAACCCTTACATTTCATCAATCCATTGTTCATTAGTAAAGCCACCCCATCCAATAAATGATCTGAATCATAGGGGCAGGCTGAGTTTCCATGAACATTTTTCCTAGTCTTTATGGATTTCTTCATTATCAGGTCGTTTAAACAAGACGTAAGTTGCAGCCATCACAGCCATCCAAAAAAGAATGCACGCTTCGTAAAGTATAATTATCTCGCCCAAATCCATGTCATTCTCCAAACTTTTTTTTATGAGCACCTGCACGCTTGAAACAAGATCAAACTTTTGGCACAGTGGTGAAAGACAATGACTATGAGTATGGTAAGGAGAGAGAAGTGAGGAAACAGGGGAAGAGATGTTAGGCCGAGAAGGGAGAGAATAGAAAGAGATGCAGAGGTGAGGGGAGAACAGTGCTCGAGGAGGAGTAGAAGGGGAAGTGAAAGAAATGGGGGAGAGAAAGGGTTTTATGCTCTTTTTTTCTTCACTGACACTTTCTCTCTCTCTCTCTCTCTCTCTCTCTCTCTCTCTCTCTCTCTTCCTGTCTCTTCTCCTTTTTCTTTTTCTTTTCTTATCTTTTTCTTTTCTACCGACAGTTTCTCTCTCCTCCTCTCCTTTTTTTTTCTCTCTCTCTGACACTTTCTCTCTCTTCTTTCTTTTTTCCTTTTGTTTTTTTTTTCTTTGCCGACACTCACTCTCTCTCTTCCTTTTCTTTTTCTTTTTCTATTTTTTTTTGTTTTTCTGGTTTTTGTTCTGTTTTGAAAAAGTAATAATGTATTTGACAAGGTAGAGTAGCCTAATGACTTGGCAATGAGATGATTTGGACAGTTGCAAATATGTCGGTAGTGCTTGGACTTGTTAATATCAATGTTCACAATTTTGACTTTTACCTGCTGCCATTGTATCGAATTAGGCCTGAATGAAGGATTAGAAATGATCAAGCATGTCATGTCAGCCTTAGAGCTGGTTCAGATTGGTGACAGCAAACACAAGTGGATCGTGAAAGTGATGGGGATTAGAACCCTCATTTTAGAAAGTGCACTTATGTTATTAACAAGAGATAGTATTTCCACAGTTCATTCTTGAACTGATTGCCAATGTGAGGGTATATTGCATAAGAAGCGAAGATAGTGCTAACGAGGATTTTTTTTCTAAAAAAAATGAAAAGTTACAATGATACAAGTGTACATTTGGATTTTAATGAGCGGGAACAGAGTTCTGCCAACGTGAGGCTTCATTCCAGAGGTCGAATGCTAACGACATCCTACGTGCTTTTCAGCAACCATATAGATCCTATAGTCCGTTCCACAAAACCTTGTGTTAATTCTCTTCAGGACTTACTTCTGAGTACAATATCGTCATGGGATGCTTACCCTCCCAGTTGCCCTATAAAGCAGTACCCAAGGGTCCAAACTACATTAAGCTGGTGGAGGGACACGTATAGTAAGACATGTGGGCTCAATCCCACGCATACTCGACGTACAGGGACTACCTTGAATACGGACCGTGATGTTCATTCCATTTTTTTTTTAATTTTTGATTTTTTTTTTTGAGAAAGAAAAAAAAACTTTAAATCTAGGGCTCAAGCCACCTTACGAATTTTTTTCTTTTCCCTTTAGAGACATGCCGACACTCCATCTCGTGCCCAAGAAAGAGCTTTGAGCTAAGTTATTAACAGTGAAGAAAGAGTAAGGATCAGTGGATGGAGTAGGTGCTTTTGACGAACTTGCTTGATGATTTGGGGAATTTGGATATCTTGGGACCCCTGATTTTTTCGTTTGATCCAGGGGAATCTGAGACTTGTTAGATTACGAGTGTTGGACTAGATTAGACTAGCAGGGGAAAGTTGGAGTAACAGAGGGGGTGTGGGCAGGACGAGAGACTGGAGAAATTGCGTTGGGAGTAGCGAGATCCAACGGATTTGGAGAAGTTTGGTGGTTGCTGCTAGATTGTAAGGAGCAGACTGGAGAAATTGTATTGGGAGTAGCGAGTTCCAACGGAGTTGGAGAATTTTGGTGGTTGCTGCTAGATTATAAGGACTGGACCAGATTAAACCAAGGAGAGGTTGTACAAATTTGAGTGATAGGGGGAATATAGGTAGGGCTAGAGATTTCAGAAGAGATTGGAGAAGTTGTGGTGGGAGAAATGAGATTGGAACACTTTCGAGGGCTTTCTATGTCGTGATCTAGATCTTCTATGGCATAGTTGAGCGAAGGATATAGACCAGGCTCTTTGGATTGTTTGGGTGACTCTTCTTTTGATTGAGCTTGAAGTTGTGAGACCTGTTCTTTCAGTTCTAGAACTTGTTGTTCGAGGAAAAAGACGTAAGAAACACAACCCAAAATGGGATCCTGCAGCCTAGCTATGGCTTTATACACAAGGGATTTGATAGTTTGTAGATGATTTGCCTCGGATGCCCTTCCAATAAGGCGTAGAAAATTCCTATATTCGAAAAAATCGTGAGTTGCCTCATGATCCTTTATACTCCCTGCGTACTGCAAGTAGGGAGCCAAGGAACAGTCACTTCTGCACCGTCTTTTGTTATACTCGCATGCACCACAACGACTGACAACCTTCTTAAAAACCATTTTTGGTATGATTCTAAGTTCCTTTTCTCGATCTCTATGAGAAGCTCATGTACAGGGCTTGTTTTAGCTTCCTCTTATTCAGATCTGAGTTGGGCGTGGTTTTTTTTTTCGAGAAGAGAGACGAGTTTCTGCCAAGAGGTGGGAGGAAGAGGAAGAGAAGAAGGAAGAGAAGAGGAGAGTGAGACAGAGAGAGATTCATCAAAGAGAGAGAGAATGGGTGAAAAAGATAGTGAGAGAGGGAACATGGAGAGTCTTTTTAAGAGGAGAGGAAGCGATAGGAGGTGTAGATCCATGAGGGGGACAAAGAAAAGGGGACGGGTGAGAAATAAAAGAGAAAGAGAGAGAGGGGGGGTCAATGAGAGTGATAGAGAGAGAGAGAGAGTCCATGAGAGTGATAGAAATAGAGGGAGCATGTGAGAAAATGCAAAAGAGAGAGAGAGAGAGAGAGAGAAAGAGAGAGAGACAGACAGAGATAGAGAGAGAGAGAGAGCACGTGGAGAGAGTGAGAGCATGTGGAAAGAGTAATGTGTCGATATTGATACACACATAGAGAGTGAGAGCATGTGGAGAAAGTGATGTATCAACATTAATGTATGTGTAGAGAGTGAGAGCATGTGGAGAGGCTGATGTCTAATGCAAACTTAAATCAAGCATGGTCCCCAAACCTTCAAACTTCCAGCGCCGAAGCACTTCCTCAGGTTGTGGTTCGAGCGGAGGAAGTTTCGGTGCTGCTACCGGCGGTACTATGCAACAGCCATGCCACTTACTAATCCTCCTATCTAATCTTAAAGGATTTCCTCTTAAGGAAGGGTTATGTTATGCTTACATGCCAATGTGTAGTGTGAGTGACAGTTAAAGATCTTAGCATTGGCCTTTGCAATTTTGGCATTGGCCTTGCAATTTTATTTCAGTCTGAGCCGCGAATACTTGTACAAAAGAATATGAATTTACAAAGAAAAGGTAAAATAAAAAAATAAAAAAAAAATGTTAGTACAAAAGAAATGCCCCATTGTAATGAAAATCACTAAATGATGGCCTGAGTCTTCTTAAGACTAAGGTCCCCAGCAGAGTCGCCAGCTGTCGCGCCCGCGCCCTCAGAGCGCCAGGCTATCGGTGTAGGCCCGACTTCCTAAGAGTGGGTGAATTGCGACTTGATTTTAATTGGGAAGAGTGACAATAGTATGGTAGAGCCTATTTGAAATGTTCAGAGTCACCACCTAACATTTGGGGTGTTAGGGTCCCCTGCAAAGACAATTAAAGTAATTCATCTTTGACTTTCAAAAAACAGTTTTGAGAAAAGTGGGCCCTTTAAAAGTGTGACTCTGAATAGCTATGTGAAAACTAGAGATTTTGAGATGGGTTTGGGGACTCGATTATGTCGAGGGAAGGTATTAAGCACCCTCTAACATCCATGCGAACACTGTTGCCAGTTTTAGTGATTATTATTAAAATGGGGCATTTCGATTGAAAAAGAAAAAAAAAATTCTTTTCTTTTTTTTAGAAAGTGAATAGAACAAAAAATGGTGATAGGTATCGCCGAATGGTGATAGGTATCGTCGCACGCTTTGAGAGTTGCTTACGTATCCCAAGACGGGAATCAGGCCAAACGTAGTTCTGAGCTGTGTGTGAGTGTATGCAGGTGATTTTTGAAAAAGGTGGTCACGTTTGACCGTGCACGTGTGATGTAGTGATTTGAGAAAGAGTCGGTGTCGCTAGGAACTTTAACCTGTACGCTGTAGTCCTAGACTTTAACCTTTGGAAATTGATTGAGATTGAAATGAGATTATGCAAGTGAATGGAGAATGATGCATTTTGTTTTTTGTACTTTTCTATTTTTAAATTTTTTTTCCTGTGCTCTATGCCGAAATAAGGATCTGTGCCCAAATGATTGAAAAATGTACAGGAAGTAAGGGTCGGTGCCCAAATGACTGAAAAGTGTACCGGAAGTAAAAGTCGGTGCCCATTAAAAGTATGAAGACTTACCTGTCTTACTTGTGCTGTTTGCAGATTCCAATCAGAGCTGGCATTAGAGTTTTATTTTGAGAAAGTCCATTTTTTGTATTTTTCTTTTTGTCTTCTTTTTTTTTTTTATTTACACCGGAAGAAAGGGACGGTGCCCATTAAAAATGTTCGAATTTACTTTTATCAAAGTTATTGATCAACTTGATAAGTTAGGCATATTCAATCTTAATAAAAGTGGGAAAGATGAACAAATTTCTATTTATCAAAGTTATTAAACAACTTGCTAAACGTGAATATTTTTGTAAAAGAAAAAAAATTGATTTCTTTGTTGTTTTTTTTTTTTGTTTTCTGCTTTTTTTTTTAAGAAGTTTTTTAATAAACTAGACTTTATTCACTTGAAAAAGATCAAAATCCCAAATGAAAGAGATAAAAACAAAGTCCTACAAAAGTTTATTTCAGAGTGCAGTTTTTTCACGGCTTTGAGAGAAGTTTTCCAAAAATGGAATGGAGAGGTTCTGGTGTTCCCAATTTTTTGAAATTTTGAGAGAAAGTTCCTAAATGAATCTAGTTTCCATGGTAGAAAACCATTTTGCAATTTCTTTTGTAGATTGGGAGAAATTGAGTTTAGAAGCACGTTTACTCAGAAAAAGGGACTGCACTGTCGATTGAAATTGGACGATTTTTTATAAAATTTAAATTGATCCGAAAAAATTCAAAAAAATTCATAGGGGTAGGTAAGATGCTATAGTTAATAGAAAAAAAATGGAATGAAGAAAAAATCTTGTAGTCCAAACAGTGAACGTGATCTGGTGTCACTGCTGTGATATTTATGGCAGATTATATGCCTTCTGTGTTTGTGTTTTGCAAATGGGTCATATGATTTTTTTAAATTTCGAAAAAAATCACAGACCAACATAATTGAGTTAGGAACACTCTGCACTTGGTTTCATTTGATTTGAATCAAAAATGAATTCGTGGCGATATTTTGATTATCATCACAGCAATGGACTTTAGCAACATGGACTGTTTGGTACTTCAATAGTGATTGAGGTTGGAGAAGAGAGATGAGGGAGTGGGGCAGCTCCCTCTTCTTGTGCGGATATGAGGAGTGAGTATTTTTATGGGAAAGAAGAGAAGAGGGAGAGAAATAAAAAAAGAAAAAGAAAGGAGAGTGGGAGACAGAGAAGTGATAGGGAAAAAGATAAGAAAAATAAAGAAAGGATCCCAACATGTGTTGGGTGTTTTTTTTTTTTGTATTTGCTTTGCCTTTTGCTTGACAGCCATCCCACCGAGTGTGTCTCCAATTAGTGTGTGAGAAATAATCGTGTGTGGTAGGGTGCATGCAGAATTCTTGACGTTTTGACCCCATAGCTTTTGGCTTGCAGTAACTTTTCCATTCGAGGTCAGATTGGGATGATTCAAAAAGTGGCAGGCTCGTGTCAACAAGCACTTTATTTTGAAATGATTGGGTTGGGCAAAAATAGGGTATCTACAAATATATATAGAGAGAGAGATATAGGGAAAGCTTCTTATGAGGGATCCCTTATTTTATTAAAATGAGGACTTCTATTCCTGGCTGTTGGAGATCAATTACTGCACAGTGAATTTCAATTTTACTGTATTGATTAAATGATCTCCAACAACCAAGATTAGAAGCCTTCATTTTAATAAACGATAGATCCCTCATAAGAAGGGCTTTGTATGCATATATATATATACATATAATTGGTTGCATATAAATGACATTGACCGCCCTAAGCGGCCTTACATAAACCTTCCATTTCATTTTTTGGAATCATCGTTAATGTTAATATTACTACTTACTATTATTTATATTTTTAAACCAAGAGCATTTTAGTATTTCTGTGCTCATGACAGAGATAACATTTCAACTAAAATTTTGGGTGAACAAATTTTTAGTTGAGAAATAAGCAGAAGAGAAGATAGATACATAGATAGAACAGTAACAGAGAGTACAAGCCTCATTATGTCAAGCAAAACTAAGCAAACAGTATTAATCATCTAGTTTTTATTTTTTTGGTGTCACAGGGCTCTGTGACTAGATTTGTTAGTTGTTAAATTAGGTGTTAGAAAGGAGAGTGGGGATTTGAAACCACCACCAGACGAGTGTGGGCCTTTTTGAATTGCCGGCCCAATCACGGGGGCAACTGCAACTCTCTATTATTCCTGTAGTTTCTCAACAGCTCTTTTCCCACCAATCATTTGTCAATACATCTATTGTTACGAGTAAGAGTAAAAAAGTTCTCACCCAAAAAATAAAATAAAAAGTAAACTTTAGTATAAATTAAGTTCTCGCCCAAGGGATGGTCTATAGGTAAAGAATTTCATTCTACCTGCAAGTGATTGTGAATTTGAGTTAGGAGAGTACTACCTCTTTTTGTGTAGTGCAGAATTAAATATATATATATACATATATTTATATATGGGGACTACTAACCTACAGCCATTATGTTGTAGGTTAGTAGCATACAACAGTCTCTTTAGCGATAAAAAATAGGTTTTTAGTGACGGAATTTTTGTGGCAAAAGGTTCCAATTTTTAACGACGAAAAATTTTGTCACTGAAAACCTATTTTTTTGTTGCTAAAAGCCTCTATTGTTATAGGTTAGCAAATCCCTTTATATGTAGGGGGAATTACTGAAAAGGACAATTATGGAACACTTGTTAAGTTTAAAGACAATTTAAAAGTACACTTAAAAAAAATGACAAAAAGTTGGCAGCTGGTGCTCGCACGTTATAAGTATTTCCATCGGATCGGTGGTTTACGGTTTCAACCCCCCAAACCCCAAGAATTAAGTTTTTTCAAGCCTTAGTATGTCAAAACTTGTTTTCTATAGATACATACATACATTAATACATACACGCACACACATACACACACACACACACACATATATATATATATATAAATATGTTCAGATGAATGAAAATGAGAAAGAGAAGCGTAACCCAGAGAAATTTGGGATTTACATAGTATATGCAGATGAATGAAATTGAGAAAAAGAAGCGAAAGCCATAGAAATTTAGGATTTTCCTATGGATACATATACACACACTCTGTGTGTGTGTGTGTGTGCAGATGAATGAAAATGAGAAAGAGGAGTGAAACCCATAGATATTTGTGATATAGATATTGAAATTTTGGTTTTACATCAAAGATTTGAAGATATATGAGTTCTCTTTCTCTGGGATCGAATTTGGAGTAACTCTGATTTAAAATGTACTCTTGTTCAAGATTTAGTAATTCTTCATAATTGTGAGATCGAATTGGGTTGCTCAGATTGAAATTCTTCAAATTGATCTCCATCTTCATCGTCAATTCCTCCATCTTCTCCGATTTCGTCATCTTCTTCTTTTTGGTCTTCCCCGTGTTTTTTTTATTTGATATTTGATGTCTGTCAAAGTGGTCAAAAGGTTGTCCCCATTGATTTTCGGTGCAATCTGCCGGTGTCGGTCGGTAACTTTATCAATATTGACATCTAACTTTGTTTATGGTTTGAGCAATTTTACAATGATAAAAATGATCCAAGACTTTGATTCCTTATTTCAAACATTTAATTGTAAACAGTTCTTGAGCAGCTTCTATATGAACTTTAATTATAAACAGTTCGTGGCGTTGTCAAAATCGTGAAAGTCGGAGAAGAGTTCTCCTTTTGATCTAACCTATTGAAATGAGAATCAATGAGACCCAAACATAGACGATGAGAGAAATAGAAACCGCAAAGACAACGCTTCGTTTTCCTCTATTTTTAGAGCTCGACCCGCTGCAAATATGAGTTTCAATTGCCAGGTCCATATATATATATATCTAGATATACATATTTTATTTGTGGCGCTCCATATGCGTAAGACTTAGCAAACATTTTATTTGTGGCGCATTAGATGCGTCAGAAATTGTAGAGAATTTATTTGTGGTGCACTACATGTGTCACAAATAGTAGGGATTTAATTGTGGATTTTATTTCTGACGCACAATATGCGTCACAAATAGTAGGGCTTTTATTTTTGACGCAGCTATAATAGAGATTTTATTTGTGGCGCACCAGATGCGTCACAAATAGTAGAGATTTTATTTGTGGCGCACCAGATGCGTCACAAATAGTAGGGACTATAATTGTAACGCACCAAATGCGTCACAAATAAGTCCAATAATTGGTCAACCTTATTTTTTTATGACATCTGTTAGTGCGTCACAAATACTAAATACGCGTCACAAATAATGATATTTTGTGACGCGTTTGCGCGTCACAAAAAGTTCGCGTCACAAAAAATCATATTTGTTGTAATGACTATATTGCTATTATATTTGTAAAAAATGTATAGTTAAGAAAAAAAATAAATTTTTTTTTCTTTAGTAAGGCTATAATAATCATTTCAAGAATTTTAACTTAAAAATAACTTTTTGTTAATAGTATAGGGAAATGTAACTTATTATATTTTTTTTAGGAAAGAACATGTAATATTTTATCCTAGTGGTTTGGATTATCATACATCCTAGCAGTTTTGGTCTCAAAATATCAAAATAATTTTCAAATTATATCATATACATACTTGGACCTACTGTGATATAATTTTATCAAATTATAATAATTTGATATTAAATTAAAATGTATAATACAACCAAAACCACTAAAATGTATCATAAAAGATTCATAATTCATGTTACGCATAACAAAAAAGTGAAGGTCTATATGGAAGCAACTTCTGTGCAGTTGCTACTGTTTTCCTCACATATGCTACAATAAAAACAGTTTTTGCAAAAGCAGTTTTTAAAAACTGCCCAACTTTCTATGTTACGCATAACAAAAAAGTGAAGATCTATATGGAAGCAACTTCTGTGCAGTTGCTACTGTTTTCCTCACATATGCTACAATAAAATTATTTTTGTTGCTACATTTTTCCTCACATATGCTAGTGCTTTTACAAAAACAGTTTTAGTGTAGCATTTGTGCTTTTACAAAAACAATTTTACTGTAATATATGTGAGAAAAACAGTAACAACTGTACTATAGCAACTGCACAAAAGTTGCTTCCGATCTAAATAATGAGGTGCGTGGCCAATGGCCATATGTGGTGTTCGTCACAAAGTGCCAGGGCCGGCCCAGGTATACAAAACTGTAGGCCCCGGCCTAAAGTCTCCAATATTTTGAATAATTTTAGACCACAAATCTCAAACACAGAATAGTAATTGTTAAGCTCAAAGACCCCAAACACAACCTAAAAACCCCAAGACCCAAGGAAGTAAGCTACTTTGCGATGGGCTTATCCATTTTTAGGGGCTTGTTTGGGGGCAAAAACTATTCATTAGGTGCACAAATTGGTGTACTTAGCATTTTTCCTATTAAAAAAAGTCATTCTCAACTTTCCCAAAGATGAGACTTTTAAATGTTTTGATCACTTTCCTTGCATTTCATTTATAGAACTGAATATTTGAAATTTATTGAGCTTACTTCTAGTTTTTTTTAGGTATCTTTGTACTAAAGCACTTCAATTCTTAGGGCAGTCCCCTTTCTGGAAAACAATTTAGATTTCCCTAAATAGACCCAAATAACTTTTAGAAACTACATTTCTGAATTTGATAACTGATTCAAACTTATATACAAATGATCTCATTTTATAAGTTCGCATAAGGCTCCCAAAACCTCAGAACCGGTCCTGCAGAGTGCATCTCTATGTGTAAAGCATATGCATATGCTATACATTGCATTTGTCTTGTAGTGCCATAAATAAGTGGAAAGAGGGGGTAATGGTAGTCAGAGAAGTACTATCGTTGAACGCGATTAAAGGCCTTACGCTAAAAGTTGGTCTCCGTCAACTGACCCAACAGTGCAAAAATGTAATCCATGTGCGATTGCAATCCAGCTTCAGCCAAACATCGCTCTGGCCATGGTTTTTAAAACCAGACTGGATCGGCCGAGTGGATCGTCCATCGGTCAATTTTTTGATTTGATTTGATTTGATTATCGTTTTTGGTACAAAAATCGTTCAGAATCGATGGTCCGATCGGATAAACCGGAAAACCGGTAAATCGGTCAGGGTATTTTGATACCCGGCCGGCCACTTTAAAATTATCAATTAGCTTGCTTTTTACCTTCGCCTCTGCCACTTGAGATTCCCTGTTGCCGTCGGACTTGCCTCGCTGTCTCGCCGAGTTCCTTTACGTCATCCGGTCCATGATTTGTTTCCATCTACATGTTATTGTTTGTATTCTCTCTCTAGATACACAAAGACTTAAAGAGTGCTCAGATTTTAGTTGTATTTGAACTGTTATGACTTTAAGATTGTTAATGTATTAAATGCACCTCATTGATTTTTTATTGGAAAATGCCTTTTGTTAGTTGTTTCTTTAAACACAACAACGTGTGACACACGTTATAAATCCCAACATTAATCATAAAGCATCACATTTAAAGCTCAATGTCCTACATTTAAAGTAGGAGAACACTTGGATGTTTTTCTATCAGTACTTTTTGTGCTGTTTCCTCTCACAGAAGTGGAATCCAAGTCAGTTTTTAAAAAACTGTTTTAAACTACTAGGTCCCACTTCTGTGAGAGGAAATACCACGAAAAGCACTGAGCAAAAAGCACCCAAATGCTGGCCTTTAAAATATATGGTACATAGCATTATTAAGATGCATTATCCTTAAATGTGGTGCCATGTGTTTTAAATATAGTGGTTGGTGTTGTGATTTGTGATATGTGCCTAACATTACTCTAAACTTTTTATTAATCTTTAAACATTTTTATTGACTCTCATTAATGCTATTTAGTTGTTTTGAAAACATTAGTTGTGCAACTGGTTTAATTGTGTTTAGTGTCGGGTGTTTTTTATTTGGCTTTTCTCTCGCTTTGTTATAATTTGTACAATAAATATTTCTGATTTAATATATTTATTACATAGTTATGATCATGATTCCGGTTCATTCAACTATTGAACTGATAACCCGTAATTCAACTATTTTTTTTTGGTTCGCAGAACAGTCTTATACTTCTCAAATCTTAACTGCAAATTCACAGTTTAAATTATGTGACAATGATGAGGTGTAACTCTCATTTTAAAAACTTCTCTTTCCTTGAATCTCTTTACAAGTTGTTTTTGTTTGTTTATGGTGTAACTGTCAAGATGAAATAATTTTTCTAAAGTGACTAAGCCTACCCCACAATATTTGTTTTCAACTTTATTTAAAGTGGGAGATGATCGATATTGGCATCACTTCAACTTTTGTATCCTATGGTCCCATTTTATTTTAGAAATTATTATGCGGTTTGCGGCCTTGTTATGTGGTAATTCCGCCGAAATGATTCTGTTATGTAAAATTCTTTTCTCTCTTTTTTTTTTTTTGGATTAAATATATTTTATTTATGTAGTTAAGCTTATTTTCACCGTACCCTGTGATTCAAAAGTAGACACTTACCTCTATTGTCTCGGACTAAAGTGAAATTGTGAAGATTTTCCTCAAAATTGATGAACACTCTAAAAATTGGCCATATATATTAACACTAAGTCCCTTTGTGAGATTAATTTTGGGGTTAATCCTCAATGTTGAGATAATGCTGTCATTTAGACCACCTATGTGGGGCTAAATTTTGTTAGGATTGTGCCTAAAATTCCATTAGTACACTACAAAAAAATAGGTCTTTTGTGACGGAAAAAATCCGTCACAAAAAGGTGCAATTCCGTCACAAAACGTATTTGTGACGGAATTGCACTTTTTGTGACGGTTTTGTGTCCGACACAAGTTAAAGGCGTGACAAAAAGTCTGTGTCGGTCAAATTCCGTCACAAAAAAGTATTTGTGACGGATTTTGTGTCGGATTTGTGTGTGACACAAAAAATAGTGTCACATATAACTATTATTTGTGACGGTTTATTTGTGTCGACCAAAACCGTCACAAATAATATTTGTGACGGATTAGTATGCGACACAAATAGTAGTGTCACATTTGATTTAAAGCACTTTATTTGTGTCGACCAAAAACCGTCACAAATACTATTTGTGACGGTTTTGGACAAATAGTATTTGTGACGGAATAAAATATTATTTGTGACGAAATTTTAAATATTGTGACCACAATTATTTCCAAAACCGTCACAAATATTATTTGTGATGGAAATTTATATATTGTCATCAAAAATCATTATTTCTCCATCACAATAAATTATACCATACTTTTTTTAAACGACAAGAATCACATAAAATTTAAAGGCATATTAATTAAAGATAAAACAAGAGATAATAAAGTATACGTTCATACATAATTGTTTCATAGTTGACATTAGTTGAAATAAAAATAATATAATAATAGTCTAAGTAAAGTCATGACGCTCATAATTGATTTAATTAAAAATGGAAAATTATGCTCTAATCCTCTAATCCTTCGCCACAACCTGAAACAGAAAATGAAAATTCAATTAAAAATATAATAATGCAATCACTTAGCAACCCAAAGAGCAAAACAAGACCAAAAATACAAATAAAAAACTATCCAAACAAGCAACACGAGAACAAAAAAATAAACAGCAAAGATTCCTAAAAAAAATCGGCAGAGTTTCCTCTGTTTCTATAACATACAAAAATTTTCATAAGCCTGTGTGAATAAATTTATCACAATCCAAAATCAACATACAAGAAGCACCAAATGATCAGGGTGAAGCAGTATTTTTTAGAGGTTATCTTATGACCTTTGCTTTCAAAACATCCCCATAACACATAAAGCTGTTTCATTTTCTTACTTCATTTATTTTATGCTTACCTATTCTTTTTTTTTTTTTTGTTTTTTTTTTGGATATTTTAGGCCTATTTGCACATATTTCTTCAAGTTACTAAACCTACTCAAAGGATGGCTTATAATGCGGCCAATGTCACAAGAAGACCATAAGTACCCAAACTTGAGGATTCCAATACCTATTAACTTCCTCTGAATGGTCTCATCCCTTGCAGCCACTATACAAGGGCTCTAAATCAAAATACTGGTGCTGCAATTCGACAAGTTGATAACAAGTAACTGACTTCAAACGTAGCGAGTTTTACTAAACAAATGAAAGATAACAAAGATCAAGTCAAAGAGAAAAATCCTAAATCAAAATTGGATAATTGTCATAAACTTGTACATACCAAGGTCAAAGCCATCAATTCTTAACCAAGTCGAGGGAAGATAACACACATTTCCCATTGGTATATGGAATGTTCACTGCATTTAATAATAATGAAAATAGAGAGGAAAGAGAACATACAGGGTTGTGCATTTCTTCACTCAGCCCGAAGTTGACGAGAATAGAATTAATCAGCATGGAGAAGTAATGCAACAAAAAAGATCCAGCTCCAAGCTGAAAAAAAAAAAAAACCGCTAGTTACAGACAACGACGTATTTAACTGTACCAAAATTACATCCTACTAATGTAGGAAGCAACGGTGCGGGAGCAGGTGCGGGGAGTTCGTCAACTTTCTCAAAATCAAGAGTGCGGGTGCGGCAGGAGTATTAGTATAAAATATTAAAAATCTACAAATTACATTCTAATAAGTGAGGAAGCAACGTTGCAGGTGCGAGAAGTTCGTCAACTTTCCCAAAATCAAGAGTGCAGGTGCAGCGGGAGTACTTGTATTAAATATTAAAAATCTACTTTTAAATACATTTATAAACTACACGTGTCTTGAATTTTTTAAGCAATTAAGATTTTTATGCAATTAAGATTAATAACAAGTAAAAAAAAAAAAAAAGCAATACTAGCATTTTGGTATCCCTGTACCTTGGTATAAGGAAAAAAGAAATGGGCTGATGCATGTGGAACAGAGAGAATTAACAAGGATTAACGTATCAGTGATTCAGTGAAAATAGGTAATAACAAGGCAAAATAAGGCGGAAAAAATAGAGTACATGGATTACTTTTATCAAAGCACAATGATGACAAAGAGTAAGCTTCGTTTACTAAGCTACTATGTTACCTAGACTCAGGTATAAGTGTCGGGTGTGGGTGTGTATCTAGGTGTCGGACCTCCTCTGAATCCAAATCTTGGGATCCGGGGACATGTGTCTAAACGTTGGATACGGGTGTGCGGACACCTTCTGAAGGTATAAACATACTATGTTTCTTAATATCAATAGTTAGAAACCTCTTTGCCCACAATTTTGAGCTTCTGCTTACCTTTTCAACATCACTTGTGAAGGATCTGAGTGTCAGAATTGGGTACGGGTGTCAGACACGGGGATCAGGTACTTGGGGTTAATAGGAGAGTCCAGGTAACATAGCTAAGCTATAAAACTAAAATAGCCACAATATCCATTGAAGATTCCCAACAAAAAAAGGGACTATTTTCCCTTAAATGCCGCTTTTAAGGGATCAATGCCAGTAGTTTCACCGAGCTACATTGGTCATAGTGACCCCTACACTCTAGACTTCAAAACTTTAATTCTTAGAAAAGTATTAGCCTCTATATGAACATGCATTGTTCTCTCTCCCTTCTTTTTTTTCCAACCTCATGTGAATCTCAGATACCTCTGGCACAAAATCACTAGAAATCAAAGCACAACTACTTCATCTTATATACATTCCAATCTAATTATGCACACATTTGAACTTGGAGATTTTGCTTAAATCAAAGCACAACACTACATCTTATATACATTCTAATCTAATTATGCACACATTTGAACTTGGAGATCTTGTTGAGCAATAAAATTTTAACAATTTCCCCCCAAAAAATAACTCCTGTCTCAGGGAGATAAACATAAATCACTTTCCCTTACCGTGTTGAAATTTCAAACAAATTAGTTAATTCATAGGCATTCAAGCTGAAGAGACAAATATTGGTTTCTTTCTACCAATTTGCAACTAAAATGTACTAAAATAAATTAAAAAGATAAAAGGGACAAACCTTTTGTCAGACCCTTGATCATGTGAGCTCCAAGCTGTGAAATTTTAGAAATGAAGTAGCTACAAAACCTGGGACACACAAAATTTTAGAAATGACCATCAAAGATAAAAAGTAACCACATCAAAATATCTCACAACATCATGGAACTGTCTATGGAATGACTGAGGAGAGAATGAGGAAAAGAAAAAAGAAAATGAGAAGGAAAAGTTTTTCCTCTTGTTTATCTCTTGATGAAAAAAAAATTAGAAACTAACATTTCCTCAAAATAGCTATTGGATTATTTAAACTCCTAACTTGAATATACCTAGCATTTCAAAATTCTTCATCACAGCTATTTTTGTGAAGTACTTTGTCTGATTAACAACTAGCTACTTGTAATAATATGCAGTTGCTCAGTGCTTGAATTCTACTAATAATATGTAGCTATTCAGTGCTTTCAAAAGGTGGAATGACTGAAAAGTTTGTAAAATATTATATGTAACTTCAAGACAGAGAACATTTTGCAGTAAGTGAAATTACCATAAGACATAGTACTAAAATACTACGAGAAGTGTACACTGTCAGCAGGTCAGGCAGATTGCACACAAAATCCTACCGGTTGGTGATCCCAAAATGTACAATGTTTAGGAGTATAGCACCCAAGTCTAAGACAGAAAGTTTACAGTAATTGTAAAAACATAGAACTGTCCACTGAGTTAAAGTTCTAAGACAGAACTATCCACTTTCTCATAGAGAACAATACTAGAAGACATGCAAAAATACTCACATTCCTTATAGTTGGAAAGTTTTATGGTTTGTTGCTCCAATATAATGAGCAGCAAAGGTAGTTCAAGTTGAGCTTTTGAAGAAAAAAAAAAAGCTAGTGGGATGAATTTTGGTATCAAGAAAAATGTAATTTTAAGACGGGTAATGGACATCTAAATGGAATCTTGCTTCTAAATGGACTTAATAATGAAAAGTAGGTACTCTCAGTCTCAAACCCAGCGTTTACGTACTTGGTGGCTCCGAGTATTTACCACTGCACCATGCAGTGGCCTTAAAAGTCACACACTAAATATAAGGAGGTGGGATTTTTCCTTCCTTTCAAGCAATCTACAAGAAGAAAACCTAAGTAACATATGCAAGCAGGCAATTCAGATGGGAGAATGGGAGAGTATTGAGCAAATAAGAATGGGATGCAATAAAAATGTCATATTCTATGAATACAGATATACCATTTGTTGTTTCCTTCAATTTCAAAGGTTCTGGATTTTCTACCGTTTTCTCCAAATAATCGTACTCATCAAAATCCACTGAACAGCCTTCAAAACCAAAAACTCAAATGCAGACCCAAACAGATAGTTTATCGCGTTTAAATCTGTGACATAACATGTAAAAAATGTCAAAACACTTGCATCAACAAAACATATAAAGACCTTAGCTTCTACAAAAAAAATGCTTCCAAGGGAAGGTACTGCTGACACAATTTTTTCTTAGAAGCTTCCATTATCCCAACCATCATTCATCAGAAAACCACAGGTTCACAAAATTATAAAGCTAAAGCAAGACCTTACCTAGCACCCAGATACATATGTGCACACGTACCTATATACAAGTAATATTTTTTCATAATTTTTTTTTTCTATGAACTTTACTAAATTAAGTTACTGAGACATCTTTGATAACAGTGCCAAATCAGATTTCAAATTCATCAAGGTTTCAAAATGCAAATGCAACTCCAAGAATATCAATATGAGTTGTAGTTTTTCAAACAAAGAAAACCAAGGAACAGAGGTTGGACAAGATCGTGGTCACTGCATTACAAATTGAGATGGGAAAGATGATGAAACATCTAACATCGAAGGGAAATCATGAAAAAGACTTGGGCACGAATTAAATTTAGAAAAATGAACATCTATCTATCATGTTATAAATTACAAAAAGATTCTAGTTTCTTTCAATAAGCCACAACGGAACTTTAAATCTTACCCTAAGTCCCACACATCTGATGAAGACTACCCTATAAAATATTGGAGAACAAACTAGTTCCCTTTTTTCCGTTGTGTTAAAAACTTTGTTTTATCAAAAGCGTCGTAATCATGGCAATTAACTGACTGTAGGGCTTTGGCATAGCAAAATAAATAACTATTAATTGAGAAATAAAGCAAAAATAAATCTTGTGAGATACAATCATACAACATTACTAACTAATACTTGTAATTATCTGAAAATAGAGAAAACAAATGAAAAATGTATATACATATATATATATATATTATTATAAAATATTTTCGGACAAACAAACAAAATCCAATGCTCAAATTTTCATATTTGTCACCTTATGATCACTTTGTCACCTTCCATATGATTGCTTTTATTACTCACAAATACATGTTTTGCTGAGAGAGAGCTCGATAGGAATTGAATTAAGTGGTATCAATTATATAACACCCAAGACCACTGTAAATAGGAAACAAAGTGGACTAAACTCCCCAACTAGATTTCAGAGAACTAACCTAGATCGAAATGAATCTCGAAGGTCATGGAGTAAAAACACATGCCACTTGGTCCGACGCACATTGGAAGCCAAGTTCGAGAGGACAAGTATGACAGCAGCAAGAACTGCTATCCCACTAAGGCTCCATGAAGTCCCATACAGTACTTGGAATTCATGTTTTTTTGATCTCATCAACTATGATGAAAATTCTGCAAAAAAATATCAAGAGCGAATAGGACACTGGATAAAGAAGGAAAGCAGATAAAATTAAGTCTATATTTTGGCCACCAAGCAAACTGAATTCAAAAAATTCTATACAACTAAAGTGATCAAAAGTTGAAACTAATTTCCATGAACACTAAGAAGTCAAATTTTTACTATTTTTTTTTATACCTTTTCTAAGCATGGCCGAGCATCCTTAAAATTAAGAACCACGAGAGCAAGTGTAGCAGTAAGTGCAGTCCATGACATATTCAGACCCAAGGGCAAACATTTTTATTTTAACTTTTAGAGTTTCATAATCACTTGTTAACTCCAAAAGTGGTTACTGACCATCCTTTTAGCAAAGAATATGAAAAAGCTTAATTATCTTCAAATCAGGCTTAAGTATCAATCTATGACTAAATCCAACAGCCACAATAATTAACTGGTTTGCAAAAACTCAAACCAGGCTTTAGTTAGCAACAAGGATCAGTCTGTGTAATGTACATGCAGTTAAATGAATGCAATTTATTCAAGGCTAGGGACAGAAAGCCAAAAGTCCTAAGTTATCTCATACATCATGACTTGCAAGTAGGCTTGTCATCAAATTTCTCATCTTATATTAAACATGCAGGAAGATATCTAATTTTGGATTAAAAAATTCACATAATCGTCTTCATGGTAATTTCAACTTCTTACAAAAATTTAATGAAAAAGAATTTGACAACGTGCAAATATGAATGACGACTTCTTAGATCACAGTAAACTTAAACTTTGAGGTCTTTTAGCAAAGCTGGCACTTGACACTGAGTTAACTTCATTAGGGCTTTTTTTTTCCTAAAAATAAGACCCCTAATTAGTTTCATCAACCAAAAATACTGTTTTCAAAATCAACTTCTTTTAACACCAAAGACCAAATTTAAAAATAAAAATAAAATAAAAAAGAAAAGAAAAGAAAAGAAAAGGACTAATTGATTAGACCAGTAGTTTAAGAGTTAGAGATCAAAAGCAAGCACGTCTATTCCTAATTACAGTTTTATATAATTCTTATCTTATTAATATGGTTTCCACTTACAGATCTAACAACACTAGGACAAAATTCTAACAACATCGACACATTCACAAAAACGAAAAACTCAAACAAAAAAAAAAAAAAAAAAAAACTTTTTTCACAAGCTCAAGACCTGAAACATCAAACAAATTCAAAAACAAAAAAAAATTTCACAAACAGAAATATATCTAAATTAGCATAATAGAACACAAGCACACAAAAACAGATCTAGAGAGAGAGAGAGAGAGAGAGAGAGAGAGAGAGAGAGAGAGAGAGCTTATAAAGAAGAAGTTTTGAAATACCTAAGGCTACTGCAGAACTCGCAAAGCTTGCCTCTATTGGAGAAGACGATAAGAGCACTTGTTTGAGAGAACTTGTTTCTTCTTCTTTTAATTTGTGCCTGCGACTGTAAAAATTGAGAAATTATTTCTGTGCTTGATGAAGAGATTGTAGAATTTGGGGGTTTTAAGCCCTAAACACAAAATTGGGGGTTTTAAGCCCTAGAGATATAAGGAACTTACCAATGTAGCAAAGACCACCGAGAGAGAGAGAGAGAGAGAAGGGAGGGCGTCGGAGGAGGGAGGAGGAGGAGGAGGAGGAGGAGGAGGGAGGGATGGTGGAGGAGGAGGGAGGGCGACGGAGGAGGAGGGAGGGCGGATGAGGAGGACGATGAAGAGACTAGAGAGAAAGAGAAGAGGAGGATGAATGAGAAGAGGGGGATGAAGACTGAGAAGAGACTGTCCCGATTGTTTTTACTTTTTAGGCTTATTTCTTTTTATTATTTTTTTTTTCATGTACTCACTTTTGCCCCCAACTTTTCCCGCCCAAAAAAAAATGTTATTTGTGACGGATATATTGAATTCGAGACAAAAAAAAAATTGTATTTGTGTCGGATAGGTACATTTCCGTCACAAATAAAAATTATTTGTGTCGGATATGTACTTTTCCGTCACGAATAAATCATTATTTGTGTTATATATATTTCCATCACAGAATCCGTCACAAAAGCATTTATTGTGACGGATTTTGATCCGTCACAAAAACTCTCGTCACAAAAGGCCCATTTTTTTGTAGTGGTAGAATAATTTTCTAATGATGATTTGATTCCTTATTTGGTGGTTTCCTTGTTAAATAAGGATTAATTTGATAGTGGAAGTTACCTAGTTTATATAGGAATGTGTGTATGAGTATTCCTTATTGTACAAGACTTACCATAGGGGTAAGTCTTATTACAACTAGGATTATGACTCTACAATATATATAAATATAGGGCTTACTCAAGGGATTGATAAGATTGGTTGGAAATCTTCTACATACACAAGAGAGGGCTGCAAACTAGTGAGGGAGAGATTAGTTCCTAGCAATTGTGTGTGTCTTGGTTGGAGAGTTATATACCTGAGGTCTTGAGTGCTTGTAATCTTCATATTAAGCGAGGTGATCGCCTTTGCACGTGGACGTAGGCATTGTTGGGCCGAACCACATTTAAATCTTGTTGTGTTGGTTTGCTTGATTTTTCTTTCGTGGTTATGTCGTTCTTGTTCTGTTTATCTCTATCTTGTGTGTGTGGTTTTTCTTGTTGTGATTGTGGGCCCATTCTCAACAAGTGGTATCAGAGCCAGGTTGAAAATCCATGGCAGTTGGAGATAGTTCGCTTTAGTTCGCTTGGGGATATGTGAATGGCAATAGAAAAGTTCGATGGCAAGAAGAATTTCAGCATGTGGCAAGTGCGTATGAAGGACGCCTTGGTGCAACAAGGTATAGAGGATGCATTCTGTAGTGAAGATGACAAGCCAGACGTTGGTGATCTCAAGTTCATGGGAGATATGAACTTGAGTAATGGTGTAGCTGAATAGCTTGGGGGATGGCAAAGGCAATTCACTATCAATGTGCAAGTTGAAGACTACAAGAGGAAGATTCTGAGTACTGATGGGAAGGAATTTGAGGCGAAGTGAAGATTGTTAGGATTGTGCATAAAATTCCATTAGTAGAATGATTTCCTAATGATGATTTGATTCCTTATTTGGTGATTGCCTTGTCAAATAAGGATTCCTTTGATGGTGGAAGTTACCTAGTTTATATAGGAATGTGTGTGTGAGTATTCCTTATTGTACAAGACTTACCATAGGGATCCTACTACAACTTGGATTAGGACTCTACAATCTATATAAATATAGGGCTTACTAGGGGTGTAAGCGGTCGGTTTCGGTCAATTTTTTCGGTTTTTTTATGAAAAAAAAAAAACAAAAATCGACCAATAGTGGCGGTCGGTCGGTTTTCGAAGCCTTCGGTCGGTTTTTCGGTCTGTTTTGGCTTAAACATACATTTACAAAACCAGTAGATTTGAAGATAACTTCTAAGCTATGTGAACTAATAAGCTAAAAACTGTGAATCTATGTGATATTTGATAGAAAATAACTTCTTCAATCCATATAAATAAAGTACCAGTAGATTTAAAGAATTGAATTTAGAAACAAACGTGCAATAAACTTGTAGGAAGAAACATAATGTTTAACGGACTCCAGGTGTGGATTCCATAGCTTGAAATGTCAAAAAACACTCATAATCTAAATTCTAACATAGAGAAATATGAACTAATAAGCTAAAAACAGTGAATCTATATGTGATATTTGATAGAAATAACTTCTTCAATCCATATAAATAAAGTACGGGCAGATGTGAAGAGTTGAATTTAGAAACAAACGTGCAATAGACTTGTAGGAAGAAATAGAATGATTAATGGACTCCAGGTGTGGATTCCATAGCTTGAAACGTTAAAAAAACACTCCAAAACACTCATAATCAAGGTTTTACACGGCAACTTGGACAACTGGCTGTTTGTCTGCTTGTCTGCTACCAAAACCGTGCTCCTACATTGGGTATAACTAAATAGACTTATAGGAAGAAACGAAATGAATAATGGACTGCCGAGGTGGAGTCCATAGCTTAAAACGTCAAAAAAGTTTTGAAAAACACCTATAATCGGTGTTTTACATGGCAACTCGGACAACCGACTATCCGACTGCCACCAAATTTAAACTCCCACCTCAGGTATAACTAAATAGACTTGTAGGAAGAAACGGGATGAATAATGGAATCCCGGGGTGGAATCCATAGCTTAAAACGTTGAAAAGACTCAAAATATAACTATGATCGGTGTTTTACATGGAAATTGGGATAACTGACTGTCCGGCCTACACCAAACCTACACTTCCACCTTGGGTAAGACTAAATAGACTTGTAAAAAGAAGTATAATGAATAAAGGATTCCCGACGTAGATTCCAAAGCTTAAAACATTAAAACATTCCAAAACACTTATAATCGAGGTTTTACATGGCAACTCGGACCACCGATTGTCCGCCTGCCATCAAACCCATGCTCCCACATCGGGTACGACTAAATAGACTTGTGGGAAGAAACAGAACGAATAACTGACTCCTGGGGTAGATTCCATAACTTAGGACAATTTATAGCTTATGTTCGAGAAAAACTCAACTTATAATTACTTTATTTTTCACATATTTTATGATCTTTCACTAACTTACGAGATATTAATGATTTCCGTTGCTTTTATGCCGATTGGGTGTGGACATAGTGGATCTGTAGATTGTCGGCGACATCTTATTACTTTAGTTATATAGTCGGACAATTTGTTATGTAGTGAACAATGTGATATTACTTTGTTACTTTTTATCTCTTTGTTGGATTAGTGAATAATTTACTCTATTAAATCTTGTTGTATAATGAAGTTGCTCTTTTTGTGTTTAATATGATTGTCTCTTTTGGTTTTGAAAATTATTGTGATAAACAGAAACGAACATGATTATAGCATATTCAAATAATTCTATTTACTAGAATATATAATTTTAGAGACAAAATTATTTCGTTGCTAATACAAGTAACCATTTTATACATTTAGCGACAAATATGCTGAAAATGAATTGGTGACGAAACTTTTCGTCGCTAATACAAGCATCCAATTTATATATTTGACGACAAAATTATTTCATCACCATTGCATATGCTGAAAAAGAATTGGCAACGAAAATAACTCGTTGCCATTGCATATGATGAATTGGCGACGAAATTTGTTCGTCGCTAATGCAAAAATTACTACAAAAAAATGACTCTTTTGGCGACAAAATTTGCATCAATGGCGACGAAAATTGTGATCAATAGCGATGAATTATTTCATTGCTATTTTTTGTCTATGGTGACAAAAGATAAATTTCGTCACCAGGGGCCTTTGGCGACAAGGCAAAGGCGACAAAATTGGCGACAAAATTTGTTTGTCGCCAAAGCACATTTTTCTTGTAGTGAATAATACGTATTTTTCACGCACTTACTTGCATAGCAAATAGTCAATTTCAGAATTACTCCCATCATATTTGTGACACAGAGATGCGTGGCTAACAAATTCATATTCGTCACGCACTTAGGTGCATAGCAAATAATCAATTTATGATTTCTTCACAACAAATTTGTAACGCACTGGACGCGTAGCTAATAATCATTTTACAAGAATATATATATATATATACTTTGGTTCCTGTAAACTTGTCTCATTCAGAAGACAAACACATTCATTCCCAAAATAATAACGAAGTTGCATTAAAAATATGTAAAAAAAACATTTCGTATAATCAATAAATCTAAAATGTCTTTCAATACAACATCAAAATATATTTGACTGAGTATAATAATACAAACATCCAAAAAAGCATACCAAGCTAGTTCTTTTGCCCCCAAATGTACAAAATATCAAAAATAAAATCACTAGTCATTTTATTACTGCAAATCAAATACAAAAATACATGGTGAACAAACTTAGCTTTAAATGGCCCAAGTCTATGAACTTGCATATTGTGGTGGAACTTGCAATCTGGGAGTCAGAATTGCGTGTTGTTTGTTCCTACAAGTATAATTAGTCGAGTGTGAGATGTGGGTTAAGGATTTGTGTCAGTCCGAGTGTCGGAACATGGTCTCGCAATACTTCAAAACTAAGTTTCAAAAGGCCTTAGTCTATAAACTTGCATTTTTGAGTGTAACTTGCAATTCGGGAGACGAAATTGCGTGCTGTTATTTTTCACCAGTCTATTTAGTCAAGTATGAGGTGTGGGTTCCGGTCTTGTGTCATTATGAGTGCCAGAACACATTTGGGTCTCTCAAAACCTCAAAACTAAGTTTTAAAAGGCCCAATTCTATAAAATTGCGTATTTGGGTGTAACTTGCAATCTGGGAGATGGAATTGCATGTCGTTTGTTCCCACAAGTCTATTTAGTCGACTATAAGGTGTGGGTTCTAGTCTTGTATCATTTCGAGTGTCGAAACCCATTTTGGTCTCGTAAAACCTCAAACTAAGTTTTAAAAGGCACAAGTCTATGAACTTTGCATATTTGGGTGTAACTTGCAATCTAGGAGACGGAATTGTGTGCCATTTGTTCTCACAAGACTATTTAGTTGAGTTTGAGGTGTGGGTTCCAGTCTCGTGTTATTGTGAGTGTCAGAACCCATTTTGATTTCTCAAAACTAAGTTTTAAAAGGCCCAAGTCTATGAACTTGTGTATTTGGGTTTAACTTGCAATCCGGGCGATAAAATTACGTGCCGTTTGTTCCCAGAAGTCTATTTAGTCGGGTGTGAGGTATGGGTTCCATTCTTGTATCATTTCGAGTACCAAAACCCATTTATATCTCACAAAACCTCAAAACTAAGTCTTAAAAGGCTTAAGTATATGAATTGGGTATAACTTACAATCTGGGAGACGGCATGGTATGTTGTTTGTTCCCTCAAGTCTATTTAGTCGGGTGTGAGGTGTGGGTTCTAGTCTTGTATCATTCCGAGCGCCGGAACACATTTTTGTCTCGCAAAACCTCAAAACTAAGTTTTAAAAGACCTAAGTCTATGAACTTGCGTATTTGGGTGTACCTTGCAATATAGGAGACAGAATTGTAGGTTGTTTGGTCTCACAAGTGTATTTAGTCAAGTGTGAGGTGTGGGTTCTAGTCTCTTGTCATGGTGAATTTTAGAACCCATTTTGGTCTCTCAAAACCTCAAAACTAAGTTTTGAAATGCTTAAGTCTATGAACTTGCATATTTGATTGTAACTTGCTATTCGGGAGTTGAAATGACATGTCGTTTGTTCTCACAAGTCAATTTAGTCGAGTGTGAGGAGTGTGTTTCATTCTTGTGTCATTCTGAGTTCTGAAACCCATTTTGGTCTCTCAAAACCTCAAAACTAAGTTTCAAAAGGCCTAATTCTATGAACTTGCGTATTTAGGTGTAACTTGCAATCTGAGAGACAAAAATGCGAGCCATTTTCCCACAAGTCTATTTAGTAGAGTATAAGGTATGTTTTCTAGTCTTGTGTCACTCCGAGTACCGGAACCCATTTTGGTCTCGCAAAATCTCAAAACTAAGTTTTAAAAGGCCTAAGTCTATGAACTTGCATATTTGGGAGTAACTTGCTATCCTAGAAACGAAATTGTGTGTCGTTTGTTCTCACAAGTCTATTTAGTCAAGTATGAAGTGTAGGTTCTGGTCTCGTGTCATTGCGAGTGCTAGAACCCCTTTCGGTCTATCAAAACCTCAAAACTAACTTTTAAAATGTTTAAGTCTATGAACTTGCGTATTTGGGTGCAACTTGCAATACGCGAGTCGAAATGGCGTGCCGTATGTTCTCACAAGTCAATTTAGTCGACTCTGAGGTATGGGTTCCTGTCTCGTGTCAATTAGATTGCCGAAACCCATTTTAGTCTCTCAAAACCTTAAAACTATGTTTTAAAAGGCCTAAGTCTGAGAATTTTCTTATTTGGGTGTAACTTGCAATTCAGCAGTCAGAATTGTGTGACATTTCTTCCTGCAAGTCTATATAATCGAGTATGAGGTGTGTAATCGAGTATCATTACAAGTGCCAAAACATATTTTGGCCTCGTAAAACCTCAAAAGTAAGTTTTAATGGGCCTAAGTCTATGAACTTGCGTATTTGGGTGTAACTTACAATATAACCAAAAAGAAGGAAACATAGCATATAAATCTAAGAGCAAAGAGTAGATCTACAAAGTACTTAGACAAAGACAATGACAATGTGTAAGAGAAGCTAAATAGACTCTTTCTTAGAATCCTTTTGTTATACAATTCCAATCAAATACTTGCCAAATATGAATACTGGTAGAACACAAATCCAAACCAATTGGTTCGGACAAGATTCAGTTGAAAATACCCAAAAACTGATGTTCATATGACCAAAAGTTGAAAAAAAAATAGTTCTTGCTCTATATGTTTGATATCAAACCAATGGTATAGGTTTTTCAACCATAGACCTTTTCACAGTAGATTATCGCTTTCTTTTTTTACCTTTTCTGATTTCTATACAACAAAAAACCCAAAAATCCAGACGTTCTTCACAAAATCAACAATGTGTGTATGTATTTATGTGTATTGGTGTATGCGCGTATCTGTGTGTGTATAGGTGTATCTATATGTATTCTTGCGTGTGTATCGGTGTGTGCTTGTGTATCTGTGTGTATTTTGAGATAGAGAGAGAGAGACAGAGAAAGACTAACTGACAACAATGGTAGTGGGGTGTCGGCAGCAGCAAAAATCGTCGATGGCATGGGCAGTGGGGCGTCGCCGTCCCTACACCTCTATCACCATCGTCGATCGTCTATTTTGAATTTCATACTAGGGCTTTTCTTTTAGGGATTTTAATTTGAGAGGGCTTTTAACTTAAAACTTATCTCCTACACACAAACTGTGTGGCAAATACAATACATCTATTTTCTACGCTGCTTGTACATAGTGAATAATCATCATTGACTAATAATTTATTTGCTATGAATAAACTGAGTGGAGAATATAAAATAAATATTTACTACGCAGTTTATGCGTAGCAAATATTCTCCCTTGACTTTTTTGATAAAATAAATACCACACGTTGTTGGTGCGTCGCAGGTTTGATAGGTCGTGGCAGATCTGTAGCATCACCCTCGTGTTACATGCATGGCAAATAATGTGTGCGGCTGAAAAGCAGATTTGTTGTAGTATGTTTGAAGTGGGAGACCGAGTATTCTTGAAGGTATCACCTTTTATACGCCCGAAATGGGCCCTCTTCTACGATCGAGCGGTTCCGAACATTGACCGGTCCTTATCAGGTCATAAACTGCTGCTTGGATAATGGTCATCCTGAGCAATCTAGACTACCCGAGCAGTAAATACATGAGGCCCGACCAACAGGTCGGAAAGACCATGCAGGCACGGCCCATCATACAGACAGCTCACCTGGGCCCCGAGGCATGATCCAGAACATTCCATTCAGTTTCCTATCTCAGCTAAAAGACTAATGGAAAGTGAAAATTATTTCCTAATCCAATTAGGAAACCTCCTTAATTGATGCCAATCAATCCTAAATCAGATTGTATTTCCTTATCCTTATACGAGTAGGTCTCTTGCATCTATAAAAGAGACCACTCACCCCCTTTATGGGGATCAATTTTTCAGTCTGTATTGCACCTCTATAGCAATCATCATCACGCCCGACCAACCTACGGTAGCTCCAAACTATTATTGGTTCACCACAGGTCCTCGACTTTTTACAGTATAGTAAACGTACTCAGACACACACGTGGACGTAGGTTCCTTCATTAATAGGGCCAAACCATATACAAAAAACCTATTTCTCTCCTAAAACTGCTTAAATTCATCTTACCAAATTTTGGCATCATCAGCTTGGCGCCATCTGTGGGAAACGACAAGTTTCTCATCAATAAATCTCTTGATTGATGGTAATGCCACCGAAGAAGGGTAAGAAGGCTGCGCAACAAGCTAACCGGGATGTTCCACCAGTCCTGACGCCGACTGCTACAGTCCTGACACTGAGCAGATCACTGCGACCTTTGTACAATTCTTGAAGATCCAGCGTCAAACCCATCAGTAGATCGAAGCCCTACTGGCCCAACAAAGCAATCCTCCAGTGGGCGGGAAACAGCCCGATAATGTTGTGTACGGTTGGGAACGGATCTTGACCAGACAACGTGCCCGAGCCAACCTGTCCCGTGTTGAGGACGCCAGAGACATCAAAGGTAGGTGTGCTGCCCTAGAGGAGAGGCAAGAGCGTATGGCCCGGGAATCAGTCTAGGGTCACTCGGTCAAGAGCTGAGGTGTCCTTGGGCACACGATCCACCAGAGTCATAGCCGAGCCTGATCCTAGGGTATAGCGCACCGCCATGAGAAGGAAGCCTCTTCCACTGAACCGACCTACGTCCCAAATACCGGTCAGGGAAGTATGATGGCCCGTATCAAGAATTTGGAGAAACAAATCAACGGTATGGCCAAAGGCTTGGGCCAGGATGCTACTCATATCAATACCGAGTCAGAGTCACTGTTCTCCAGCCAGATCACGAGGTTTAACCTCCCGCACAAATTTAAACAACCTCGTTTAGATTCTTACAACGGCTCAGGAAGTCTGGTCGACCACGTTCGGACCTATAAGGCTCAGTTGGCCCTGTCCACAATCGCCGATGAAATGTGCCGAAGAAATGTATTTCTTGGCCTTCCCAGCACTTTGAAAGGCCTGGCCGCTCAATTGCTCTATTCCTTCAAGCCCCGATCGGTCAGCAGTGTCAAGCAACTCAGCCAGCGGTTCATCAACCAGTTCATCGCTATGCATGAATGGCCAAAGCCTGACATACAGTTGCTGACAGTCAGGCAAATGAACAATGAGTCCCTCAAGGAATTCACTGACTGGTTTAATCAAGAAAAGCTCGGGATCTATGATCTTGATGAAACCGTTGCTATTACAGCCTTTTGTTTGGGAGTTCAACATACCAAGTACGCCACATCATTTCACAAATATCGGCTGGAAAACTTGGTTGAACTGGCAGAGAGGGTTGGGAAGTACGTTGACATTGAAGAATTTCTAAAGACCAAAGACCCGAGGACGTAGGCGATGAGCCTTCAAGAAGTAAGCGAAAACTAGATCAGCCCGATAAGAACATTACAAAGAAGCCCAGTAGGTCTGGTAGTTCCTTCAGTTTACAGCAGTCTGGGTCCGGCAGCCCCAACCCGACCTCTAGTTCACAGCAGTCAGGGTCTAACAGCCCCGACCTGACCTCCAGTTCACAACGGTCAGGATCCAATAATCCCGACTTGGCCTCCAATTAACGGTGGCCAATAGCCCGGCGATCCCGACCCGATCTCTTATCTCCAACAGTCTAGACGAGCTCAACTACAGTGGTACTTTTGCCCGATCATAGTATGAGGCTTCACAGACTGTCCAGGGAGCCACCGCAAAGACCTCGAGAAAACACTCAAGGAACCTCAAAAGACCTCAGGCCACACCCGAGGCACATAAAAAGACCTCGGGCCACACCCGAGGCACCATCAAAAGACCTCGGGATTACACCCGAGGCATCAAAAGACCCTGGAACTACCAACATTCTAGGTCGGCCACCTACAGTAATTATTCCTGCAATGCCTACTTCAACAAAAGCTTGGGGGACAAGAGGGAATGAAAAATATAGGAGGTCACACCGAATATTTACAAATCATGGGATTAACTAAGTAAGACTCTTAGACAACCCGGGAGCCTACGATACTTAGAGGTTCCAACTCCACTTAGGTCCAAACTGGCGATAGAGGTTATCCTCTGAGGTTGGCCCATGATAGAAGAGTAAAAAAGACCCTTAAGTAACACACTTTAGGTCAGCTCTCCAACATGGTCAAACTCTTCTCCCAATAGTCTTGATGAAGGCTTATAGGCAGAAGATAACCATCCTAGGAGTTAAAGAAAGGACCCTAAAGCAGCTCACTTTAGGTCTGCTTTTCCAACATGGTAAAATTCTTTTACCCACAACCTTGACGAAGGTTTACAGGTAGAAGATAACCATCCTCAGAGCTAACTCAATTCAAAAGACTCTGAATTAGGCCAAGTCTCAACTCTTAGCCAATTCCCGAGCACTCAGATAATGGCAAGTGACATCAAACAGATTTCCAAACTTGCCCTGATATAGCATCCGACCAACCTTGGAAATGGGGGACAACTGATACGCCCGAAATTGGCCCTCTTCTATGATCGAGCAGTTTCGCACATTGATCGTCCTTATCAGGTCATAAACTGCTGCTTGGATAATGGCCATCCCGAGCGGTCTGGACTACCCGAGCGGTATATACATTAGGCCCGACCAATAGGTCGAAAAGACCACACAGGCACAGCCCGTCATAGAGACAGCTCACCTGGGCCCCGAGGCATGGTCCAGAATGTTTCAGTCAATTTTTGTATCTCAGCTAGAAGACTAATGAAAAGTGCAAATTGTTTCCTAATTCAATTAGGAAACCCCCTTAATTGATGCCATTCAATCCTAAATTAGATTGTATTTCCTTATCCTTATACGAGTAGGTCTCTTGCATCTATAAAAGAGACCACTCACCCTCTTTATGGGGATCAACTTGTCAGTCTGCATTGCACCTCTATAGCAATCATCATCACGCCTGATCGACCCACGGTAGCTCCAAACTATTGTTGGTTCACCACAGGTCCCCAGCTTTTTACAGTATAATGAATGTGCCCAGACACATACGTGGATGTAGGTTCCTTTATTAACAGAGCCGAACCACATACAAAAAACCTGTCACTCACCCTTTCTCTCCTGAAATAGCTTTAATTCATCTTACCAAATTTTGGCATCATCAACCTTCAAAAGGCTTTGTTAGATTTGGAAAGTGTGGGAAGTTAAATCCCAAGTGTGTTGGGCCATTTAAGATAATTGGTAAGGTAGGACCAGTGGCATACCGATTGGAACTACCGCAGGAGTTGGCTAATGTACATAATGTGTTTCACGACAGTTATGCGAAATCAAAGTTCTTGAGATGGGTTCAGGGACTCAATTATGTCGAGGGAAGGTGTTAGACACCCTCAAACATCCGTGCAATCAAGGTTGTCAGTTTTAGTAATTTTCATAGTAATGGGGAATAAGTAATAGAATATGAGAATATACAAGAATGGATAAAAGTAAAAGAATGGTTATGGCCGCACACAAGTGAAAGGTTGCATACGTATCTCGTGTTGAGAATTAGGCCATAAGTAGTTTTGCATGTGCTTTGTATATGTGTGAGTGTGTGCAAGTGTTTTGAAAAGGTTGGTCAATCTAGACCATAAGTGTATGCAATAGCATTTTGAGTGAAGTTAGTGTAGCTAGGAACTTTAACATGTACAATGTAGTCCGAGACTTTAACCTTTGAAAGAGTAGTAAGTTTTGAAAAAAGTGATTTGAGTGAGAAGTCGGTGTATCTAGGAACTTTATATGGTGACCTTAAAAAGTGGAGTAGAACGACCATGCGAGTCATGAGTATTGTGCCCGAATTTTCTTTCGTCAATCTATTGATTAACTTGACAGAAAAGGCCGTTTTGGGGTATGTGAAAAAAGTTTTTGTATTTTTGTTTTATATTTTTTTGTCTGTTTGTTTTATGCTGGAAGTAAGGGTCGGTGCTCGCAGTTTGAAAAAGTGTGTAGGAAGTAAGGGTCGGTGCCTAGTGATTTGAGAAAAAATGTGTACTGGAAGTAAGGGTCGGTGCCGGTTTGAAGGGATTGAAAATAGTCGTAAAAGTAATGAATGAGTTTAGTTAGGATTAGGAATGTAATATAGTATAAGTCAGTACAGTTATGAGTTACATTAATGAGTTAGTATAGTCAGGAGTTAGTATAGATAGGGAAAAATAGTAAAGATAAAAAGTAAATCTAACAGTTGTAGTCCAGCTAATCGGAAAACCAAGTGATCTCGAATGAAGCCAGTTCACGATGGTGACAAGTGCATAGACTCATTATTTCAATAGTAAGTATATACAACAATCACAAAGAAAATAGTAAAGACGTAAAGTAAATCTACCAGTTCTAGTTTGGCTAACCGGAAGACCAAGTGATCTAGGACGAAGCGAGTACATAATGATGACAAGTTTATAGACTCGTTATTTACAATAGTAATAATGAAAGCAGTAAAGACGTAAAGTAAATCTAAAAGTTCTAGTCTGGCTAATCGGAAAACCAAGTAATATAGGATGATGCCAGTTCACGATGGTGATGAGTCCTTAGACTCGTTGTTTATAATAGTAAGTATGTACAATAGTAATAATAAAAGCAATAAAGACGTAAAGTAAATCTAACAATTCTAGTTCGGCTAACCGAAAAACCATGTAATCTAGGATGAAGCTAGTTCATGATGGTGACAGGTTCATAGACTTATTATTTATAGTAATTAAATCTAGTTGAATACCAGACTCGATCGGGTTTATCAGTCAAGGCCAAGCAGCGATGAATAGAGATAAGAAGTATTACCTGTGGGGTCCACCCCAGTGCCAAGGTGGTATTTGAAGTTCAGCCAGTGTTTATTTACATTCGTAAATAAAAAAGGAATAAAATAATTTGAACTTATCGAAAAACATCACAAAAATGAGCCAGGAAGGCCCAAGTCAAATTTTGACATGAAATCAACTTGAACGAACGTCATGGTTGAGTCCATAAGGGCTGGATAGTCGGAAAGCCTATAAGACAGGTAGGAATGGGTCTGGGCTGAGCTAGATGGGACTCTGGGGGTCATAATCTGGCAGGAAGAGCTAGAAATCTCCTTATGAAAAGTAGAAAAGTGTCAAAAAGTTGGTTTCTTGCAATTCAGAGCTCGTCGACGTGTCCGGAATGGTTGAAAAAGTCAAAAAGTCCATATGTTGGCTTGGAGCGGGCCCGGGCTGAACTAGGCAGGACTCGCGAGAGTCAGAATCTGGCAGGGATTACCTGAAACAGGCTTATAAAATCCCAAATAGTCCATAACAGTTGGACTTGTCCAAATTTAAGGACACTGGTGCGTCCGGAACGGCCAAACTAGCTAGGAACGAGTGTCCATTCATAGAAAAATCAGAGCCAAAATGGCAAAAAAAAGGTATTAAAAAAAAAATAGGGCCCACTGCTAAGTCTGCAAACACATGGTAGAGTCAACGCCATGTGTTGCGCTGTGATTGGACAGTCAAACAGCGCTTGGGACTAGGGGCTCGCCTTGATTGGGCTGCGATTGAAGGGTCAAACCTTGACTTGGACATGTGGCGGTGCCAAATTGGGCAAGGCAGCACGGTGGGGGAGACTTTTGGAGGCCACTACAGGGGTTCCTAGTGTGCTATGGCGGCAGCACCGGTGGCATTGGGATCGTCTTAATCAGACGATGGTGGTAGTGGTAGTGGCTGCCAACGACTATGGGCCAGTTCACTATCGGAGGTTTTTACGCCTTGTTAGGGTTTGGCACTGGTGGCGATGGTTTATCTCGGTGAGTGGGTCCCAGTGGTGGGGGCTTTGAGAAGAAGAGAGCTGTTTTAAGCTATGTTTGGGTAGTTTTTTTAGAAACTGTAGGAGGCTTAGGGGCTGTTCGGTTTGGTTACTATTTTGGGCCTTTTCTGGGGTTCTTGAAGGCAGTGTTTGTGAGGGAGTTGGGTAATATGATGTAGATGATGGGTCTTTGATAGGTGGGGGAAACGATGATGTCAGCGGTTGTGTTTGGAGGGGGTGTATGGTGGTGGTGGTGAATGGCTTAACCAAACAAAGCCAAAGGGAGGCTTTCTCCCTTGTTTTTGCCAAACAGAGCCCAAGAATGAGAGAGGGGAGGGGTTTTGTGTGGTTGTGAAAGGAAAAATGGGTTTCCTAATGGCTTTCTCTTCCATGTGGGTGAGCCATAATTTGGTTGGTGCACTCCTCGATCGAGGCCGTACGATCGTCCCAAACTTCAATTGTCGTCAATTTTTGAATCGGCCATCCGATCTTTCTGATTCAAGAAGTTCTGGACTCATATCGATGTCCTATTCCAATCCGTACGTTTAGATCGGGGATATCCAAGTCCGGATAATGACCTGCACGTCCCTGTTTTGACCGATTCGGCCATTAAAAATTTGGTCAGACACCGTTTCTTCTCCTGTTGTTCGATTGGCATGATTCAAGTTACAGAATCACTACTTTTCTCCATATTTTAGTCAATCGTGTCCAATCGGACCTTCGGTGCTTCTGAATTTTGGATTGTGTCCTTTTTCCTTGATTCGGTGCACTAAAACTTCAATCGGTGTTCGATCCTTCATCAATTATCAGATTTTGATGATTCAAAGTGTTGTGGGCCAGTATTGATTCATGTTTTGCCCTGATGTAATTGGATTCAAATTTTGGTCGTCCTGGATTTGATTCCGGTCTTGAATTTTATGTCGAACTTCGATTTCAGTTGAAAACATCGTCGATTATCGGAATCGGACAATTCTTGACTCTGTAACTTCCGAAAAATGTGCTGTGGACTTTGAAATAGCTTTCGAATTGACGTCTGATCGTCCCAGACTCTGATATGTTAACTTTCGACTCAATTCGGTGCTGATTACTATCTCCCGAAATCATACGCAAATGCTCTTAGTGTTATACCCTTAAGGTGTTTTTATTTTATTTTTATTTTGATTTGGGGGTGTCCAAAATTTATAGGCTAAAATTTTAATTCTCAAAATTTCAGGGGGTAGGCCTATGCTGCTCCGCCCATGCCTCTCTCTACACCACCACTATTGGTCTGCCACTGTCGCCGCCATAAACCACCACCACCAATATCCTCTCTCTCACCAAGCTTTTTTCTTTTTGGTGGTGCCAGGGGCACGAGGGATTTCTACAATTCTATATCTCTGCCCATTTCAGATTCAAACATAGTTTTGAAGATCTAAAGGTTTGGTTCAATGTCACAGGCGCACTCCATTAATTTGGATCCCACCAGTTTAAGAAAAACCCCCCCAAGATTCCACCACCAAACTATGAATGAAAAAGTGATCAATGGATTCAACACTAATTCCTAAATTTTATATCTCAATTGCTTGTAAAACACACGTGGTATTGGGGCCCCTTGTTTTTAATTAAATGTTGTTAAAATAGTCTCACTGTTATTCAACTTGATCTCATTACCTCGTGCATTTGAGAAACATTTAAGATACAAAATGCTTTGGAAAGTTAGAAACATCAATAAAAAAGATTCAGTTTACCCTAAGGTAGGGTTAAATCGCCACTTGTCCTTTATCATTTTGCCAGCAATTTTTTTTTTTTTTTTTTTACTTTATGAGACCTACTCCAATTGGATCAAAATGGGTAATCAAAATTAAAATATGCTAGAATGGATCCTTTCATCCCAAAATTTGCACTATAATGGGGGATTTAAAAGTGGATCCATTTTGGAAACTTGTGATTCTGGGATCCAAACTTACAGCCTTTCGAGAAAGAAAGTGAAGGGATCCAAAATTGTGTCTATATCCTAGCTGTTGATTTTATCATTAAAATATTAGCCAGAGTGGATCACTGTTTGGAGTGTATTAAAATATATTAAATAGCATGAAATGGATACTCATTTGGGATATTATGATTGGTGTATCTTTGAAAAAACAAAAGTATCATAACCTAGGGCTCTGATACCAAAAAATCCTATCACGCCCCAGAGCAGCAAAAACAGAGAAAATAAATTTCCTTTTTGGGTCCATAGGGAATGAAGGGTGAATGTCACTAATTGTCCACACCACACAGTACTAGTCCAACAAAAATAAACAGGAACAATAACAACTGAATATATAATAACAATTCTATCCATTACAATATCAGAGTGGTCCTCAAGATCACAACAGGTCTGGAGACAACATATGCCCAAGTATCCGTCAACTAACAAAATTTAACAGAAATATAAAACTAATTATAACATCTTCAATCTTCTAGCTGGCATAAGGGTAGTCGTCAGCGTAGTAATCTTCCCCTGTATAATTGTCATTAGTGGGGCCCACCTCTGCACATTCCTCTTCCAGGTAGTAATCATCAGCATAAGCTCCACTACCTGCATTGTTGGGGATAGCGTTGTCTGGACAGAGATGCCCAGGCATAAACGCCGTCTGCTTACTTCAGCTGAGTGAATAGAAACTCTCGAAGTATCATAGGTATAACTTCATTACCAGTTCTGCACGATATAAAGTAGTGATACTAGTAATATCTCTTCCTCTTTTATTCAGACACATCATTAATCAATTCTCATCATCTTCCAACTCTAAGACTGACTGTACCGACCCCGACTAACTATCCCAAATTGATTATATCATAACGACATACTAGTGCTCTTGTTCACCGCTTTTAAGAACTCTTACTGTTTACCGCTTATAAGAACTCTTGCAAACACTATACATCGCTCTTATATAACGACTAGCTATGGACGCACTCATACTCTGTTCACCGCTTTTAAAAACTCTTATTGTTCACCGCTTTTAAGAACACTTGCGAGTACGGTACATACATAACTCTGGCAGATACCAATTATAGGCGTGCCACTACTCTTGTTCATTGCTTTTAAGAACTCTTACTATTCACCGCTTTTAAGAATGCTTGCGAGTATTGTGCACCCATAGCTTCCACGATCCTGGTCAAATCCTTCTTACTCGCTTATCGGATTCAACCTGAGCGAATCATCAGCTCAACTAAACACAACTTTGAAAGTTACCAATACCCCACTGAGTCAATCACCAGGTTATCCAATTTTATCCACCGTTATATCTCAAACCTTATCTCGTTATCGCATAGTATTAATACTAACGGTCCGAACCTTACTACATTATTCACCGTGTTATCTCAATCTCATTATCGTATCCTATTACCTTCGTAATCCATAATATTTCATAATAGGAACATGGGACATCAATTAAATAGCTAGGCATTATGAATTATAAACTCAAAGGAAAATATCTATGTTTTGTTGGGTTCGATCGATTGAAGTCATTTCAATCGCTTAAAGAAAGTTCCGTTCAATCGATCGAAGTATTCTCGATCGCATGAAGTAACGGTGGTCTCGATCGATTGATACTCAAAGATTTTGATCGATTGAACTTAGATCGATCGCTCGAACATCGTCTTTTCCAAATTCTGGCAGTGAACGTCCAGAATCTGTTAGGGCATGTTTGGGTTATTATTAAACGTCCATAACATGTAAAACATTATAACTAAGCTACTGAGTGAGTTTGGAACTCACCGAACGTTGCTAGGGGTGCGTTTGGCAAAGCTTGTGACTCTGAGGTTTAATGGTGGCCTCCTCTATCTCTCTCTCTCTCTCTCTCTCTCTCCTCTTCTCCCCTGTCTCTATTCTCTCTCTCAGTCTCTTCCTTCTGATCTTCCTCTTCTTCTTCCCTGCTTCTCTCTCTCTCTCTCTCTTACAGAATATGTATGTATATATATTGTATGTGTATATATATATATGAACGTATGTATGTATGTATGTATATATCAAACACAAGCACTCACAATTCTCTCTCAAATTTTATGGGCAACAAACTCTCTCACACACACAAAACCAATGTATATATAGAGTGGAGGGGTAGGCAGGTGGCATTGTTTGCGTGAACTGAAACTGAATTATCCAGGCGTGTTCGATCGATCAAAGTATTCTCGATCGCTCGAAAGTGATTCGGCCAGTATTGATCGATTGAAAAGGGCTTTGATCGATTGAAGTGGGGACCACGTCATAAATTCATGTCGGTAGAGTTTCGATCGATTGAACAGGTTTCAATCGCTTGAACTTTGAGATGCTCGATCGCTTGAACTAAGTTCGATCGATTGAAGGAAGAAATTCTCGATCGCTCGAAATGGCACCGATCGATTGAAAGTGAAATTTTCCAGTATGGTCAAATGAAATATATAGAACCTCTTCATATTAATAATCACTAAAAATGCAGGTATTACATTCAACTTCTTTGTATCAAGTATCATCAATCTCACATTCTTTTTCTTTATCATATATATGCTAAAAATTTAGGGCTTTTCCCCTTTTTCTGTCTTTAATTTTTCTTTTATGTAGTTCCTTTTGATGTGGAACTATGGAAGGGGTTGATGCCTTGATGGCTTAATAAGTTAATAGATGATGCAGACTTAAAGTCTAAAATATGATATAACATTAACATGATAGGAATTCCTAAGTGGCTAAGTTAGGGATTTTAACTTTTAAGGGATGATAGGCAGATAACAAAAAAACAAATTTCCCTCTTTCGTTTGTGTTCTTTACTATTTCAGTTTACCGAATTGCATAACCGAACCGAATTTGTAATTCGGTTAACAGTTGACAGTTCTCCGAATTGAACCCAACCCAATTCAAACTGAACCGAATTTCTCCAAATCGAACCGAACCGAACCGAACCGAACCGAACCGAACCGACCGAAAACCCACCCCCTCTATTTTAGGCTCGTTTAATAAACAAACCAAGCTCAAAAAGACACATGAGCTCGGCTCGATAGAGCTCATGAACACATTTGATTAAGGTTCGTTAAATAGTAAATTCGCGAAAATACTCGTGAGTTGGATTGAAAAAGGCTTGTAATTTAGCCTCTATATGAAAATCTATTAAATAAATTGTTGGAGAATAATATTAATATCCTTCACGAATTCCATCAATAAACAGAACCAATAAAAATAGCATGAGTGAGATGAGCCGCAATTACACTCTCTTGAGACGATACGTGCCTAGCTTCTACGGATAAAATTCGGTGTAGTAAGAAAATAGCACACCGGGGATACAGCAGCCCATGTATTCGTAATCCCATGTGTTAGCTAGGGACAATAGACATTATTCGTAAAAAAAATAAGAAAAAAAAAGGAGAGAAAAGAAAAAAGCGTTACCAAAGTTTATTGGGATAAATTGCACTGTTAAGTCTGTAGAATTTCTTCTGAAACAGAGTTTACCAAACACCGATTTGACTGTAACGGATTGGAGAAATCCAAATACGCTCTGTCAATTTAACTCTCTATACACACGGCTTTGGTATGGGTTTGGGATACGTATTATAATTTGGATTACAAAAACAACAATCTAGATGACTAATTAATGCGGACTTGCATTTCACATGGTCAATTGATAGACTGGTACTACGAGAAACTAGGGACAAACACATTTTACTTCTCAGTGCTAGACCCATTTTCACTATCTTATAGTTCAACAGTTGGGCATTGAAACATCCTTTCGTTACAACTTACGGTACTTACCATAGGGTTAAAATGTATTTAAGCTAAGGGGATGTTTGACTTTTTCCCTTTCGTTCATCTATCAGTAAGTCAGATTTCGGAACTTACTTGAGTAAAGTACCTTAAGTGTTGTTTGTTGGGTTCCCTCTCATGTACACAATAATAAGACCCAGATATAAATAAAAAGAAATAAAAAAGAAAATTTCTTTTTTTCGTTAGAATCCCACAATTATGAGAGAAATCAAACGAATCACACTTAAAAAACTTTATCCAAGTGTATTCCCCGTAAAGTCATTCTCATCCCCCATTACTTTCTATTAATTAAACAAGTGGACAACTAGTTGATGGTGGTGGTCGAAACGATTAATTCTGTGTGAATTGTGTTGCAGAGAGATTCGACTTTGGGCTTAATGATTTTTTTTTTTTTTTGGTACTATTTACTATTAGCTTGTAACATATATATAAAAAAAAAAAGGTCAAAATGAAACAACACGAGGAATTTAAAGAAACAAACGAAGTCCCTAAAAAAAAATTTACAATAATCATATCATATATATTAATAAAAAAAATCAAAAAAATGTTACATGGCACAATAGGAACGCGTTTGGTAATCGTTTCCGTTTTTTCTTTTGAAAATGAAAACTGGGCCAAAAATCCAAAAAGAGGAAAAAAGGTTTTTCACATGATCTGCAAAATCGCAATATTAGAAAACTGGCCCTAAGTGAATCATTGTAAGTTTGGAGTATCAGGTGGAGACGATTGAGGGTCGGTAGGGATTGTTCATAGCTCGAAAGGGAAACAAAAAAATGTAGAGTGATGAAGGATGGCTAGATTACATGAGTTTATATAGTGTGAGTTAGAGAATTCTAGAACTCAAGTACTTAATGTATACATGTATCACTTCCAACTTCCATATATGAATCTCCCTAAATACATTCATGTACAATCCTAGATACATAGATGCATTATACTAAAAACAACATGTGTCTAATGTATGTGACCAAAATGTATCTATCCAAATACAGTTAACTAAAATCAAGTTTAGTATTAAAAAGTAAATAATTACAAACAAAAAAAAAGGTTGTAGAGCCATTATAACATAAATTTAAAAATAAAAAAAATAAAAAAAAAACAAAATAAGGAAAAAAAAATTAGAGAAGATGTCATATGGCATGTCTTGGAAGAGATAAAAGCTTTGACGTTGATATATTTTTATAGATATATAAACTTGAAAACATGGGAATTTTCAAGTGTTAAACAAATTTTTTATTGTTCCAAGAAAGCACACAATTTTTAGGATTTTAGGATTCCCACTAATGTTCCATCCCAATATCCCTATTAAAATTTAATATAATATACATAAAAAATACAAGGGGAAGGAAAAAAAAAGGGAAAAATGTATATAAATTTGAAAATATGGGAACTTTCAAGTGTTAAATAACTTATTATTGTTCCATGAAAGCACACTATTTTGTAGGATTTTAGGATTTCCACTAATGTTCCATCCCAATGTCACTATTAATATTAAATATAGTATACATATAAAATACAAAAAAAAAAAAAATTAAAAAAAGAAAAGGAAAAAAAAAATGCTAGATTTTTCACGTAAGATTTTGAGAGTAGTTGATGTGGATAGGCTCATTGAAGTAGGATTGCTTTAACCACATAGGTTGAATGAATGCTAGCAAAGTTGAGGGAAATCATGCCACATAGAATTTTTTGGAAGATGATGTGGCTTATTGTGGAGGCTTCATTTCCTTCAGCTTTCATATATACTATCATGTTACCCGCGCGATGCACGGGGATGCTGGTTCGGATCTTTTTTTTGTTTGTTAAGTATGCATATTATAGAAATGGTTGAAGTATAGATATCACCAAATAATCCTGTTTTTGTATGTACATTATATATGAATAGAGAAGAAGATGACGAATGTTTGAGATGTTTATTACACAATGTTAATTTTTCTCATGAATTGTTTTCAATGTAAGTTCTGCCTCTAACTCCCTTAATGCAAGTTAATGAAAAATTCACATTATGGTACCCTATAGTTTGGATGAAGTTTCACTTTGGGCCTTGAAGTTTAGGCGAAGTTTCACTTTGGCCCCTAGAATTTTAAAGAAGTTTCACTTTAGTCCGTGGAGTTTTCAAGGCGCATGAGTGTACCATCAAGTTGCACCCCATAAGTAATCCTGTGCATTTAGGAGGTACAAACAGTATAAATTACTTGAGCGGTAGAGCCATTAGAAGCAATAGGCACCAGAGATTATCTCCAAAGGGTAATAAAGCACTAATGGTTTTTTTTTTCTTTTTCATTCTATAACATCTCATATTAAATGTGGTAGTAAGAAGAAAAGAAAATCCTAAAATGTAATTAAAAGTTTAAGAAAATAAAAAAACTTGCTTCATAATGAATGTTATTCAACTATCAGCCCATCACTGCAGTTACATACATGCATGGCATGGCTCATTCAGACCTCCTAATATTCATGACTCATTTAGTCCAATGAATAAGAATATAGAAAATACTTTAATACTAAAAATGAAGCCACCACCACCATTGGTGACAACATAGTTTGAAAAAGATATATTTAGAGTCTTTTGTTGTTTTTTGATCAGCAATGTTTTAAACAATTACCTCTTGGAAATAATTTGAAACATCCAAATCTCTTGTAGAAAGTGTGATGCTAATGAAAATGACCTCAGCCAAAATGAAGCACCCATCGTCGTGGTCATAGAAGCCAATTGGCGCTGCTTAAATTCTTGAACCACCTGCTTACTGAAAATCGTTGACATATTTAGTAATAATTATAAAGAAAGGTATAATGTGCCTATTCTAAGATTAGCACAAATTGTTAACAGACAAGAGCATTTTTTTTAATACCAACAGACATAGGCTTTAAAGGATATTTTGGATTTTGTAACCGTGAAGCATAGATTCTTCAAAACACCACAAATAAGATATTAAGAATCCAGGGAAAGCATTCTTATCTGTGTAAATGTTCCAAGGAGAATATGTATCAAGTTGCCAATGTAAGTGTGATATAGGACAGATTGAACTGATATATAGTGTGATAGGACAGATTGAACTGAAGCCTCGACTGGTCAATGCCTCCAAACCAATTTTTTCCAGAATTGAAACACAGAGGTCTTTAATTTTCCACATGTTATTCCCAATTTCATATCCATATATACATTTGGAAAAAGTTCTTACCAAATGCAACTGTTATTGATCTTTTAAGGGCTTAAATATTTTATTAGTGAGGCTAGCTAGTACACACAACATAACAAAAGCACCACCTAAACTTCATACTAGTGTTAGTAGTATGCCTTAAAAGTCAATTAGATTAGAGTAGTATTTAGGAATATTACCTTGTAATAACAGTTTCATATTAATAAAGGGCAAGTTTATTATTTATCATTATTGTTGTTTAACATTTATATGATATGTCCATAGAATTAAAGTTGAGAAGGTATGTACTTAAAGAGTTAAGGAACAAGACCAGATACTTCTCAATTGCTTTATTCTAAAATTGTTCTTAGTCGTAGGATAATTAAATTGGGCATTTGATAATTCGGTTAGACTAAAACGTGCCATGTTTATTTTATTTGATAAAATATGACTAGTCTTAAGTCATCAATGTAGAGACACTGGAACATGCATGTGGGTGCTTGTTATAGAACAAGTTCACTGAACGTAATCAACTATTAAGAACATCCAGATGGAGTTTTACTTATCTATCAATGGATTGTTCTTAGTTACAGTGGTACAAGTAATCCTTAGACCTGAAACATTACTGTTGTCTTGTGTATGAGTTATTATGCTTTAACGTGCATGGTGTTTGTGTTTTAATAAAGGCATATTCATGTATTATTAGGTATAGTAAGTCGTACATGGAGACATGTGAATGTACAACAAGGAATCTATCACTCTCAAGTGAGGGAGTGAATGTCCTATGTGATCTTCTATGATATATCTCAAGTAAAGCTCCCTGGCCAGGGCAGGGTGAGAATTAGAAAGAGTTTTCTAATTTCACCAGATGTAGAGAAATATCAATTAGTTCGAAAACATATAATTAAATATGGGTTTGACAATGTGTCCATTACCCAAAAGATTTAATTGGGACATGGTGTGATAGAAGGATTGAATTGTATGGTAATTGTTAACGGAAAGGTTAATAGACTTGATCATGGGTTTAGGAAACCATTAAATTTTTTTTTTCCGCTCCGCGAACCTTTAAGGGTTTCACATGGTTTTCTTTCAACTAGCACATCAAAACAACCATCTCTATGTTGATGACACTACTCATAAGACTTGGTTACCGTTTCAAATGCACTTTTCCAAAGATTTGGACCAATCAGTCCCCTCTCCGAGCCCAAATTTGTATCCCAAATTTGGTTTCGAGATACTTTGATAGTTGTACCATATAAACAACTTCAAATGAAAATTCAGCAGTCCCCACCATAATTAAATGTGGGTTACATTTGGGATTCATTTTGGTAATATAGCATTACTTCATTGAATAATCCCATATTGAGACAATTCAATAGTAAGTGATGACATTCATGGTCACCGATCAATACCTAAATATAGGAATGGCTAGAAATTTTCATACGTTGTATCAAAATACTCGACCAGATCAGGGAAGATCGATAAAGAAGAAATCCCTATCATAGACCCAAAATTCATACAGTGTAATATATGAAAGAAGGGAGGCAGTAAAACAAATAAAATAATGGATAGAAAGAAGGATTAACTTGGAGTTGAGATTGTGGATTCCATTCCCATATGGTCAAGTGAAGAAATCAACTTAAATTGGGATTCTTGTTTTCTTGATGTACACGTATGACGAGTGCTAGCTAGTAAGTAAAATTGGACTTATCCAATGGATAGTGCAAGATAGTCATTATCTTAGATGTGGAGTACTGTTTGAGATGAAACTCATTATTAAACCAAAGCCCAGCCGTATGTACATGTATACATATATGCGTGTGATATATGGGTGGTAACATACACTCGGTTGGGGCTTGTGAGAGAGAGGAAAAAATATTGTGTGAGGGATTTTTTCTTTGGGGTATTGAGTGAGTAAGTACAAGGGTTTGTGAGTTGGGTTATGTGATTTAATTCAATAAGTGTGTTGTACCAATTTATTCTCAATAGTAAAGGAAAATCTCCTGGGTGTGGACATAGGCAGGGTTTTGCCGAACCACATAGAATTCTCTCCTTTTTGTTTTCCCCTTGTTATTTTTTCTTTTCATTGTGTGCTCCTTTAATTTCGCTGCGGAAATACCAACAAGTGGTACCAAAGCCAGGTTCGGTGTGCCAGTCAATTCACCATGAAGGCGATGATCAACTCACAATTTACGGTGGAGCAGTTCAATGGAAAGGGCAGTTTTACTCTCTGGCAGAGAAGAGTAAAAGACATTCTTGTGCAACAAGGCTTGTACAAGGCTTTGAAGGGAAAGGATGGAAAGCCAGAGGCCATGAAAGCTGACGAGTGGGAGGAGTTGGAGTTGCGGTGTGTTAGCACGACCCGACTCTGTATTGCTGATAACATTATCAATAATATTATGGATGAAGATTCTGCCTCAGGCTTGTGAAAAAAGTTGGAAAAACTCTATATGGCCAAGAGTTTGACTAACAAATTGCATCTGAAGCGACAATTGTACCGGCTGAAGATAGAAGAAAGCAGGGATCTCATGGAACACATGAGTGTGTTCAACGGGTATTTGGATCAACTGTGGAAAATTGATGTCAAGATTGAGGAAGAAGATAAACCTCTCCTACTTCTTACCTCTCTTCTAGATTCGTATGACTACCTCGTGACTGCATTGTTGTATGGTAAAGATACAGTGGTTTTGGAGCAGGTGGAGGCTTCACTAGTGTCCCACGACACTCAGAGAAAGACAACTAATGAGGGTGGACATGAAACTACTTTGGCTGTAGCAAGTGGGAATCGGGGAAGGAAGAAAGATAGATCTGAAGGTAGCAGCAGGGTTAGATCTAGTTCTAGACGGAGAGAAGTCCAATGCTATATGTGCAAAGAATTGGGTCATATCAAGAAATATTATCCTCAACGTAAAGGGACGCACGATGGTGGGAAAGATGGTTATGGTGAATATTTTATTGGGAGATGATGGAGATGTCCTCAAAGTATTCGAATGTATGCACACTATTTCTCGTGATGATTGGAGTTTGGATTTTGGTTGTACAAACCATATATGCTTCAGGAGGGAATATTTTAGTGAGTTCCAGAAAGGTAATTTGAGGAAGGTGTCATTGGGTGATGGGTCCTCATGCAAAATTATGGGTATTGGGACGGCTAGAATTAAATGTTCGAAAGGAGCAGTTCGTACTTTGGGTGGTGTGAAATATGTCCCAAAGATGCGAAAAAATCTATCTCAGTTAGCCAGATGGATTCCATGGGGTGCAGGTATTCAGCTGTAGCCATGAAAATCACACGTGGCTGCATGGTAATTATGAAGGGATAAAAGTGTGGTGGGTTGTATCGTCTGATTGGAAGTATAATGAAGAAAAACTCGATTGTTGTTTGGAAACGGAGTGCACAGGAAAAAGGGTACCCTAAACGTGTTTCTTTTGCAGTAGAGGCGAAGACACGGGTGACAGGTTTCCAAGGAGCAGACGATGGTGAGGGAAAAAATACTGCTGGTGATGGAGGGGGTGGATCGAGACCTTACTCCGACATTAATGAGTAAAATTAATAGAAGACAGTTACACATGTTCATTGGCCGTGGTGAATCAAATTGTGACTATGTTGATTCGGTATGTATAACTGAGATTTTTAGGCCAATGGTTGGGCATCGACGGGTTGTTCAGGGTGGAATATTTTTTTTTCTCTCATGGGTATGGAGGTGGAGATTTATGGAGTCCATTCCCATATGGTCAAGTGAAGAAATCAACTTAAATTGGGATTCTTGTTTTCTTGATGTACACGTATGAGGAGTGCTAGCTAGTAAGTAAAATTGGACTTATCCAATGGATAGTGTAAGATAATCATTATCTTGTATGTGGAGTATTGTTTGAGATGAAACTCATTGTTAAACCAAAGCCCAGCCGTATGTACATGTATACATATATGCATGTGATATATGGGTGGTAACATACACTCGGTTGGGGCTTGTGAAAGAGAGGAAACAATATTGTGTGAGGAATTTTTTCTTTGGGGTATTGAGTGAGTACAAGGGTTTGTGAGTTGGGTTATGTGATTTAATTCAATAAGTGTCTTTTACCAATTTAATCTCAATAGTAAAGAAAAATCTCTTGGGTGCGGATGTAGTCAGGGTCTTGCCGAACCACGTAGAATTCTCTTGTGTTTTCCTTTTCTTTTTCCCTTGTTATTTTTTCTTTCATTGTGTGCTCGTTTGATTCCGCTACATAAATCTCAACAGAGACAGCTTGAAGTGTTAGTAGTATGCCCTAAAAGCCAATTAGATTGGAGTAGTATTTTAGGAATATTACATTGTAATAACAGTTTCATATTAATAAAGGGCAAGATTATTATTTATCAATATTGTTGTTTAACATTTATATGATATGTCCTTAGAATTAAAGTTGAGAAGGTATGTACTTAAAGAGTTAAGGAACAAGACCATATACTTCTCAGTTGCTTTATTCTAAAATTGTTCTTAGTCGTAGGATTATTAAATTGGGCATTTGATAATCCGGTTAGACTAACATGTGCTATGTTTATTTTATATGATAAAATATGACTAGTCTTAAGTCATCAGTGTGGGGACACTAGAACAGACATATGGGTGCTTGTTATAGAACAAGTTCACTGAACATGATCAACTATTAGGAAAATCCAAATGGAGTTTTATTTATCTATCAATGGATTGTTCTTAGTTACAGTGGTACAAGTAATCCTTAGACCTGAGACATTACTGTTGTCTTGTGTATGAGTTATTATGCTTTAACGTACACGGTGTTTATGTTTTAATCAAAGGCATATTCATGTACTGTTGGGTATAGTAAGTTATACATGGAGACATGTGAATGTACAACAAGGAATCTATCACTCTCAAGTGCGAGAGTGAATGTCCTATGTGATCTTCTATGATATATCTCAAGTAAAGCTCCCTGGCCAGGGCAGGGTGAGAATTAGAAAGAGTTTTCTAATTTCACCAAATAGAGAAATATCAATTAGTTCGAGAACATATAATTAAATCTGGGTTTGATAATATGTCCATTACCCAAGAGATTTAATTGGGACATTGTTTGATAGAAGGATTGAATTGTATGGTAACTGTTAACAGAAAGGTTCACTATTTTTCAGACTGTCTGGGGTGTGTCATGATATACTGCTAGGTGTCACTCATGACTAGTGGAAGCTCAGAAATAATAAATATTAATATTAATTATTTCTACAAGGGAGATTTAGAAGATGTTCTAATTTAAATTAATTAGAAAGGGTTCTCATTGTAATACTTTAAAGTATTAGTACCTACTACCAGATTAGTATGAACCTAAGGGATCACACACAAAAGAGCAATGTGTAATTGGAAGAAGATGTGAGGGTCTACTTGATATTAAGTTGTTAATATGGAAGTAGTATAATAATACTATTAGTTTATATTTGATTTAGGAAAGTCTTCTAATCAAATATAGTTTCCTAATTAGATTAGGAAATGGACTTATAGCATTATTATATATATGAGGCATGGGAAATAATAAAAGGGTTAGCACCATAATATCTCCCATTAAGATATACCTCCCAACACTACAATCCGTACAGCCACTTTAAGGCTTAGAGGGTTTCAATTTTCTTCAATTACTTGGAAGAAAAATTGAACCTTCTTCCAATTAGCGAGTTGCTTGTGTGGATACTTTTAGAGATCGGACGCTTGGACGATTTGGTGAACTGTTCGTGGGACGAATCAGATTCAATATTTTGTAAAGCACGCTTCAAGGGTAACTATTCGATTAACCCCCTATGGATGTTGTATGTATTTTGTATATATCATAGACTTGATCATGGGATTAGTAAACCATTAAAATTTTGTTTTCCGCTGCGCGAACCTTTAAAGGGTTCCACATGGTTTTCTTTCATGAAGGTCATTGAAAATTAAGAATTATGCTATAACGGAAACGTACAATAATTAGAATTGACAACACATAAAAGCAAAAATGCATATGCTATATAAATATTATTGTACTTGCAACATTACTTACCATATAGTTCGGCCTATATAAATGCATAGGGTAGTCATAAGGAGTTAAAGTGACAATCTTATAGTGAACTACTATTCCACGCCCAAATTTGTTGATTCATATGCTAATTCAGGTACCGGTTGAGAGAAAAAAAATTTGGAGACTATTGGTAATTTGGTTAGCTTTGGAAAAGTAATGAAAAGATAAGATTAAAATTTCATACAGAGGGGATAGTTTAACTTTACTGGGAATTCAATTTAATTCAATGAACCAAGTGTACATTCACAGGTTCATATACATGTACTGATTTTCATTTTTCTGCTGAAAGAAAAACCAAAGAATTTCCAAAGCAAAGAAAGAAAATTTGGTTCATGACCGCCAAGATAGCAAAGAGATATATATAAACCAGCTCCATAATGACCGCCGAGATCGCAAGAATTCTAGAGGGCAACTAGAGATTGCCAAATCTGGGTTGGACACGAAATTGGAGATGATGAGAAAGAAGAGGGCATTTGGGGAATAAGAACCATGAAGATGCGAAGATGAAGTAGAAGAAGCGATGGCCCTCTTTTCCTTGAGAGAGAGAGAGAGAGAGAGAGAGAGAGAGAGACAAAGAGGCAGAGGCTCACGAAACAGCTGGAGAGAGACTTAAGTTTGTGATTTCTCAAGAGAGAGGCAAGTTAATAAAGATGTCCACGTGTCAGCACATAGTTGATTTCAGCTCATCCTCTCCGCTATTAGATGGAAAACACTTGGGTGCAGTAAGCTCAGTCCTGTGCAAATTGTGCCTCTCACAGTTTGCACAGTATTTTTGCCAAAACAGTTTCTGTTTTTTTTTAAACTATGAAAACTCTGTGCAAACTGTGAGAGGCACAGTTTGCACAGGACTGAGCTTACTGCACCCAAGTGTTTTCCCTATTTGATAGGGTAAGTCTATTGTGAGAAGTTTCTCATATGAGAAGGCGGGTTTTAACCGTTAGATGAGAATCTAGCTATAAGATTCTCAAGAATTTGGAGATGCATTTATTGCCAGATTCTCATCCAACGGTTAAAACCCGCCTTCTCATATGAGAAGCTTCTCAGTCTTGCCCTTTTGAGTACTTCAACTTTGGATTCTGATACAGATACACCCCCTTTACCATGGAGGTGAATATGCTGTAATTAATTAGTCTTTTACTCAACCAACTGATTACAAAATATATGAAACTTTGTCAAAGGCATGAAAAAAATAAGGGATAATTAATATTTAGTTTACTTTTTTTTTTCTTTTTTGTAGAATTTAAAAGTCAGTCTATTGTTCTTTCAAAATTAACAAAATATCAAAAAAAAAATTAAATTAAAAAGTTATTAGATTTTACATGACGTTTGGAATAACTCTTTATAACGTTTGGAGCAACCCTTCGAAACATCGGGAGTAACTCTTCAAAACGCCGGAAGCAACTCGTTCAAAGTTCGGTGCAACTCTTCACAATGTTGGGAGCAAGTCTTCATAGCGTGTGAGCAATTATCACAACGTTTTGACAACGTTGAAAACATAAATTAGATTAAAACACAAAATAATAAATTAGATTAAAACACAAAATAACTATTCAAAAGTAGATGTTTTTTTTATTATAATTTTGTTGATAATTTTTAAATTTTTTTAAATTATTGTTGATATTTTTTAATTTTTTAAAAAGTAGTAGAGTGAATTCTAAATTTCATACAATAGCATGACTGAAATGTAGATATCCCAAAAATAATTGAATTTGGTTTGGAATGAAAACCATACTAAAATGTAAGGTTGCTTCATTATGTAAATACTTCTTGATTTTCCTTGAGAACTATTAGCCATTTGCTCTCTTAATTAGTATGTGAGGATTGAATAAAGTGGAAGAAAATTGCAAAAAATACGGGGGAGCTGAGGAGGAAATCACGAATCCAAGATAATCAAACTTAATTTCCATGCCTATAGAAAGATATAGCATTCTAAATCATTCAAAGTTGTGTCTTTTTGCATATAAGTTCCATTAAAGTATATAGTCGACATAAAGATGTGAAATGACTTCCAATTGTCCTTTTTATTAAGTTTGGGCAAATTGTTTGTGAGCACAATTCATAGCTGAAACTAATTAAGTATTTACTAAAAACGAATCTAAACTAAAACCATGAGTTTAGTTTATAAACTTGTAGAAAATTCGAGTTTGAAAACATTAACTTCTTGCTTGTTAACATTGCTTTTATTACAAAACATGAAATCTATTAAATCATACTCAAAACATTAATAGAACTTTAGATTTATGGGCTGCTCAATGAAAACTAGCATGGAAATCAACATGATCACCGTTTCATCGCTTTTTTTAACTATAAGTTTAGCCTAACATAGTAGAATTAAATCTACCAATTGGATTAATGAAAAACATTGCAAAACCTAATCAAAACAAATCTAAAACAAGTTAGTCTAATAACAAAGAGATAAAACTTGGAACATTTGACAATCAATGGACTTTTATTGCAAATATCTTTGAAATGAAGCTTGGATCCTTACAATAATTGCTTGAATGAAAATTGTTTGAGGAAGCCTAGGATCTCCAAAAGCTACTCCTAAATTGCTATATTATGTAAGTGTCTCAGAATTATGCAAAGTTAGGCTATATATATAGGTTTAGGAAGTTTAAGTCCTAAAATTTCTGCTTCTCGCGAATCTGCACATGCGGCACTGGTCTTGCTATTCTATCGGGACCGGCCCTGACCAGATCCGGTCATGCATTTACTTTGGGATCTATCCAAATCACGACCAATCCTACCCTTTACCAGGATCGGTCCTGCTTAGCTTTAGCCAACTTCTTCTTCTTATTCTTTTAATCAACTTTCTTTTGAGTACCAATGTTCACTTTATTTCTTCTAAAAACACACTTGTGCAAATATTATACTTAGCAGCATTGCCTCTAATATGTACTAGTATCTTAAATAAACATAAATGCATGGGATTATGGGTAAAAGCATGTATAACTAATCTTAATAGTGCTTCTGAATATACAATATTCATCGCTTGTCACTAGGATCACCACAGCCAAATCAAGTCCGAACACTCAGATTATCCCCACCGCCAGACAAGCCAGAATGCTTGGAGCCTGGGATTGAGAATTATGAGTCTAAAACTGAATGGGTTGGGGAACGTGAAGAGAGTATTGAGAAGAATTGGAGGGCTAATGATAAGCTTAATTGCACTTGTTCTGCTTTGTGGAATGTTGCCCACTAGATGAGCCCGATTAAAAACCTTTCATAGGAGGGTGTGACTCATTGATCTTCTTGGAGTTAAGATACTCATCCTCAAATATGAGTGCTTTAAGCACCACCTGGCTGTAGGTCGAAAGCTAAAATTCAATGACTTTGGTACGAAGACCAGCCCAAAGTCCTTGCTCAAAAGTCCTTTCTTTGGTAGTATCATTAGCGATGATGTTTGGTACAGAACGGGCTAAGTCTCCAAAGCGTGCCACATAATCGGTAACTGATAAATCTCCTTGTTGGAGGGCTAAGAACTCGGTGCTCTTTGTATTTCGTGCGACCGTCGAAAAATGCTTAGCAAGAATGAGACTAGTAAAGGTGTCCCAAGTCATTCCTACATATGGACGGGTTGTAAAAGTAAGCTCCCACCAATTCTGGGCTCTCCCAGTAAAATGGAAGATCGCAACATCGATACGAAGATGGTCCTGTACAAGGCCAATGTGCTCGAAGATATGGATAATCCTCTTCAACCATAGTTCGACTTGAACCGAGTCAAGATCCCTCAAGAAAGTAGGAGGGCTTTGCCTCCCAAACTCCCTCATAGCCGATTGAGCTCTAAGTTCCACGGGTACAATAGGTACCACAAGTTCTACCCCAGGTGCTACAAGTGCCATCTCAATTACTACAAGTGCCACCTCTGGTGAACTTCATTCCTTGCACTTGTGCGACTTGGGCAAATTCCCACATGGCCTCGACCATCTGATGAAGAAATGAGCTCCATAGGGAACTCTTCTTGGGGCAGAAGAGGAAGAGGATGCCTCTGCCCCACAGCCTCTAGCCCCGCTACGGCCCCTAGCATGACCTCTGGCTCGACCTCTATCGAGGCCTCCAGCATGTCCTCTAACATGAGGCGGCAGAGCTAAACAAAAGCATGACAATAATATTCAATCAAGATATCAACAATTAAATCAATAAGCCACAAGTAAGAAGTCCTTATGAATTTTCTAGGGTCACAGCTCTACGAATTTAAAAGCATGATCGTGGAAGTAAATAAACATATAATCATGTAGGCATGTAACACTTAGGCATGCTTTCTCAACTTCATGAACTTAAAGTAACGTGTAAAGCAATTCAAATAAGCATAATTGAAATCTTTAAACATCTAAAATAAGACATGGTAAAACCCAGTAAACTCACCAAGTATTCGAACCCAGTTTGCACTGATACTAATTTGTCGTAGCCCAAAATCCATGACACGGGAACGGGTCAAAGAGTCAAAGAAAGAGGTTAATGGAGAGGAAAGGTCCTACGTACACCAACCAAATAGTGTGAAAGCTTACAAATGAATCCTACGTGGATTCCAAAGAAAAGTTAAAAAGTCAAAGGTCGAACCACGGGGAACAGACAGGTCAAGTAGGGTATACCAACATTGTTTTAGTTTTCAAAGAATTTTTAAAAGATAGTACTATGAGGTACCATGAATAAATTAAAGAAGACGTAGCAAAGGTTTGTTTTGAAAGTTTGCATGAAATCTATATTTTGAGGATTTATAATCATACGATCCCTTGGAAATCAAAAGTAGCATTTTCCCCATAATATACAAACCATAGGCTACGAGTAAACCAAAATAGATTTTAAAATTTTTTGAGTTTGGTCAAAATCTATAAATCGGGCAGCGACTAGTCCAAAGGGTAACTTCGACCGGCCGAAGGTACCTCTGCTAACCAAGGTATATGCAGTGTACCTTTCGACTGGTCGAAGGGTCCCGATTGACTGGTAGAAAGGAACTCTACAGGGACATCAACAAGAAGTTCCTGATTTTGAACAAGTATAAAGTTTATAAAAGGTCTGACATGAATTCGAAAGACTTCAAGTAAGAATTCTAACAAGTATAGAAGAGCTTAAGAGCATAAATGGATCATAGGGAATTTGAAGATCTCGGATACACAACTATGAATATGAACATTGAGAATAATACAAGTCTTAAGATGAGTTCCAAGACATGGACTCTAACATTTCCAAAAGGTGCAAAGGGGCTAACATGCGCCCAAGCTTGGTCATAGCTTACAAATTATTAACATAGATGAAAGAAGTAAGATCAAAGTATTTGTAAGTTCCATAATTAGATTCTAACATTAACGTTACAAATTACAACTATTACAAGTCCTATAGCAATTGAACTATGTCATGTAAGTTTCAAAAGAATATGATTTCTCGCGGAAATCTTTCAAAAACATGATGCTAAGGCATCGGACTATCCATGGGCCTTGCCCTCATCAAGACTACCAAAAAAAGAGAGTTTTTATAGATTCATTAAGCATGACAAATTTGTAGAAAACATTGTAGAGATTCAATATGGATCCCATAACTAATATGCAACATGTAGTGCCATGAATGCCGCCTAGGTAATGCAACTAAAGAGCCCTCAAGGATCTACTTCGATATCTTTTTAAATTATTTTTGAATAGTCATCCATCACAATTTAATGCCAACACATTATAATTTGGTCACAAAATATTTGTAACTTGGTTCAAATATGGTATTTTTGATGACGAATTTGCTTTGATTGTTTTTTTTTTTTGTTCCATGGAACTGAATTATTTCTTCTAATTGTCTCTTCATACTTAACCGTTCCACAATAAATTAATATTTTCCCCTCTTGGAACTATTGCTCCAATTTAAAGATGATATTATCATGTCAGATTAACTCTAAAGGCATCCTTTTGACAAGTAGTCTTGTTATGTGCAACAATTAAAAAAAAAACATCTCATTTTAAGGCAATGCATTCACTTGTAATAATACCGGATACCTATTCATTGTACCACATGCCTAGCACGTGGACATTGTAGTAGTATAGTAGAAGTAACGAGTAGAATATAATTAGTTTACACTAATTTTATACAAATTCATCCACGAAACTAAGAAAATGGACCAATTAGCCAAACTGTAGTGGCTTTGACAAAATAGAGATTTAGCATAAAATTACCCAAAAATTAGCTCAACACAAACCACCACAACTTACCCCTATAAAATTTAACTTACTCATAATCACAACAAAGTTGTAAATTAGTTCAGTTATGAGTAATAATTAGAATTCCCCACCAAAAGAAAAAAAAATTTAGTTGGATTCAACACATATCTAGTATTTGGTTAAATTAGCAGTATAAATTTACGTAATAAAAAATTCAACTGATAAGCTACCTTGTAAAAGACCTCTACTTGAAGGGTTTAGGTGGAGCGTAATCCCATGTATGGGATGTTTCCGAGGATGTTTCTAAGCAAAAAGAAGGAGGAGACAAAAAATAGGGGGCTCACTTAGACGGCCCGCCTGGGCGAGCACGGTGATGAGCGCGAAGCATCACACAAGAAGGGAGTGAGAAAAGGAGCTTAACAATTTGGAATGTCGCCCGCTCACATCACTCGAGAGCTCGAGCAATCGAGCAGTTTTCAGTTTCTTATGTTGCGTAGGAAACATAAGTGCGTAGGAAAACTTATATAGGCTATATATTCCGTTTCCAAAGACTGTAATCTGTATTACAACACTCTTGAAAAACCCTAGAGCATAATACAACTATACAACAGTGTGGACGTAGCACAGTTTGGGGTTGAACCGCGTAGAAATCTTGTGTTTCTTGTGTGATTGTTTTTTCGTTTTCTTTACGTTCTTGTATTGCATTCTCACAGGTCTTGGAGGTAAATTGGACATGATTTCCCAACACTACGGTTCAAGAAAAATTACTTCAAAACATGGGCAGACCCACTAAGGGTCCAAGGAGCACAGACCCTCTCTCTACTTTTCAAAATTATTTTTGTGCATTACATATCTTACATTGCTCATATTTATGCCCCTCCTAAAATTTATAATTTACCAATTTAAACTCAGAAATCTCACTTTGGTTCTTAATTTTTTTTTCTTACTTGTATTGGGGTACTATGATGTTCTTTTCTGGCCTCCATCTACCTTAATTTTCTTTGATGTCTGGTCTATGTGTAGGGTGTTGGAATTAATTTTGTTTTAGGTAAGTTTCAGAATTAATTGAATTCCATACATTAGTTTCCTACTTAAGGTGGTCCATATAAGAATCTAGATTTGACAAGGATCTAATTACATAAGTCATAATTGTTTAGAATTTGTGCGGTCAGTTTCCTAGTCAATATCTACTACGATGGACGGTAGAGATAAAAGAATTAATAAGGAAATTCGGTCCCCTCTCTCTCCCTATAAATTGATAGGCGAATTTCCATCTTTTACCTAATGAAAATATTTTGGTTTCACGAAGTAATTCATTCAATTTATGAAATAAAATACAAATCACACAAATGAAGTTATGAATCGATATAATACGGAGTACACAACAAATATAAAACCAATATAAAATAGATGAAGAAAACGTAGCTATGATTTAATAAGAGGTATGCATAGAGCGCCGTCCTAAAGCTGTAGTTCCTTCCCATGTACGGGTGTTGTCGGTCACTGAAGACTCCAATATACAACTCGTCACTGAAGACTCCAATATACAACTCATTAAAGATCAAAAGCATAAGTTGTTTGTAGGGCGTCTTCAGAAGGGGGGGGGGGGGGGGGTCAGAGTCTTGTATCGAGTTGCCCAAAAATATGAAAAGTACGTAGGATATGTAGTATTGTAATAATAATATTGTGAAAGATAAGAAAGAAGCAAAATGTACAGGACTTTATTTCTTTATTTTAGCCTTGAATTTCTTTAAGGCATTATTTATATTTGTTTTGATGATGACAAATCTATTGATAATAGCATGTATGTAATTGTTCTATTCTAAACTATTATCAAGTCATTTTTATTGTACTAATCTCTTGATTTATGCATTTAAATGTTTTAACTTTGTTTGAGATCATGAGATAACATATGGTGAAGTCCAAGAGTGATGGAGCTCAACAAGGATCAAGCTTGAAGACTTGAAGACTTTTCATCCTTGGTTGAAGACTAGGATTTACTTATAAGCATTTTGATTAATCACTCATAGGGGCTCAAGTAACTTTAATTAGACTTTAGGATTCTTGCTCTCATACTTTAAAATACTTTCAAGGTACTAAACATATTCAGACCACTCAATTAAATTCATTTCACAAATGTTTTCAAGTGGCTAAGTCAAAAATCAAGTACCCTTTGCAGATGGGTCATATTTAAAGGCATACCTGATCTAATTGATAAGAAACTAGATGCTGAGTTTTATACTTGGCAACAATGCACATAAACGCTATGATTCCAATGCAAATGTTCTTTTTCACAACGGTAATTAATATGCTTGTTATAAATTACCAAGTTCAATCACCACAACATTAATCATGATAACAAATGATTTTGGGTTCATGAAATTTCAACATAGATATATATGAACTTTCTTCTAGCAAGGATCAACCTTTTCAGCACAATGACTACTTAAACAAATAAGCAAGTAGTTCATTTAGGCAATTAAGCAACTAACCAACACTTAGGCAATTAACCAACACTTAGGAAATTATATTAACAACTAAGCACATAATCTCATTTAAGTTGCTAAGCCTAATTAATTCCACATTTCAATCCTAGTATTTCTTAACACAAATCGCACGTTAGAGATAAAACATATAGTGAACCAAGATAATGTAATCTACCTTTGTTCTTGAGAAAGGAAAAGTGTAAAAGAAATAGAGAATCCAAGTTGTGGAGCTTCATGAATAAGAAAGTAGAGAAAACCCTCTTCTTCCACTAGGCCATAGCTTGAACTAGAGAGTACCAAAATGGAGAATGGGAATACCAATAGACAGCCCTAGAGTAGTTGGTCACTTTCTCTTCTAATACTCTTACCTCAAAAACAAATTTTAGAAGAGCTTGAGTTCGGAGTAACAATGGTGGTTTTTGGGTTCTTCCAAATAAGAGAGAGAAATGGAGATAGAAAAGAAAAGGAAGAAAAGATAAAGAAAAAGAAATGAGAGGGGGAGAGAGTGGCCAGGTGAAAGGGGAGAGGAGAGAGAAAGGGGAAGCTTCCTTGGGAAGCTTGGTGGTTGGTTGGGAATGGGTCCCACACACGTCACACTCATACACACATGCACCAATTTAATTACCAATGTGATACTCCAAACCAAAAGTTAGGCATTAATTAAAATGTACAAGTCCAAATTAGATCCACGTTGATCACCAAATTACCACAATATTCTTAATTAAAATTTCAAAACATTACAGAAAGAGAATGAACTCACAAATCAATTGACAAGATGAACTTCTTGGAGTGGCAGATTATATTTGATACCCAGATCTTCAAAGATTCTCTTTATCTCTAAGACCAGGTCAGATCTCCTCATGCTCTTCTCCTTATAGTTTTGAAAGTTCATGGTATGAGTGAAATTTAGAGCCATTTTTAATTTGTTCACATTCTCAATCTCCTCCACTACCACACTGTGGTTCGGATGCCAGAACTGTGAATCTCCCTCCAAGTACCTGACAGTGGAAACACACTAGATCAGAATCACGACAATTAAAAATAGTAGAAAACACACGCTGTTAAAAAGCTATGTAAATTTGGTGATCGATCTCTCAATATTAGGTGGAATAGCCAAAAACTCACACGATTTGGCTGTTTTTAAAATATAAATAAAAAAAACCCCTCACCGCTCACTCCCTTTGCTAGAAGTTTTTCTGACAAAAAAATGGCTAACTTCATATTATCAATTGATTTTAAACCACCATAATTTACTCGTTTTTTAGTCTTTTTGGGTGAGTTTTTTTTTTTTGGATTTCATGATTTGGTCAAAATCTATGCATCGGACTTGAAAATTGTACCCAAAAAAATGTGATTCGGAACCTCGTTTTTCATCTGTCAAAATAGACAATATTATCTACTAATAGATTATATTGGCGAAAAAAAAACCACAATTTTCTCATTTTTTTGGCCTTTTTTGGATGAATTTTATTATTATTATTATTAATATTTTTGAAAGACAAGTTGTAGGCTGATTTTGAGATTTTATCTGTCTGTAACAAGTAATATTTTTTGTTTGTATTAACAATGATTCTTTCTCAATTGCTAGGCTATTTGGGTGAATTGTTTTATTTTTTATTTTTATTTGATGTTTTTTTGTCAAGATCTATGCATTAGACTTGGAAACTTTACAAAAATAGGCAGACTTGGAAACTTTACAAAAATAGGCAATCTGCAGCCTCATTTTAGGATTTTATATGTTTGCAAATAGATAATTTTATCATTTTTTGGACTTTTGTGTGTTTTTTTAATCTCATGTATTTTTTCGAGATCTATGCACCTGTGGTGACCATTTTACAAAAGGAATATATTTTTGTTGCTGGAATTTGAAGTTTTGTAGGCATAAAAGAGCATTTTTGAATAAAACAAAAGCGCCTAATGAGTTAAAGAAAAGTAGCTTGGGTTTTAGCTGGGACATTCTTTATTTGAGGCGTTGCAGCTAAAGCCCCCTTAAAGTTATTCTCCTTTTAGGGTAAATAACACTTCCATCCTCTAACCATGCGGCTGATTTTAAGTTAGTCCTTATGCCATTAATTTTCTCAATTTAGTCCCCGGAGTTCGATAAGTGTTCAAATTTAGTCCAATATCAAGCACCCTTTGGGTTCCCGAACTAGGGTTGACTTTCGGATGTATTGGAATTGAGATCTTTGAAAAATTTTTGGAACTGAAACACACACTCTTGTCTGAAATTGTAAAATTTCAAAATTCCATTATGATTATGATATTATGGAATTTTCGAAAGTTTTTGGAATTGCTAAATTTTCCGATATTTTCTAGCATATTTTTTAATAAATTTCTCATAATTTCCATGAACTTTTTAAAAATTTTTCCAAATTTTCTTAAATTTCAGTTGAAAATAACAATGTCAATAATTATGTATATGTATTCGTTACATAATTTTTATCGTAATAAAATGTATAGCTACATATTTTTTTTTATAAAAATATAGAGCATTTTAGAATAGTCGGATGAGAAGTTGTTCGGAGTATTCCATATCAAAATATCGAAATTTTCAAATTTCTTGCAGCATTCAGATTTCAAATTTTTTTTTTTTCATTCAGAATTCTTTAGATTTTGAAATTTCGAAATTCGGAATTAATTTTGGACTTCCAAAGTTGTAGCTGTTTTTGTATTTCGATCAGAATTGAAATTTGAGCAGCTTATCCAACACTTCCGCCACTTTTTTAACGGTGGACTTATTCCCAACACATTCTTCAAGTATAATTTCAGCGCATATTTTAGACTTGTGCATTTTTACCCAAGGCAAAATAATTTGAGAGCATTTTTGCTCATCCATTGCCCACTAAACACTCCTTTGGGTGAGCATGTGAGACCCATCAACTTTCACAAGCACTCCATTGGGTAACATGTAGGGCCCACCAATTTTAAAATGAAAATTGGTGGACCTCACATGCTCACCCAATGGAGTGCTAGAGTGAGAAATTTTGAGTGTGCAAAAATGCTCTCAAACAATTTATCTCTTCTTTTTTTGTTTTTAGTGCGTGTGAGAACCAATTAAGGCAATTGTTCTCTAAAAGAGTCACGGGCCCATCAGTTGTGGCTTCTGCGGGGAGCAAAAACAAGGGAGAGTTTTTTTAAAGTGGGGTATGCCCCCCACCTCTCCTTGTTTGTGTGTGTTATTAACTCTCTAACCTACTAACCCCACTCATGTCACATAAGTGGTTTGTTTATGACACATAGACATTAAAAAAAAAAAAACCTAATAACATTCAGCTGGGTGCATGCCCATCTCAATCCATTTCATTAGTCGAAATTTAGGTTAAATCTCTAGTTAAGAAAAGTTATTGGTTAAATGACACAACAAAAACTTTTTTAGTAATAGTCTCTCAGCATAAGCCTTTTTTTTCGAGTAGAGCCACTCTAAACAACTGGCGAGTTTTCCATTTTGATAAACTTTATCAGTTTTTCTTTTGAAAGTACAGTGAAATTTTACAAGAAAGTTTATTAAAATTTTACAATTTGTTTTTATACATTAGGGACCTTTCACTAAGTATTTAACATTCCTGTTGGACTTGACGCTTAAAAAGTGTTCTAAAATGGACTTAACCCTAATTACCCTTTTAATTGATTAGTCTCATATGGACTGCCCATATCTAACCCGCCAATAAAGTTTCAATCAATCTAACACCCATTCATTTTGGACGGGTTTGGTCATTTGGGCTGCACATATTTAACCCGCCAACAAAATTTCATGGACCCAACACCCGTTTATTATGGTCGTGTTTGGACTAATTGACGGGTCAGGTTTGGAATTTTCCGACATAGAATTAATCATTTATCTCAATAATTAAGTACTGAATTTTAAGTACTGGAAGTTATTAGAGTTTAGCAGTCAACAAGTAAATTCTTTTGGATAGAAAGCAGACTGTGTTCATTAACTCTTTCCAATCGAATTTTTTTTTAAAATTATTTAGTAGCTCTTTTGCTACTTTTTCAGTTAAATCGTGAGCTCTTACATATTATCAAACGCACCGAAACAAAACAAGTGTTGAAACTTTTTATTTTCAATACTTGCTAGTTTATCTTTTTTTTTTTTTTTTTGCTGAAGTCAATAGCACCCACAGGCGCCACACACACACACTGCAACAGCCACCGACTGAAGGGAGTGAAACCCCCTGTTCAAAGCCCCACGAGAGGACTCGAACTCCCCACCTCCCACAAAGAAGAGGTGGTACAAGACCAACTGGGCTACAGCCCACGGTCACTTGCTAGTTTATCAAACACACATAAATGAAACATAAAGAATTTGGTCATATATCCAACTTACTTCTTTATTTTCTCTTTTAGATCCCCTATCTTCTGCAATGGTGTGGTGAAATCAATATAGAACTCCAAAGAGTCGCTCATATTTGGGCTTCTGTAGAAATTGCTGATCGGCTTAGAGGCCAAAATTGAATTCGGATAGGATATCTTTTCATTCTTAGATCCCAAGAAGACTGTTGTTAATATATTCATCTCTTCAACTATCATCTGTGAAGTTACAATGTGTCAGTAAATCAAGTCAGAGTCCATTTGGATAATTAATTTAGCTTTGAAAATAATCACTTATTTGGAAGAATTGATATTTTAAAAAAGAGTTAATTACAAATTCATCCCATATTGTAGATAGTACACTTTCCCTGTTTGTCCCATACATGTAGCTTTAAATGTGGCACTCCACCCTAGTGGTTTGGGCTAACATAAAACTTCTAAAATTGAACAGACAGAAGCTTGTACAAGTATCTGAATAGATTACAATTGGTAAAACTGTTGTCAAAAGCCCTTTCCTTGCAATGATATGCAGACTAGTGTGCCTTTAGATTTCACCGATTTATTTAAGGTTACACATTAGTCAAAATCGTAGATAGAATGAATCCGAATTTTGTATAAAAAAAAAAACAAAGTTGTGATAAAGTTAATCCAAGAACCCAAGCTTTATGAAAAATCAGTTATCAGTAATTGTTGGGTTATAATAATAACTCCAAAATATAATGTAACAAGATAAGAATGTGTAGAATGAGTGAAGTTACCTGAACATCGTCAATAACACAACGATCACCGACATCATATGGATGCATGATAAATATAAATATGATAGCTTCGAAAGTAGTCTTGCAGCAGTTTCCAAATATTAAGGCGGCAACCAAGAGCTGCGATGCTAGTAAGAAAAGTACTCTTATAGTTGTGATTTCCACAAAAAGAAGCCACACAATAACCATCCCAATAATCAGTACCCCACTAGCAAGTTTGCCCAATTGTCTTGCAGCTGTTTTGGTATCATCCAAAGCATGTACAAGTGCTTGGCGATCTTTGAAAATCTTGACCTGAAAAAACAATGTGTATAAATATAAACCCAATTTGGGTATTTTATACTTTTGTTTTGAGTCCTTTATTGCAAAAGTAGTAGCTTCCATATAATATAATATAAAAAAATAGGGTCTTTTTGCTTAGTTTTGAAGGCAATCCAGTGAAGAAATCCTGACAGTAACTTGCTATTTTTTTATGCTTTTTTTTTTTTGCTGAATTGAGAGATAAATTGTTAGTTGTTGTGATACTATTATTCAGAATAACATGGTGATCTTGACATGTTTTTAGTGAAAAGTTTGCATGAAAAGTGAGCTAAATTTACTCTCTGTTCTGGGTCATGTTTATGACTGTTTTTGGGATTGTTGTTGCTTGATTAATTTTTTGAGTTATTTTTGTGTCGTTAATTACCCAACAAATTAGTATCAGAGCTATATTTGGGGAGTTGTGAGACAAAGACTTGCAAGGTGTTTGTTATATTACCTCTTAGAGTTATCCACCATGAGAAGGGGAGCGTTGGCGCAACGGTTTGAGTTGCCGCCGTGTGACCAAAAGGTCACGGGTTCGAGTCGTGGAAACAGCCACTTGCAAATAAGCAGGGTAAGGCTGCGTACATTTGACCCAATGTGGTCCGACCCTTCCCCGGACCCCGCACTGCAGGAGCTTCGTGCACCGGGCTGCCCTTTTTAGAGTTATCCGCCATGAATAACATGTTTTAACTCCAATATCCTAAGTTGGGTATGGATAATTATAATTAAAAATGGAGCATCCAAATTAATGTGATCTTTGTTAATCTCACAAGATTTTTGGGACTTGGTTGAGAAAGGCCAGAAGTACCAAGCTCTCCACAAGAAGAAGAGAAGTTGTCCGAAACTCAAAAGAACGCTAGCTCTTAAAGACTCAAGAAAGAAAGACCGCAAGGATTTTGTTCTTGATTTACCAAGGGATTATTGAGGCCACTTTTGAGAATGTCTCTGCAACCACTAGCAAACCAGCGTGGGAAATTCTCAAGAACTCATATAGAGGCGTTGACACAGCTATAAGAGTTCGTCTTCAAGTGCTACATGGTTGTTCCTGAATGAAACCGAGTCAATCTCCAATTGCTTCTCCCAAAAATTGTCCGTTGTGAATCAAATGAGGAGGTACAGTAAGCCGATTGATGACGTACGTCAAAATTACGGAACAGATCTTGCGGTCACTAACTCCGAAGTTTGACAAGGTGGTTATAGCTATTGAGGAGTCAAAATATTTAAAGACAATGAATGTTGATCAATTGATGGGAACATTTGAAGTCAATATGAGCAAATAATAAAAAAGAAATTTTCAAGCTCTTTAGAGCATGCTCTACAAACCAAACTCTCTTTGAAAGAATAAAAAGGTGGAATCCGGTGGCAAGGGGTCACAACAAAGAAGAGGCTATGAAGGCCGAGGTAGAGGCTATGTAAACCGAGGAAGATTTTTGATCGTAGATGATGCTATGGAAATAGAGGTAGAGGAGGAAGAGGCACCTTCAATTAATAATGGTGGAAGAAATCAAAATTCATTTCCTTCAAGAGGAAGAGGCAACTTTCAACGTTCCTACAATTGGCAAGGCTATGACAAGAGAAATGTGGAGTACTGCTACAAAGCGTCAAAAGCTTGGGCATTGTACGTAGAAAAAGAATCTACATCGAGAACAAGCAATCAATTAAAAGTTGGTGAGCATGCAACTTTAATTTGTAGAGAAAGAGAGTAATGAAGTGCGACCTACCTTTTTGTTGGCTTTCAACGGAATCAATGCAATATGTGTGGCAAGAAGAAATTGTTTGTTGAAGTTGATGAAGCGGTGCAAGGCAATGTAACCAATGTTACCTTTGGCAACTCTTCTAAGATTTCAGTAAAAGGCAAAAGTAAAATTTTTATCAAACTCAAGAATGGGAATCATGACTATATTTTTTTTATGCTCGTCCATGATGTCATTTTTTGATATCTCATTCTAAGAGGCCTCTTTGAAAATTCAAAGTACTTTAATACATATTTTTCAAATTTGCCCTTTATATATCTAACTCTTCCCTCTCTTTGTTTTTTTTTTTATGTGACACTATAATTTTGAATTTCAAGAAGGGTAATATTGAAAAGTTGAAAATCTCACCAAAATCAAAGTTGTCCCCTTAATAAGTTAGAATTCCCAAAAGAGACTCTTAATATGGGACGGAGAAAGATATCAAAAATAATACTTTGAGCTTGGGACAACTCATAGAAAAAGGATATGATATTTGCACGAAAATCTATATCTTACAATTAGAGATTCTTGTGGAATATGATTACTAATGTACGTGCAAACGTCAAGAAATAAGACATTTTCTTTGAACATACAACATGACCCTATTAATGATTGAATGATATTGTCAAAGACAGTACTCGTGGCTGTGGCACCTTCGACTTGGACATCTTAATATATTTTGGTGGTTTGGAACTTATCATGGAAGCAAGAATATGGTCAAAGGGTTGCCTTGTAATGATCATCCACGTGGAGTGCGTGAAGGGTGTATTCCTTTCAAGCATCATAGAACGAGCTACAACAAGCAAGTAAGGTAGAGAGTATCAAATCCATTGGAGCTTGTAAACGCCGAAGTTTGTGGTCCCTTGAAGCCTATGTCAAATGGGAAGAATAGGTATTTTCTTACTTTCATTGACGATTTTAGCGGGAAGACTTGGGTGTATTTTCTAAAGAGGAAATCCGAAGTATTTATAGTATTCAAAGAGTTCAAGTCTCTTATTGGGAAGCAAAGTGGGTACTACATTAAGGTGTTATGATCCAATCAAGGTGGCGAATATACTTCTGATATGTTTGAAGCATGTTGCAAAGAGCATTGATTAATTGTGCATCAAGTGACACCATCCTACTCACCTCAATTGAATGGAGTTGCCGAAAGGAAGCATGTTAAAAGGAAAAGTGATTACCTAGAGTTTTTTGGGCCGAATCCGTTGCATGCACCGTTTACTAGTTGAATACATGTCCCAACTAAAAGTGTTCAATTGAAGACACATGAGGAGGCTTAGAGTTCCTACAAGCCAAGTGTTGAACATCTCAGAGTTTTTGGGTATGTTGCCTACGCTAAAATTTCGGAAGCAACATGAAAAAAGATTGATGTCAAGGGTGAGATCACTACAACAAAAATTGGTTTTACAGAGAATTCATTTTCCTTGCCAAAAGTCAGAATTTTGTCGCCAAAGCTTTTTGCGAGGAAACAATTTTCTTGCCAGTTTTTCCATCACCAAAGGGTTGTCTTACCTGGCGAGTTTCCTCGCCAATGAAAACTTTTAGCGATGAATGTTTTCCTTTTAATAGAGTAAATATTTTGTCGCCATATTACAATGTTTCCTCGCCAAAATTCGGATGTATGTTCATTAGTTTGATCATTGCTGACAAATCGCCAAAGATTTTTAAATAATTTTCAAAAATATATTTGGCGAGGAAATCGTATTTCGTCTCCAAATTCACCACTTTAGGTGAGGAAAACTACGTTTGGTTGCTATGCTGCACACTTTAGGCGAGGAATTAGCATTTCTTCGCCCAATTTGACACTTTAGGTGAGGAAAACACGATTTTGCTATAGTGAGAAATGCATTTTCCTTAGTTTTGGTGATAGAACTATAGGTATAAGTTGTATAACCCCAAGACAATGGAAGTGATCGTGAGTAGAGATGTAATTTTTGAAGAAGAAGAAGAAATGTGGGATTAGAAGCCAAAAGAAGCGGCCAACGAAATTGAGCTGGCACATGAAGAATAAGAAGAGGAAAGAGTATAAATAGAAGTCAATAGAGAATCATAAATACCACCACATAGGTCCCCATCATCTTTTAGAGGAGATTCATATTCATCATCATCATCTTTGTCATCAGGTGGTAGTTCAAGTAAAAGGTCAAAAAATGAGAAGCTAGGAAGAGATCTATAAAGTAACCGAGAAGGATCCAAGTGAAATATTGAAATTGTTTTATTTTTTTTATGGAATCCGATCCTTTGTCCATTGAAAAGAATAATAGTTGGGCATTGACTACCCTTCCAAAAGTCATAAAACCTATAGGTGTGAAGGGGTTCTATAAAGTAAAGAACAATGCAAATGGTCAGGTGCAAGAATACAAGGCAAGGTTGGTTACCAAAGGCTACAAGCAACAAGGGGTATGATTATGGAGAGGTTTTTGCTCCAGTTGCCTTGTTGGAAAGCATTGGATTGATGATTTCTTTGGTCGTTGAACACAAGTGGAAGATTTACCAACTTGATATGAAGTCAGCATTCTTGAATGGTGTTCTTGAAGAAGACATTAATCATTAATGTGGAACAACCCTCAGGGTATGCCAAAAAGGGTAATGAAGATAAAGTGTACAAGTTAGAAAAAGCTCGTTATGGATTAAAGCAAGCACCACGTGCTTGGAATGCTAGAATTGACAAGTAATTCAATGAAAACAAATTTGAAAAAGGGAAATTTGTTGCTTGTATGTCTTTATGTTGATGATTTGATCTTTACCGGAAATAAGACATCTATGCTTAATGAATTTAAGAGAAGCATGATTCGGGTATTTGAAATGACCAATATTGGTTTGATAGCCCACTTCCTTGGGATTCAAGTTATGCAAAAAGAAGATGAAATTTTAATTTTTGAAAGTAGCTATGCGAAGCAAATTCCTAAAAGATTTGGAATGGTTTCTTGAAGCATCGGTGAACACCTTCGTGGAGAGGTCTTTTGAACTAAGGAAGAGTGATAACAACAGCATCGTTGATCCAACATACTTCAAAAGTTTAGTTAAAAGTCCCCAGTACCTTACATGTACAAGGCCGGACATACTTTGGGGAGTTGTCTTGATTAGTAGATACATGGAAAGCCTGGATCAATCTCATCACAATTATTCACTATATCAAAGGTACGCTCAATGACAGTTTATTCTATATGTGTGCTAGTGATTTTTGAATTGTTGGCTATTCCGATAGTGACTGCAGAAGAGATTTAGATGAAAGAAAAGCACATCCACAGGCTTATTTCATTTGAAATGTGGCATTTACTTAGTCTTCAAAGAAGCAAATTATTGTGACCTTATCCACAGTGAGGAGGAATATGTTGCGGGAAATTCTACAGTTTGTTATGCTCTTTGGTTGAGGAACTACTTGAAGTACTTAGGTTTTCCACAAGAGAGTTCCACACAGAATTTTTTGACGATAGATCGGCGATAACATTGGCAAAGAACTTGGTGTTCCACGAAAGAAGCAAGCACATTGACACTCGCTATCATTTCATTCAAGAATAAGTGAAGTTGAATTGGTACATGGCAAATATTATGATCAAATGGCAGATATTTTCACAAAGCCGTTGAAGCATGAAGTTTTTGAAAGAATGAAGATGATGATAAGAATGAAGACTCTTGAAAATTTGGTTTAAGGGGGGATATTAGAATTCTAAACCCAATTTGGGCATTTCGCACTTTTGTTTTGGGTCCTTTATTGAAATTTATTTTTTTATGTCCTTAGATGTTGATCCCAATTGGGTCGGTTGTCTTGGTGGGCTGCTAGTCGGTTATGTTGTGGTCTAAAATGCAAAAGTAGTGACTGCCATATAATATAAAAAAAAAAAAGGTCTAGGGAGAGGAACTATTGGGCAAAAAAGGAGAGGAGAGAGAGAGAGTCGAAGCTCGTAAAGAAATTCTAACAGTCTCTTGCTATTTTTTGCTACTATTTGCTTAATTGAGAGATAAGTTGTTAGTTGTTGTGCTTTTATTATTGTTTAGAATTACATGGTGATCTTGACATGGTTTTGGTGAAAAATTTTCATGAATAGTGAGGTGAAATTACTCTCTACTCATGGTCATGTTTATGACTGTTTTTGGGATTGTTGTTGCTTGATTTTGTGAGTTATTTTTGTGTCTTCCTTCCAGATGATGCACTCTAATCTAGCGCAATGGGCCTCCAAAATGAATTACCCAAGATAATTCATACAAAACTAATAGCAAGAGTAAGATAGAACACACAACAAGAATACTCAACAACATAAGCATTTAACGTGCTTCACCCAATCCAGGGCTAATCCACAACCACAAAGAATCAAAACTCTTTCACAGTCAGGAAAGCACCTTCATCGTCCGTGACCGCCTTCTTGAGAACAACACGAAGAACAACTTCTCCATCCGGGGATCTGAAGCTCCTATTTTCTACGTGTTTCTGAGTTTTCTCTTTATCACTTTGATCTAAAATAATCCATTTCAATATGCTTTGTCTTCACCATAGGTTTCTATTTATAGATAACCTTATCCAATCCTAGAAGTACTAGATTTATCCACATTGTAAGTCTATTCCACCAAGAAACCCCGCTTAATTACAACTGATCTCCTCTAATCAGGAAGCCAAACTCCTTTGGAAGCTATCCCATTCTGTAATCCCAATCAGATTAGGAAACTTAATTCTCCCACATAAATCACCGTGCACACTATAGCGGGTTGCTCGATCAAGATTATATGATAGGTTTGAGAAATTGAAACCAATTTCAACATACATATATATAGGGAACTTTTATATATGATACATCCTAGTAGCTTTGGTTGCATCATATATCTAAACTTGGTGCCAATATTGTGCAACTAATGTGCACAAACGTGTCCCACCTGGTTTTGATTGGACGATAATGAAGAGGCCCCACCATCATTAAAGGTTGTCCTGCTGCCACATGTTTCGGGGAACCATTTAAGATACAAAATTTAGTAAGCATAGCATTACTTCACCATCCAGTTGTCCAAGTCCATGACCAAACTTATATCACATGTTATATATATATATATATATATTTTTGGGTAAATTTCAATAACCTAACCTTAGTGTGTTAAAAAGTACATATGTGACTATACATCCATCTCAACATCTCTATTTAGCTAGGTAATACTCACTTTATTAACATGTATTTTAGCCAATAAATGTTGGCCTGGTCTCCCCAACTGGCCCCTTCCTCTTACTATAAAAGAAATGTTGTTGGCCCACAAACTAGGGCTGAATTTAGATGAGTAGTGAGATGTGCAATCCAAATGGGCAAATAACTAAGCAAATAAGTAAAGAAAAGAAAAAGGTCTAACTCACCACCCAGTCTGTAAAATCTTTTCTACCAATCGGTTTAATCTTTGTCGCTTCAAACAATGGAAACACCTTATCCATCTCTTTCAAAGTCAAGAATCTTCTCAAGTCCGTCTCATGAATGTAGCTGCACGTAAAGGTATGAATTTGAGATGTTTGTGTGCATGATGAGATGTGTGGAGAAATATTTGAATACCTTTGTGCCATGTTTGTTTTGCAGATAAAGAGAGTATGATATAGGTAAATATTCTAAACATTTAATTACTAAATATCATAGTATGCTAATAAAATAGAATTTTTTTTAGTAAAATCTCTGATTTGTAGTCTTTCATGGTTTAATGACAAGTAGGAATTTGTTATACTAAAACATCCCTAAATCAGATTTTATAGACAATTTATGACTAATTTGCCCTTGAAATAGATAAAGGAAAGGAATGAATGCATCCCTTAATTATTTCTCACATACCATCATCATTAAATAGGAATTTAAGATTTTCTCACAAAAATTATTGAATTTAAGATAACATCGTGTAATACACATAGAAAACAGAAAGCAACAAATGCATCCTTAATTTTTTTTCCCATATCTTTTTTTCCTTTAATTTGAAATGTAAGATAAACATCTTGTCCAGTAATTTTAATACCAAGTATAGATAAAAATTTTCACAAAATAGATTTTAAACCCTTTATAATTTTGAATTTCAAATAAGTAATCCTATATCTATCTCAGTCTACATTTTCTATCTCCATCTCCATTTCCATCATCGACAGAAGTGCAACTAAGTCATCTTACACCATCAAATACATGTAGAAGAAATCCATCAAAGTAAGTTCACATGTATGAAAATTCTTTCGGGCAACTTGCATTAATTGTGTTGTTCAATGTGTGCGTCCATCGTTTCCATGAGTACAAGTGTTGATTTGACTAGATCATCTTATAAACAAAATCAATTATTCATTACAGTTCTTTTCAATCTTTAGTTCGTATTCAAAATGCCAGATTAGGTGGAGCGTGATACTTTTGTGAATTTCACGATCAATGCAAAATGTAAAGTACCTTTTTGTGAATTTTGGAATGTTTAAATGATGTATTTCATACATGCTTTGTGATTCAACAAAAGATTCAACTGCTTGAGATTTTGAAAAGTTTCAAAACATAACAAAGAGAAATTTATTGAAGTTTTGTAAAAATCCAAACAATGGTCAACGATTACACACAACCAAACTTTTGTGAATTTTACAAGACACTCAATTTTCGGATAGTGTAGTACATACACCCTTAGTGAGTTTTACTAAATATTATGTAATACACATAATTTCTATTGTAATTCTGCACATTGAGATATTGTCATTGGTGAGTTTAGTACCCCAATCGATTGGACCTTAATCCTAATCGATTGCCATCTTTTCATTACCAATCGATAGGCACTTGACCCCAATCGATTGCAACTAACCGCCTAACCACAATCGATTTCCACTGAGCCTAATCGATTGGCAGTAGTTGAACGTGGTCATCAAGTTTACATGTGTTGTTGTGGTTTTATCCCTTCTCCTATATATATGTCACATGTATATACACATAGATGTTTGCTGAGTTTTGGATAGAGTTTAGAAAGGGAGAGAGATTATATATACTCTCATATATTACATATATACACACCCGTATATATATACACATGCTCTTACACACACTCTGTGAGAAGAAGAGGAGAAGAAGAAGAAGACAGAAATAGGCAAAAAGGGGAAGCTCACCGTGAACCCGCGGCCACCCCGAGAACCACCGCACGTCACTAAACTTCTAGTGGGCATTTATACTCACTTAGTACCCTTAGTTATGTCATGTTTATGTGTTTCGGTAAGAAACATAGGATCCCAAACGTATGTATATGTTTCACTTCGTTCTTGACAGTTTCTGGGAAGAAGATGACTTCCCAATCGATTGGACCTTTATCCCAATCGATTTCTAATTATGGTATCCCAATCGATTGCCAATTTAACCAATCTATTGCCAAGTCTGGTATCCCAATCGATTGCACTTTTATCCCAATCGATTCAAAGTCTAATTTTCCCAATCGATTGTAACCTTCATTTTGTTGAATATTCAAATTGTCTATATCTGTTGAGCTATTTCATTGCTATATATTGTGTATTGATTGTTAATGCTATATCTGGATAATACACATGGTTGAATAATGAATCCCTAACGCATTGTATAAGTGGAACGTGATGAATAACAATTAATGCAATGTTGTTAATTGGATTTAGAAAGTCGACATGCATAGTCATATGTTCATCATGGAGGTCTACTTTTGTTCATGATCATATATGTATAAGTAATCATGGGGATCGTGGGATGTCGTGTACAGCCGTTGGTATGTGGTTGTGGTTGTGTGGTGTGAAGCTGGGACTATATTTCAGGCTTCGTCGTTGAAAGATGTTATTTTGTGTAGCACCTGATGATGCCTAAAACTGGTAAGAGGAGTTTAGAGTGAAAATAAGACAAGAACAATTTGTATGTGGTTCGGTCCCGTTAACGAGGTGACCTACGTCCACGGTTGTGTTTGTGCGCTTTCACTAGCAGATCACCGGCGGGCCTGGTGAGCCAACAAAGATGGGCGGCACTACCAGTAATACCGGCCGGGTATATACGTGTTGGTGGTGAGTTGTCTGTTGTGTGCTTGCTAGCTAGAGAATTATTTTTCGGATCCCTATTGACAGGGCAGGTGGGCTCTTTTATAGGTGCAAGAGTCCACCCTTACATGGTAAGTTAATAGGGTTAGGAGACCCAATCTTATTAGAGTTGATTTATATAATTTGGGGAAAGTTTCCTAAGTGGTTTGGGAAACTGCCACCTTCAATCTTGCAGACTTGTAGCTGATTTAGGAAACTGCTGGACAGGTCGGGATCGCGGGACACCGCGACCGTCATGCCCGGCCTGTTGACACGAACCGCCTGGTCTGAGTGAACACCTCGGGAATGCTTGGCTGTGGGTGCCCTTATCGAAATAACCGGCACCTTTTGATGATGTGGTAGACTGGCTTCATGACTAGATTATTTTGGACATATTAGCTGCCCCCCATTTTTGGAACTACTGGATGCTTCATCGGGTGAGGATTCAAAAATCAATATTGCCTTGGAAACAGTCTGAATATCCTTCAGGAATGCTGCTCAGGATGGGGCCCACACTCCAGGTCACCCTGTGGAGTAACCGACCGGTGCAGGTAGGAGCTCGGGTTTGGGCATTGCCACGTGTCAGGGAGTAATTGGCCTGGTCTGGGTTCAACGGAGTCAGTTCAGATGTAACCGAACAGTCGCGTGGTAACCGAACCGTCATGTCACGCATTTAATGCGTGCGTCTTTTGAGGCGACTCTTCACGTGCCCGAGGTGACAGTTGTCGGCGACGCTTGGCGGGAAAATTCCTGAGCCGTTGGATCTGATTGATCTAGATCGTCCGCTATTCCTATATAAGGAACAGTTGCCCATTTCTTCAGTTCCTACTGCCAAGTGAGAGAGTCTACCGAGCGGTTTGAGAGCATTCAAGATTCCTGAGCAAGATTCCCGACCTCTTTTCTGCGCTAAACCTTGTAAGTCCTTCCTTCCTGTCTTCAGCTCTTCATCCTCTTCTTCTTTTCTGAACAAAGCTGGAGGGAGCGAACCCACTTAGGCTAGAACAAGCGTGGGATTTCTTCTTTTTTAGGTTTTGTCATTTCTTTCAATCTTGGGGTACACTAGAGCAGATTAACCAAATGGGGGTTCCCGAGAGAGTCTTGAGAGAGTGCTGTCTTTCTTCTCGAATCTTGTACGACCTACCCTTTAGGTTGTTAGATCTACCTCCTCTGTACATCAGGTTAGGTGTTCTTGACCCTTTCTTAGGTCGTCGGCCCTTTAGGTCTTCCACAGGCGTAGTCATGTGTCATTCAGACTTCAACTCGTCATCCCGGTCCCCTTTCTCTTGCCGTGCACGATGGCGGAGCTCACTTCCACGAGTCAGGCTTCGTCACCTTGTACGAGGATGCTTTCATGGCGGGCCTTCACCTGCCTATCCACCCAGTTGCCCGGGACGCGCTCATCTACCTCGAGATCTCCCCCGGGCAACTTGCTCAGAACGGTTGGCGATACCTGATGGGGTGCATCTCCTTGTGGCCCCAAGTCCTCGGGTATGAGCTCACCTTGCAGGAGCTCTTCTGGACCCACCGGCCTTTCCAAGTTCACGGGGAGGCCGGCTTCTTCTCGCTCGGGGCCAAGCAGGGGCGAAAGATAATTGTAAACTGCCCAAGCAACAATAAAGGGTGGAAGAAGAAGTTCTTCCAAGTGTCCACCCTGGGTCTATGTGAGAAGGTGCCGGGCATTCAGCTGAGGACCTCCTGGACGGGGAAACTGAGGAGTAAGCCCAAGCACCCTTTCTTTCTTTCTTAGATTCTTTACTTTGCCTTGACTAATCCATTGGTGCATTTGTCTTGCAGTGGGATCAATAGACCCGCCAAGTCTTCCCGACGAGCTCCAAGTGCGGGTCTTATCTCTGGTGGAGGACCCAACTGATATTAACAAGGTACTGACCCGGTCGGGGAGCCCAAAGATCTCTTACAAGCCCCAGGGATTCACATGTCCCATTCTCCCGACGATTATCCCCGATAAATACAATTTCTTAACTGTCCGGGTTTCTTTACACTTTGCTGAATTCTGACATACTCCTGGTTTTACAGAAATGGCTCCCAAGAATGTGGCGGCGTTGAAGGAGAAGGAGGCGGCTCTGATGGCCAGGGCTGGCCAAAAGAGGATGAAGCCGGATCCCACAATGGGCTAGCCCCTGAAAATGATTTACCGGGGGATATCCATCCGGGCTGAGAAGGAAGCTACTGCTACTTCTACGCCCATGGTTACAATTGTTGCACCCCCACCACCACCTCCAGCTGCCAACCGACCGGGGTCTCCTTCCCAACCCTGGAAGAAGCTCGCACGGGCCCCTCCGCCAGGCCGGAGGTCGAGATGGCGGACGACGTTTGCGGAAGGGTACAACCCGGGCTGTTACAGAGTCAAATCGACAAGTGCAGCCTGTTGAGCCCCGAGGCCATCATCGGTTTGCTGTACAGCATCAGCCACATGGTAAGTTTCCTTGCGATGTGAACATTAATTTTTCCTCCATGCGCATACTGATGTTTCCTTGTTCTTGCAGATTGGCTGTATTGCAGTCGGGGCCGAGACCACCCTTCCCGGCGTTACTGAGAGGTTGGCCGCTGCTGAGGCTAACCTTTCCGTGGAGAGGGCTGCTCGAGAGTCCACGGAGTTTTCCCTCACCGTGGAGGAAGAAAGATCCCGGGCGACGGCCCTGGAGCTGGGGGAGGTTCGTGACTCCTTGTCAACCGAGCGGGCCGCCCGGAAGGTCGCGGAGGCTAAGGCTATAGCCGCGGAGGCCGCGGAGGCTAGGGCTGTAGCCGCGGAGGCCGGGAGTATCACCGTCGAGAAGATTACAGAGGCCAAGGTTGCTGCCTCGGAGTCCGGGAAGATCTCTGCCGAGAAGGACCTGGCAGCCATGACGGCCACGCTCTCGGAGCTTACTGCTACTCAGGATGCTGAAGCCAAAGAAGCTGAGGAAGAGTTCGAGGCAGGGTTCCTCACGGGCTACGCTGACTTAGCGAAGCGGGCTGCTGCTGACCACCCTGACTGAGATCTGTCCGAGTACTTCAGGGTCGAGTCCAGTTTTTGGAAGGAAGGCCAGGCTGACTCTGAGGTCGCCGCTGAAGCCGAGGTCACCGTTGAAGCTGTACCGGCCGGGGACCCATCCGTTGATGACCAGGCTACTGAGGAGGAAGTAGTGGTGGTGGATTAGTTTTTTTTCTTTTATTTTTGTTGTAGTTTTCTTTTACTTTTTGGGGAGGCTACTACAGCTGCCCCCCAGGCTTTGTACAGTTCTCTTTTTTAATTAATGAAAAGGCCCCTGAGGTCAACATTCCTTTCCATTAACTATTTAGTTTTTCTGTACTTCGCCTGTTTTTAATTACTAGTATCCACTCGGTTTTGGCCGACCAAACCCCTGCCTTAGCAAATATTTTAGGACCGTAACCAGTAGAATACCTAGTCTTGCTGACCTGTTTAAAGGTAAGTTGCCCGGAGTGCTGTAGGAACTGGTCCTGTTTAGCAGTGCTGTAGGAACTAGTCCTGTTTAGCGTCCGAATTCGCCCGGTGTATTATAGGAATACCCTGTATTACTGTCCGGGATGTCCCGGTGTATCATAGGTGTATCCTGTTTTACCATCCGGGATATAACTCTGATCACTGTAAGCCCTTAGGAATATCTTCCAAGTTCTTTTAGTGACCGGTGTGATTCCCTGTTTTGGCCTAATACTCCCCTGCCCCCCAAGCATTTTGCTAAGGCGGGAGTGCAGGAGTGAGTGGCCGTAGGAAACCAACCTGGAACATGGGTGGTTGTAGGGTCATTTGAAGCTTGCCATCGTCGGCCACCTAGGGGTTTGGCCCCGTCGTCGGCTGGACCTAAGCGAAACTTTAAGTAATTTCCTATTTAGGTCTAATATCCCCTTGCCCCCGAGCGTCCTCTGAAGGCGGGGCATGTTGAGGAGCGACCATAGGAAACCGACCTGGAACATGGGTGGTTGCAGGGTCCTTTTTGCCTGGGTTCGGAGCCCGAGGTCTTTTTAGTGCCTGGATTAAGAGCCCGAGGTCTTTGTGCCTTAGGGTTAGGCCCAACGTCTTTGGTGCCTCAGGGTTAGGCCCGAGGTCTTTTGTGCCTTGGGGTTAGGCCCAAGGTCTTTTGCGCCTTAGGGTTAGGTCCAAGGTCTTTGGTGCCTCGGGGTTAGGCCCGAGGTCTTTTCTGCACTGCACGGGATACTGACAGGTGTAAATTTTCAAGGTAAACTATTCAATTTTATTTAAAATTAAAAGTTTATAATGGTTGCTCAATCAGTGCTACAAAAACAAACTTCTCTATCAATACTAAATTCCCGTTGGCAAATGCTACTGATAATACTTGCAGAGGTGTTACACATTCCAAGGATGAGAGAGATCATGCCCGTCCATGCTATGCAGCCAGTAGGTTCCCGGTCGGTTGACCCAGGTTACTTTATATGGGCCTTCCTAGTTTGGCCCCAATTTTCCATGGTTCGGGATTCGGGTAGACTAGTTCACTGCCTTGAGGATGAGGTCTTCGACTTGAAAACTGCGGTGCTTTACCTTGCTATTGTAGTATCAAGAAGCCCGTTGCTTGTAGGCTGCCACCTTTAGGTAGGCTTGGTCTCTCCTATCCTCCACTAGATCCAGTTCTGACCGGAGGGCTTCCTCGTTATCCGGCGCACTGAAGTTGGCCACCCGATACGTAGGCAACCCGAGCTCTATGGGGACTATCGCTTCAAATTTGTAGGTTAAAGAGAACGGTGTCTCACCTGTTGCCGCTCGGGGTGTAGTGCAGTAGGCCCACAGGAGGATTGGTAGCTCTTCAACCCACAACCCTTTGGCGCCTTCAAGCCTTGTTTTGATTGACTGCAAGATTGTTCGGTTGGTTACCTCGGTTTGACCGTTAGCTTGTGGGTGCTCGGGGGAGCAGTAATGATTCAGTATCCCGTAGCCCGAGCAGAATTGCCTGAAGATAGGGGTATCAAATTGTCTACCGTTGTCGCTGACCAGGACCCGGGGAATGCCGAACCGACTAAGAATATTCTTTTCCACAAAGCTCTCCATCTTTCGTTCGGTTTATCATTGCCAAGGGCTCGGCCTTTGCCCATTTGATGAAGTAATCAACGGCTATCAAGTCAAATTTGACCTGTCCTCTTCCCATCGGCAGGGGACCGACAATGTCGATACCCCACTGGGCGAACGACCAGGGGCTGTGGATTGGTGTATGGAGCTCTCCCGGTCGGTTGATCATGGGAGAGTATCTTTGGCACTTGTCACACCTTCGGACGTACTCTTGGGAATTCCGGGCCATGGTTGGCCAGTAGTAACCTTGCAATAGGGCCTTTCTGGAGACTGCCCGACCTTCGATGTGGTTTCAGCACACTCCTTCGTGGATTTCAAATAGTATTACTTGGACTTGCGCAGGGTGAACACAGTGCAGGTATGGGATAGTGAATCCCCTCTTGTTATAACACCCACATTTGTGTTATTTCATTTGCATTACATTGTCATGCATGATAATGTAATATGGCGTGTCTTATGACACATGGTTGAGTGAGTTTTGACTCATGAGTTGATTTGGGTGTCTGTATTAGAGAACCCTTTAAAACTGTGGTGATTGAGAATTTGTTGTTGTGACGTCTCTCCGAGTATGAGACGGTCACTGTGGAACATTTTAAATGTTATCTGAAAATAAATGTTTACTTGTGTATTTCAATATCTGTATTATTTTCTATTTTAGAATTTATTTCTGTTGTTAGATTTAGTATCCTGGTGAGAACGAATGAACACGCTATTAATTTGGTAGGCTAATTAGCAACTTCGAAAACGTCATGTAGAAATTCGCGTTTTAGCGACCAAACGAAACTTAGTCGAAAACTTTTATAATTTTGAAGTTTTACTTATAAAGCTATGAATAAGCTGTATAGGAAGTTTCAGAGACTGATTAGGAGTTTTGAAAACTTGTGGGGGGGTAAACGTAAATTCCCAATAGTCTTGCCTATATATAGGAAGTGATGACTTTAGGTTTTTCATAAGTTCTTGACCTAATTCCAAAAGGAGGCCAAAAGGGGGCTAGAGGGAGATTTAGTTGCTTCAAGCTTTGCGATGCCAAACGACGACCTTCCGTCAGTTTGTTTTCTCCCAGATTTCATATTCGAGCTCCTCGAGGTAAGAGCTTCGTTTTGATATATGTTAGGGCTTGTTTGGCTAAGTTTTTCGAAAAGTTATTTTCTAGAATTTTTCATAAAAGTTGATAAATGGAATTTTGATCCATAGGATTTGTACTAGACGGACTTCTGCACGTTCTTTGTGCACGGGTTTTCTTCAGATTGAATTATAGGAGCGTTATTTGGAGGTGAGTGATTCAACTATGTTTTGGAATGATTTCTTGGCATGTATTCATGTTATGTTTGAATAGCATGTATTAATTCTTAGAGATATATTGTGTTGTTCATATTGGGTAATTATATTGATAAGTAGGCTCAATAGCACGGTGATATGTTTTGATTACCGCGAGTATGGTGATATGTAGTTGAGCATGTTAAGTTGCTTATTTGGGTCAGAAGGAGCACGTGGTCACCGTGCCATTTTGTGGAGCCGATATAGGCATTAAGGTCGCACGATTGAAGAGAAGAATCGTGGGTCTTACCCTTTCGCGTGGACTTATTGGCGAGGAGTCGCGGATTGGGAATATGGACGGGCACGTGAGTCTCCGGCGACTAGTATGAAATGTAGAGATGTGAATGCGGACATGTTTATCATTCATGTACATATGTTGATTTATTCACTAAGCTTTAGCTTAAACAAATCGAAATATGTGTGGTTATTCAAATAACCATTGCAGGTATAAATGCTGGCGAGGAATCGGAGAAGTGAACTCGTGGGTTTAAAGTTCTTTTAGAAGATAACTTGAATGTTGAATCTTGTAGTTTTGGAACAATAGGAATGTTGTAATAAGAATTTTTATGGTTTTTAGTTATGTTTAACTTGGTATGTTGGAACGAATCTAAAATGTTGTAATAGTTAGTAACATGTTGTAACTGTGCTTCGGTAATATGTTAATACAGTTAGGATTGTTTTTGGAGTACTTTTGGAAGTGTGTGTTCGATCGCTGTTTGAATTCAAAAGCTTTTAAACTTGAAAATGCTGCAGAATGTGCTGCTGCCAGGGGATCACTCGACTGGGTCTCCGACACAGTCGACTGGATCATGGTTTTCAAGGGTAATATTTTGGCCAGGCTGGACTTCAGTCGACCGAACTTTTACCAGTCGACTGAAATTTTGAAGCCCCAGTCGACTGAATGTAGAAAGCAGTCGACTGGATGGTGTTTTAAAACCCAACTTTCTGCTGGACCAGGATCAGTCGACTGGATCTGAGGATCAGTCGACTGGACGGATGGTTTTCAAAATGACTTATTTTATTCCGCTGCGTGTGTTCTTCAAACCAAATTTTTGGGAACATTAATGAATTGGTTTAGCCTCGGTGGCGTGCCACGGGCTTCGGTTCCGCTATTGTGGGACCGGGCTGTGACACTTGTAGAGGATGCCGTCGAGAAGATGATATCGTGATGCCCGATATTTAACCCAGCGAGCTTCTTCTTTGTCGTGTGGTAGCGTCCCCGTCGTCAAGAATGTCACAGGCGGGTCCATCTAGCTCGATTCCAGAGTGACCGGGTCTACCTCCATGCCCTCTGAGTTGATCACACTTGGCTCGGGTAGGTATTGTACCCTTATCCCGGGCAAGTCTGACTTAGAAGACGAGGCAAGGCGAGCCAACCGGTCGGCTCTGGTATTTTCTTCTCTGGGTATCTGCGTGATGGAGAATCCTCGGAGCTTCTTGGAAACCGCTCGGACAAGGGCCAAGTAGGCTACCATGCTGTCTTCCCGCACTTTGTACTCTTGGTTAACCTGATTGACCACGAACTGGGAGTCACTATATCCCAGAACCGGTTGTGGACTCATAGAGATGGCCAACTGTAACCCGACCAAGAGGGCTTCGTATTCGGCCTCGTTATTGGAGGCACGGAACCCAAACCTTAGTGCATATTCGAGCTCGATACCGTCGGGGGTAGTCAGGATGATTCCTGCCCCACTGCCTTGCTGATTGGATGAACCATCCATGTGTAGTACCCAGGTGGGGATATCGGAGTGTAACCCGGGCGGTAGAGCCGGAGGCTCAGACTCTTCAACCGGGTCCTCAGGATACGTAAACTCGACCAAAAAGTCTACTACGGCTTATCCCTTGATGGCTGTCCGGGGTCGGTAGATCACTTCAAACTCTTCCAATTTCAATGCCCACTTGACGAGCCTCCCAGATGTGTCTGGGCGGCTGAGGATTCTGCTGAGAGGTTGATCTGTGAGGACCACAATGGCATGGGCCTGAATGTAAGGACGGAGCCTTCGGGCCGAGGTGATAAGGGCGAACGCCAGTTTCTCGATGCGAGAGTTTCTGCTCTTTGCGCCCTGTAATGCCCGGCTGGTGTAGTACACTGGGAACTGTATCTCGTGCTCTTCCCAAATAAGTGCCGAGCTAACTGCTGATGGTGACACCGCCAAGTATAAAAATAGTTCTTCCCTCGGCACGGGTGTTGAGAGTAGAGGAGGAGAAGCCAGGTACTTCTTGAGTTCCTAGAACGCCTCTTTATACTCTTCTGACCACTGGAATGCCTTGCGAAGGATTTTGAAGAATGGCAGGCACCGGTCGGTTGCTCGGGAGACAAATCTGTTCAGTGCGGCCACCCGTCCGGCTAGGCTCTGTACTTCCTTCGTTGATTTGGGCGACCGCATGTTGATGATTGCTTTGATCTTCTCGGGGTTTGCCTCAATCCCCCGTCTGCTGACTAGATGGCCAAGAAATTTCCCGGACGAGACACCAAAGGTGCATTTGGCCGGGTTCAACCTCATCCTGAATTTTCTCAAAATGCTAAAGGCCCCAGCCAGATGCTCGAGGTGGTTGGTCTCGTCTCGGCTCTTGACCAGCAAATCATCCACATACACTTCCATGGACTTTCCAATCAAGTCCTTGAACATGTAGTTGACCAGGCGTTGGTAGGTCGCCCCAGCATTCTTGACACCGAATGGCATAACCTTGTAGCAGTACGTGTCTTGGTTAGTGATGAACGCAGTCTTCTCTTCGTCCCTGGGGTACATGTTGATCTGATTGTACCCCGAGTAAGCGTCCATAAATGAGAGGAGTGAGTGACCCGCCGTTGAGTCCACAAGGAGGTCTATCCTGGGTAGCGGATAGCAGTCCTTGGGGAAAGCCTTGTTGAGGTCGGTGAAGTCCACGCACATCCTCCACTTCCTGCTGCTTTTCTTGATAAGAACCACATTGACTAGCCAGTCGGGCTGGTGGACTTCTCGTATGGAACGGGCTTTGAGGAGCTTCTCGACCTCTTCACTCACTGCCTTCTGTCTCTCGGGGGCCGTGCCCCTTCTCTTTTACTTGACTGGGCGGCAATCCGAGCTGACATTGAGACTATGGGACATTACTCGGGGATCAATCTCGGGCATATCCTCATGACTCCAAGCAAAAACGTCCTGATTTTATCTCAGGAACTGAGTCAGTTTTTCCTTCAGGCCAGGCTCTAGTAGGGTACCAATGCTGACCGTGCGGTCTGGGTACTCAGGATCCAGCGTCACTTGTTCCAGTTCTTCTATCGGACCTATTGTGTCGCTCTGGTCCCGGGGATCCATCTCTTAGGCGTTCAATGTTTCTGTGATTACCCCCCGGCACAACGAGCTGACATAACAACTCCGAGCGGTAGTCTGATCTCCTCGCAAGCATTCGGGTCCCTGAGGAGTTGGGAACTTCACTGTTAGGCTGTAGGTGGAGACGACCGCCCTGGCCTTGTTGAGGGTTGGCCTGCCAAGGAAGACATTGTAGGTCGACGGGGCTTCTACAATCACAAAATTAGTCAGCATGGAAGCTTGCTGAAGGTAGGTCCCCATGAGAACTGGAAGCTCAATTGTCCTTAGGGGTTGTGCGTTGGAGCCGTTGAATCCAACCAGGGGAGTGGCGACCGGTTGGAGCCAATCCCTGGAGATCCCGAGCTGATCGAACGCCGACGTTAATATAATGTCGGACGAGCTGCATGTGTCTACTAGTACCCTCTGGACCATATAGTTGGCTATAGAAAGCGTCATTACTAGCGGGTCATCATGGGGGCAGCAGATGCCCTGCAAGTCATCGGACATGAATGTTAGAACATCGGTTGGGGAGGAACCGGTGGATTGGACTTGCCAGACATCCACCCGGGATGCCCGAGCATGCCTCTTCTGTGCCGACTATGAATCTCATCCGCCTGATATTCCTCCGGAGATCACGTGGATGTGGCCAAGTGGTGGTGGCTGATTGGGAGCTCGGGTATCCTGCCGGGGTCTTCTATCTGTTGTGATGAACTCCTCCAGGTGTCCCTGCTCGATCAGCTTCTCTATTTCCATCTTCAATTTAAAACAATCTTTGGTTTCATGGCTGTGATCCCTGTGGTAGTGGCAGAACTTGTCCCGGTTCCTCTTACCGGGCGGGGCTCGTAGTTTAGCTGGCTGCGGAAGCAACCTCTGCGCCTCTATGGCAGCCATGACTTCTTGAATGGGCCGGGAAAGGGGTGTGAAAGCAATCGGGGGCTGACCCCGGGCGTCCTTTTGATCTTGCTTCGGCTTCTTTCCCGAGCCCTTCTCGAATCCTTCATGCTTGCGCTTGGCCTTTGGGGATTCGTCTCCCGCCTGGCCGGCGCGCTTCGCCTTTAGGAATTCTTTAGTATCTATGTATTTTCCAACCCTCTCTGAGAATTCCACCAGGGTTTCCGGTTGATCACGATGGAACGACGTGACAACCTTGGTGTGTTGAACAAAAGGCCATGATTGCGGCCGTTTCGTTAAGATTACGAATCTGGAGCCTTTGTAGGTTAAAACGGTCCACATACTCCCTCAAGGACTCCCCTTTGTGCTGCTTGACGATCAGCAGCTGAGTGTCCGGTTGCGATCGGTCGATCATCCCGACGAACTGGCTGATAAACAGCTTGCTGAGGGCTTTGAAGTTGTCGACCGTCCTGGGTTTTAAAGCATGGAACCACTGTGCGGCTGACCCCTTGAGAGTACTGGGAAAGGCCAAGCACAGTGGCTCGTCCACCGTGGTGACCAGTGCCATCTGAGTCTTGTAAGTGTGGATGTGGTCTACCGGACTCCTTGTGCCGTCGTATGAGCTGAGGTGAGGGGGTTTGAACTTCCGTGGAATGGGAAACCGTATCACTCGAGCGGTATAGGGTGACTCAGTCTCCATGTTAGTGAGGTCGTGGCCGGACTTGCGGTTCAACCTCTCAATTTGCTGCTGCAATTCCTCGACCTGGACCTTTACATTGTTCTGCCCGGTTCTCTTCTCTATATCCGAAAGGTAAGTTGGATCGGATGATGAGGCTTCTTCCTCAAAATGCGTCGACCTCGGGAATAGAGCCCGGCTCCAGGTCCGGGAAAGCGTGTGCCTAAGATCCCCCTGGCTCAGGGCCGGAGGGTCCTCGGTCAATTCCCGGGCTCTCCGTCCGGACTCCTCCCCTCTGGCCGCACGCCGTCGGTTGATGATAGTCCTGGCATCCTCTACCCGGTGAGGATGAGGCCGAGCTCGCCTTTGTGAACGCCTGGTAGTGTGGCTGCGCTCACCATCACCGGGGTGTTCCCGGTCCGGCGGAGACACCGGGGCGGAACGGGCTTGCCTGCGTGCCCAAAGGGGCCTTTGGATAGGGGCGCTTCTCCTGTCGGGCCAAAAGCGCCTCCATCTATTCCTGCGTTCGGCACTGGCCCTCTAAGAGTTGCGCCAGCGCTGCCATTATCTGTTCGGTGGTAATGGAGGTAGCCTGCTGCTCAAGCTGCGGGTTCTCCTGACCGGTCGGAATAGCGGCTCTCTTACCCGTCTTTGGTGGCATGTTGATCAGTCAAGAATTTGTTAATGAGAAGACTCTGTCGATTCCCACATACGGCGCCAACTGATGATGCCTAAAACTGGTAAGAGGAGTTTAGAGAGAAAATAAGACAAGAACAATTTGTATGTGGTTCGATCCCGTTAACGAGGTGACCTACGTCCACAGTTGCGTCTGTGCGCTCTCACTAGCAGATCACAGGCGGGCCTGGTGAGCCAACAAAGATGGGCGGCACTACCAGTAATACTGGCCGGGTATATGCGTGTTGGTGGTGAGTTGTCTGTTGTGTGCTTGCTAGCTAGAGAATTATTTTTTGGATCCCTATTGACAGGGTAGGTGGGCTCTTTTATAGGTGCAAGAGTCCACCCTTACATGGTAAGTTAATAGGATTAGGAAACCCAATCTTATTAGAGTTGATTTACATAATTTGGGAAAAGTTTCCTAAGTGGTTTAGGAAACTGCCACCTTTCATCTTGCAGACTTGTAGCTGGTTTAGGAAACTGCTGGACAGGTCGGGATAGCGGGACGTCGCAACCGTCATGCCCGGCCTGTTGACACGAACCGCCCGGTCTGAGTGAGCACCTCGGGAATGCTTGGCTGTGGGCGCCCTTACCGGAATAACCGGCACCTCTTGATGACGTGGCAAATTGGCTTCATGACTAGATTATTTTTGACATATCAACACCTATATCGCCTTAGTCCTAATAGAGGCTAAAGGAATATCGCTTTATTCCATGACCGAGAAGAGGACTCCAATAGAAGCTGAGGGATATGTCACTTTAGTCCATGACCGAGACCAAAGGGTAGACCGATGTGGTCACTTCGATCCAATATAAGCTACTGGGTACAAATCATGGGAACTGTAGCATGACTATTATCCTAGTTCGATAGAGGCTAAATGAATGTCACCTTAATCCGAAACCGAGACTAAGAGTTCGATAGGGGCTAAGGGATATGGTTAATTTAGGCTATGACCGAGACTCATGGTTATGCCGATGCGATCATCGTAGTCCAATAGAGGTCAAGGGGTACAGGGTACTGCTTTAGCCCACGAGAGAGGATAAAGGGTACTCCATCGTAGTCACCTTGGTCTATGATTGAGACTAAGGGATGCATCATTTAAAATGGAAATGTTTTAAAAGGAAATGATTAATATTGTATGTGTGGGTTGGGAGTCTGAGTCCATAACATTGTTGGGTTGATGTCAGCTATCGCATATAGTGCATTGGTGCATACATGAACGCAAATGACGATATAATGATCTTTAATGTAACTATTTTATAATACTACATATCTATTGATCATACTCTGTAAGTATTTACATTCGCTTGGCTTCGTAAGCTGGCAGCGATTATGCCCTGGATATCCTATGTCCAGCTCTCCTTGAATATGAGAATGCAGGAGAAGGCTATGCTGCCGAGGGCTATGCCTACGAGGGAGTCTATGATGGAGACGACTAATACGCGATTTGAAGATCTAGAGCTTTGTCATAGTTAGTTTTTGTTTACGATTAGAGACTCTTGTAATAGTTAAGATTTATAATCGGCAAATGTTGTCATAATACTTTACTTATGTTTCCGCTAATACTTATGGTTTGTAATAAGCTGGTATCAAACTCTGATTATATATTTCGAACATAGAACTTCCTTTTGTGTCGTTTGATGTATTACTCTGATGATTAGACTTGATTTATGGACAATGTGGTGACTTTCAACTGTCATGACCTATGGGTCCAAAAAGGAATTTTATTTTCCCTATTTTTGCTACTACGGCCCATGACATATGCAACTGGTTAGATTTTCTATAGTTTGAAAACCTTAAGCAATCAAAATGCATTCAGTCGGAATTTTGTGAATTTCACAATACATTCAAAATTCAAAGCACACTTTATTTTCGGTGAAATTTGGAATGTCTTCGTATGTTTTGTGATATTCGCCAAACATTTAACAGATTTTTTTTCTGAACTTTAAAAATCTTTAGAAAGAAAGATTTTCCGAAGAACAAAATTTTTCTTCCATGCTTGAAAGTTGAGATTCCACAAAAAAAAGAAAAAGAAAAAAGAAAAAAAGACTAGGAGCATTCTCCCTACATGAATCAAGAATAGAAAGTCAAAATGAGTTGATGAAGAGATAAAGATTCTAATTTGATGTGATTATGGAGGATTTTCATTTTGTAGGACTTTAAATTTTGAAACCTCCTCTTCTATCTTGTCTTCTAATCGGTGTATGCGAATCTATGCAAGGACATTTTGTATCAAACAAAGAGGCTGAAGGACACAAATACGAAATAAGTATGGCATGGACCTCTGGCTCATGAAAAACTACATACACAAGGGATTTATAACTAGAAAACCCTAATAAAAATCATAAAAGTAATATTTTTAAAAAAATTAAAAATAAAGTTAAAAAAAAATTAACATTTCAAGCATAAAGTAATATTTAGACAGAGAAAAAAAGTTTAAAAAAATAATAACAAAAATTAAAATTTGTTAAATTCAACACTTTAAACAATTAATAATATTCGAATCTCTTATCCTGCTTACCGCCAAATGCATAACAGGATTCAAGCTTACGGATATATTACTTATCTTATTCAACCATGTTGTATCTTATACTATCCGATAGGTTTATCCGTCATGAAAACATGGCCAGATGATGTATTGTGCACGTAATATGGTTAGCTCATGCGCATGGGACCCACATGCAAAAAGTAAGACCCATGCATGCATGTAAAGAGTGTGGATCCCATCACCTAAATGAGCCAATCCTATTCATGGTACCTTCAAGGTACCACCAAAAATTTCTTGCATTAAAATATCAACAAACTCAAAAGATAGATGGACTCACTTGCAACCACGCTGAGCAACGTTCTGAAAAATGTGATAGGCAGCTATATTGGCTTCCGTTTCGTTGGTAATTTCCTTTTCTGCCTGTTCAGCTTCCCCATTTTCATCAATTTGTTTGGGTACTTTGGGGATGGTAGTGGTCATCCTCGAGCTTTGTATAATATCAACAAACAAAATCATGGTTCCAGCAGAGACTCCCTCTCGCTTAATCTTATAAAACTCGTTCATATCCATCAACTCTAAGTTCCCCTTCTTTTCCTTTCCCCTTTTCTTCGTTATTCTTTGAAATCTCAATTCACTAGTAGTGTTGTTTCCCATCCCTGAAATCTTCTTAGACTCCATAACCGGCGGCCCTGAAAGTTTCTGGAAAATATACTGATGGAGGATAGATTCATGAATTCGATCAAAACGGTAAGTAGCATGTAAAGATGATGTGAAAATCTTAAGCAACATTGTCTTACTAAGCCACAACAAAGCACCAATTGGAAAACTAATAAGAGTTCGAGTGATGCAATTGAAAACCCGACTCTCAATGGGCGATGTATTGACTGCCCCCCCACCAACGAACAACAAAATCCAAGTGGTAAGAACCAGAGACAACCAAACAAACACTTGAAAACTACTTCTCAAACTGTGCACAAAATTAAACACTTTCTTTGTGAAAAAAATCCGCCTCTGAACCATAAGAACAGCAACTTCCATAAGCAAGTTGGTAACCAACAAGCCAAACAAGGCAACTGTTACTAGCACACACCATTTCCAAATCTCGAAACCCCAAATTGTTACATGTTGCAATTTATCCACAGTTAAGCTAGCAACGATAAACCCCAAAATGCAAAGCAATAAAACACATTGAACCATAAGCCACTCATTAGAATTAACCTTTTCACAAATCTTCTCGTTCTCATCCTCATCTTCCACAACACCACGAGTTCTCAAATTTACACCAACAACTTCATAGAGTACTTTTAATTTTCCATTTTCATCAAACATACTCGAATAATCAATAGATGGTTCACCAAATCTTGACTTCCTGCGACATAGGGCTTGAGGAAAATTTACACTCTTGCTAGCTTTTAAATGGTCGTCAGAGATAAGTACCACCACTTCACTTGCCTTATTGTTTTCTGTTTTGCTACTTTTTGATTTTGAAGCTTCGCTGTTGAAATCCATTTCTAGTTGTGCGCCCCTAGCATTAAATATAAATCAAAACATGGATCAGTCTAGGGTTGGGTGGAGTGGAGGGGGCCGCAGGTGGCCCTGTGCACTCTTCACAAAATATATATTTTACACTAGATTTAATTGCAGCCCGTGCAATGCACGAGAGAGTTTGCTATAATTCAAACATTTGATAGATACAACTCAATGAAATTATTGAACTTTAAGGGTATTTTTGCCAAAACTAAAAATCAATTACTAGAATGTAAGAGCTAAAATTTACACCGTGTTTGGATTGAGAGAATTGAAGAGAACCTCATTAAGAGAAGAGAAGATAAGAGAATAGAAGAGAAACATAATGTTCTCTTGTTTGTATAACTTTCATGAGAGAAGAGAAGAGAAAGCATTTAAAATTAATTTACTCTTTTACACTTTCATGATATAATGGTCATTTTATTAATATTTTATCATGGTTCTCTTCTCTTCTCTCCTTGGTCTCTCCGATTTGGAGAGAACCAAAATTGGTTTCTTTTCTCCTCATGCTCTCTCCAGTTCTCTCCATTAACGTTATATTCTCTCCCAACATAACTATCTAAACGAGAGAACTGGAGAAAAAGTGGTTCTCTTCCTCTTCTCGTCTCCCCGGTTCTCTTAATCCAAACGGAGTGTTGAGCATTAAAAATTTTAAGCTACTGGATTGGAAAAATTGATAATAGTGTTGTATAGACTAAAGTAGGAGTAATACTTCACCCCCAACTTTCACAAAACTTCTTGTACATAACCCACAAAACTTTGTCTATCTCTCCTGTGTCACTGTAGGTGCACTGACATCATAGGATGACACATGAGAGAGACAAACACAGTTTTGTGGGTTATGTACAAGAAGTTGTGTGAAAATTGTGGGTGAAGTATTGCCCACTAAAGTAGAGTGCATTCAATAATTATTTTCGATTGAACTTATCCACAAAAAAAAGGTTGTGAAAGGGGAAACAAAAAAACCAATAAAAATAATTAGATAGGGTCAATTAGATAGACATCCTTTCATGTATTACCTCTTTTCACAAACACCCCCTAAACTAAAAATTGTAACAAATTAACCCCCTCATATACCCGCCTCAGTTAAGGGGGTCCGTTTGTTGTGTTTTTTTTAGTTAAGGGAGAGTGTTAGTGAAGAAGTGCAATACATATATGAAGGGGAATCTATATAAATAACCCTAAAAGATATAGATTATATTAGATGTGATGACTTAAAAAGAAGCCAAGATACTCTCTTTTTTTAATGCTATATTTGCATGTATAAAAATATGTAGAATTACAGAGCTACAATATGGCAAGCATCTAACACGCACGCGCATGCACACACACACACAAACATACATATATACACACATGCTTGTACCTATGGTTGTACACAAGTCGAGCCGTACAATAAACAGACTAAGGCTGAGCTCAAGCCTTAATTTCAATCTCGTTTAATAACGAAGCCAAACTCAAACAAACAGGAGTTCAGGTAGATAAAGCTCGTGAACAAGTTTGAATAAGGCTAGTAAATAAGCTTGTGAATAGGCTTGGCAAATGGCATGTATATTGACATGTCTATGTACATCTATTACATAGACTAAATTATTTTAGAGGATACATGAGTCAAGCTCAGGCATAGACAAGCTAAGCTCGTTAATATAGCTTACTTGTTTAAAGGGCTTAAATTTCAGGCTCCTCATAGGGTCGTGAAAATGCTCGTGAATAGGCCTAGTAAAAGGCATGAATTTTAGGCATATTTAATAAATAAACTAAGCTCAAGCATTCATGAGCTGGGCTCGTTTAATAAATCATTCAAGCTCTAGCTTAAATTTAAGGCTTATTTTGCAAAAAAGCCAAGGTAAAAACACAAGAGCTCGGCTAGTCTGCATCCCTAATTGTACCCCACTTGAAATTTTTTAAATTTACCTATTTTAACATCATCCAAATTTTCTTAGAAAGCCACTCCCTCGAAAAACAAAAATTTTCCTACCATTAGCAAACTGGGGAACTCAACCGCATTATTCCAAAGAGTAAAGATTGAGACACACCCAAAGACAACTTTTGGGACACAACTCAAAGGATGTGCCTATATCTCTCCTGTGATGTCATTGGACCCCACAATGACACAGGAGAGATAGACACATCTCATGGGTTGTGTCATAAAAGTTACGGAGTATGTCTTAGGGTGTGTCCCAAGTATTACCCATTTCCAAAACAAATGAATCGCACAGTCATTTGAATAGTTTTTACCTGCTAAACACACACACCCAGAGTTGAAACCTGCTAGCTAGGGGTCGAGGTTTAAGGAAAATTCAAAATAATACATCCTAATGTTTTTGGCGTTCAAGGGTGGAGCCAGGAATTTTAATTAGAGGTGGAATCTAATGGCATGTATTCATTGACTAATCTATCTTTTTTTATGGTTTTTTTTTTTTTTACTTTTGTGTACCACTTATATTAATAATCATAGTTGATTTTAACTTGTATTGCTTGATTAATGGTAAAACATTTATGGGTTAAATACACTTACACCCCCTTGTGGTTTGGCCGATTTGTATCATATGTGGTTTAAATTTAGCACTAATATCACTTGTGGTTCGGACTAAAGTGCAACCGTGACTTTTTCCATCCAAATTAATGATTTTACACTTGGGAGCCCTAATTTGAAAGATAAAATGACTCTTTTACCCCCTCCCCCAAAAAATTATTTTCTTTGAGTAAACATATGACCTATACCAAGAAAATCCTAAAAAATGTCAAAGATCATTCTTGCCCAATTCAAAACCATATATTTCTCCCTAAACGAATTGACGTAAACAAATTCTGTTCTTAAAATTGTTATGAAGACTTGGGGATAATTTGGTCACTTCAGCTTGCTCCGTTAGCAAATTTTAAAGATTGCACTTTAGTTCGAACCATATGGGATATTAGTGCCAAAATTTAAACCATAGAGGGGTAAGTGCAAATCGCCCAAACCACAGGGGGTGTAAGTGAATTTAACCCTAGAATAAATGAAGAACTTATAAGAAAATGTGGTAGGGTAAATATTTAAGGTGAGTTGAATTACAATTCGATCAGTATATTGTACTAATTCATTATTTTTAGAATTTGGAATGGGCTAACTATACATACTATGTATAATTTTTATTTTTTGGGGGGGAGTTAATTGCAGAAACGTGGTTAGGCATTTTTTCAGTTACCCTCGGTACTTTATATTGTGTTGCTAATATCTCCTGTGGTCTCACTTTTTTTCTTAAATTTAACGGAAAATGGGTAAAAGTACGAAATTACCCTTATTACATACTAATGAGACACACCCCTTGTCTGCTTAAATGTTTATTTACGTGGACTTTTATTATATTGTTTTGGATATTATATTTGTTACTAAAGACCATTCTGTGGTCACTTTGGGGTACCTTAAGGTGAGAGCGAATTTATTTTATTTTTGATCTACCCTTGGACACACACATACAAACAGTCTTGGCAATATGTTATTATTAATATTTTTTTTTATCTATCCATAGACACACACACACACACACAACACACACAGCTTTGGTGATTTATTATCCTATTTTTTTTATCTACCCTTAGACACACACACACATACAACCACACACCGTCTTGGTAATATATTAGCTTTTTAAAAAAAAATTTATTTGATCCACCCTTGGACACATAGTGAAACCCAGTGTATATAATGATGTACTAAGATCTAAAAAAAAAAAGAGTAATGCTATGCTTTCACAATTTCTATCCAAAACGTGCTTCCCAAATGATGTTAAGTGGGGCTAGGTAAACAACTTCCAATTAAAATTCAACTGCCCTACTGTATTAGACCTAGCCCCACTGTCACATCATTTGGAAAGCACTTTTGGGATAGAAATTTGGGAAGCATAGCATTACTAAAACAAAAATTATCACCAATGTGTGTTGTGTGTCCAATTCACTCTCATAAAAATATCCTAAGGTGACCACAAAATAGTCTCTAGGAATAAATGTAATATCAAAATAATATAATAAGATATCACATATGCTTAACTAAATATTTAAGCACATGACGGTATTTTCATTAGTATGTAATAGGAATAATTTCGTATTTTTATCCATTTTTTCTTTAATTTTAACAAAAAAAAAGTGACTGCATCACTCTAGTTCAGACCACAGAGATACTAATGAAGCAATTTAAAATACAAGAAGGTAACTAAAAAAATGTGTAACCACATAAAGTATTTCTGTAACTAACCCCCCTCCCCCTTTTTTTTTATCATATAAAGTTTATTTGTCCAAAACTTGGGGGCTATAGCCCATGGCAGTCCTCTAAAGGCGCCGCCCTTCTTGGTGTTATATCTTGTTGATGTAATGGCGTACCATTTACAAATATGGTTTGCAAAAAGCTGGTTGATTTTCAAAAGTTAAGGTGGTATTTGATGACCGTGTCATTTTATTTTCATTTTTTTGAATTCTGTGTCATATATACGTATATATACATGTATGCAAACTCCCATACACCACTCCAAACAGTTATAACATGATATTTCAATTAAACAAGTACCAAAATAACATAATTTATTCAAAATTGGGGGCTCAGCCAAAGTCCCTCAAATAACAAATGTCCAAGCTAAAATTCAGGTTATTTTTCTTTAATTTATTAAATTATTTTTTTATTTTGGTAAAAAAAAATGCCCTTTTATACCTTAAAAACTTCAAATTGTTATAACAAAAATACATTCCGTTTGTAATATTGGCATTATAGCTGTATAGATCTAAAAACAATACATGAAACAAAAAATAAGAAATAAAAAAGGTACAAAAAGTCGAAAAAATGATAAAATTGTCAAATTTCATACAGATAAATCCCCGAATGTGTAGATCTAAAAAAAAAAACATGAAATAAAAATAAAAATAAAAATATCTGAATAGTCCAAGAATTGATAAAGTTATCGTCGTTAATACATACTATCTGTTTGCAGACAAATAACATCTAATATTGCTTGTTGCATACAGATAAAATCTCAAAATCAAGCTACAACTTATCTTTTTTTTGTAAAATTTTCAAGTTCAATGCGTAAATTTCGAAGAAATACATGGAAAAAAACAAAACAAACAAACAAACAAACAAAAATTCACAAAGGCCAAAAAATGAGAAAATTATGGTTGTTTTCATCAAGATAACTTTGTCTGTTTTGAATGATAAAATCGAAAAATGGGGTTCCAAATTATTAATTCTATTTTGTAAGATTTTCAACTCCAATGCGTAGAGGTCAAGCAAATACATAAAAACCAACAAAAAAAAATCATCAAAAAAGACAAAAAAAATGTGTAAATTATGTTGATTTAAAGTTGTCAGTTAATATTAAGTTAGCCATTTTTCTGTGATAGCGAGGAATTTTTTACCAAATTAAAAAAGTAGCATGACATTTTTAAAAAAGTGCAAATCGTGTGAATTTTTTTACTGATACACCTAATATATTGAGGGATCTATGATCACCTAATATCCCTTCAAAATTACTTCGAATTCCACTTGCAGAAGTCATTGCAGTCCTCGAATCCAACATTTTGGTGACAAACGTACATAGCAAAGTAAAGTAAGCAAGACTTAAATTCTGAAGGTTTATATTACCGGAAAATGAGTCGTTGGTAGACGTGAACTGATAATGCTGAAATGGTTACAGTAAAGATTGATCAGTACAAAAGGGAGCAATCTGCAAGGTTAAAGTGTTCCCAGAAAGCAATAGAAATTTTTCCAGAAAGACTGAAAACTTTTGATTGGTGTCTCCAAGTGAAAATGAGAGAGGTTTCAAGGGTACACTGAGGAGAGAGAGAGAGAGAGAGAGAGAGACTAAGTGAAAACAATGGAGGGGGCTCACATTTTATAGAGTACATCTGAGACAGAGATGGCAATAAAATGTGGTTTAAAAAATTAAGCAAATTTCATCAAAAAAAAAAAAGATTAGCAAAAAGTTAAATGAAGCACATTCTTACATCAGACACACATGTGTTTGGTACGTGTGCACAAGTCTCGTACATCACTCACCACATGTGACATATGCTAATTGAGTGATTGACCCATAATATCACAAAACTCTGAGTGATTGACCCATAATATCACATAAAAGAGTTTAAAAAACATAAAGTAATGTACGTACTGAAGTATTTGTTGGGAATTTAACACGCGGAATCAAATTCTTTCAAATAAACACACGCACATGAGCAGTAATTAAATATGTACACCAAAGAAAAGACACATAGATTTCTATGTGGTTCGGCCAAACACCTGCCTATGTCCACACCCGAGAGATCCATCTTTCACTATTGAGTAAAACATGGTACAAATTACATAGATTAAATCTCATAACCCAAATACAAGACTCTTGTACACTCCCCACTCAATATCCCGAAGAATATGACATAATCACTGTAATACATACAGAAATCATGCCTACGTCCAACTAGCTGGTTTGATGGCATATTCCCAACACTATACACGTTTGTTCATTGTACCTAACATATCTTTTCGAAAAATTAGAATACCTTATAAAGATATGCTTTCTAGCTCTCGGGCGTAGTCTTTCATACTTATGCGAGGTATAGTGAACATAACCTCCTGAGCTCCATAGGCACAAAATGCTCCAAAATGAAATTTTCACCTTTCTATAGCTCATAAGTGGGTAGAAGGACTGACTTAGAAAGGCATTCTAGTATGTAGGCAGCAATCAAGAATACATCCCCCCAAACAACATTGGGAGATTGACTTGCACCATCATAGTCCTAGCCACATCTAGGAGTGTCCTATTCCTTCTTTCTACAATACCATATTGTTACGGAGTTCCCAGAATAGGAAGTCGTCTGTGTTTTCCCTTTTCCTCACACAGTTCCCTGAACTGATTAGATAAGCACTTGTGATCCTCATATCTCATGAAATCATCAATAAAAGTGATAAAATGAGAGGCGTCATGACGTGGCTTTACATCCATAGGTCCACAGATATCTGAGTGAACTGGCTCTAATGCTTGAGTAAGTCTAATAGCCTCTCTAAAAGGCTTTCGGCATGCTTTGCCAACTAAGCAAAACTTATACATAGGTAGGTCAACCTCACCGACTAAGCCCAAAAGACCTTCTGGAGCTAATCAAGTCATCCTATTACATCCTATGCGTTGAAGTCCAACATGCCATGTCTCAAAATAAATGAATAACAAAGGAAACTAGAATTTATTAAAATAATTCTTAAGTAGTTATCCCTAGATAACCATGTCCTAGTAACACTACCACCCAAAAATATTCATCTGATTACTACCGAATTGAAAAGCACCACCAATTACACTCTTCCGGCCACCTTATTAGCCTTGGGCGCAAATTTGCTAGCCCCACCCTGCCTCTTGGAAGGTTTCCCTTACCATTGCGTTTAGGCTTGCTAGCCTTGCGCTCACTTCCACTTATGGAAGTTGTGGTCAAGAGTGTAGTTATACGGTTCGCCTTACCTTTTTGCGCTCCATATTTAGCTCAACATGTCGGGAAATGTCAAAAACAAAAACTTTAACATTTCTGTTATGGATCATGATTTTTTTTATGTGGACCTGGGATTCAGGCAAAAAACTAATCATAGCCTGAAACTACAGTTTGCCAGTAAAGATGCTTCCAGTAATCTGATATCACGAATCATACCTGACATCAACCTTAGATGTCTAGTCATCGTATACTTGAAACATTTCCTTAACTTTCCCGAACTTTACAACTAGATACTCAATCTAGTAGTGAAAGTGCCACCGAAAACAAATTCGAGCTAATCCCACGAATCGTTGGCTATTCGGTAGTATTTATAATTCCCTACATGATCATGATGCATGTTGCTTATCATAAGCGCGTGCTATGATCCTTCTCGAGCCAAGCGTTATAGGCTTTCAAGGTTATAACGATGTTGGACTGGAGGCCCATTATTCAGTTGAATAGGTTGGACCATAGAATAAGTCTAAAGCCCTTAAGCTCTTACTCATTCTTTAGGTGTGTTACTTTGTAGTGCCATATTACAAAACTAGTCCCTTTAAACTTGTTATCTGTGTAAAGATCAACAAAGTGTGGTGCGAAAAACATTTTAGAGCATGTGCAAGGGACTGACATTATGATTTATACATTTCATAAAGTTTATTTTAAAATCCAATTACAAATGAATTTTCCCCTTTTTACAATCTAAGACAAAAAAATTTGCTATTGCTCATTAATCAAATCTCAATTTTGTAAATCAAGAAAAAAAAACTTTTCTAAATGATTATTCTAAACAAACATCAATTAGATGGTACAAATACTTATCTAAGATCATCCATAAGATATAAAATGTGTCATACAATAAAAATGTGCATGGACCCCCACGTGGGTTCGAATTGGCAACTTAGAGCTCATGCTAAGGTAATTCAAATGTATGATGTATGAACAAAAAAACCATCCCTGTACGAATAGACTTTTCTAATACAAGAAATATAAACGCGCATCCTCACATTACATTTATAGCCATAAAAAATAGGAATTCTTTGTTCATACACATACACAAACAACCTTAAACATACATTGTCAGGACGCAAGCTCCAGAAACTGTCAACTAATTGTCTATTCATGTGATCCAGATTAATGCATTAATCAGACACACCAAGCACTCATGCGGTCTACTTAAAATTAATGGACTAATCCATCACTCTATTTAAGGAGGAGGATTAGAGGTCTCAGGTCATCCAATCACAAAGAACAATAATTTAAATATGACCAACGATGCAATGAGCCTCTAAAATAATAACATGCAATGAACTAATTCATTGATAAGCTCAGGTTGCTCCCATATGCTAAGAAATGGGTCAATTGAGAAAATTTTGATTTTTCACTAATTTAGAAAACAATTCTAGCTAGCTAGGTTTTAAAACTTATTTTAAAACCAATTAGTTAAGGGCTTTTAAATTAACAAATTATTTTAAAACCTCATGGAAAAAATTTTAAAAACTGAAAAAACTAATTTATCATTATAAATAAAAAATTTCCAAAATTTTACTATGGCCCAAAAATATTTTGAATCAATTTAACAAAATAAATTGATCTAGTTAAATAAATTAACTATGAGCAACTAAATTCCCAAAAATACAAATATTTTGAGGAATTTGTTCTCCAAGGATTTTAGTGTTCTAGTATGGTGTTCTAAACACCTCATATTAATTTAAAAATTTAATAGTCTAGTATGGATATTTTAAGCAATTAAAAAATAGTAATGCCCATAATCATAAATTTTATACTCTAAAATACCCAAAAAAAAAATGAGATAATTTACAAACACAATTTCTCAAGTCCACAAACAATGTACAAAAAACACTATTCATTAATCCCAAGAATTAACAATTATATTTGTTAACATATTTTAAGCGTTTAAGATTGCGTACATCACACAATATGTGCTCTAAAATATATCCCAATGAGCAAGAAAATTCATTAAAATTTTTCTCAAGCTGCCACGAGTGTGCTAGACACATTGTGTTAATTTTATGAATTGATAATCAATAAAAATATTTTAAACAATTTACTACGTGTACAAAACACATTATTATATGCTCTAAATTATTAATACGAATTAGATAACTTACCAAAAATTATCTATGGATCCCACAAAATATTATATGGTCTCAAAATAGTGCCCTTTATGTCCCTTATTAATTACAAAATTACTAATATATTTTGGCTATTTTAAGCAATTAAATAATGCCCAAAAGCATTAATGATATGCTCTAAAATGCCATAAATACATGATAATTTTCATATCTTAGAGTCCCTTACAGTGTACTAAACACTACATATTAATGTTAAAAATTAATATTTATTTTTGGATATTTTAAGCAATTAATAACACGTATAAAACATAGCTTTTATGCTCTAAAATGCCAAAAACAATTAAATAATTTACCTATTTAAGGTCCCACTCAATGACCATAATATAGAAAATTTTTAATATTAATTTCCTTAATTTTTCATAATTTCAAAGCAATTAAAACTGTTTAAGACACTAAAACCTATATAATTTTAATAACACAAACTGTTTTAATTGTAAAATAATAAAATAATTTTCCCGGAAAAAATATATTAGGGACCGTGGCCGAGAGACGGACCTCCACTCGATAGAGTAGGGTCCGAGCCACCACCAGCGTCGTCGCACGCACCGCTGGTGTGCGTGGTGTTCCTCTTCAATGCAGCAGCCCGTGGCTGTGCGACGTCTACTTTCAAAGGTCGTATCTCTTTCATTTTTGCACCAATCTTGACAAATATCATACCGTTGTAAAGCCCTCATGGCATAGATAAGATTCGTATCATAAAAATGATTAATTGGGCGTCAAAAATGTCCTAAAATTGAGTGCAAATTTTCGAAAAAAAAATGTGTTTCATAGACCCAGAAAATTAGGGTTTCAGATTTTTCACTCATTTGAGATAATCAAGCCGTGTGACTTTGTGGGGGGACTCTAGGGGTCATTTGGGACATAACCACATAAAACATTTGGACTTCTATTAGAGTTTTGTATTAGACCCACTTGAAAAAAAAAATGGTTTAGGATTTTTGTGAAAAACATCACAATGCTTTTATGGTTGATTCGATTTGGGTTCAAAAACGAGCAAATCAACAACCTACGGTTCTGATACTAATGTTGATTAATACATACACATGCATATGAGTCAGGTTTAGGTATTATCTAGGGAATAAAGCCCGGCAGATTGATGTTCGGCATTATTACGATCCCGACGATGAAACCCAAGAACGACTGCCCCTACAAAGCTTCTGTGTACTCTCTTATACTTCGTGTTGATCGTAGAAGACACTACTAGAGTAATCTTTATTGTATTCACGTGCTAAACCTAAGGCACTAAGGCACTATGGTGATGGCCTTTAGAGAGAGAAAACATGAGAGAGATAGGAGAGAGAGAGAGAGCGGGAGCGGGGGGGGGGGGGGGGGGGGGGGGGGGGTGGGTAACCGTTAATTGATCTTTTGTCTAGTATATGTTTGTGTATGCTATATACATATATATATATATAGAGAGAGAGAGAGGCACACAAACCCTAGTTGCTCTAGGACTCCAAAGCACATCCCATTGGATTCCTTTGTGCCTAAGCAAGACGCATTCAACCTAGTCCATGTTATGTGGGTGTACCAATGACCCACAATTTTACTTTTCATTTTTAAGAATAGCAACAATATTAAAAAAAATCATCAACAAAATAAATAAAAATGAAAATAAAAATAAAAAACAAAAAACCATCAACTTTTCAAAAGTTGTTTTATATTTCAATCTACTTTATTTTTATAAACGTTGTGAATATACTCCCAATGCTCACGACGTTGTGAAGAGTAATTATAAATAGTTGCTTCCGACGTTGTGAAGAGTAGTTCCCCAAATTTACAAAGAGTTGCTTCCAACGTTGTGCAAAACTTGATGTCATTTAATTTTACTTAAAAATTTAACATTTTTTTTGTTTCGAAAAAGCAGTAGACTGACTTTTAATTTTTATACAAAAAAATAGACTGGCATGTAAGCAGGGCCGGTCCCGAGTATTTGGAGGCCCAGGACGAACTACTAAAAGTGAGGCCCCTTATTCGGGGGTTCGAGGGCAGCGCCCCCGAGGCAATTTTTTTGGGGTCTACTTATACATAATTGGCTATTTTTTTAGGGTTTACTTATACATAATTGGCAATTTTTTGGGGTGTACTTATAATATGAGTCTATTTGTGAAACTTAAATATTGTATGGTGTCTTTCAAAATTCTAGGGAGACCTATTTCTAAAACTCAAAAAATTCTTAAACTAAAAGTGTAATTTTCAAAATTCTAGGGCCTTTGCTTTTGAGTTTTATATATATGTATATCAATAGATATATAGTTGATAACACTAAATTGGGCATTGGGCCCCTTTGGGGCCTAAACATAAGTTGAGGAGAGGCTTAAACATGATTAAGGGAGACCTAATGTAAAATGCTAAAAAAATCTCAAGGTAAAAATATAATTATGAAAATTTTATAGAGGCCCTCAAAATTTAATGAACTTTGGTGGCCCGGGGCGGTTGCCCCACTGGCCCCCCCTTTGGGCCGGCCATGCATGTAAGTATCCCTATTTTTTTAATGGTGTTGAGAAGGATGGAAAGGAGGAGAACCAAATAATTTAGAACCGGCATTTCTTTTGTTGTTGCTGTTGTGGACAACTGGGAGGGCTAAACTGTTAAATGATCTTTTTTTCTCTAAACGGATTGATTGCTCTATCTAAGGGCATAGTCGGTCGGGGTAGCTTATGCTTTGTGATTGTGATAGTTTTGGGATTGCGATAGCTTTGCGATTGTGATGGTTAGAATATATTTTGATAGTTGTGGTGTTCGGGTAAAAGGCTATGTAAGCATTTGATTACATAAAGGCAAAAGTGATTTTAATGTCCAAAAGGCAATTGAACCATTTTACTGTATTGCTATTATATTAATGTACAGTAAAGAAAAAATAATATATTTTTTTCTTCAGTAAGGCTATAATAATATATCATTTCAAGAATTTTAACTTAAAAATAACTTTTTGTTATATTTTAGGGAAATGTAATGCATTGCATTTGTTTTAGAAAGGAAAATGTAATATCTTATACTCGTAGTTTTGGATTATCATACATCCTAGCATGGGTTTTTGTCCCAAATTGTCAAAATAGTTTTCAAAATTATATCATGTATACTTGGACCTACTGTAATATAATTTTATCAAGTTTATAATAATTTGACACTAAATTAAAATGCATGACACAACCAAAACCATTAAAATGTATCATAAAAGATTCATAATTCATGTTAGGAAATTCAAAAAAAGTAAAGATCTATATAATGAGGTGGCCAATGACCCTAGAAGGTGTAATCTAGTGTTCGTCACAGAGTGGGTCTCTATGTCTAAAGCATATGCTAGATTCATAATTCATGTTAGGACATCCAAAAAACTGAAGATCTATATGACAAGGTGGCCAATGACTATATATAGAGGTGTTATATGGTGTTCGTCACAGAGTGCATCTCTATGTCTAAAGCATATGCAACCCCACATGCTATATTATTGCATTTGTCTTGTAGTGCTGACATGGCGCATAAAAAATTGGAACTAGAAAGGGTATGATAGTCAGAGGAGTAATATCATTGAACGTGATCAAAGGCCTGTCGCCAAAAGTTGGTCTCAGCTAGCTTCGACCCAACAGTGCAAAAATGCGTTCCATGTGCGATTGTAATTCTGCATCAGCCAAACATCTCTCTGGTAGCAATTGGACACCCAATTATGTGATGGGCAGTGTAATCACGCCAATCAGACACGCACTAAATAAACAAAAGTGTTATATTAGTATAACATTGTTAAGTAAAGCTATGCTTCTCAAACTTAAACTTAAATTTACATCCTTAATGATGTGGTAATATGTTAAAATTGGATCATGGAATAGACTTATCGTGTTGTAAGACTCCTGTACTTACGTTTGCCAATGTTGTAAAACAGTTAAGCTTAAGTCAAGTTAATTTTGGCATGAGTGTTGATCCTCGAATGGAATGGTTTAGCCTTATAATGTTGATGCTGCAAAATGTGTAGGGGATGGATAAACCAGTCGACTGGACATACTATGCTAGCCAATATCTCATTCAATTTTGGGGGAATCCAGTTGACTAGGTCTCAAAAACAGTCGACTGGATTGTGTTCAAAAGGGGTGCTACTAGAGGATTGAGTCCAGCCGACCGGAGAGCCTCCAATGGACTGGGATTCTGACCTCACAGTCGACCTAACCTGGAGTCCAGTCGACTGGATTGGCTGAAGGAACTGCTTGTGTTTTGTGAGCTCCGAAGCAGTCGACTGGGCCCCCGACACAGTCGACTAGATTAGAAGGTTGAGACTGGTATACTCTCAGTATTTGCTAAAACAGTCGACTGGGTCCCCGATATAGTCGACTGGATTGCTATTTTCAAAACTTTTTGCTTCTTTAAGTGTTTTCAATTGGGAAAAACTTTTTATAACTCCAAAATTGGGACTTTTACTTATTCTTTTTCGTTGTTATGAACTTTAATTGAATTAGATGAGCTTTGGTGTCGTGCCACGTATTCTATTTTCATGTGTAGTTGTAATACCCTGTATTTTCGGATGCATGGTTATATAAATAAGACCCTGTATGCTTGTGTGAAACCTTGGTGAAGAATCTTTCTCGAGCGATCGAACTCACTTCGATCGATCGAACATTGTGCTTTTTCAATCGATCGAACATACTTCGAGCGATCGAATCTCTGCCGACCTGATTCTGTGATGTGTACCCTTTCCCGAGCGATTGAACTTCTTTCAATCGATCGAACCTTAACCGACCTGTTCTCAATCGATCGAACTCACTTCGATCGATCGAACGTTGTATTTTCAGTTTACGTGGTTGCCACCTGCCCTTCTTGTTTCCCTATATATATACGTGTGTTTTGTGTGTGTGTGGTTTTTGGCAGTTTAGAGTTAGAGAGAGAGAGAGCTTGTGTGTGTATGTGTGTTCCATATATATATATATGTAACCGTATGTGTGTGTGTGATATATATATATATATATATATGTGCTTGGGCAGAGAAGAAGAAGAAGAGAACAAGAAGAGGAGCAGAAGAAGAGGAGAATAGAGACAGAGAGGAGAAGAGGAGAGAAAGAGAAGAAGGAGAGAGAGAACGAGCTCACCATAGCCGTCGCCGTCAAGCTCGGAACGCCGCCACCGGACCACCGGAGAGAGGTGAGTTCATTAACTCACTCGAGGAATGATTCTAGGGTGTTATATGTGTGTTTAGAATGTGTATATTGTGACCCCGAGATCTTTGTTCGTCGCTGCCAAGTTTCTGGGTAGAAGATGATGTTCGAGCGATCGAACTATTCTCGATCGATCGAACTTACCGCTTCCTCAATCGATCGAAGGAACTTCGATCGATCGAAACGACTTTTCCTCGAGCGATCGAAATGACTTCGATCAATCGAACTTCGTTTGACTTCAATCGATCGAGAGGACCTCAATCGATCGAACCTTGCAGAACATGTTTAATTCCTGTTGATTATAATATGAACAGTTTAGTTGATTAAATGTTGATCCATGCTTTTATTATGCGATATTGTTAATCTAAGAGATAGTGCAACACTGTTATGAGATGAACTGTTTAACTGTTACATGATAATATTGCTGAACTGAATAGTAGAATGGAATACGACAGCATGTTAATAATCAGAAATGAGTAGATATGTTGAATACAGAGCATGTGGTATTTCCTGTACTTAGTAGATGAGCATTTCACAACATGTGTCAGCATGCATGGGATAGTGATGTGAAGAGACAAGAGAATCTGATGAGAAATGGGATAGTATTATGACGAGACAAGAGAATATGATGAGAAATGGGATATGTGCTTCAATGTGGAATAATGAGATATTGGTACTTTGGATCCGTGGGATCAACGGCTGACGAGTCGGGTGGACGTGGGATGGTTAGAGTTCCTAGTGCGCCTCTCACTGTTGAAGACGTCCAGTGATGCGTATGCACTGTTGAAGACGTCCAGTGTACCGTTGAAGACGTCCGGCTAGTGCTCTAATGTATTCTCAGCTGTGTAGACGACCAGTGAGGATATACACAGCGTAGAAGACGTCCGTTGTGCCGCTTCCATCGTTTACAGATAGGTGGTACCGTGTAGACGACCGGTAACCCTATCAAGGGATTGTAGGACCTACTGCCTAGTCGGGTGATTCCGATTGGTATTATGGTATCTATGTATGGATACGGATTTGGTTTTTGGTATCAACGTACAGATACAGAGATGGATATGGATATGAGAATGGCTAGTAAGAAGATGGTTCAGTCGTGGATCCAGCGTCCCGACGTAAAGGTATATGCATGGGTGGTTGCATGGGTTACATGCATGGATTTGGTGAATACGTGATGAGATATTTATACCATGATCTTTATTATTGAGTTCATTTAATATGATTCCTGTTATCGTTGAATTCATGCATAGTTTAATAAGACCTCTGCTATGTCCGTGAGTGACGTCATTGATAAGAGATTAACCGCATTCTAAGATGCTGAACAATAGCGGTGAGGAGTGTTGTTTAATGTACTCACTCAGCTTTGTATTCGAAGCTGATGGCGTTTATGCCCTGGACATTCCAATGTCTAGAGCTTGGCAGGACTTGAGGACGGGAGACTGATGTTCTGCCGGTCTTGGAGCTGAAGGCTTGGAGAAGAAGACGTGCTGCTTGTAATAGTTAGTTGGTATATCTTTTGTATTGCTGTTAGTATTGTTATAGTCTTGAGACTATAAGCCAGCTGTTGTAATAGTTTTAGTAGACTTTTATAATTGGTACTTGGGCATCTGTTGCTTTCATACCTTTTATAGTTTCCGCTGTAGCCTCTGATTATGTTAATAAGATATGTTCTATGAATAGTATCCTCCCTATCGTGGTGTTTGTTGGTTGATTAGATGACAATGCGGTTATTCACCCGTCATTCCCTATGGACCCATAAAGGAAATTTATTTTTCTCTATTTATGCTGCTCCGGGGCGTGACAGGATTTTTGGTATCAGAGCCTAGGTTTTAGTTAACCGCTTGTCTTTTGTGTTAGAACCCGAATTCTAAGATAATATCGGTAGCATGAAGATTAGCTGAGATGAGATAGAACTGTTATCTTGTCACGCAGATAAGAGGTTGGAAAAATCCGTTTGAGGATGTTTCTTTGGAAGGTAGTAACTGTTGGAACCAATAAGAATTTGGATAGCTGAGTTCACGAAGAACAGGCATCGAGAGTTAGTTGTGGTTGTGGAGATCCTATATATATAGAGCTGTTGGATGTTAGACGCTGATGAATTCCTGAGCGATGTCGGAACAGTCAGTATGTCCTAGAAATAGAAAGAGGATAAGGATAAGATTATCCTGTTACCTTTAGCCACATGTTAGTTGAGTGGTCTCACATGTTAGTTGAGCGGTACTCGTAGTTTGGAACCTGAGAATAGAAATAGAATGTTTAAGATTTGACGTTAAGCGTAGAAGTTGTAGTTTCGTCTTGAGCATAGATACATTTAAGCATACCTGGTAGGTAGACTGACCTCTGTGGTTAATATTATTATTTATGTGAGTATTCGTATTGCTTGATGTGATCGTATTATATAGTGGTACTATATATTGGTTACCACATGTTTTGTTCTTGTTTGAGCTGTAAGATAGAATGCGTCTGACCGAATAGTTTTTCATTTATAGGTAGAGACATTGAACCCTACCAGCACTCGTTATGGTTAGAACGACTCGAGGAAACCAGGGCCAGCTGAATGGAGTATCTGATGTAGTACCTCCTGAGATAGATCCAACAGGAATGGTTGGAGTTTTCATCCGTCGCATGGAACAAGTTATAAATCATGCAGATCGTGTCATCGACAATGGAGCACCAGTACGACAAACAAGAGTCAAGTTGCTAAAGGAATTTCGTGCTCTTCAACCAGGAACCTTTACCGGATTAACGGGAGCATGGCAAGCTGAGCAATGGATTCGACAGATAGAATTGATATTTGAGGTACTTGAATGTACTGACGTTGAGAAAAGACATTTGGCTATATTTCAACTGACGTTCTCAGCAGCAGATTGGTGGGACGCAGTGAGAGCTACGATAGGTGAAGAAGCTGTAGGAAGGATGACTTGGGAATCATTCAAGACTCGATTTCTAGAAAAGTACTTTCCAGAATCTGAGAAGAACAAAAGGGAGATGGAGTTCATACAATTAGTTCAAGGTTGTTTTTCAGTGCCCGAATATACAACTCAATTCGAGAGGCTATCACGATTTGCACCGCATATGATCGATACACCAAGAAGAAAGATCAAAAGATATCATCAAGGACTAGTTCCGCATATTCGTCATATGACTATAGGACATTTAGATCAATCTTTCGAAGCTTTGGTAGAAATGGCAACGAAACTGGAAGACGACACTCAGATTAGTGAAGGACAACACTTTGATCAAGAATTTCCAGGGAACGATCAGTTTTTCTTAACAGATCAGAGAAGAGGAGATAGTCAGGTTGTGTTGGCAGCCAACCAAGTTCAACAAGGAAACACAGAGAGAAGTTATATAGGCAACCGCCAGAAGCGTAAGAGGATGGGGAACGACCAGAAAGAATCAAAACTAATGGCGACTCCAACACAGCACAGAGAACGAGATATCTGCTACAATTGTGGAGTACTTGGACACCATTCCCAAGAATGCAGAGCGTTAAGGAAATCTAATGGACGGGGAATACGATGTTTCAACTGTGGTAAATTTGGTCATGTCCGTAAGTTTTGTCCAGAACTAGAGATGCAACACAATGTTCCGTTGCAGCAAGTACCACAAGGACGAACCTGTCGAACAAATAATTGGTCTCAACTTAGACAAGGACGATAGACAGAAGGTACAACCCTCAACACCTACATCATGTATTATATATGATCCCGATATTGCAGGAAGTTTGGTATTTGTTTGATTTGATTGTAAGAGGATTAGCCTACACCGTAAATTGTAGTTACCGGAACAATTCATTTGACACTGATCAACAGTAGCTTTTCAAGAATAAATATGACATCATTTGCATCCCTGTATAACATCAATTGCATCCCCATATAACATCTTTTGCATCCTTATATGACGTCAATTGCCTCCCTATCGAAAGACAACGCCAATCGTTGGTAAGTTGGACAGAGATTAGAGATGAATCTCAAATTTTCGTAGATGTAGCTTTGACAAGAGAGGACGAACTAGAAGATTGTGAGTATACGAGAAGAGATACGAGTAACGCAGAGACAACACCAGAACTTTCAAAAAGAGTATCGCAGAGGAATGCTTTTCAACACCGATCGCCTGTTACTTTTATCTAGTCGAGATGTTTTGTAGTAGAACGACTTACGATATCAGTATGTAGTCCTGCCTAACCTATTTGATTAGTACGTGAAAGCAGAACGAGTATTCAATGGATTGAACGACCTCAAAGAGATGATTATATCAATAGTATGTGGGAATTTGGAGAGCCATGAGGAAATTTGAGTTATCAAATGACGATGTTAGAGTCATGATGCTTTTAAGGCAGCATACTAAAGGATGATAATAACACATGAGTTTTATAAGGACGTCGTGTGCAACACGAGGCTGATTAATAACGTCGACGATCGTAACAAGAAGTCCAGAGATAAGAAGACAGTCAACTGATGATGCAGTAGAGACATTGTCAGCACAGTGTGAAGCATCTTCGAAACGAGAGTAGACGGCAACGCTTCTTTACAACTTAGATAAGATTAGAACCCTCACACCGTAGAGTTTGACTTGAGGAATGTATCTGTGTGTTTGGAGACGAGCTATTTTAGTCTTGTAGAAGGATTAGATTTTGCTACCTAGAACATTTTCTCGAAATTCGACATACGAATTTTCATATAGCTAACCCGAGGATTGATAGTTGTTACCCTAGCAATTATAGATCGTTGATAACTTTGCATCGCGTGTTTAGAACTTAAACCTTTGGCCGCTGATGTGATCGTTTATGTAAAACGAGAACTTGAGCATTTTAGAGTATGTCTTCTGAGATGATTTGTGTTTTTATTTGAGGGGCTACTGCTTCAGATTTCGAGGACGAAATCTTTTGATGAGTGGTGGATAATGTAATACCCTGTATTTTCGGATGCATGGTTATATAAATAAGACCCTGTATGCTTGTGTGAAACCTTGGTGAAGAATCTTTCTCGAGCGATCGAACTCACTTCGATCGATCGAACATTGTGCTTTTTCAATCGATCGAACATACTTCGAGCGATCGAATCTCTGCCGACCTGATTCTGTGATGTGTACCCTTTCCCGAGCGATTGAACTTCTTTCAATCGATCGAACCTTAACCGACCTGTTCTCAATCGATCGAACTCACTTCGATCGATCGAACGTTGTATTTTCAGTTTACGTGGTTGCCACCTGCCCTTCTTGTTTCCCTATATATATACGTGTGTTTTGTGTGTGTGTGGTTTTTGGCAGTTTAGAGTTAGAGAGAGAGAGAGAGCTTGTGTGTGTATGTGTGTTCCATATATATATATATGTAACCGTATGTGTGTGTGTGATATATATATATATGTGCTTGGGCAGAGAAGAAGAAGAAGAGAACAAGAAGAGGAGCAGAAGAAGAGGAGAATAGAGACAGAGAGGAGAAGAGGAGAGAAAGAGAAGAAGGAGAGAGAGAACGAGCTCACCATAGCCGTCGCCGTCAAGCTCGGAACGCCGCCACCGGACCACCGGAGAGAGGTGAGTTCATTAACTCACTCGAGGAATGATTCTAGGGTGTTATATGTGTGTTTAGAACGTGTATATTGTGACCCCGAGATCTTTGTTCGTCGCTGCCAAGTTTCTGGGTAGAAGATGATGTTCGAGCGATCGAACTATTCTCGATCGATCGAACTTACCGCTTCCTCAATCGATCGAAGGAACTTCGATCGATCGAAATGACTTTTCCTCGAGCGATCGAAATGACTTCGATCAATCGAACTTCGTTTGACTTCAATCGATCGAGAGGACCTCAATCGATCGAACCTTGCAGAACATGTTTAATTCCTGTTGATTATAATATGAACAGTTTAGTTGATTAAATGTTGATCCATGCTTTTATTATGCGATATTGTTAATCTAAGAGATAGTGCAACACTGTTATGAGATGAACTGTTTAACTGTTACATGATAATATTGCTGAACTGAATAGTAGAATGGAATACGACAGCATGTTAATAATCAGAAATGAGTAGATATGTTGAATACAGAGCATGTGGTATTTCCTGTACTTAGTAGATGAGCATTTCACAACATGTGTCAGCATGCATGGGATAGTGATGTGAAGAGACAAGAGAATCTGATGAGAAATGGGATAGTATTATGACGAGACAAGAGAATATGATGAGAAATGGGATATGTGCTTCAATGTGGAATAATGAGATATTGGTACTTTGGATCCGTGGGATCAACGGCTGACGAGTCGGGTGGACGTGGGATGGTTAGAGTTCCTAGTGCGCCTCTCACTGTTGAAGACGTCCAGTGATGCGTATGCACTGTTGAAGACGTCCAGTGTACCGTTGAAGACGTCCGGCTAGTGCTCTAATGTATTCTCAGCTGTGTAGACGACCAGTGAGGATATACACAGCGTAGAAGACGTCCGTTGTGCCGCTTCCATCGTTTACAGATAGGTGGTACCGTGTAGACGACCGGTAACCCTATCAAGGGATTGTAGGACCTACTGCCTAGTCGGGTGATTCCGATTGGTATTATGGTATCTATGTATGGATACGGATTTGGATTATGGTATCAACGTACAGATACAGAGATGGATATGGATATGAGAATGGCTAGTAAGAAGATGGTTCAGTCGTGGATCCAGCGTCCCGACGTAAAGGTATATGCATGGGTGGTTGCATGGGTTACATGCATGGATTTGGTGAATACGTGATGAGATATTTATACCATGATCTTTATTATTGAGTTCATTTAATATGATTCCTGTTATCGTTGAATTCATGCATAGTTTAATAAGACCTCTGCTATGTCCGTGAGTGACGTCATTGATAAGAGATTAACCGCATTCTAAGATGCTGAACAATAGCGGTGAGGAGTGTTGTTTAATGTACTCACTCAGCTTTGTATTCGAAGCTGATGGCGTTTATGCCCTGGACATTCCAATGTCTAGAGCTTGGCAGGACTTGAGGACGGGAGACTGATGTTCTGCCGGTCTTGGAGCTGAAGGCTTGGAGAAGAAGACGTGCTGCTTGTAATAGTTAGTTGGTATATCTTTTGTATTGCTGTTAGTATTGTTATAGTCCTGAGACTATAAGCCAGCTGTTGTAATAGTTTTAGTAGACTTTTATAATTGGTACTTGGGCATCTGTTGCTTTCATACCTTTTATAGTTTCCGTTGTAGCCTCTGATTATGTTAATAAGATATGTTCTATGAATAGTATCCTCCCTATCGTGGTGTTTGTTGGTTGATTAGATGACAATGCGGTTATTCACCCGTCATTCCCTATGGACCCATAAAGGAAATTTATTTTTCTCTATTTATGCTGCTCCGGGGCGTGACAGTAGTGGGATGGGTCGTGACATTTAGTAGTATCAGAGTAACAGGTAACAAAACTTTGGGAACGTTTGACGTCGAGTGGAGTGTTGAATGATTTAACGTATATCCTAGAATGCATCTTCATATTGTGGAGATGTTTAATGCATATTGGATTTTGTCACACATACATGATCACATTATTGTCATATATGCATAGAATTTATGTATTGAGATCGACAGGTTGAGAGTCGTGAGTGACGATCACGTACAATCACCACATGCCCGAATAGACCATCTGGCAGAGATGATGGGGAATATTAAACTTCGTACAGAGTATAGTAGAATGATTACCTTCAATACCTCCTCTGGAGCCAGCACTAATAGTCGTTGTGCTTGTACTTGAGAATAGGGGTATGAGATCCTTGTTAGAATAGTTCACCAGAAAGAAACCGACGGAGTTTCACGGGACCTCTAACACGACACTAGTAGAGCACTGGGTTATGGACATAGAGAGAATTTTCAAGGCTATTCCGATGTCCGATGCACAAAAAATTGAGAACGCCAGTGATGTACTCTAGGGAGAGCATAGAATTGGTGGGTGAATGTTTTAGACAAGGGGTACCGATAATGTTGGAAGGAATCCGAGCAGAGGTCAGTCGCCGATTATTTCTATAGGCCGTATAATGCAAAAAAGAGAGAGTTTGACAACCTTAAACAAGGGGATATGACTGTGACCAAATATACTTCCAAGTATAATGCCCTATTGAGGTTCAAAAAGGGTCTATGCCAATGAAAGAGGACAGAGTAAGAAAGTTTGAAGAAGGACTGAGAAAAAACATATACCTGAGAGTAGAGACATATGAACATTCAACAGTTGGAGCAGTAAACAAATAGCAATGCTGGCAGAAAGTGGAATAGAGAGAGAGCAAGCCAAAATCAACAAGGAAAGAGGAATAATAAGGGTGGTGACCTGAACCAAGGGGGATCTTTCAAGATGCCTTTCGTGAGAAGTTTTGGTTCTAGTCCTAGTTTCTGTGGACAAGGGAGATCGATAAGTAATATACCAGTATATCAGCTTTGTAATCGACCGCACACGGGTCGATGCTCTATAACTAACCCTCAGAATAGGAATCAAGGAATGAGTGGTGCATATTCTACCCCCGACTCGTGAGGCAAATGTTATGATTGTGGGATGGTGGGCATCAATCCAAGAACTACCCGAGGAGACCTCCCCAACAAGGAGTGAGTTCTATGGCTTCAAGTGGTACGAAGCCTAAACAGCCCAATAATAGGAGACAAAGGACGGAACAATGTGAAGGAAGATCATTCTAGATGAATCCCGGAGATATGGCTGCCACAGATACAGTGGTCTCAGGTATGGTGCTTGTATGTTCGCACTTAGCACGTATACTCGTTGATTCGGGATCTATACGTTCATTTACGTTCATGATTTTGTTGAACATTTGAATGTTAAGTCCACGCCTCTAGGATACGAATTATCCATTGTTGTACCCCTAAGCAAGCTGATATTAACGTCTATGATATACAAGAATTGTGAGATCAGACTAGGTAAGAAGCTGATGACCATAGACCTTATACTGTTAGTCGTGAACCACTTTGATGTGATATTAGGAATGGATTGGTTAGCCCTTAACCAAGCCACGATAGATTGTGAATGAAAAGAGCTAAGTTTTTAATCACCGATACACGGAGACTTTTGCTTTCAAAGGAGTAGGGTTACACCCCCACCGTATTTAATTTCTGCTATTCGAGCGGGTAAGTTGTTGGGGAAGGGATGTCATGGATTTTTATGCTCAGTAATTGACACTTCGGTGACTGAATTGAAAGTAGAAGACATTCCATAGTACGAGAGTATCCAGATATATTTCCAGATGACTTACCAGATGTTCTTATTGAGAAAAAGATTGAGTCTGCCATTGAGATAATGTTAGACTCAAGACCTGTATCGAAAGCACCGTATCGAATGGCACTTGTAGAATTGAAAGAATTAAAAATCAAACTACAGGAATGACTTGACAAGGGTTTTATTCGACCTAGCATATCACCATGGGGAGCTTCAGTATTATTTGTAAAGAAGAAAGATGGGTCAATGCATATATGTGTCGATTACCAAGTGTTGAATAAATTAACAATCAAGAACAAGCATCCGTTGCCTAGAATCAATGACCTATTCGACCAACTTTGTGGAGCATAAGTATTTTCCAAAATAGATTTGAGATCGGGCTGTAATCAATTGAAAGTAAAAGTTGAAGACATTGAGAAAACAGCTTTCAGGACGCGTTACGGACTTTACAAATTTCTAGTAATGCCACTTGGGGTTACCAATGCACCAACTGCGTTCATGAATCTTATGAACCAAGTCTTTAAGGACTACTTAGATGACTTTATGATAGTATTCATCGACGATATCCTTATTTATTCGCCGAGTGAGGTAGAACACAAGAAATATTTAAGACTTAGACTTTAGAGATTGTGAGAAGAAATTGTTTGGGAAATTGAAGAAATTTGAATTCTGGCTACCTTGCATTACTTTTCTTGGCCACGTGATTGACAAAAATGACATTTTAGTTTATCCTCACAAAGTAGAAGTTGTAGCAGAGACTGATTTCAGTGTCAGAAATCAGAAGTTTCTCGGGGTTAGCAGGATACTACCGCCGTTTTATTGAAAATTTCTCAAATATTTCATTGCCTATGACAAAGTTGATGAGAAAGGGTATTACTTTTGAGTGGAATTTGGAATGTGAAGACAGTTTCTAAGAGTTAAAGTCGCGGTTGACAATAGCACCTATCTTGACGATACCATCCGGAACCGAGGGGTTTGTGATGCTTTACATCAAGGTTTGGGGTGTGTACTTATGTAGAGTGGCAAAGTAATTGTCTATACGTCTAGACAGTTAAAGACATATGAAGTAAACTATCCGACTCACGATCTTGAATTGGCCGCAATGATATATGCTTTAAAGATTTGGAGGCCTTACTTGTACAGCGGGGAGTGTGAGATCTTTATGGACTATAAGAGCCTAAAATATATATTCATGCAAAGAGATCTGAACATGAGACAACGTAGATGGTTGGAGCTAATGAAGGATTATGATATTTTGATCCAGTATCATTTGGGGAAGGCTAATATAGTAGCCGGCGCTTTAAGCCAAAAGATGATAAGGAATTTAGTCGATGTGACCGAACGAAAAGAGTTAGTCAAAGAGATGGAACTATTGGAGTTAGATGTAATTCCAGAGACAAATGATGGTTTGATGATGGAAATCATAGCTCGCCTGAATATCATAGATGAGATTAAGGTCGAACAGTTCAACGATTATTATCTATGTAAGATAAGAGACGAGATACCTTCAGGAAGACGACCCGGATTTATTTTGGAACTACGGGTGTTGATGCTTGGGAAGCGGTTGTGTGTACCCAACTTGAAAGAGTTAAAGGACCGAATTCTAGAGGAAGCACATAGTATTAAGTATTCAGTCCATCTGGGAAGTAACAAGATGTATCGAAACATGAGAGAGAACTTTTGGTGGAGAGGTACGAAGCGGGAAGTTGCCAAGTATGTTTCAGAGTGTTCAGCATGTCAACAAGTCAAGGCAGAGAGACAAGTACCCGCGGGACTATTACAGCCCTTACCAGTATCAGAGTAGAAATGGGCTGAGATTAGGATGGATTTGTTTCAGAATTTCTACGATAACCTAACAAGAACGATAAGATTTGGGTTATAGTTAATAGATTGATGAAATCAGCTCATTTTCTACTGATCAAGATGACTAAACAATCCAAGTTAGCATAATTGTACGTGAAAGAGATTGTGAGATTATACGGGGTTCTAACAATGATTATATCGGATCGTGATAGTATTTTTACATCAAGGTTTTGGAGAAGTTTACAGAAAGCGATGGGTACGAAGTTGAGTTTCAGTACTGTTTTTCATCATCAGACCGATGAACAGTCGGAGCGAATGATTCAAACGTTGGAAAATATGCTTAGGTTGTGTGTTCTAAACGTTGGGAATGACTGGGAGAGACACCAACCATTGATCGAATTCGCCTACAACAGCCAATTTCAATCGAGTATTGGTATGGCACCGTATGAGGCTTTGTATGGGCGTAAGTGTCGTTTACCAGTTTGTTGGGCCGAAGTTCGGAAAAGGAGGTTACTAGGACCTGAGATTGTATAGTTGACTACAGAGAAGGTGAAGCTAATATAGGAGCAACTTAAGGTGGCTCAGAGTCATTATAAGAGCTACGCAAACTCTAAGTGACGACCAATGACATTTGATGTAGGAGATTTTGTATACTTGAGAGTATCGTCTTCAAAAGGCATTGTCCGATTTGGAAAATGAGGAAAACTTAACCCAAGATTCGTAGGACCGTTTGAGATCCTAGAGAGAGTAGGACCAGTGGCTTACTGACTAGCCTTATCATTCGAACTAGAACATGTGCATAATGTATTCCATGTGTAGATGTTGATAATGTGCATGACAGAGATGAGTAAGATCATTTGTAGCAACCCATATTTTTGCGTCCCTAATAATCATAAATGCAACAATAGTATTTCTTTACTATTTATATTTTTCTAGATATATTAATTTGGGTATTAATATTGGTAGTGTGATGTGTATATATGTATTACCCAAATGCACCCTAACCATTTACTTGGGCACTACCCAACCCATGTGCATTTATATGGTGTATGTGTGTTGTGCACGTGTTCATTTGTGTGCTATGCATTTGTGTGGTGTATGTGTGTTGTGTATGTGTTCATTTGTGTGCCTTGCAAGTTATGAGGTGTGTGTTGTGTGTGGTGTGCAACATTAAGGACCACATAACCCAACTTGGTCCCCAAGACTTCTAATGTCTATATACATATGTATTATTTCATACAAAACTCACACACTATATATACACACAATTATAGATATATATACATCGGTTTAGTGGAAGAAAAGAAGAGTAGCTGAGGGCATGATCGGAAAGGTGGGTCAACCGGGTTGCGTACAATATGCTTTCTAAATTCTCCAGAGTATTTCTTTGTTATCTCTACTTATACTCTTTTTGCAGTTATATTGTGCTTTCATTTAGAATCAATGAGTACGGGTTGATTGCTAAGTGCTATGTGACTGAATGGTCATGAGCAATGAGCACCTACCGACAGTCCAACAGGCCTCAGGGACTGACGTACTAGAGACGGGGGAGCTGAGGTAAGGTGGCTCTTTGCTATATGACCAAATGGAACCTGGTATGATGCTCTTTGTGTGAGCAGTTGGTTTGTGTGATTGATCTATTATTTGATTTTATTGTACCTTTTGAGCCTTTGATATTCCTGTCATATTGTATAATTCCTGGTGTAGTTTTTAGATGCAGGTAGTACCGGTAACCGAAGCCTGGAAGGGAGATAAGGCTAAGGATGATATAGGAGATCCGTGGAGAATATGGGCCGATTAAGATCAATTGGATAATTTTGTGGATAACCAACAAGATGCGTTGCATAAAAGGTAGGTTATCTAGAGATTCTACGAAAATAGGTTTCGGAACGTAATTTCAGACCGAAATGCAACCTAGACGAAAACTTTTATAATTTTTAGCTTTCACTTGTGAATCAATGAATTTGACGTTTAAGATGTTTCGGGAGATAATTAGAGGTTTTGAGAACTCGTGGGGAGGTAAACATAATTTTTGAAAGTCATGACTATAAATAGAAGACTTAAGATATTTTCACAAAATATCCAAATCTAAAATCTTGACTAGAGAGAGAGAGAGAGAGAGAGAGAGAGAGAGAGAGAAAGGGAGATTTATTCCCAGGAGCTTCACGTCGCTGATCGACGACCGTTCGTTCGTAATTTTTTCCCCAGATTCATATTTGAACTCCTCAAGGTAACGTTTTGATACCTCTTAGGCCTCATTTGACAAAGTTTTGTGAAAATCTTAATTCTTTATTTTCTTGAAAAACGTGTCAAAACTCGTAGGTGTTGCGTATAAACAGAGATCCGGCATAGATTTAGTACCCTAGTACTCCACCTGAAATCTTAAGACTGTAGCTTAAGGTATGAATTCTAGACCCATGATTTATAGCAAATCTCATGTTTTAAATATCTAATGCGATATTTTGGATCTGGGCAAAATTCAGGTGTTAGTTTAGGCCCGTAAATTATGCAGGCGATTAATTATGAAAAGCATGTCTAAATGTTTATGTGAACATGCTAAGTGATTATGTGGGTCAAAGGTGAGGTTAATACAATTTCATGCCAGAGTAAGCCTCTCGATGTTTGAGTGTTTTAGTAGGGATGACTACTATGCATGGTTTAAGGCTTGGACTTTCTAGGTCACTTGGATGTAATGGTTGTAGGCTTGGACTAGCTATAGGCATCGCGGTTTAAGGCATATATCGGATGAATGCGTAGTTTTCTCCCTATAGACTATTTTGATGTGTTTTGATATTTTAGAGCATGATTTGTCATATAAGCATACGTTTAGAATTGTGCACTCAGCATATAGCTTAGCAGTGGAGCTTTACTCCATTGCAGGTGAAAAGTAGAAAGGGAAGAAGAAACGGGAAGAGTGAGGCCGAGGGAATGTCGGGGATCACCATGTTTATATTTTTGTTTTCTCATTCCAAATAATGTAATTTGAGTTTTAGAAAAAGTTGTAATATGTTGTAATTGGATCTTAGAATAGACTTATCGTGTTGTAAAACTCTTGTACTTACGTTTGCCAATGTTGTAATACAGTTAAGCTTAAGTCAGGTTGATTTTGGCATGAGTGTTTATCCCCGAATGGAATGGTTTAGCCTTAGAATGTTGATGCTGCAAAATGTGCATGGAATGGGCAAACTTGTCGACTGGTCCGATGTCCTGTCAACTAGACATACTATGTTAGCCAATATCTCATTCAGTTTCGGGGGAATCCAGTCGACTGGGTCTAAAAAACAGTCGACTGGATTATGTTCAAACAGGGTGCTAATGGAGGATTGAGTACAGTCGACTGGAGAGCCCTTCGGTCGACTGAGATTCTAACCTCACAGTCGACCAGACCTGGAGTCCAGTTGACTGGATTGGTTGAAGGAACTGCTTATGTTTTGTGAGGTCCAAAGCAGTCGACTGGGTCACTGACACAGTTGACTGGATTGGAAGGCTGAGGTTGGTATACTCTTAGTAGTTGCCAAAGCAGTCGACTGGGTCCCTGATTCAGTCGACTGTATTGCTATTTTCAAAACTGATTTCTTCTTTAAGTGTTTTCAATTGGGAAAAACTTTTCATAACTCCAAAATTGGGACTTTTACTTATTCTTTTCCGCTGCTATGAACTTTAATTGAATTGGATGAGCCTTGGTGGCGTGCCACGTAACCTATTTCCACGTGTAGTGGGATGGATCGTGACAAACAAGCTTTGCCAAACAAACAACATTAATTTACAAAAGTAATCTAAGACTTGTTTGGTAATTCAAAGATTCTCCGAAAGATGTATTAAGGCACAAAGAAGCCTTGCCAAACAAGCCTCAAGTTACTATTGGATAGTAACTTGATGTAGATTGATTGATGTGAAATTACCAAATAACCAAATTAGAAATAAAAAATTACCAATAAGGCCAAATTAATTTGACATCTAAAGAATGTTCCAGTTTAGCCTCTTTTATATAATAGTACAGATATAGATATACGAAAATTCTCTAAAGAGGGCGCCCTCTCTTTAATAAAGAGAGGGCCTCTGTTTTGGCCGGCGGATTGTGTTTTTATTAAGGACAGTGTTGTCATTTCACAGTTTTTAAACATGATCAGACAGCCAAAACAGAGGTCCTCTCTTTAATAAAGAGAAAGCGCCCTCTTTAGAGCCTGACTGTACAGATATATATATATATATATATATTTTTGGTTGGCAGATAAATGACATTGACCTACCTTACATAAACCTTTCATTTCAATTTTTGGAATTAGTGTTACTATCAATATTGCAACTTACTAATTTATACACATATATATATATATATATATTTTAAACAAAAGCATTTTAGTATTTTAGTACTTATGACAGAGATAACATTTCAACTAAAATATTGAGTAGGGGTTTACTCGGTCGGGTTCGGTCGGGGTGTAAGGACAATTTGGGATCGAACCAAAGCTTTCGGGGCAGTCAGAGTGAGGACCAAAACTGACCAAACTCGGTTCGATTTCGGTCTGGTTTGGTTTCATCGAGTTCAGTCGGGGTGGTCAGTTTGGTCGGGATAGGCTACCAACAATAAAAAAGTTTTAGTTTTAGAGAGAGAGAGAGAGAGAAAGAGAGAGAGAGAGAGGGACTTTCGAACCGAAACTTCGATTTTCATACTTTCTTAACCGAACTCCAACCGACAGACCGAAATATCAATTAAATTGGTTCGTTTGGTCAGTTCGGTCAGTCGATTCGGTTTCGCAATTTTTTGTACACCCCTAATTTTGGGTGACTATTTTAGTTGAGAAATAAGTACAAGAGAAGATAGATAGATACATAGGTAGAATAGTAGCAGAGACTTCCAACCTCATCATGTCAAGGAAAGCAATCACAAAACCTGCGAATTCTCAAAAATGATGAAAGATAACTCGCAAATCAACACTAAAACATGCTTGTTATAGAATTATACCCACAAACATATGTAAATAGACCCAAAAAATTTCGTTTCGGTTGTAATTTCATTGTTCAAAGGGCTCGTCTTTTAATGTTCGCTTAGGACCCCCAATTTGTCAGGGCCGGCCCTAATTCCTCTAATTTCTCAACAACTTTTTTCATGTATATTATTTGTCACTACATCGTTTGTTACGAGTAAGAGTAAAAAAGTTCTTACCCAAAAAAACAGAGAAGTAAACTTTGGTATAAATTAAGTTCTCACCCAAGGGATCGATGGTCTAGTGGCAAAGAATTTCATCATATCTGCAAAGGATTGCAAATTTAAGTCTTATGGGGTAGGGGTGTCCACGGGTCGGGTTTGACCCCCACCCGCTCATCCACCCGAATCTCATCCGGTTATGCCTACAAGACCTGTCATCCATCCACCTAATTGGGTGAACCGACTCATCGGGTTTCGGATGGTTCGGGTCGGTTTCGGGTTGGAACCGACAATATATATACACACACATTCTCAAATGCACAAACATAGATCTGAAGAAAAAATTTACATCCAATGTATATACACACAAACATATTCTACAAAATCAATTCATCAAGTCTAAATAGATCTACAAAGTTTCATCATGTCTACAAAATCAGTTCATCAAGTCTACAAAATCAGTTCATCGGGTTACCTCGAATTGGGTTAAAACTTTCAGATCTATAAACTCTAGATAGATCTACAAATTTTGAAGATAAAACAAGAAAGGGATAGAAGAAGAAGAAGAGGAAGATCAAGAAGTGAACAAACCTGACCTGAGATTGATTCATCAATCACCAACAGAGAGAGCACCTCTTCTTCTTCTTCGTATGCTCGAGTTCTTTACATGACTTGAGATCAAAGTCGACGCCATCAACATAAGTTGGTTCGGTATGAATTTAGGGATTGAATCAATCTCGATCTGATCTTCTCTATGATTAGGAACACCAATAGATTCACAAAAAATTGCGGAGGAGAAGAGAGAGGAGATGAAAGAGAATAGAGTGGGCTGTGGAGTGTGGAGAGATTTGGGTTGTGTTTGGGAAGTGAGGGCTATGAGGCTGCTGAAGTTAGGGTTTTGTAATTTGTATATGTTATGTGTTTTGTGTAACTGTAACTCTGTAAGTATAAGAATGAGGTGCTTCTTTTTAAGTGTAGTCGGGTCGGGTCGGGTTTGATCGGGTTTGGGAGATAAAAATCGATATCCATCCGAAACCCTTTCGGGTTAGCCTTGTAGAACCCGTGACTCCACCCACTACTCGTGACAACCGACTCATAGTAGTCGGGTTGGTCTGGTCGGGTTGGGTCGGGTCTCGCGGGTCTGGGATGAAGTTGGACAGCCCTATTATGGGGTGCATATTTTATGGACTAAGAGAGCACTATCTTCTTAGTGTAGGTAGGGCAAAATTAGAAAAAAAAAATGATAATAAATAAATGAATAAATAAATAATAATCTTTATTATAATAAGTCAAAAAGATTTTATAAATTTATATTGAACAAATAATTAATGCATGTAAAAAAAGCATGGCTTTCCCTCTTCTAGTGGGGATGCATATTCATCCTAGGACATCTTAGATATACATAGTATACAGATTAAAAAGAAAAGAAAAAATAGCCAAACGTCAAATCTACCAAACCTCCGTTAGATTAGTAAAACATCAATGCGTAATATTTGGGACACATTCAAAAATATAATTTTTTTAGACACAATTTAAGAGATGTGTCTATATTTTTTCTGTGTCACTATGAGATCCACTGACATCACAAGAGAAATATAAACACATCTTTTAAGTTGTGTCCTAAAAGTTGTGTCTTTGAATGTGTCAATCTTTACTCAACATCAATTGAGAACGGAGAATGTTAAATTGTTAGAATAATGGAATAATTATATTTCAGTCAACTTTTGTACAAAATTTATAAATTAGTCTATTACCTTTTTAAAATTGAAAAAATATCACCAATCATTAAAAAAAAAATTAAAATGTCGGCAACAAAATTAAAAAATATCAACTTTTGAATTGTTATTTTGTATTTTAGTCTATTTTGGGATATAAGATCATAGGCCCCTTAAAATTTAGTGTTTTAGCAAAAAATTCACGTTTGCTGCAGTTTCGTAAAAAGCCCCTCGGTACTTTTCGTATTCGGTGAACAGCCCCCCCCCCCCCCCCCCCCCCCCCCCCCCCTTCACAAATAATATTACATTATCTGTGAACTTTAAATCATCATAACTCACTCAATTTTTGGCCTTTTTGGGTGATTTTTTTTATATCATGTATTTTTTCGAGATCTACGCAATAGACTTGAAAGTTGTACCAAAAAAAAAAGTATTTTGGAATTTCGTTTTTCATTTTTATCTTTCAGATATATAATATTATCTGTTGACAGATAATATTATTTGTCAACTTTCAACCACCATAGCTTTCTCAATCCTTGGGCTTTTTGGGTGTTTTTTTTATTTTTATTTTTTTTATTTCATGTATTTCTTTGAGATCTACGCAATAGGTGTGAAAATTTTATGGAAAAAGTTAAGTTGTAGCCAGATTTTGAGGTTTGACAGTAATATTATCTGTATCTGTGTGTCTAACAGATAATATTATCTGTTAACTTTAAACTACCATAACTTTCTCAATTCTTGGGTTTTTTGGGTGATTTTTTTTTTTTTTTATTTCATGTATTTCTTTGAGATCTACGCAATAGGAGTCGAAATTTTCTGAAAAAAGTTAAGTTGTAGCCTGATTTTGAGATTTTACAGATAATATTATCTATATTTGTGTGTCTAACAGATAATATTATCTGTTAACTTTAAACTACCATAACTTTCTCAATTCTTGGGTTTTTTGGGTGAATTTTTTTTTAAATTTCATGTATGTTTTTTTGAAGATCTATGCATCTATGGTGTCAATTGTACGAAAGAAATATGTTTTTATTATATGTATGCGAAAAAAAATACATTTTTTCATATTTGTGTGATGTTTAGTTTTTTTTGTCTCTGTATTTCATGGTCAATATTGAACTCGTTTGATGGATCTCATTTTGCTGATTTCAAAACATCAAATTTTACGAAAAACGGACTTGTATAACAAAAGTTATAGCAATTTGAGTGTAAAAATAGCCTAATGCGAAAAAAAAAAAAAAACTAGCATGTATTTTAGCTTTGAAGAGTTTTATTTGAGGGGGCTATGGCTGAAGCTCCCAATTATGTTTTTTCAACATTGTGAACTTACACCGAAACATTGTGATGATTGCTCCTAACGTTTAGAAGACTTGCTCTCGACATTGTGAAGAGTTACACTCGACTTTGAAATGAGTTAGTCCCTACATTTTGAAGAATTGCTCCATAATATCATGTAAAATAATAGACTGACTTTTAAATTCAAGACAAAAATAAGACTGAAACTTAATTCCATTGACATATATGACAACCAAAACCACTAAAATCTATCATAAAAAATTCATAATTCATGTTAGAACAGTCCAAAAAAGTGAAGATCAATATGATGAGGTGGCCAATGACCATAAAGGTGTAATGTGGTGTTCGTCCCAGAGTGTGTCTCTATGTCCAAAGCATATGCTAGATGAGTAATGTTAGACACATTTTGAAATCCACACTGAATTTGATATTTTATATTTTAAATACATGTACCTTGTGCTGTGTGAACTTTTCACACTTTTCTGTACGCCACTTACACAGTACATGATACATACATTTAAAATTTAATATCAAATTCAATGTGAATTTCAAAGTGTGACTAACATTACTCATGCTTCATAATTAATGTTAGGACACCAAAAAAAAGTGACGATCGATATGGTGAGGTGGGCAGGTGTAATGTAGTGCTCGTCACAGACTGCGTCTCTATGTCTAAAGCATATGCTAGCCCACATGTTATTCATTGCATTTGTCTTGTAGTGCTGACGCGGCGCATAAATAATTGAAAAGAGAAAGGGTATACTAGTCAGAGGGGTAATATCGTTGAACGTGATCAAAGGCCTTTCGCCAAAAGTTGGTCTTAGCCCAGCTTCGACCCAAACAGTGCAAAAAAGCGTTTCATGTGCGATTGCAATTCAGCATCAACCAAACATCTCTCTGGCTGCGATTGGATACCCAATCGCACGATGGGCAGTGTAATCGCGCCATCCAGACACGCACTAAATAAACAAAAGTGTTATATTAATATGACATTGTTGAGTAATGTTATATTTTTTAAATTTTAAATTAAAATTTATATTCTAAATGATGTGACAATGACTTGGTGTAACTATCATTTCAAAAGTTGCCTCTGTTTGCTTATGGTGTAATTGCCGAGATGAAATAATTTTTCTAAAGTGACTAAGCCAACCCCACAATATTTGTTTTCAACTTTATTTAAAGTGGGAGATGATATTGACATCACTTCAACTTTTTTATCCCAAGGGACCATTTTTTTTTTTGGAAACTAATTATGACCCATGCACTTAGTGTTTGCATGGATAAAAGAAAACCAAAGAAGATACCACAAGTGATTAAAAAAATACATTAATTTTACTTATGCAGTGACATAAATAGTAAATAAAATGTAGATTATTATCCTACTAATTAAGTAGATTTTTATTTATTTATTTGGTATGCATCTTAATTATGCTAGCATCACTTGGACAAAATTGTTAAGATTACTACATTAACTGGGAATCACATGTTACTGTTTTATAAACTTTTGTCATTGTATTGTTTACTTTCTCAAACCACAACAAAGCGTATCCGATTTTTTATTTCGTTTTAGCTTAAATATCGTCTCTCATATATATTTTTGAATTGCATTGTTGCCTTAATTTCGAACTTTTAATCTAATTTTCTTATTTTTTAGAATATAAGTACTTATTTTGTCAATTAGATTCGTATTTATAATTTAAGAATACGTTAATCGGGAGAGAGAGAGAGAGAGAGAGAGAGAGAGAGAGAGAGAGAGAGAGAGAGAGAGAGAGAGAGAATATTATATAGATGCTAACATCGATTCTCAAAAGAAAGAAAGATGGAATAGATGAGCAACTAATGCACTGTAATGTAACAGTCTATAATTAATGCACTTAGCAACACTCATGGTTATGCAATTTAGGTGGTTATTATAGTAGAAGAATCATTAATGGAGAAATAATGGGAGAGAGAAATAACCACCTATTAGATCATATTTAAATTCTTATCCACTAAATATTTATATATATATATATAGGTATATAAAAGAGTAGTGCTATTTTTCTCAAATTTGCATCACAAATGTGGTTCTCAACACATGTAATAGTGGGTCTACTTGATTTTAATTCGACAATGTTGAAGATGTCTAACCATTATCGAGTCTCACTTCCACATATATTGAAACCACATTTGAGATATAAAATTTAGGAACGTAGAATTACTCTTAAATTAATCCAAAGTTCTAGTGAAAAGAATACGTGTCATCTCATTGGTTTTTTAAATGGAATGGTGTTGGATGGTCCATAAGGGTGAATCATTTAAAAAATAATGGTACAGTGCCCAAATTGATATACCAAATTGGATTTCTAATTGATTTGATAGTTATACTAGTATCCAAATAGAAACTAAAAATGGTTGCAACTATAAACTATAGCAAACCTCAGGTGAGCAAATCTAAAAATGGTTTTTATTTTTTATTTTTTTATGTATATATGTATATATATATATATATATACAAAAACATCACTTTATTATATCTAAATAATAAAGCAGAAAAAAAAAAAAAAAAGAAGAAGAAGAAGAAGAATGACATATTTTAAAGGGATACTTAATATATAGTCACCATTTCTAGAAATTGGTCCCTAGTATAACACTACTTAATAATTAGTCCCTCACCCATTTTGAGGATCAAAACACCCCCATATTATATGTATATATATATGTGGTAACTGTCATCCAAATATATATATATATATATCTCCCATCACCTTGAAATTAGAGGTTTGAAATTGAAACCCTAAAAACTTCTCAGATTAAACTATATGTATATATGTATATCTCACGATCTCTCTCTATATTTCTCTCAATATATCTCCTTCCCTTTCTCTCTCTCTCACGATCTGATGGAGTAGTGAAAGATATTACTCCAATGGGTGGATTCCCCCATTATGGAGTAGTGAAAGATGATTACATGATGATATATAGATGCTGTGTGGGTTTGAAGAAGCGTGTTGTCACCTTAAGGCTGTCTTTGTTGACACAGACATCTAGACTTGCTATGGAGGAGATTTAACTCAAGTTCATTGATACATCTTCAAAGTTTGGCCAAGGTCGCTTCCAGACACTTGAGGAGAAGAAGAAGCTTTTATGGAAGACAAGTGCTTTTTTTTTCTCCATCAATTGTAATTTTTTTGTTGATGTTCCAAAAATCTGTATTTGTAAAACTTCGTACAAAAAAAAGTGAGAAATTTCTTTAAAATGAACCCAAAAAAAAAAAGGTGAGAAGTTTCTCACCAAAACCTCCGTGAATAAACTAATTGTCAAAACAAGAATACTAAATTGATCACATTCTGTCATATGTATGAATTGCTTACATTCTGTTATGAATTGCTCACTTTTTAATATTTCTGTGAATAAAACGTGAAATTTTTGTTGTATGTATGAATTTCTCACTTTCTGTTATATTAATTTCTTATTTTATGATCTTTAGTGAATTTATCACATTCTGTTATATGAATATTTCTCACTTTCTGTAAGTCAAAATTTCTCACTTTATCTTAACGATCGATTTTCACATTAAAAAAAATGAGAAATTCACACATTTACTAAGAACTCAACAAATCGATATAATACGTAAAAAGTTCAAGGATTTGATGATTGTTAAAATCTGTCATAGTGAGCATGAATTTCTCAACAATTCTCATATTTTCTCACTTTTCTTTTTTAAAATGAGCAATAAAAAAAGGTGAGAAATTTCTTTTTTAAAAAAAAGGTGAGATATCTGGTACTATGATCCATGACAATTTTACATTTTGTAAGCATGCAATATATATACATATATATATATATATGAATATGCTATCAGCAGTAACATGTCTTTTGTATTTCGTTGAAACATTTTTATTACTAGATGTAACTTGTAAGAAATTCTCACTTTTTAACTATTTCATTTCTCAATTTGTAATCTCACAAAAATAAATTTGTAATTTCTCTCTTTACTTCTTCTCGGCAACAACATGAGCAATTACTAAATATGCTATTATCATAACCAAAAGTGAGAAACTTCATCATTCAATCAGGAAAAGTGAGAAATTTCACGAATTGGAGATGAATCAATTCTTACTACTTTGAATTTCTAGGGACTAAAGCATACATTTCTATACTTTAAAATGCCGAGAGTTTTGGAGATAGATTGGCATACCAAATTGTAACTTATCCATTAAGTAGTTAGATAGTATTCCAGTTTGACTAATTAAAGCCATTTTGAATTCATCTGTCATAAATTTTGAATATTTATAAGTGTGTTATGTCATATATAAAATATAATAAGAGAAAATAAAAATTGTAAGAATGTAATAAGTGGCAAAACTAAAGCCTTAGGCTTTCATATATATATATATATATACATATATATATTAGATTGTCTTGAATTACCGACAGGGCACATAAATAATTGGAAAGAGAACTGGTATGATAGTCAGAGGAGTAATATCGTTGAACGCGGACAAAGACCTTGTTTGTTATTGCTTATTTGATCACTTTAAGCAGTTTTGGTGGTCCAAACTGCTTATTGATCTGTTTGTTTCAACAAAAATATAAGCAGATTGGGTCCAAAAAGCAGTTTGACAATAAGCAGGCAGGGAGGTGCTTTTCAAGATTATCTGTATATTTGATTAATTCACAGCATATTAACCAAACACCCAAACAATAATAAGCAGTTCTACTTTTAAACAGTTCTACGAATCACGATCAAGATCGCATAAGCATAAGCACAGACAAACAGGCTCAAAGGCTTTTCACCAAAAGTTGGTCCCATGTGCGATTGCACTTCAGCATCAGGCAAACATCTCGCTTGGCAGCGATTGGACACCCAATGGCGTGATGGGCAGTGTAATCGCCCCAGCCAGACAGGCACTAAATAACAAAAAGTGTTATATTCGTATGACATTGTTGAGTAATGTTATGCTTTTTAAATTTTAGGTTCAAATTTATATCTTAAATGATGTAGTAATAATGTGGTAATGATGTGATGTAACTGTCATTTCAAAAGTTGTCTCTGTTTGTTTATTGTGTTAACTGTTAAGATGAAATAATTTTTCTAAAGCCAACCCCACAATATTTGCTTTCAACTTTATTTAAAGTGGGAGATGATATTTTGACCACACTTCAACTTTTGTATCCTATGGGTCCCTTTTTACTTTAGAAATTATTATGCGGTTTGCGGCCCTGGTTATGTGGTCATTCTGTTATGCAATCAAGTGATCTGCTAATGGAGCTGGACCTATTCCTATATAATTCATCTACTAAATTATATTATTTTTTTTTTTTTGCTTGAATTTCATCTACCGAATTAACTAACCCCACAGCCTAGACATATTTTCTTTAAACTTAGGGAGATGACATCGACGACGTACGCTTCAACTTTTTATCTTCTTGTCCCTTTTCTTTTCTTTTCCTTTTTTTGTTTCATTCAGAAAAATGGATAGAATTATGAGAAATTAGTCTATGATTTGCAACCATGATTACGTGGTGGTTCCCACTAAAAGTGCCCTGCCATGTAGTCAAATAATCTGCTAATGGGAATAAAAAATCTCCCTTAGTGTTCTATACTAAATGGAGCCATCAAAATTTTTTCAGTACTTAAAGGCGTTGGATTATGTTTTGTTATACACATTATATACTTTTTAAGAAATGTTTTGTAAGTAATAATTTAGAGCAATGCTACACACACAACCTATTTCACAATTACACTTCCTGGCCATTGATTTTAATGGGCTCCATGAGGATCTCACATAGGTCCTGCACAGGATCCATCAAAACCAATAGTCAAGGTGTATAAATTGTAAAATAGGTTGTGTGTCTAGCATTTTTGAATAATTTATACTCCGGAAGGTACTTAGATTAAGAAGAAAAAAGAAATCCAAATAAGGATGGAGAGAAAAGTTAAAATGTATGTTGATTAGGATCTAGTGTGCAGAGATGAAACAAACAGAGTGATTCAGCACAACTATCTATCTATATATGTTGATTAGGATCCACTATGATTATGTTATACTGCTTTTAGATGTATCATACATCTTCATTTGGTGCCAGAATGGATCATATATCTCCATTTTAATTAGTGTGGTTTTCAAAGTTACTACATGTTGACAAAATTTTACAATAAAAATTATTAAGATGTATGATACATCCAAAACCAATTGGAATATGATGTCACATTTAAAACCAGAACCATAAGATATATGATACATCCAAAATCACTAAAATATGGTCTTAAAATGGTTCAAGTGGGTCCCAAGATTTAGTAACTTTGCCAACCACACTTTAGTTAAGTCTGTTTAACCAAATTGCATGGTGTCCTAAGTTAATAACATGTTACATTTTTCTTTTAGCTAGGTGTTTTTGGGTTGGCTTGCAATTGTCTTTAATAATTAAAATTGAATCCTTTTGCTGTTCAAAAAAATAATAATAATAAAATTACATGCTGGAAACTGTCACAATATTTTAACAGGAAATTCTATCTATCCCACCAAGTTTACTCTCCATACCCACCACCACTTTGATGTAAGTTAAACAATTTTACTCTATGCATCCACCATCCATTCCAAAACTTAAAAACACCGAGTGTAAACAGAATTAACACAACTCACTCAATCTCGCAATGCATATCAGTAACTAAATTTGCAAAAAATAAAATAAAAAATAGTAACTAAATTTGCAAAAATAAAAAATAAAAAATAAAACGATTGGGGGTCAAATCTAAATTCCGTTATCAGGGTGTGGTCTAATTAGACTTTGTTTGGGGGCATTGGGACCAGTGCTAGCCTTGAGCACAAATGCCAAATGGATTAAGAAATGATCTGGTTAACCCATTTCTTTCCATCACAAGGAGATAACTGCCCCATCGCCATCTTCATGCGCTATAGTTTTATTTATGTACTTCAAATACGTATACGTTTGTAAATGTATCAATCTTCCTGTGCTGCTACGTGTATGGATACCAGGATATCCATCATTCAGCTTCCAATGGTTGGTATGTGTCCCATTTCATTCTCATTTTACCTTTGTATCATCAACATAATTACTGGAATGAGACACATATCATCCAGTGAAGTCCAGAGTGAACATTTTTTAGTAAGCAAAAATGCTCTCGTATATGTGCGTATGTGTGTTATGTGAATAGATACGTATTAAATACAATATGACACAATGTGTAGAAGGTGTTGGTGAGTTAAGGTTTGTTGAGGAAATTAAGTGGGTGCACAGAGCAGGTTTTGAAATTTTCTGTACTGATTGGTTCTTGTATGTCATTTTGTTTTGGGCTACAATAGTCTTAAAAAACGGACCTAAAGACGGACTGTGTAAAAAGTGAGAATTTCTCGTAAAGAGTAAAAAGTGAGCTCTTTTATGAGAAATTCTCACTTTTTACACAATCCGTCTTTTAGGTATGTTTAAGTCCGCTTAAGATCGGGACTGATATATATCAGCTATAATATATACCCCAAGATTGTAGCAGTCCAAGATTAGGTACAATAAATTTTTTAAATCATACTTAATCACATCATTATCTAATCTATCTAATCTATTTGATATATATACATATATCACCAAATGTACACACATACATGATACTAAATAAACTTTTTAAATTAAAATAATATAAATAAATAGTATATACTTTAACAATACCACTACCAAATTTACATACAAAAAATTTTCTTTGAAAAAAAAAATACGTACATAAAATTTAGAAATTTTTTTCCGCTCATCGCATGGGTATTAGCTAGAATTAGATGCTTGCCATATGACAACTTTGTAATTTTTCACTTTTTTTTTTTTTAACAAATACACATGTAACATTAAATCAAAGTATATCCTTTCTACTTTTTAAATCATTATATAGTCTAATCTATATCTTTGAATAACCTTTAGGTTTTTTTTTTATATAAATTTTTTAATGGTAGTAAAAATTTCATTGATAGTAGTATCACACCCAGAAATACAACAATCAATTGAAAACGCCTGTGACACATCCAACCATACAACCTTTAGTTTCATCTGAATCTTTTGAAAAGTATTCAAATATTCTCATGACTTTTCCTAATTGTATACAATCAATTGAGCAAACTTGTTGACAGCTTATAGGATGTAAATTTGTTTTTTTGTTTTTGTTTTAGTACTAATTGAATTTGGCACATCGTTCATTTCTTCAACCAATTAAATAATTTGGTTTCGTAAGAGCATTTTATCATACTATCTGTGGCATAGTGTAGTTTTCTCTTTAACTTGCAGGTCAACTTGATTGCTTTCAATATCTCATGCTATTTTAATTTTTATTCCTTTTCAATACCATAAATAGATTTCAAATGATCATTTTTCAAAACTCAAATTTTGCGACGGACTACAATATATGGTTTTAATCAACCATTCACCTTTCTCTACTAATCAAAACTTCAAACTTCAAGAAGTTAAAAAGAGTTTTAACAGGGGTCTGAAGCAAGTTCAAAGAAATTATAAAATAATGGAGTAGAAGAAAACTAGTGACATGTGACACCAAATTTGAAATTTCTAAGGGGCTTTTGTCTTTTGATGGGGTAATGGCGTAATGCCTATTATTTCTCGCATATTGACTCAGATGGGTACACCAAGAAGTTTAGTTCTATAGGTGTAAGATCAAAAAGTATAGATCACAAGGATAAAAGTATAGATCAAAAAATGAATGTTCATCTTAACATGCATTATCAAATGGTTAACTGGTGGCCGGTATAGTGACAAATAAGCAGTAGTATTTACGAAGTGTCCACAAATCACGTGCAACCTAGTACCAATAACCAATGGAAAAGGTAGGGGAAAAAAAAAAAACCGAGTCCCTAGAATTCCAACCTTGAGCTCAACAGCATTTCATTGCTAGCTCCATCGAAAGAAAACATCAAGTTGACCTCATTGTTGCACTGATAACAAATGTTGGGCACGTCTCTCCTTAAGTTTGTCCAACTTTATTGTTTGCGTCTCTAATTGTCTTGTTAGTGTCTCTAATTGGGATTTTATTTCATTTAAACCCATCTCATATGTTGCAATCTCTGAATCTAATTCAACAAGTACGGGGTCACCAACTATATTCTCAAACTCTTCTGAAGAATTATTAGCATTAGTAGTGATCTGATCATCATCCCTTGTTCCAGCACCTATAAATATCTCCAGCACTGGTACTTTCACTTCTTCCTCCATATTTCCAAGTTTATCACCTAATGTTGATTTTTTTAGTAGATAAGGCCAAATCTAGCAAAGCAAACAAACTTTAAGTTACGACAATCAACAAATCCATGTACATGTCCGGGAAATGTATAGCGCGTACATTTTTTAACACATTTTTGACACAAAGTAATGTCATTCAGCCATTGATTGGCGCAAATCCCACCACCGAACACATCTCGACCATCGAAAATTAATCAAAGGACAAGATGTATTCGGTGATAAGACCCGCGTCAATCAATAAGCTGATGACACTTTCAAAATGTATGTCAAAAAATATATATGTTGCACTACTCGTGCATGTAAATTATAGGTATATAGGTATATATGGAAAAAAGGGATGACAATCCTTTCATCCTTTTATTAAACCTAACGCAGTAATGTTACCTCAGAAATTACACAGTGAACATGAGCAACATAGTGGCACTCTGCACAATAATATATAGGGTCATGTAGTTTTCTATATTCCTCGCACGCGTCACAGTAAAATTCTGCATCATCGTCTTCGTCCACATAGTCTTTAATAGGGGAAGTAGTAAGGGTGAGAGGATGTAAGTGACATCTATGTTTGACACTATGAGGTAACTCCGAGAGACAATGGGCATGGAGATTGAAATGACAATCCACACAACGAAAGAATGGGTAAGAGCAACATTTATTGCAATTGTTGCAACACAATGAACCTTCTTTGGTATCGAAGAAATTTAGTGGATGTTGGTGTTGTTCAGTGTTTATGAAGCGGGGGACTAGAAAAGCACACTCGACGTGTAAGTAGAAGCTACAATAATTATAACATTCATAGACAAAGCCTTGGCATATCTTCTCACATGCCTTACATAGTCTCGTGGGACGACGCAAATTGTCGAGTTTGAGTAGGTGCGTCGGGTGAAACGGGTGCTTCATTTCAAGGGGCAAGCTAGCACATGAGTAGTGGAGCAACATCTTGCAAACAAGACAAACATAAATAGAATCCTCCTCTGTGAATTCCAGCAAGCACCCAGAACAAAAGAAATTTAAAATTTTTTTTGTTTTATGATATAGAATCAAAGGATGTGGATGATTGATGACATGTTCATTGTTATTAGTAATTGGCATCAACGAAATACAATGAACATCAAGATTAAAATCACACTGTGAGCAACGGTAGATCAAGCCTTTGGGTTCTAATCCACAAGCATTACACACATCATGACTCTGTTTTGGCACAGAGCTGAGGGCGAGAGGGTGCGGCATGTGAAAGGGGTGTTGGATCTCCGGTGGTAATAGAGCACATGATTCATCCATCAAGACTCGGCATTCAAGGCAAACAAAGATGGGACCGCCCTTGATGATGGGTAGTTGACAACATGAGCAGAAAAGATCATAATCATTAATCTCCAAATCACAAAGAATTAATTGATGTGAGTGGCTGCTTAGATGATGTTGATGGTCAATCGGTTCATGTTCCGTATTGGGTTTGGAGGGCATTAGAGCAGCACAATGAATATCTAGGTAAAACCGGCACTCCGAACAATAGAATGTGAACCCATAATTCTCCTTCCCACAGGCATTGCAAAAAAAGGTGTAAGGTAAATTTTTTAGAGTGAGAGGGTGTTGTGGATGAAAGGGATGTTCTATCTCTTCAGGCAATTCATAACATGATCTGTGAATAAAGAAACGGCAGGAACCACAGGAATAGGTAAACCCCGAGACGGGTAAGTTGCACGCGCGACACGTGTTAACTTCTCCCTCCTTCAAATCTTGGAGTTCTAGTCGATGAGGGTGGCTCAGATGATAAACCATCTCTCTCTCTCTCTACTATTTTGTGTCAACAAAGGACTTATTTATGGCTCTTTGTTAATGGTTGTGTAATCTGGATTCAGATTCTCCTTGTGAGATTAATGAACAGATTATGAAAAGCAAGAACTCAATGAAGAAACTGATCTCATTCTCATTGGTTAACTATAGACATCATACACATTAATTATATGCAGTTTATTCCAAGAGATCCAAGACTTAAGCTGTCAATCACAATCCAATGGATTATAATTTATAACACAGTTCAACAAACACACTTTGATCATATGGCTATTAATCATCCATGTCATGAATTCTTATATCCTTTATGATTGGTTGAGCATGAGCCCGAGGTTAAACACATGTCTTCTGGGTATTAGATCCAAGATATAGAATCACAAATATCAACATCCTGCCAAGCCGGCAATGCCATGTTTGGATTGGTTATTAATTAATTCATTTGATTAACCAACTGTACAAGCAAGTTTTTTTTAATTTGAATGCAAATTTGATCACCTTAAAATTGTTCACTCATTGCTCACCCAACATTCCTATTGGCTGATGCTTCAAAATTGCTCACTCATTGCTCACCCAACTTTCCTATTGGCCAATGTAGCGAGACTCATGACTTTTTACCATTAGTTAATACTTATTTAATACTAGATCTCGCTGCATTAACCAACAAAAGAGTTTGGTGAGCAATGAATGAACATTTTTGTGTACATGCAAAAGAATTGAAGAAATCCAGATTATTCACAATCAAGCCAAATTTAAAATAAAACAGTGGTCTTGCAAACCAAATCTACAATTTTGCTAAAGTACTATCTTTTTCTTCTTCTACTACAACCCGTTCTCTGCAACTATCACTTTGTACACCCCGTTTCTGGGATAGGTGTCTCTTTGTGCTCTAGTTTTAGATAGTCTCTCATACCATGTTAGCATAGATTTTTATGTTTTTGTACTCATTGTATATCTTTGGGTATGCTTATTGTATTTTTTTGTAGTTGTCGTTTGGCCTTTCTTTTATTTGATTAACCCTTTTCCAAAAAAAAAAAAAAACTATTACTTTGTATGTCCCTAATTCTTCCAACATTCAGCAAAGCCCATTAAAAATTGACTAATACGCCTACAACTTCACCTAATCTAATTCTAAATTCAAATTGCTGAAAGTAAACGTCCCATGCCGATTGGAAAAAATAATGTGAGGTTTGTAACATTGAGCTTTTGAGTTATGCTTGAAAATATATATATATATATATATACAGGAACAGAGCCAGGCTTTTTTGTCAGGGGGGCCTAGACTGTATGCCTGTGCGGGGGTTTGGGGTAAGATATGTAATTTTTTAAGTCTTAAATGAGACATTTGTAAAATAATCAGGGTCTATTTGGTGAAACCAAAATACTATAGAGTGTCTTTTCACGGTGGGCCTATTTCTAAAAATCACAAAATATCAAAGCTAAAAATGTAATTTGAAAACTTCAAGGGGGCCTATGACCACCCTGGTCTCAACGTGGCTCCGCCAATATATATGTATATATATATATATACAAAGATCAAACCAAATAAAAAATTAAAAAGTAGAACTGCAAACAGTCGATGGCCTACCAGAGAAGGAGACGAAGTTCAGCGATGAACAAGATTAGGGACATGATTTGAAGTATAGGGTGTGAAGTGAAAAATAATCTAAATACATGGGGTGTATCTGTAATTAACCCCAATTTCAAATTAATACTAGAATTTATCTTTCTCTAATTGGAATTAAAAATATGCAATGAAAGGAGACACTGGTCATGCATGTAACAAGCAAATATTGGTAAAGTGTGGACAAGATTTTGTACTACTTTTATATTTGCAGGCTATTTTATTTTGCTGATTGTTTGTTTTTGGATGTAGCTGGCTTTGTAGATGGGAGATGCTTGGTGTTCACTATGGTTTGCACTCTTTGTATTTGAGTAATTGCCTATTAAAACTACAGGGCTACTGTTTCATTCTCCTAATTTCGACCCCCTCAATAATTTTTTGTTTGTCCCTTACGCACACTGATTTTACGGGTAGGTCTTTGTTTTTCAATTAGTTAAATCTTCTTTCCAAACTATAAATTTTGAGTAATGCCATCATTCCCAAGCATGAATTCCAAATTTGATTTTCAAACGAGTTTTTAGATGTATCACTTATCACAAATTACTGTCAAAGCACATGCTACAATCGTTAAGTCATTTAAAAATCAAATGTAGGATGCAACTTTGAAAGTATGGAATTATTCTTATTTTATTTTTATTTTTACTTTTCCGTATGGTTGAAAATATCACTTCACTTTACTTCTTTTTTTTTCAAGATTATTATTATTATTATTTTTTTTTTTTTTTTTTTTTTTTTGTGTGTGATTGCTTTTCCCTAGATTACATGCATGTTTCATTATAAGTTTGTATTTTTCTTTTCCACAACAATTTGGTTAAGTTTCGGAAAACATATCAAGAGCATCGTGCTTGCACATGCAACGCCCGTAGTAATTAATAGTAGAAGCAAGTCTAGCTTCTAATCAAAACGTTTTTAATTAACCATTCACCTTTCTCTAGCTTCTAATCAAAACTTCAAACTTCAACAAGTTACAGAGTTTCAATAGGGGTCTGAAGCAAGTGAAATTCCTACAATCATTCAAAGAAATTATAAAATAACGGAGTAGAAGAAAACTAATCACATGTGCCGCCCAATTCCTAGTGCTTTAAAGAAATTCTTATTTGGACAGCCAAACCTCCACCAAAAGATCAATGCTGTGATATTCAAATTTTGTACCTCAAATAATTCCCAAACCCATGTAGCACCGAATCCACTTCAATATTCTCAAACCAAAATTTAATATTTACAAATTATTTTAGTCCTTGAATTCCACATAGCAATTATCTAAAATGAGGTTGGACAACACTTCAATACTTTTCCATAGGTACTTTTTGTCATATTCTAAAATACTATTGGTCCCAATTATGTGCAACATATGTGCCACGTAGATACACTTATGCACATAGATCAATCACACTTCAAATAAGTAAAAAAAAAAAAAAATTACCCAAATCTTTTCCAACAAGATTCTTACTTCAACAATTGAAAACAGGAAAGGAATCAAAAGACTTGGTAAAACGATAGTTAACTATATGAAATTAAGGTAATCTTGGCTTAACCATCATTTAGTATTTATTCACTTTTGTAGAGACAACAGATATTGGTCACGTCTCTCCTTAACTCGGTCCATTTTCATTGTTTTTCTCTCGAATTGTGTTTTTAGTTCATCTAGCCCTCTAGCTCTGAAGTGTTGCAATCTCTACATCTAGTTCATCAAGTATAGGGTCACCAACTACATTTACATTTCTAAGCTCTTCAGTTGCATCTTCTGAAGTTTTCACAAGTACTTCAACTTCCTCTTCCCTTTCATCACTCTCCAGCTTTGCCCCTGCCTTATCTTTCGTTCTAAGTGTCTCACCCAATAACGACGATTTCCTTTGAAGATAAGGCCAAATCTGACATACCACATGCACAAGTATTAAGTCACAACAATCAATGATTATATGTGTAAACAAATATTGAAAAGATTGACTATTTATTTAATCACTTACAAAATATAAGGTGAATGATATTTACCTCAGAGATCACACAATGAACATGAGCAACATAGTGGCACTCTGAACAGTAATATGTGGGATCACGTAATGTTCTATGTTCCTCGCAAGCATCACAGGAAAATTCGGCCATGTCATCTTCATCCTCGTGGTCTTTGATGGGTGAATAGGTGAGGGTGAGATTATGTAAGTGACATTTATGTTCTACAACGGGAGGTAAATCTGAGTAACATTTGAGATGGACACTAAAATTGCACTCCACACAACGAAAGATGGGGATGTAGCATTCCAGGTTACAAATGCTACCATGACGGCCCAAAAAATAATTTGCAAAAGCGAGAGGATGTTTGTGCATTTCAGAGTTTATGATGGGGGGAAATGGCAAAAGGCATCTAACGTGTAAGTAGATTCTAAACACACGACAGCAATAGACGAAGCCTTCACATTTGTTCTTGCATGCCACACAAAGCTCCATTTCCACGGATTTCGTGAGGTAAAAGAGAGGGAAAATGCACATTTTGCCTCTCTTTTACCTCACAAAATTCATGAACCAACAAATCCTTAAGGGGTGGAAGATGTGATGACCTGAAATTTTTATAGTTTATACTTTATATGCATTTTCCCTCACGGAATCCATGAACCAAACATGGGGAGCGTGGCCACTGGAGTATTCACCCGGCGCCTCCAGGTCTCGGGGGATTAGTCGAGGTGCGCGCAAGCTGGCCCGGACACCCCCGATTACCAAAAAAAAAAAAAAAGCTCCATTTCCACCATGCCTTCATTCAAAGATAATTTAAAGCTTGGGTGAACAAACAACCCAAAATGAAACACAGGAAATATTGCAAGGCCCGGTTGGTTTGTGTGGTAGATGACGGAGTGGGATGATGATTGGATGCCGGAGTGTGTGAGGGAGATTGCGAGCATTGGCCAGATATTGAAGCCACTTCAGTCAACTTGTTAACAGCCTCGAGCCAAGTTGTTTCTGCCTCGACAAGGGAATTGTATCACTTATGCTTTGCACAGGGGTAATACTTTACTTGAGCTTCACACTCATCCCAAGTGTTAAATATGCCATAGTTAGGGCCCTGGGTCACAACGTAATATGGCATGATTAATACCTACAATAATAAGCAGATATAATCAATCAAATGAATATATATACTCTAAAACGACAATGAACCATAGGTGAGTTTTACCAAAATTCAACAATCTAGCCATTACAAAGTATGCTAATATCTTCAATTCAATCACTAAAAGAGCACCATTTAACAGTTATCAACAGAAGTTAGTGGAACCATATATGACAATCAACAATTAGGTGAGGCAAAGTATTGCATTTACTTGACAAAAACAAGAGCAATGGTTTTGAGTATCTTGGACAAAAATGTTTTGAAATTTTAATTAAGGGTATTGTGGTAATTTGGTGGTCAATGTTCGGACCCAATTTGGACCTGTACATTTTAATGCCTAACTTTTGGTCCTGGTGTACCACTTTGGTAATTGTTTTGGCACATGTGTGTGTACATATATGTTACATATTTGTTTTTGTGTGTGTAGGGGACAAGAGTGGGACCCACCACAACAACTCCCAAGCTACTCTTGGAAGCTTTGCTTTTACTCTCTCTCTTCCCCCTCCCTTAACAATCCGGATGTATCTATCTCCCTCTCATTTCTTTTTCTTTTTCTTTCATTATCTTTACTCTCTCTCTCTCTCTCTTCATCTCTCTCTTTGGTTTGGGAGACAAAAACCCCCATGGTTACTAACATTTCAAGCTTCCATTTAGGTTTCTAAAATTCATTTTTGGAACTAGACTATTAGTAGCAAAGATGATCATCTCATCTAGGGCTATCTAGTGGTGTCTTCATTTCCTCCATTGGTGGTCTCTAACACAAGGTTTGGGCTAGGGCAAAGAAAGGGGTCTTGCCATGGCATTTCTTGGAGTTCTACAACTTGGGGCTTTCTTATTTCCTCCTTGGATTCTTCTCCTCTTGTGCTTTTCTTCACCTAAATCAAAGGTAGATTACATTATTTATATACATATGAAATCCTATCTCTTTAATTGATTTGTGATTTATGGCTAGGGTTAGCAAATTTATGGATTTACTATGACTCTCCCCTAATATGCATGTTCATGTGACTTACATGTCTAGTTGTTATTTAATTGACTAGATGCTCAAAGGAGATTATGTGCTTATTTGCTTAGTTGTTAATTGATAGCTAAGTTGTCCATATAAATTAAATCTTATTGCTAAGTTGAAAGCATGACTAGGTGTAAGTATAAATACTCTAAATGGTGGAAGTTTAATTGTTGCCAATGTTTAATGAAATTATTGATTACATTCTTGATATATGACACTTGCATTCGAATCATAGAATTCATGTGCATTGTTGCCAAGTGGGCACGCCTCATAGTATTAGCATGAGTGACATTTGAGAAATCCCTAAGAGGGGATAAAAGTGAATCCGACCCCGATAGAGGGGGATAAAAGAGGATAAGAAAAATCCGGATGTGGGTTGTGTTTGTGAGACAGGGTGGACGTACCTAAGAACGTACCAAACTCCAACTTATATTTGACTAGCTATCGGAAAGTTGGTATGCTACATTCCCAGTGGGGGGTGGCTCACAGTCCGGTAACAAGGCGAGTGAACATGTGTGCATAGCCCGAGTGCTCATTAGTTGCATTGCTTAGGCAACATTCATGGCACCACATCTCATTTTTGGTTATGGGATCCATCTTGTATATCTATAATGTTTTCTACTAAGCCGTCGTGCTTAATGAATCTATAAAACCATTTTTCAGGTTTTATCAAGTTGGGGCAAAACCCAAGAGTTACTCGACGCGTGAAGTCGTACTTTGAAGATTTATTTCAAGAAGAATCTTAATTTTTTTTTTAAATGTTTCAAACTTCTAGCTTTTTTTAAAAAGAAATTGTAATAGATGTGAATCTTGTAGTTCAATTCATTTGATACTTCATTCGGGCACATGTTAGCCCCTTTATATCTCTTGGCTTGTTAGTAGAGTCCTCGTTTTGGAACTCATTTAAAGACTTGAAGAACTTTGATGTTTATATAGAATGTGAATCACACAAGGACTCTATTGAATTTTGGGTGTTTGTGGTTATAGCATTTTGGGGAACTTGTGTGCGACTTTAGTGTTGGTTCTGACGTGTTGAGAAAGCTTGTTTTTACCTTAAAAAGTCTTAGGTTATAGCCTCTTTGCATTTGCTTTAGGCTTGGTTTTGTTGGAAATTGATTCTAACCCTTGTCCTTAAAATTTCATTTTGTTTGCCCTTGCAAATGTTTTGGACAGCCAAAACTGCCTTACAAGTGCTAGAATTTGGTTCCAACGGATTTCTTTTTTATTTGTTATTTATTTTTCATTTTTTTTATTTAAGTCTATTTCTTTAAAACTAATCTTTTTCATAAAAGAGGTTCAAATGAATTTCAAGTCCTTAAACCAGTTACGATTTAATTTCGTTTGTTCTTAAAAATGTTTCTAAACTAAACTGTGTTCATTGCCCCTTTTTGACTCGTTTGGGCAATGTGAGGTCAGTCGTTGACTTGTTGACTATTATTGGAATCCACGTAGGATTCTTTTGTTATTTCAGCACCTCTTGATTGGTCCACATGGGATCTTTCTTATTCTTTAACCTTTTTCTTTGACTGTTTGACCCGTCCACGTGTCATAGATTTTGGGGCGTGACAAAAAACCTCATCATGATGAGCTCATGAGCTCATGACTTGTGATTTAGCAAATTATCCTATACAAGTTCAATCAGATACTATGATTTGATCATTTCAGTGGAGTATATTAAGGTTGCAAAAGCCTATACATGCCATTACTCTAGATATCAAAGTTGAAGCAGAGGCAAGGCCATCACAACACCGAATATGGAAACCAGCAATAGCATCAACCAGGTTGGAACAGATTGCCTCCTGCAGTTTCTCGTAACCTTTGGGAATATATTACAAGCCTAATTTTTCATCCCTACATTTTTCAGCCCTAATTGACAACAATTGAAGACATAAATTTCAAAAAACTAACCTTATGGAGACCTTATCTTCAATAGCTTCAATCTTGCCCTGAACTGTGTATGGTGGGAGGAGAAGAGGGGAGAGAGAGGTCGTGAGAGATTTGGAGAGAGAGAGAAGCCGAGAGTATCATATGGGTACCGAGAGAGAGAGAAGTCGTGTGGGGAGGGAAGAGGTTGCCGGCATCGGAGAGGGGAGGGAAGGGCGGCCGGGGACTTTGGGTATGCCGGTTTCTTCTTCGTCTTCCTTTGGTTCTCCAGCAGTTTGAGTGTACTGAGAGTGTATTGTGAGGTTGAAAAGCTCTGTATAAGAGTTAAATTCTTAAAACCTTTTAACCCACATTGGGTTAGTTTGTGCCCAAAGTTGTGTGGATCCCTATTGCCACATAGACAATCCACTAAGGGTGTGGAATTTGTTAGTGATTGTTAGTGCCCAAAGCTTTTTGTACCACAAATGGATTTCAAATCAGCATTTTTCAAAACTCAAATTTTATGACGGACCGGTCCAAGACAGATATTTTCTGACTGACAGGCACGTGATTGCACGTGCCATATATTCTCCTAGTATTGATAAACAAGAACAACTACAATGGTTTTAATTAACCATTCACCTTTCTCTACTAATCAAAACTTCAAACTTCAAGAAGTTAAAGAGTTTTAACAGGGGTCTGAAGCAAGTTCAAAGAGATTAAAAAATAATGGAGTAGAAGAAAACTAGTCACATGTGACACCAAATTTGAAATTTCAAAGGGGTTTTTGTCTTTTGGATGGGGTAATGGCGTAATGCCTATCATTTCTTGCATATTGACTCAGATGGGTACCAAGAAGTTTAGTTCTATAGGTGTAAGATCAAAAAGTATAGATCACGAGGATAAAATTATAGATCAAAAAATAAATGCATGTTCATCTTAACATACATTAATTCAAATGGTTAACTGGTGGTATAGTGACAAATAAACACTAGTAGTACGAAGTGTCCACAAATCACGTGCAACGCACGTGCCTGCAATCTAGTACTAATAACCAATGGAAAAGGTAGACAAAAAAAAAAACAGAGTCCCTAGAATTCCAACGTTGAGCTCAACAGCATTTCATTGCTCCATCGAAAGAAAACATCAAGTTGACCTCATTGTTGCACTGATAACAAATGTTGGGCACGTCTCTCCTTAAGTTTGTCCAACTTTATTGTTTGCGTCTCTAATTGTCTTGTTAGTGTCTCTAATTGGGATTTTATTTCATTTAAACCCATCTCAAATGTTTCAATCTCTGAATCTAATTCAACAAGTACGGGGTCACCAACTACATTCTCAAACTCTTCTGAAGAATTATTAGCATTAGTAGTGATCTGATCATCATGCCCTGTTCCAGCACTTATAAATATCTCCCGTACTGGTACTTCCACTTCTTCCTCCCCTGTGTCATCTTTAATAGCATCCTTTGACATGTCAACCTTCATATTTCCAAGTTTATCGCCTAATGTTGATTTTTTTAGTAGATAAGGCCAAATCTAGCAAAGCAAACAAACTTTAAGTTACGACAATCAACAAATCCATGTACATCTACGGGAAATGTTTAGCGCATACATTTTAATTTTTTAACACATTTTTTACACAAAGTGTCATTCAGCCATTGATTGGCGCAAATCCCACCACCGAACGCATCTCGACCATCGAAAATTAATCAATGGACAAGATGTATTCGGTGATAGGACCCACGTCAATCAATGAACAGATGACACTTTCAAAATGTGTGTCAAAAAATGTGTATGTTGCACTACTCGTGCATGTAAATTATATTTATATATATGGAAAAAAGGGACAACAATCCTTTCATCCTTTTATTAAACCTAATGCGGTAATTGTTACCTCAGAAATTACACAGTGAACATGAGCAACGTAGTGGCACTCTGCACAATAATATATAGGGTCATGTAATTTTCTATATTCCTCGCACGCATCACAATAAAATTCTGCATCATCGTCTTCGTCCACATAGTCTTTAATAGGGGAAGTAGTAAGGGTGAGAGGATGTAAGTGACATCTATGTTTGACACTATGAGGTAACTCCGAGAGACAATGGGCATGGAGATTGAAATGACAATCCACACAACGAAAGAACGGGTAAGAGCAACATTTATTGCAATTGTTGCAACACAATGAACCTTCTTTGGTATCGAAGAAATTTAGTGGATGTTGGTGTTGTTCAGTGTTTATGAAGCGGGGCACTAGAAAAGCACACTTGACGTGTAAGTAGAAGCTACAATAATAACATTCATAGACAAAGCCTTGGCATATCTTCTCACATGCCTTACATAGTCTCGTGGGACGACGCAAATTGTCGAGTTTGAGTAGGTGCGTCGGGTGAAACGGGTGCTCCATTTCAAGGGGCAAGCTAGCACATGAGTAGTGGAGCAACATCTTGCAATCAAGACAAACATAAATAGAATCCTTCTCTGTGAAGGCCAGCAAGCACCCAGAACAATAAGAAGGTAAATATTTTTTTGTTTTATGATATAGAATCAAAGGATGTGGATGAGTGATGACATGTTCATTGTTATTAGTAATTGGCATCAACGAAATGCAATGAACATCAAGATTAAAATCACACTGTGAGCAACGGAAGATCAAGCCTTTCGGTTCTAATCCACAAGCATTACATACATCATGACTTTGTTGTGGCACAGAGCTGAGGGCGAGAGGGTGCGGCTTGTGAAAGGGATGTTGGATCTCCGGTGGCAATCGAGCACATGATTCATCCATCAAGACCCGGCATTCAAGGCAAACAAAGATGGGAACGCCCTTGCCGATGGGTAGTTGACAACATGAGCAGAAAAGATCATAATCATTAATCTCCAAATCACAAAGAATTAATTGATGTGAGTGGCTGCTTAGATGATGTTGATGGTCAATCGGATCATGTTCCGTATTGGGTTTGGAGGGCATTAGAGCAGCACAATGAATATCTAGGTAAAACCGGCACTCCGAACAATAGAAGGTGAACCCATAATTCTCCTTCCCACAGGCATTGCAAAAAAAGGTGTAAGGTAAATTTTTGAGAGTGAGAGGGTGCTGTGGGTGAAAGGGATGTTCTATCTCTTCCGGCAATTCATAACATGACCTGTGCATGAAGAAACGGCAGGAACCACAGGAATAGACAAGCCCCAAGATGGGTAAGTTGCACGCACGACACGTGCTAACTTCTCCGTCCTTCAAATCTTGGAGTTCTAGTCGATGAGGGTGGCTGAAATGATAAACCATCTCTCTCTCTCTCTCTCTCTCTCTCTCTCTCTCTCTCTCTCTCTGCTATTTTGTGTCAACAAAGGACTTATTTATGGCTCTTTGTTAATGGTTGCATAATCCGGATTCAGGTTCTCCTTGTGAGATTAATGAACAGATTATGAAAAGCAAGAACTCAATGAAGAAACTGATCTCATTCTCATTAGTACTCAATTATACAGCACGTGCCCCCACTGAAGTTTAAAAATTTATCGTTTTACCTTATATATTTGAGATTATATGTATTTGTGCCCCTCTTGAATTTTTAAATTTACACCTTTCAAACTCAAAAATTCAAAAATCTCACTTCAATTTTTGAATTTGTCTAATTTTTACTCAAATTTCACTTTGATAATTCACTCCTCTTAAACTCAAAAATTCAAAAAGTATAATACACTTCCAAAAACACACTTTGATCAGATAGCTATTAATCATCCATGTCATGAATTCTTGTATCCTTTATGATTGGCTGAGCATGAGCCCGAGTGTAAACACATGCCTTCTGGGTATTAGATCCAACAATACAAAAGCAAGCTGTGTCTAACTTTTGACATTATATTCAACAAACATATGCATCACTTTTTTTTTCTTTTTTCTTTTTTCTTGAATTGAGATTCACACTTCTCCACCTTTTTCTCCCATACTTATCCGCTCCTTTTTCCATCACAGCCACAAACGAAGCTGTTTCTAATTTGACAATATATATACATATATATATATTATAAAAAAAAAAAAAAAAAGCATGTGTCACTTTTTTCTTTTTTCTTGAATTGAAATTGACACTTCAACTTGTTACCTTATACTCACCCACTCCGTTTTCCATCACAGCCACCGAGGATATGTCTGGAGAAATTATTCATTCAGCTGACGCGGTGTGACGTCTTAATCATAGGATTATATGAGTACCGCTTTAAGTGACACAATACGTAGTTAAATGAGTCACGTCAACCCCTCTATTTTTAGGAGTCAAGGTTATAATGTCCACTTATATTTAGAGGTCATATGTTGCTGTGAAATTAGGATATCACACATCAACATGATGATATAGTACAACGGACTCACTGAATAACTTCTTATGTCTATGGCTCTTTTCTTTGTGAGTAAGGGTGTGCTTGATAACCCAATTAAGTGGTGAAAATGAAAACTTTCAGCACTTAATTTTTTCCAGTGCATCTAATAATGTATCACTTACTTAAAAAAGCAGCCAATCACTAAAAACTTTAAGTGAAAATTTTATATTGAAAATAATCATTGAATGCAGTCTATTTTAATACTTGAAAAAACTGTTTTCAGTATTGCAAATCCAATCGCTTAAAATTTTCAGCACTTAATTTTCAGTATTTAATTAATTTTCAGTTTTATCAATGATTCTTTCGACCCCCTCAATAATTCTCTGTATGTCACTCACGCACACTAATTTTACGGGTAGGTCTTTGTTCTTCAATTCGTTAAATCTTCTTTCTAGACTATTAATTTTGAGTAATGCTATGATTCCCAAGCATGAATCCCAAATTTGGTTGCCAAACTCGTTTTTAGTTGTATCACATTCACAAATCACTGTCAAAGCACATGCTACAATCGTTAAGCCATATACAAATCAAATTTGGGATGCAACTTTGAAAGTATGGCATTATTCTTATTTTATTTTTATTTTTACTTTTCCGTATTGTAGAAATTATCACATCATTTTATTTCTTTTTTATTTGTTTTCAGATTCTTATTATTATTTTTTTTTTTTTTTTTTTTTTGTGATTTTTTTCCCTAGATTACCTGTGTTATATCTTATAAGTTGGTATTTTTCTTTTCCACACAACAATTTTGTTAAGTTTGGGAAAACATACTAAGGACATCGTGTTGCATACAAAACGTGTGTGCCCGCATAGTAATTAATGGCAGAAGCATGTCACTGTTTTATTGATAAACAAGAACAGTAAGAACGTTTTTAATTAACCATTCACCTTTCTCTTGCTTCTAATCAAAACTTCAAACTTCAACAAGTTAAAAGAGTTTCAATAGGGGTCTGAAGCAAATGAAATTCCTACGATCATTCATAGAAATTAGGCTAAAAAACATTTTAGTACCCTGTACTTTAGCGAAATTTCACTTTGGGCCCTACATTTTTAATTGTAACACTTTGGGCCCTCAATTTACAAATTTGTTTCAATCAAGGACAATCCTTAACGGCGTTAAAAAAGACTAACAGAATGGACTTCATGGAGTTTCAATTTAGGCCCTGTACTTTTAGCGAAGTTTCACTTTGGGCCCTATATTTATAGCGAAGTTTCACTTTGGGCCCTGTACTTTTAGCGAAGTTTCACTTTGGGCCCTCCATATAGTCCATTCTGTTATGATTTTTAATGCCGTTAACAATTGTCCTTGATTGAAACAATACTGAAACTAGAGGGCCCAAAGTGTTACAATCGAAAGTAGAGGGCCCAAAGTGAAATTTCGCTATAAGTACAGGGTACTAAAGTATTTTTAAGCCTAGAAATTATAAAATAACGGAGTAGAAGAAAACTAGTCACATGTGCCACCCAATTCCTAGTGCTTCAAAGAAATTCTTATTTGGACAGCCAAACCTCCACCAAAAGATTAATGCTGTGATATTCAAATTTTGTACCTCAAATTATTCTCGAACACATATAGCAGCGAATCCACTTCAATATTCTCATACCAAAATTTATATTTACGTATTATTTTAGTCCTTGAATTCCACATAGCAATTATCTAAAATGAGGTTGGACAACACTTCAATACTTTTCTATAGGTACTTTTCGTTATATTCTAAAATACTATTGGTCCCAGTTATGTGCAACATATGTGCCACGTAAAGATCAATAACACTTGAAAATAGTAAAAAAAAAATATCCAAATCTTTTCCAACGAGATTCTACTTCAACAATTGAAAACAGGAAAGGAAACCAAAAGGCTTGGTAAAACGATAGTTAATTACATGAAATTAAGGCAATTGACTTAAACCATCATTTAGTATTTTTTTTTTTTTTTTTTTTTTTTTTTTGTAGAGAGTAGATATTGGTCACGTCTCTCCTTAACTTGGTCCATTTTCATTGTTTTTCTCTCGAACTGTGTAGTTACTGCCTCTAATTGTTTTGTTAGTGCCTCTTCTTGTGTTTTTAGTTCATCCAGCCCTCTCTGAAGTGCTGCAATCTCTACATCTAGTTCATCTAGTATAAGGTCACCAACTACATTTATATTTCTAAGCTCTTCAGTTGCATCTTCTAAACCTTTCACAAGTACTTCAACTTCCTCTTCCCTTTCATCACTCTCCAGCTTTGCCCCTGCCTTATCTTTCGTTCCAAGTGTCTCACCCAATAACGACGATTTCCTTTGAAGATAAGGCCAAATCTGACAAACCACACAAGTATTAAGTCACGACAATCAACGATTATGTGTATACAAATATTGTAAAGATTAACTATTTATTTAATCATTTAATAAATATACGGTGAATGATATTTACCTCAGAGATCACACAATGAACATGAGCAACATAGTGGCACTCTGAACAGTAATATGTGGGATCCCGTAGTGTTCTGTGTTCCTCGCAAGCATCACAGTAAAATTCGGCCGTGTCGTCTTCATCCTCGTGGTCTTTGATGGGTGAATAGGTGAGGGTGAGATTATGTAAGTGACATTTATGTTCTACAACGAGAGGTAAATCTAAGTAACATTTGAGATGGACACTAAAATTGCACTCCACACAACGAAAGATGGGAATGTAGCATTCCAGGTTACAAATGCTACAATGTCGGCCCAAAAAATAATTTTCACTATTTAATAAAGCGAGAGGATGTTTGTGCATTTCAGAGTTTACGATGGGGGGAAATGGCAAAAGGCATCTAACGTGTAAGTAGATTCTACACACACGACAGCAGTAGATGAAGCCATCACATTTGTTCTTGCATGCCACACAAAGCTCCATTTCCACCATGCCTGACATATCATCGAGAAGGGTGAGAAGGTGTGTCGGGTGAAAGGGGTGCTCCATTTCACTAGGCAAGTGAGCACATGATTGTCGAATATCACGTAACAAAGAAGACTAACATAGACAGAATCCTCTTCCTCGAAAGGTAGCAAGCACCCAGAGCAAGAGAAATGTTGAAGAAAATTCTTGGGTTTATCGCAACAAATCAAGGGATGTCCATGAGTGACATGTTCTTCGCTATGGTGTTCATCATGTTTATTGGACGTTGGCATCAAGGAAGCACAACAAACGTCGAGATCAAAATCACACTCAGAACATTGGTAAAAAAATCTCGAAGCAAACTTTCCACAGGCGTTACATTTATTTAGAGAATGTGGCTGAGAGAAGAGAGTAAGAGGGTGCTCTGGGTGAAACAGGTGTTGAATGTTTTGTGGCAATCTAGCACATGATTCATCCAACACAACTTTGCATTCGAGGCAAACATAGATCGGACCGTTAATGATGGGTATCACACAACAAGTGCAGTACACGTCAAACCCTTTTTTCTTATTACAACGAATCAACGGATGTGGGTGGTTGATTAGATGCTGATCAATCTTGCCTTTGGTGGGTATCAACCCAGCACAGTGAACGTCAAGATCATATTTGCACTCTGAACAATGGAATGTGAATCCCGTACTCATATTGCCACAGGCAGCGCACTGAATGAGACCTGATTTGTAAGGTGGTCTCGCGAGGAGAGTGAGACAGTGTTGTGGGTGAAAAGGGTTTCTCAACTCTCCGGGTAATTCGGCACATGACTTGTGGATGGTGAAATCGTAGCATTTAGCACAGCAATAGGCAAACCCTTTGACTAGAAGTGTGCAAACACGGCAGAGTGCATTTTCCCAGTTCTTGACATCTCTGAGTACCAGTCCATGGTGGTGGCTGAAGTGATGAATCTCCATCTCTCTCTCTCTCTCTCTCTCTCTCTCTCTCTCTCTCTCTCTCTCTCTCTGTAGGAGATGATGTTGACAGTTACTTCAACTTTCTTTTCAAATAACTACATTGTTTAACCAGACCGAATCGGGTAAAATTGAAACTGGAAACAAATTCATAAATTGTTAACTGATAACTTGATAAGCATGACTGAGGAGTGAGGACCATATTTAATGGTAAAAAAAATAAAATAAAAATAAAAAAGGAAAAAAAAAAGCAGAGATTTACTCTGGGTTTTCTGTTTTTCTGAACCTTATCCATTTGGGCCATGGCATATTTGCAAGTTTCGCAACAGGGGATGTTTTCTTGAAAGTGAATTGCTCACTTCCCAAACACACCTTCAACTCATATGAGAAGGGTACACTGCAAAATTAAAAACCAATAATTTCTTAATTAGGTCTCTTGTATTTGAAAGATTGTCACAATGAAGCAGCTTTACACACACACACACACACACATATGAATACACACACTGGCGACTGTGTGTATTTGTTATATGCCAAGTTTTGAACCTGAGAAGCAACCAAATATTAAGCAATGACAATGAGCTATATGCTTGAAATTTGTCACAGAACTCAAAAGATGTAAAACTTTAGGACTTCAAAATAAATTATAAATCTGAATTTGGGCATTTACCTAGGAGAATATACAAAAGAACACGAACAACATAGAAAATCTCGACAAATGAACTACACGAAAAAACATTTGTCGTTGGCAAATCATCAAACAGGTTGAGAGTGTGAATCGGATGATCAATAAATGTGAATTCAATCAATGACAGAGCCAACTGAGTCAAAGAGATCAACTCACCTCAATCCAAACCCAGAAAGCGGACTTGAAACAGCAATTACATGAACAGTGTGCATCTCTCAAAGTCTTTGTTGGTGATGTCATTTTATTTTGAGTATGTTTGAGTGAGCATTTTTGCAGCACGCCCATTGCCCTCGTTGGTCAATGTATTGGGATGTAGGATTTTGTATCATTAACTAATTCTTATTAATCTTTTGTCTCAGTGTATTGTTTAATGGGAGAGTTGAGTGAATAATTTTTGGTTGAGCTAAAATGCATTCTTTGAGTATTGCCATTCTTCCGAAATTTTAGATCCCAAATATTTACCAAATAGATATAGAAGTGGAGTCACTGAATTTTGATTTGAGAATTTTAAAGTGACCCAGCCTATATTGTAAGTGATTCTACTGCCATGTAAATTTGGGAATCCAATATTTGAGGGGAAATGTTTGGCACAAACGTTTTTTGACACACTTTTAGACATAGTGTCATCCAGCAATTGATTGGCGCGGGCCTCACCATCGAACGCATCTATGCCATTTTTCACCATCGAACGCATCTCCGTCATCGAAAAATAGAGGAGATGCATTCGGTGATGAGGTCTGTGCCAATCAATGGCCGAATGACACTTTATGTCAAAAAATGTATTAAAAAATGTGTGTAGCATTACTCATATTTGAGAATTATAGCATTGCACAATTTTTAAGCCAAAACCAGAGATATCATGGAACATGACATCACTATTTTCAATCCAATGGCCCAATTCTTTACTTATACAGTTATTTTTTATTTGAGTTTTGATTGATAGAAGTGGGAAAAAGAGAAAAGAAAGAGAAACTAGTTAAAAGGAAGATAAAAGGAAGTATGGTCCCCTCTTCAGTTTGTTTGAATAGATGGGAGAGAGAGAAATTAAACATTTTCTATTGCATAATCAAGAAGAAAAAAAAGTATTTAGAATTAATTTACGGTTCTATTCTATATTTCTAAAAAAAACTGTTTTGTAGGTATTGGGTTTCTTGCAAAAAAAACTTAGAAAAGAGTACATTCGTTTCTCTCATAAATTTCTCTGATTTGGAGAGATACTTGAGTGAACTCCCTTTTTGTCACTTTTAGTCCTCAGAATTTACCACATTCTTCAAAACAACTAAAGTTTAAAAACACTTTAGTGCAATGTAATTACATCAAAATTTTAGTTAGATCCTTCTGTGCGGTACATAGTCTATTATTATTTTTTTTGTCCATTATTAACGAATGTCCTTAAATTAATGTTGGGGCAAAATTACAAACACTTACACCTCGTTTGGCAGGCTGGATAAAATTGTCGATTGAAGAAGATAAGGTAGGATCGGACTGGATTAGTAATTCTGTCAGATATATTGTTATGATGTTCTGTGTTTGGAACATGCTGGATAAAACTGTTGGATAAGCAGTTTTATCCTAAGTCTGTGTTTGGTTATGCCGAAATATAAATTTCGGATAATAATTAAATTATTGTGTTTTAACACACACACAAAATAAGAAAGGAAAAAAAAGAGAGAGAGAGAGAGAGAGTTGAAATATATTTATACTTTTTATAGGTAAAAATAAAAAATAAAAATAAAAAGCGAATCTGGAGAAAGAGATGAAAAAAAAAAGGAAGAAATTTTGGGAAAAAAAAAAGATCTGAAAAAAAAAATATATATATATATATATATATATGCACTCCCAAAAGTTATCCTAAATTTCTATATGCCACCTAATACCCCCTTCCTTGGTGTTGAGTTATCCAAAACTCGATGAGATAAGATGAGAGTTTGGGATAAAATGCTCTTACTCTGTGCACCCACCAAACACTGGATTGAATAATTTTTATCCAATCTGAACCCCTTTATGGTCATGTTTGGATGGCGGATGGGGGATTGGATAATTAGTCCCATTTAATTGACTGTCCTAGGATTAATAATACCACCTCCCCCATGGTATAACTTAGTCTTCCGTATGAGGAACTATTCATTTAAAATTGACAATTGGTCCCGAACAAAGTGTTCTTGCCAAACACTGGACTATTCAATTAAATAAGACTATTAATCCAATCCCCTATTATCCCCTCATTAATCCTGCAAGACAAACGAGACCTAAGAGTGCAGACACAAAGGAAGAAGAAAATGAGACTTTATTGTATGAGTAAAGATTGGGATACATTCAAATACACAATTTTTGGGACACAACTCAAAAGATGTGTCTATATCTCTCCTGTGATGTCACTGGATCCCACAGTGACACAGGAAAGAGATAGACACATCTCTTAGGTTGTGTCTAAAAAATTGTGTCTTTAAGTGTGTCCCAAATATTACCCTTATTGTATTTCTGCTATACGATGAACGGCGAACAGGGGCTGAGTGTATAGTAGTAGCCTTACAATCAATGCCAAGGATAAGTCCAACCAAAAAGGAAACTCTTATCCATAGATACGGATAGACTTTTATCAATGAAATGAAAATAAAGATAATCCTAAAAGATAAGAACAAATTAAATGAGTAAGTATCTAAATTAACTTCAACACCACCTTAATCCAGATATAGTCAACTTTGCCATTCCCATCATACGTTTGAGCTTGGTGAGGTAATCAAACTTCACAGGCTTTGTAAGAATATTGCCACCTCTTCCAAACAGAAGAAGCAGCAAAGGCAAATTTTAGAGGAAGCCACTATAAGGGTTGTCGACGATAATAGGTTTTCTTTAATTTGAGCATAGTTGGTAGCTTTTTTGGCTAATGGTAATTTCATTTAATGGTGTTTGATTTCCTTTTTCCATTCTTGGTGCCTTAAATTCGAAACATATTTTTTATTTTATTGTAACATCCTAGAGTATGGACCTTTTTTTGATTGAATTAACTTTTTTTCGAAAAAAAAATAAATAAATATTGCCACCTGGTCTTCCAATTTGAAATAAACTAGTTGGATTGCATTAATAGTTGGATTGCATTAATTCTTGTTCACTTGAACTCTCAGAAAATGGAACCATGTGTCTATATGCTTGCTTCTTCCATGAGTGACTAGATTCTTTGCCAAATCAATGGTTGAAACATTATCCACAAAAAAATTTATTGGCCCTTTAAGCTGAACATGAATCTGGTTCAACGTGCTTCCTAACCAAACTGCTTGACATGCACTTGAAGCTGCAGCTACATATTCTGCCTCACATGTTGACAAAGCAACAATCGATTGGTTCTTTGAGGACCCTGAAAAAACCGTTGAGCCAAAACTGAAAACAAAACTCGAGGTACTTCTTTTATCATCTTGATCACCACCCACAACCGCTGTCAAAATACCTAACCAGCTTACATGCACTAGTTGAGGAGTAGAATAAAGGGAGGCTTGGTCTAAGGTCTCTAAAGTCAATTTGGACTAAAGGACAAGCCATAAACAAAAATCCACCCAATGACACACTCTAAAAATTTTTCCCTCCTAAAGTCCCCTAAAATTTTAAGTGTCCCTATTAAGTCTTCTAAAATTTTAAATTTCACTTTAAATGGCAAAATTGCCCATGAAATTCTGGGAGACCACCACCACCACCATCTCTCTTCTCTCTCTAACTTTCTCTCTCCTTCTCCCTCCATAGCCACCACCACCATCTCTCTCTCTCTAACTTTCTCTCTCCTTCTCCCTCCATAGCCACCACCACCACCATCTCTCTTCTTTCTCTCTCCTCATTCCTCCATAGCCACCACCATCGCGACCACCACCACTATCACCGTCGTCGCCAGTACCACAGGAGTCGTCGTCCCCACCATCATCTCTCTTCTCTCTCTCTAACTTTCTCTTTCCTCCTCACTCTGTAGCCACCACCACCATCTCTCTGCTCTCTCTAACTTTCTCTCTCCTACTCCCTCCATAACCACCACCATCGCGACCACCACCACTGGAACCGCCTCCACTACCACCGGAGCTGTCGCCCCCATCTCCGGTCAAGACCTAGATCTAGATCTAGATCTAGATCTAAGCGTCATCGCCATCGCCAATAACTCACAATCTCCGTCAATCACCATACAAGGCAATTTTATGATCCTTGCACATGCAAATTACCAAGTATGCAAATTAGGAGCAGAATTTTTATGTGAACTAAGTTAAGTGAAATTTCTCTTAAGATAATATCTTAAGTGAAAGTTTACTTAAGATACCAATTATCTTAAGTGAAATTTTCTTAAGATATCTTAAGTGAAATTTTATTCTTATTATTTTGTTAAGCAAAAAAGGCAATCTTCAGTCGTGATATTGATGGTTGTCTGTAATACCCTGTATTGTCATTGTACTTTTATACCCTTTTAATATAAATAAGATTCTATACGCTTGTATTTACTTTCCTGTAATTTCAGTTTCGAGCGATCGAGCAAGCTTCGAGCAATCAAGAGTTCCAATTCTTCAATCGGTCGAGCCCACTTCGAGCGATCGAATCTCTGCCGACCTGAATTGATGACGTGTTTTTTATTTCAAGCGAATCAACCCATCTCAATCGATCGAACCGTGACCGACCTGTTCTCAATCGATCTAACTCACTTCGATCAATCGAACTTTGTATTTTCAGAATACGTGTTTTTCCACCTGCACTTCATTTTCCCTTTATATATGTGTCATATACACTCACTCCCAAGGTTTTCTTGAACTGTGAGAGAGTTAGAGATATATATATATTTATAGCTTTTATATATATACATACACACCCGTATATATATATTATATATACAAACCCTCACACACTCTCAAGAAGAAGAGAATAAGAAGAAGAAGAAGAAGAAGAAGAAGAAGCAGGATGAGGAGGAGAGGCAGAGAAGGAGGATAAAGAGAGAGGTAGGAGGCTACCCCGAGGCCACCCGCGGCCACCCCGAGCTCGCCAGTGTCACCGAACTTCACAGTGAGTGCCTATACTCACTTAGTAGCAGAGATACGTATGTGTATATGTGTTTCGGCAAGAAAGAATGGACCCCGAACATACGGGAAAGGTCTAGTTCAATTCTGGAATATTACTGGTCTTCTTCCTAACTCGCATATCCATAATTTTCTTCAGTATAATCTTCTTCCACGTTATATTCTTGAGTAGCTCCATAGCCTGTGTTCTTGTGGCCTGGATAAGATGGACATGGGAATGTCCAGCGACATGAACGTCGTCAACTTATGAAAGCTGAGTGAGAAAACTAAATCAAACGGAACGTATATAGTAAAGCACAACAAAGATACCCTTATTACTTTTTAACACATCTGTTAAGATCTTTGCGTTCTCACCGTCGAGTTATAACTACCAATATACCCGACCACGTATTCGAAAAGAAAACGTCCAACTGAGAAAACTCGTCTCGACATTCTTAACGCCACTATCATCTGTTACCAACATTCGACATCATTTACTAACCCAAAACATCTCTCACTAACTAAACCATCTTTCATTTACCAAAACACCTTCCACCAACCGAAACATCTTTTAACAACCACCTCGTCACGAAGAGCCGAAGTGTTAAAGAGTGCAAGAATATCCATTCCATCACGAAGAACCGAAAGGAGTCTTTATTCTAAGAAACACCACTTCGCCATCACGAAGAACCGAAGCGTTTACGGAGTGCAAGAACATCCATTCCATCACTAAGAACCGAATGAAGTCTTCACTCTAAGAAACACCACTTTGCCATCATGAAGAACCGAATCGTTTACAGAGTGCAAAGACATCCATTCCATAACTAAGAACCGAAAGGAGTCTTCACTCTAAGAAACACCACTTCACTATCACGAAGAACCAACGCGTTTACGGAGTGCAAGGACATCCATTCCATCACTAAGAACAGAAAGGAGTCTTCACTCTAAGAAACACCACTTCGCCATCACGAAGAACCGAAGCGTTAACCGTACCCCCTTTCGTCACGAAGACCCGAAAGGATACACAATACTCATCACTTCACAACCCATCAAACACATCATTTGCTCACTATCCCGGCCTCCACGAATTGGTTTACCTATCCAACACTTATCCTTGACATACGCTGCTCTTAACCAAGCACAATCAATCCTTACATATCCTTGACCGCATTCGCGTTACTCGTTCCGTGATTTAATTTGTTAATAACTTTCATTTACACATACAAGGTTGCGTTCCTACGTCCGTTGTTTTTTTTTTTTTTTATGTCATAATATACCCATGAAGTCAGAATTAACGTCGCCGTTCATCTTACGGCTTTAATAGTTCCTTAAGGAAACTTTTCCCAAAAAAACTTCCCAGAAATCGGTTTCTCCCATAAATCGGTTTCTGGCACCAGATTCTCAAATCCTCTATTTTTATGCAATGTACAATCATTTAAGCTCAGGGTACGCAAATTATATACTCCTATGAGTAGTATAACATGTCTACAATAGTGTAGATACTCCATATATATATCCAAGCATGGGTCTATGTACAACTAATTCAAGCTTATGTTAAGATTTCAAAGCATCATCTTGGTTATACTTGTCAAATACATGCATGGGTTCATTATCATGTCTATAAAACTAACAAAACTACACAGACCCTTAACATACTCATCTACTTGATAGCACTACCATAGCACAATATATTCATAACCACACAGGTATCGGAGAACAAGCATCATCAATAAACACATCATACAAGTAGTTGTACAATCTGCCAGGAATAAATTTTATTGTGTCGACTGAATTGATATGATTTATTTGGGCATGATAAATTGCTTTGTAGATCAAACTCAAAACTAGAACATTGTAGATAATTGGATTAGCTTCGTGTATAAAAAAAATCTAGCTTCAATTACATTTTTGAGCTGCTCAAAATATTTATTTTACTTAGACATTTCTAGATTTTCGGACTGCTCTGTCCCAGATTTATAGTACTGTGTTGCATGTGCATTTCACCTATGAAGTAGTGATTTATAGACTGATCTATAGAAGAGTTATTTGTAGATAAATAAGTTAGCTTTCTGCACAAAAAAACCTAGCCTCATTCCCATTTTTGAACTACTCAAAATGTTCATTTTGCTAAACAACATTCTGCTGGAAGTTTCTACTTCTCAGATTGATAATACTATGTTGTACATACATTTCACCTATGAAGGAGTGATATTTAGACTAAGCTATAGAAGAGTTATTTGTATATAAATGATTTAGATTTCTCCACAAAAAAACCTAGCCTCATTCCCATTTTTGAACTGCTCAAAATGTTCATTTTACTAAACAACATTCTGCTGGAAGTTTCTGTATCCCAGATTTGAAGATTTGACTTGCATGTTGCATAGATCCTCAAAATACAACATCAAACACTTGCTAAACATTACTAAATACTATATAGGTTCTAAAGTGAGTTAGAATACTCACCAAGTCTTGAAATTGAGCTTGGGCTTTGGATTTGAGCTTAAGGAAGCTTGGACACAAGCTTCAAGTGATGGAATCTTCTTCTTCCTCCTCTTCTAATCCTCTTACTTTTGGGATTCTTTGTAGGTCTTATAAGACTTCTTATTACAGATTCTAAGTCCCCATGGTGGTGTGGATGTAATTATATGAGAGTGTATAAGTGTATGGGTGTATGTTTGTGAAGAGTGTACAAAAGAAAGAAGATGAATGCTTAGGCTTTTCTTCTAATCCTCTTGTCTCTCCATGGAACTCTCTTCCTAGCTCTCTCTCTATCTATATGTAGATTACAGTGCCCAAGAAAATGAGATGCAAGAGCATATGCATGCTTTTATAGAGGTGGTGGAGGGGTTATGTGTCACCATGATGCTTGAATGTGCTTATGCAAGGACAAGTGTTCCACATGTGGACAAGTGTCACATGAGATGGTGACATGTGTCTAGGGGGGTTGCATGTGCCACAAGTGGCCGGCCATGTGGGGCCCACCTTGGGCTTTGTACCACTACCTCAGTTTGCGTGTAAATATTCTTAATATGCGTGTTAGTCTCGATTTACGTGCAATCGGGTATTACTTCTATTGTCCGGGTCCGAGTACAGGACTAAGTTAAGTCTTTCTACGGTCGAGTCGGTGCGGTGATTATAGTCTAATTAGTAATTACATTACACTGATACGGTCACACAAATAAAATAATAATATAATAATATACTAGCTATGAAAATTCATAATACTATTGAACGTAGAAATTACAGGTATTACACGACCTCTACCATTTCCTTGACTTCTAGAAGTAGCAATATCTTCATTACCTTTCTCAACTTTGATGGAACCTTGGCTTTGGAGAGCTTACTCGATCGGCTTTTCTATGTTTTTCTCATTCAAACGCTGCTCGTGAGCCTCTAGCGAGCCTGTCAACTCATCAATCGTCACAATGGATAGATCTTTTGATTCTTCAATCGCCACCAAAATGTGTTCGAATCTTGCAGTTAATGTTCGGAGGATCTTTTCCACCATAGCAAGTTCTTCAATCTTTTTTCCATTTGCTCTCATTTGATTTGCCAAGCTCAATACACGAGATATATAAGCAGAGATACTTTCATTATTTTCCATTTGCAAAAGTTCAAATTGACATCTCAAAGTTTGAAGTCTCACCTTTTTAGTCTTCTTAACTCCTTTGTAGGATCGTTCTAAAAGGTCCCATGTTTCCTTTGTAGTAGTCGCCCCAAAAATCATCTCAAACACCGTATCATTAACACCTCGGTGGATGAAAAATCATGCCTTTCAGTCTTTCTTCTTGTTCTCTCGGTAGGCTTGCCGCTGAGCATCGGTTGACTACTCTTCAAGTTCAACAACTTCAGTCACCACAATATCAAGAATTTCTTGATAACAAAGTACATTCATCTCGATACTACTCCAACGATTAAAATTTTTCCCATGTAACTTAGGAATATTTAGCTGGACAGAGCCATTAAGTGCTACCATTAGTGGCTCTGATACCAATTTTGTTGGGGGCAAAGTCAAAAAAACTTACAGTGCAGACACGAAGGAAGAAGAAAATGAGACTTTATTGTATTTCTCCTACACCATGAACGATTAACAGAGGTTGAATTTATATTATCAGTCATATAATCAAAGACAAGGATAAGTTCAACCAAAAAGGAAACTCTAATCCATAGATAAGGATAGACTTTTATAAATTAAAAAAAAAGATATAGTAATATAAGGTTTAATCCCTAACACACCACTCTTTAAAAAATTGATTCATCCCCAAATCTGTGTACAATAATTAATCCTTAATTACAATTATAAATTAGAGATTAGTCCTTTTCCCCAAATCTGTGTCTATTTTATGGACAAAATTGCCCTTGTAATTAAATAAATATATATATATATATACCATCACCACATCAGGGCATAAATTTAGGGATTTCAATTTGACCCCAAATAACTACACAAATTATATATCTCTCTCTTTCTCATGATCTCTCTCTCTCTCTCTCTCTCTCTCTCTCTCTCTCTCTCTCTCTCTCTCTCTCACGATTTGATATGAATAGATACAAAATATAAATAGTAGTTAAGATCGAAGAGAAGCTGATTTTTCAATGACAAGTAAGAGTGGGGGCTTTTGATGTTGCACGATTTCAAAGGACGATGTTGCACGATTTGGCTTCTGATGTGGTGGATACTTGCATAGGTAAGAGTGGGGGCTAATTCTAGATGAACATCTCTCACAATTTCAAAGGACGATACTACACGATTTGGCTTCCGATGTGGTGGATACTTGCATAGGTAAGAGTGGGGGCTAATTCTAGATGAACATCATAGATTTTATATCATGCATGTGTAGTCCATTTGTTATCAATGGTGATTAAAGTTTTACCGATAATATTTCAATGACAAGCTGTTGGTAGAAATTTTTTAATTTTAGTGTTTATTTGCCACCTATACTGTTGCTGAATTTTTAGGTTTTGAGAATTTGTGTATGAATTTTTCTCACAAAGCGTGGAGTTTTCTTTTGAGTTTTGAAGGTGAGAAATTTGATTTTATTTGGTGAGAAATTTCTCACCAAATCCATTCAAAAAAGTGAGAATTTGCATTAATAATTGACGAATTTGCTGGTGAAGAGACTTATATGTCTATATCTATATGTGTATGTATATCCACGTGTATTGTTGAAGCATTTTAGTGTTTTGACACTTTGTGTATGGATTTTTGTTAGGGTGAGAAATTTCTCACAAAGTGTGGAGTTTTACTTTTGAGTTTGAAGGTCAGAAATTTGTTCTTATTTGGTGACAAATTTCTCATCAAATCCGTTAAAAAAAGTGAGAAATTTCTCACTATACTGCTCTTTCTCTCTCTCACAATAACATATAGAATTTCATATATGTTATTGAGAAATTTCTCACTTATGGTATCCGATGTATTTTAAAGTGAGGAATTTCTCACTTTTCTTTTTCTCTCTTTCATAATTTCTCTCTCTCTCTCTCTCTCTCTCTCTCTCTCTCTCTATATATATATATATATAACAAATTGGTGAGAAAGGAAATCGTTTCCTATTTATGGGAATCGCAAAATTAGGGTTTGGTGTTTAATTTTTGAATCTCTGATATATTGTGATTTGATGGGGAGTAATTTATATATATATATATGTGAATTTAAAAACTACACCGAGGGTATTTTGGTCTTCAAAAATATAGAAAGACTAATTCTTAAGTGGGCTTATAAGTTGGGCCTATTTCTAGAATAGATGTATATGAAGGACTAAATATTAACTAACTCAAAGATGATCCTAAAAGATAAGAACAAATTAAATGACTAAATATCTAGATTAACTTCAACACTTAATAGACACGTGTTTAGAAATCGGGAGTATGAATTGTTGTAAATAATTATTAAAAAGGTAAAGTTAAACTTCAGTAATTTTTATTTATTTATTTAATTTTTTTTATCGAAGAAATTTGTGTAAATTTACATTGTTATATTTTAGCCTTATATAATTCGGTCTTCTTCTAATTTCTCCTTCGATGATGCCAGTCGCCAGAAGTCAGCTTCGATTTACTATTTTATCTTGTATCAATTTTATTTATTTTATCTTGACAGTTACCATTTTCTTTCCTTGGGCAGTCTCTTTCAACCAGATTGATCTGTTTGGATTTTGGACCATGATGGCCATTTTTTTTAAGGGGCAATTAGTGATAAATCTAAAATACAGAAAATATGGTGGTTTAAGTATAACTAGGAAAAGTTTTTAGAATTAGGTCCACTCCTTAGTCTTTTGACAAAACTACCCTCAACATTGCTCTACACAAACAGTGTCAAAGTTTCTGCACCTCCAGCGACCTCGCCTGAGCTCCGGCGACCTCGCTTGAGCTCCGGCGACCTCGCCTGAGCTCGTCTGACCTCCGGCGAGCACCACCACCACCATACCAAACCCCCAGCGACCACCACCACCACCACACGGACCTCTGCAGTTCACCACCAACGCCACACTAGACCTCTCTCAATCTCTTCACAACCAAACCACCATAGCAACATAAAAATGATCATAAAACAAGTTTCTGGAAGTTAATTCTTCATATCACTGAAAAAAGTTGTGAAATTTATGAAAAAAGTTGTGAAATTTATCAACAAAAAGTTGTGAAATTTCACAGAGTTCGTGAAATTTCACGAAACCACCACTACCACATCAGACCTCTGCCGATCATCACAACGACCTCACCTGATCGATTTCTTCACAACCAAACCACCACATCAACATGAAATGATCAAAAAAAATGTTTTTGAAATTTAATTTCTCATACCAATACCGAAAAAGTTGTAAAATTTTCAAAAAAAAAAAGTTGTGAAATTTCACAAAGTTTGTGAAATTTCACAAAAAAAAAAGTGTTCTAACAAACATTGCATAAGCTTTTTACAAATTCGAGCATTCGTATCGATCTGCGCATGAAATCTATGTTTTTACAACCTACTCAACGAGATCTATCAAACAAGTATCATAGTTGATATCAAAATCTGGAAAAAAATGTTAAGTAACTTCACTGACTTTTTTTGATAAATTTCTCAAAAAAATGTGTTAAAAAAAAAAACACGATCCAATCAAGCTGTCAGGATCTATAGAGAGAGAGAGAGAGAGAGAGAGAGAGAGAGAGAGAGAAGGTGTTCGTGCCCTAGAGGAAGTCCTCGGACAACGAATTGCGTAGATCTTGGACGTCACGCGACTCATCTCCAACGCGCAAAGTTTCGAGTACTCGTTCGAAGACGAGGACATGGCAGGGAATGTGAAATACGCCTTTTTGCTCGTAACCGTACTCTTGAGCCGATTTGTTTAACAGCTTGATGAAGATCGGGTGGTTGAGAAGTTCGGCGCTCACGACGAACCTTTCCATCTCCTCGCCGACGAACACCACTACCACATCAGACCTCTGCGATCGCCTCTCTCTCTCTCTCTCTCTCTCTCTCTCTCTCTCTCTCTCTAACTGGAAATGAATGATAGGGGTATATTGGTCAACACTAGAAGTAGTTGAGTTTATCCCCAACAACTTCCACCAAACATATCATTGTCCCCAAATATTTTTCCCTTATGTCTTATAACCAAATATTTATCCTAATTTGGTATTTAGTACCAAATTTCTATTTTTTTAATTGATTTTGAATCACAAATTTCTAAAAATCAACGTAACTTTCAAACTGGACTTAATCAATCAATTTACTTTTCTTATCAATTTACATGGGGCAAATTACAATGACCCCCCTTGAGATATATGACAATTACAGTAATCTCTCCTCTAGTTTAGAAAATAACATTCACATCTCCTCTACCTACTTTTGTGTGTAAGATTACCAATTTACCCCTTATCTCCTTATATATATATATATATATGTGTGTGTGTGTGTGCCCATAAGATAAAATTACATACTGTACATTAACAAATTTTACAGATTTAGAGTTATAGTACTTAGCCCTAACTTTATAAAAATTTGTTGTTCAGAAAAAAAACAAATATAAATAAAAGAGTAATGCTATGCTTCCCAAATTTCTTTCCCAAGACTTGTGACAGTAGACCCAGTTGATTTTGATGTTAAAGTGGTTTCACAATGGCCCCACTTCAATATAATTTGAGATGAAAATTTAGAAAACATAGCATTACTCTAAATAAATATTCTAATATTTTTCATAAAGTTTTTTAGAGTTTTTATAAAGGGGTTTTTTTTTTTTCGTCAAACTGCATTTTTTTATAAAACTAGGGTTAAATGCTATAAATCTAAATCTGTAAAATTTGTTAATGTACATATAATTTTATGTAATGCACACACACACACACACATCTATATGCATATATAAGGAGATAAGGGGTAAATTGGTAATCTTACACACAAAAAGTAGATAGAGGAGAGGTGAGTATTATTTTTCTGTCATAACTTGAAATTTTAATTAAGGGTAAAATTGTAATTAAATGACTATGCGCTAACCTGTTAATTATTTTGGGGCAGTGTTTGAATTTATATGAACTTGTGTCACTATATTTAATTAATTATTCATTTATTTATTTTTCTTTTCTTATTTGGTATTATTTTATTTTATTACAACATTTTTTTTTTACTAGGGTTAAAGTAGGTACATATTTTAAATTGGGTGTGTAGGGGTAGACCACACATACACACACATGTACTACATGTATCTACAAACACTTAAAATGCAAGACACAAACAAAACTAATGGAGGGCCCCACCCCCCCTATTTTGGCCGGCCAAACCATTACTACCCCATTCCTCATTTTATTTTTTTTTCTTTTCCTTTCTCTCTCTCTCTTCTTCATCTTCTTCATCTATCAAAATGGGTATACATAAACCCTCTTCTTCAACCTCCCAATAGACCACCAAGAAATCATTTTCATGAGTTTAGCTATTTCACAAAACCTTCTTAGAATTTCAAAAGCTTTCTAATGGTACCAACGAAATTCGTTTTGGTGACCTCTACCCTAGTTTTTCCCAAATTTCATAGAGCACCCAAACTTCTCATCTTCATCCATGGAGTCTCATTGAGGAATTAGTGCATGCAGTGGACTTTTGGGTCTCCTAGGACCTCTCTTTCCATATTCTTGAAGCCATTTGGGGTCCTTTACTTCTTTCTCAAATTTTTGGGCATTTCCATTTATTTTGGAAAATCTACACTAAGGTAGTTATATATTGTTTCAATTTCATATGTTGTACTTGTCTAAATTGATTTGAGTTTATTTATATGTATTAATAGTGGACTTAGACACATGTATTAGGATTTTTCCCCTAAGTTGTAATGTTGGAATTATTATGCCTAAAATGTGAATTACATGCTTTAGTGGTGATTTTGTGGTGCTAAATATAATTAGAGGAATTTTAGAATAATGATATGGACACATGCATGAGGATTTCCCAAAGTTGTAATGTTGGAATTATTACACTATAATGTGATTTATATGCTTTAGTTGTGATTTTGGGGTGCTAAACATAATTAGAGGAATGTTAGAATGATAATTTGGACACATGCATTAGAATTACTCAAAGTCGTAAATTAAGGGTTGTATGCTAAATTTTGAATTTTGTGCTCTTGTTGTGTTAAATTTGATTATGTGGTGCTAGATATGCTTAGGATGCTCCCTTTATGTGCGAACACATGTTAGGACGTTAGTTTCAAAATTTTCGTTAGGAATGTTAAATTATGAAATTTAATTACATTATTTGAATTTCTTGATATCATGTCTAATGGACTAGAATTATTGCTTAATATATTGTAGTGGATTCCCCTTAACATCATTATCAACATCATATGCATTAAGACCTAATCGGCAAGCATTACATGAACACGACATAAATGTTTTGTTTTGAAAAGAGAAAAACCCCATGTGAGGGAATTTTATTTAAGAAATCCGGACGTGGGTTGTGATGTGAGACAGGGAGAATGACCCTTAGAAACATTCAAACTCCAGCTATATTCGGTTGGCTCCCGGAAGTTGGTATGCTACACTCCATGCGTGGGTGGCTCATGGTCCGGTAATGAGAGAGGTGTGCACATATCACGCATAGCCTTGCGGCTTTAATCATTTCATTGTAGCCGTGGTGGCGACCCATTGCATCTCATTTCATTTTAGTCATGGATAGCATATAGAATTGTTACAATGTATCCTACGAGCCGTCGTTCTCATAAAAACGACAAAACATTTTTCAGGTGAGCTTGATAAGGGTAAAGGGCACATGTGACCGATGCGGGTCTTGACATCTTTTGTTCCATTTTGAGGGCCGTGCTTGGTTGTGTATATAGATAGTTCTTATGTAAATATTAACTAGTTGGGGAAGTTTGTAATAGTCTAGTACTCTTAAAGAGAATGGTTGTATTATTTCTATTACAAAACTTCTAAAGCTTGGACTTCTATATTTTGTCATTTTGGGAAGCCTTGTTGTAATTAATGGACAAATGTTAGTCCTTGTCTTTCCTACTTATTAAACTTATTTATGTTATGTAAATTAAGTTTCCGAAATGGTAGAATCTCTTTTAAAGTTTTATGTATGTGTAATCGTATGGAATCCTTGCCGGATTCATTTATGTTTGGTTTTGTCCTTGCCGGACTCATTGTAATCGTATGGAATCCTTGCCGGATTCATCTAGGTTTGGTTTTGTCCCTACCGGACTCATTATATTTGTATGAAATCCTTGCCGGATTTGTCCATTTTATTTTTAAAGGAAATGTTTTAAAATCTCTCTCCCAATCTCTCCCTCTCCCATTCTTCCTCTCTTTATCTCTTTCACTCCTCGTTTTTAATAAATTTCGAGTAGATGAAGTTCCGTTTGGGTTAGACACGTGTTATATGTTGTTTAGGACTTGTTTAGTATTGTACCAATGTTTAAACTTGAAAATTTGGTATAGTTGGTAATGTTTCAAAATGCTGTCAAGTTGCTGTCAAAAAGGGAAAAACTGCTACTGTTTTCTTTATTTTCTGCCCAAATGGTGCAGAATTGGACAAAATGTCATTAGACGAAAGTTGTGCAGAATTAAATTTTACTTGGATCTGCGTGAACAGAATGTGAAATTTCTAAAGATACAACCACATACAGGTGTTTTAAAATTCAGCAACTATCAAAAATGTTTGTTTTTCAAAGTTATTGTATTTTTCCTTCTCTCCTAGAAACTAGTGCTTGTCCGGATAGTTCCTTGATTAAATTTTCTAGTGCTTCTATATTTTGTTGGACTCATTAGCATGTAATTCCATTTAGGAATTACGTATTAGTGAGTTATCCTTGAAGGATACCCCGTGGGTTTCCAAAGTCGCTTCCGCATTTTGTGTAAAGATTTTAAATTCTCTTTCCCCTATTTCTCTATCTTTTCTCTTTCCTCGCGCTTCGGTTTTCGGGGCGTGACATTTTCAAATTAGAGAGGGGTCACTGTAATTATCATATACCTCAAGGTAGGTTAGTGTAATTTACCCATTTACATATATTTGTTCCACCATTCACTTTTCTTGTTCCCAATTGGTCTTGAAAAAAGCAATTGTCGGCCAGTGGCCATCAATGTTGGCTCTTTCTTCTCTCCAATAGGACAGAAATAACTGGGACCCACTGCAAGTTATGCTCCCACCTCTGAAGTTTAAGCTTAAGCGAAGTATCACTTTAAATTCTAGAGTTTCAGAGTTTCACTTTGGGCTCTGGAATTTTCAAAGTACATGAGCATGCCGTCAAGTTACACTAATAGAGTTAGAGGCATAATCTACATTGAAACTAATTCTAAATTACATGGCCCAAAAGTGTTAAAATTGAAATTAGAGGACCCAAAATAAAACTTCGGCCAAACTAGAGAGTACTAAAATGTCTTTAAACCAAAAAAAAATATATTTAATCTATTAGATAAGACATTCTATTATAAATATGTTAATTTAAAGATAACTTAAAAAAAAAATACATTTATTTAAATAGTTAATTAGTATAATATCCATTTTACTCTAAGTTTCTTTCAATAGGTTCAAACCATGAAACATTTTACTATGAAGTCCATTCTACAAATTTGGACCAAACTACCCTTACCATTTCCCATTCAACACTGCAATAAATAACTCCAAGATTTTGGGGTTTTCAAAATTCAAAACTCAAATACCCAAATAAGAATGAATCACATTCTATATCCATTTACTCTCTCTCTCTCTCTCTCTCTCTCTCTCTCTCTCTCTCTCTCTCTCTCACACACACACACACACACACACACACACCGGTTGTGACTCTCGCTTGATGGAAAATTACGGCCTACCTTCTCGTGTTGATGATCCAAGCTTTCAAAGTCCCCGGTGAAGCAATCCAAGGCGGGTTGGAAAAGATTGGAGAGGTCATTAAGGCGTGTTTGGAGTATATATTGCAAATAGTAATGGAAATCATAAGTACTCTCATCTCTACTCTTTTTGATCTTGTTAAATAGAGCATTTTAGGGTCAGCAATGGCCACCGGATCAGCAATCGGTGGTCTAGTGGAGCAGATAAGGACTTCTCTTGATGGGTTGATGAAAGATTTTCCGGAGTTGGTGGATGGTTTCGTCCAGATGGTTACTACGATGGCCAAGGATCTATGGAAAAACTATAAGGAAAATATAGATGCACAAAAAGGCCGTCCTTTGACATCTATATTGTAATAACCTGCATTTTCATGTTTAATTTGTAATTGCATTGTCATATTTAATTTCATTTGGCATTGACTGCTTCATTTAATTACATTTCTCATGTTCGAAATTTTATTCCTTGAATTATTGCAAGCTAAGAATTTGTTGGGTCAAACTGTAATTTTCATAAAATCTATAATACCCGTGTGGATTTCAAAGTCTGTATTTCAAAGACGGTGAAAATAATTTCTTTGGATTCAATCAGTATTTTTATAGAACCAAAAAATCAATTCGTAAGTTAAAATGGACTTTCTGTATTTTTGTGGTGAACACCGCACCCCGAAAATACCAGTTTATACTCAAAACTGTCCACGCTGTGTTGAACTTCCACAGATTTTGGAAGTGACTGATTTGGACAGTTGCTTTATTGCCATTTATGGCAACTCATCATTGTCTTGTGCCTTGTTTGGGAATGCCTTGTGTGTATGTGTATATCTTATGCCATAAGTCCCATTTCCCAAACACTTCTAGCTTATGACCCCTACTAGCCTATGTTACCCCTTCAAAATCTGTGGGGATTTTATATACGTATGTATATCACACACACACATCTGTGATATTTGTGGTTCATTTAGAATTGAAGAGAAAAATTAGTAATTAAAAAACAATCCATTTGTTGAGTATATTATAATGAACTTGGAGCCCAAGTTCTTATAGTTGGCCCTCTATATATGCATACACTATACACTCTCAAACACACACATTCTGCACATCAATTTCACAGAGAGAAACACTGAGAGTTTAGAGAGAAACACAGAGAATTCTTCAAGCATATAATAGAGAGAGAGAAGCTTCAATCACCATAGCCAAGCTTGGATTAATTTCTTATTGAGCTCATCTTTCTCAACAATCTCTCTATACTCAATCTCAGTGAGTATTATTAACTCACTTCCAATGTAATTCATGTTCATTTACTGCTTGTATGTGTATAATTGTATAGCACCTTTGAAGCTCTTACGTATGAACTCCATGGCCTTGAAAATCAAGATTTTCCAAACTCAACCAAAATCCGTTTTTAGAATGAAATATGAAAGATTATACATCCTACATGCCATGTTTAAAGTATTAGACCTTAATTTGTTCACATGAGAATGTATGTAAGAAAATTAGTTTTGACATGTTTTAGTTTTTCAGAAAATTGGAGAGCTATGGATCAAATGGTGTTAAATTGATTTTGGAATCATAATCCTTGTGAAAAACCGAAGAGATCCATATATTATATGTCCTATATACGTTAGAATTGCAAAATGGGTCAAAAAGACCCTATTAAGCTGAAACAGAGCAGTTTCTGCGAGGAAGAAGAAGCCTCAGCTTCATCTCGCGCCACGATCGCGCGCGCGAGAGTCGCGCGAGCGGCCCGCGCGCGCGATCCTTGTTTCCCCAGGCAGACAAAAGAGTTTATTTATATAAAATGAAATTTAGGCAAGTCGCGCGAGCGAGGGTCGCGCAAGAATCCCTTCGCGCGAGCGATCCGCGCGCGCGACCTTGGCTGTTTCAGGCAGATAGAAAAGTTTATATATAAATGAAATTTGGACATATCGCGCGAGCGGCCCGCGCGCGCGACCTCTGACAGATTCTGGTTTTGCTTGTTTTATGTTAAGGGACTGTTTGGTTCAACTTTTAAGTACTGTTAAGGTTCTGTTTGGGAGTTTTATTAATACAGTATGCTATTAGTATGTTTGAATTGATTAAGGAAATGAATTACGAGTTATCAATCCCCGTACGCATGTTGTTCATTTAATTCAGCATTTTGCTTATGTTTAAGTCCATGTCATTCATATGGAGTCAGTGGTACATGCATGTGGGTGTTAGTCAGTGTGGAAAAAAGTAATGGTAGTGTGGAAAGAGTATTAGTTTGAGTTTGTGGTTGTGGTTGTGGTTGAGTTTGAGTTGTGGTTGTGGTTGTGGTTGAGATTGTGGTTGTGGTTGTGGTTGTGGAGAGGGTATCTTTGAAATGCGACGGTGGCAAATTTGGACACTCCCTGACGCCCATGGAAGCGTTAAAGTGTGTGAAGCCGAACTTGGACATTCCCTGGCACCCATGGTAGTGCTAAAGTGTGGCCTACGGACACTCCCTGATACTCGAGTCTGGATACTGCGTGAGGGGTTGCCCCGGTATTTGCATGGCGGTTAGGGTATTCAAAGTGTGAGGCATTGGACACTCCCTGGTACCCCGGACCAAAGTGTGAGGCAAACTGGACACTCCCTGGCGCCCCGTTGCTAAAGTGTGGCTATCTTAGTGTTTCAAAGATACCAGGAGTAAGATAGTGGGTTGTTGGGTTTTGTCGAGAGAAAAGAGTCGGCAAGAAGAGTGTGGTGCATCGTTCTCATACACGGTCGCATATGCGTGAACTTATCTTTTGAATAATATTGTGGTTGTTTTCTAAACAAGCTCTTTATCTTAAATATAACTTGTGGATTTAAATGGGAATTGGAAAAACGGTAAATGAGTATGTTTTACATTTAAAGTTATGTTTTTAATACTCACCAGCTTCTTGAAGCTGACGACGTTGATGCGTCCTGGACATTCGTGTTCAGGCTTTTCAGGTTACAATCAGGAGGAATCTTATGACTACGCTAACTGAGAATGGCTGCTTTTGGAATAAGAAAACTGTTCACTTATTATATGCTTTAAACTTATATGTTTTAAGTTTTAGACTGTTTTGTTTCATAAGGATGACTGTAATAGATACTAAGTTATTGTTTTGGTTAAGGCGGTCTGTGCCTTTAGATGACCCCGTGTTGTAATATGTAATAAGTTAGAAAAATTTTATAAGCCTTGATTGCTCTGCTCTGATTATTGTTTATTGTTGTTCGACGTTTGGGACGGAATCGATCCTTCAAACTGTCGCGACCTACGGGTCCATAAAGGAAATTAAACGCTTTCCTTATTTATGCTACGTCGGGGCGTGACAGGATTTAGTGGTATCAGAGCCAGGTTATGATTTATCTCAAGATAGTTTAGCCAGGTTAGGGTTTACCAGTATAGACCCGATTCCACATTCCATTAAGTGTTACACACCCGATGATACGACAGGGAGGATAGACTCAGAACCCAAACGCCTAAGATTATTTTTGTTCTGACTTAAGTAGTACCTTTTCAGGTATGGATCCAGCTCAGCCCCTGTTTGTACCTGATGCTTTTGGAGGGCATTGGGTTACTGTGGGAGCGATAGTGCCGGCTTCGGCGACCCTTTATTTCACTACTGTTGGGCAGCGTGCAGCTGCTACCGTCGAGTTGGACCTCTGGCATCAGATTCACATATTAGGACTGGTCGACCTGTCCCGTGCTCGCCTTGAGATTCTTTACTTTATAGAAATTCAGCGCTTAGTACTCGTTGAGATGGTTCGCTTGGTTAACAGTGATGCCTTCTATTTTCCTCTCGAGGTTCAGGTTGTGCAGGCCCACCTTGCACAGCTGGAGGTACCTCCACCGGTCGTCCCCACTGTTGAGGATGACGGTGACGTTGACGTTGTGTTCGCTCCTATTTCCGAGGACGCCGAGGAGGATGGCTTAGGATGGGACGACTTTGTAGTCGACCTTGAGGAGGCACTTGTACTTGAGCCAGCCTTGCCTGAGGCAGATGTCCCTGGACCTGCTTCACTGATGACCTCTCACAGCTGTAACTTTGGGACATGCCCCTCCCATGTTCAGCGACTTCATCAGGCCGACTCGCTTGACCTGTTGATGGCTACCTACGGCGATGACTGACTGTTTAGATGTCGCCTTGTACATATTGACTGTTTTGACTATTAGCTCTATCTCTTTTTGCAAGCTGTAATTACGTGCATTAGAGTGTAGGGCAATGACCCATTTTTGTAACATTAACATTTGCATGCGTCCTAACCCATATAGGTAGGGTAGGCATTGATTTTACCATACATGCTTTTTGTATCAACTTGACAAGAAGTTATATATATAAGATATACTCTTTTGAATATTGTCGTCATTTGAATTACTTCATAGCACTGTTGCATGCATGTTTCTCATTCTACTACCACTATCATGCATAGAATGGCTGGAGGACTAAGGAGGAACAGGAACTTGATCGAGGGAGCACCCGAGGCTGCCGATCCTACGGGGATGTTCGAAGCATTTATCAGACGGCTGGAAAGAATCGGTAATACGAATGACAACCGACGAGACCGTCAAACTGGAGACAAATTGCTGGAGAGATTCCGTACACTAAGGCCCGAGCAGTTTGCGGGTACCGCAGAACCCTGGAAGGCCGAGCAATGGTTAAGACAGATGGACCGTATGTTCGAGGCTGTCCAATGCAATGAGATGGACAAGAGGAGATTGGCAACGTTTCAGTTGACCGATGCTGCCGCAGATTGGTGGGATTCGGTCATAGCTACTATCGGGAATGGAGCTGCAATGGGAATGACGTGGACTGCGTTCAAGGGGAGATTTTTGGAAAAGTATTTCCCGGCTACGGAGAGGCACAGAAGAGAGAAGGAATTCATGGATCTGACGCAAGGAACCAAGTCGGTGCAAGAGTACACCACACAGTTCGAGAGACTGTCTCGGTTTGCCCCACACCTGGTTGATACTGAGGAGAAGAAGATTCGTAAGTATAACCAAGGGCTGACACCGCAGATTTGTCGCCTGACTCTCGGCCACTTGGATAAATCGTTTGAAGGACTTGTTGGTTTGGCTACCGACCTGGAAGAGGATGCTCGAGTGAACCGTAAGCAATTTGATTTCCGACCGCCTCAAAGGGGTAATTTTGGGAATAGACCACCAATGAATCGTACCCAAGGGCAGAAGAGGAATTTTGACGGAAGCAAGAAGACCCAGGCTATTACCCATCTGACTCAACCCCGAGTAGGAGAAGGAAGTAGTAGTGGAAAGTGCTTCAACTGTGGCAACCCTGGTCATTTGGCTCGTGATTGTAAGGCACCAAGGCGTGCTGCTCAGCAAGGGATAGTCTGCTTCAACTGTGGTGAACCAGGTCACATCAGTAGGTTCTGCACCACTCCTAAGCAAGTGACTTATGGTCAACAGGGTCAGACTCGCTTGAATGTTGTTATCCCTGATGCCGCTGGATATGATGGAACTGTGTACGAAGAAGGAGATTATGGAGAAGCTCAACCTGATCAGCAAGCAGTGGAAGGTACATTAACTCTGTTTAACTCCCATGTTAAAGTGTTATTTGATACGGGTGCTGCTCTTTCGTTCATATCTGTTAATACAATTCGGAGATTAGGTATCTTACCTCATCGCTTAGAGAAAGCTTTGAAGGCTACTTCGCCATTAGGAGCCGCAGTCAGATTAGGACACGTGTGCAAGGATTGTCCTCTACGGTTAGGAGACCGTGAAATCCCTGCAAGGTTGATCGTCCTATCGATGAAGGAGTTTGACATAATCCTAGGAATGGATTGGCTCTCTCAGAATCAAGTGAAGTTGGATTGTGCGAGGAAGAGAATCACATTCCCCGACTATGAGAATCAACCCTTTGATTTTCAATGTAACCCTACGGGAGATATGTTCCTCACGAGATGTTTAGCCAACATCGAAGTCGTCAGTTCAGAGGTGACAACTTCATCTATACCTATAGTCAAGGACTTTGAAGAAGTATTTCAAGACGTTTCTGGTTTGCCACCCGAGAGAAGTATAGAGTTCTGTATTGAGCTTATACCGGGTACCGTACTGATCACCAAGGTTCCCTACAGAATGGCCCCCACAGAACTTTTGGAATTGAAGGAACAAGTTTAAGAGCTCGAGAACCTAGGCTTTGTACGTCCAAGTACATCACCTTGGGGAGCACCAGTGTTATTCGTGAAGAAGAAGGACGGGACACTCAGACTGTGTATCGACTACAGAAAATTGAACCGAGTGACTATCAAGAACAAGTATCCCTTGCCTCGGATCGATGATTTGTTTGATCAACTACAAGGAGCTACGACATTTTCCAAGATAGACCTAAGGTCGGGATATCATCAGTTGAGGGTACGAAAGGAAGACATACCTAAGACTGCTTTCAGAACCCGATATGGTCATTATGAATTTCTGGTAATGCCGTTTGGAATGACGAATGCCCCGGCAGTGTTTATGGATCTGATGAACAGAGTGTTCAAGCCTTATTTAGATCAGTTTGTCATCGTCTTTATTGATGATATTTTGATCTATTCTAAGTCAGGAGAAGAACACGAGCAACATCTACGGATTGCGATGCAGACGCTCAAGGGCCATCAGTTGTATGCCAAGTTCAGTAAGTGTGAGTTCTGGTTACATGAAGTGAAATTTTTGGGACACAAGGTGTCATCTCTAGGAATTTCAGTAGATTCGTCCAAGATCAACGCTGTGTCCAACTGGGTTAGACCGAGCAACCCTACAGAAGTTCGGAGTTTTCTTGGACTCACAGGCTATTACAGGAGATTTGTTGAGGGATTCTCTAAAATAGCCGCACCATTGACTGGATTGACGAAGAAGAATTTGAAGTTCGAATGGACAGAGAAGCATGAGCGAGCCTTTCTAGAGTTGAAAGAGAGACTCACTACCGCACCAGTACTAGCAATACCCAAGCCTGATGAAAGGTTCACTATCTTTAGTGACGCATCATATCAAGGGTTAGGGTGTGTACTTATACAAGATGGCAGAGTTATTACCTATGGATCCAGACAGCTGAAACCGAATGAGTTGAACTATCCTATTCATGATTTAGAGTTGGCGGCAGTGGTATTTGCACTCAAGATTTGGAGACACTATCTCTACGGTGAGAAGTTTGATTTATTCTCCGATCACAAGAGTTTGAAATATTTGTTCACACAGAAAGAGTTGAACATGAGGCAGCGCAGATGGATGGAGCTGATTAAAGATTACGACTTCACATTGGAATACCACCCGGGTAAAGCCAATGTAGTTGTCGATGCTTTGAGTCGACAGACTCGTGAGACGATCGCCTCCCTAATGGTTAGAGAGTGGCGAGCTTTGTACAGCCTGTTCTTATCGACCGTATTATTGGAGCCCAGAAAGAAGATAAGGAGTTTCAGGCATGATTCGTGAAAATGTCAGAGAAAGACCCGATAGAATGGAAGGTTGGAGTCGATGGAGGGTATCGATGCAGAAATAGATTAGGTGTGCCAGATGTTGGAGAACTTAGGAAGGATATTCTGGAAGAAGCACATAAGTCAAGGTATACAGTTCACCCGGGAGGAACTAAGATGTACAAAGATTTGAAGAGAAATTTATGGTGGGAAGGTATGAAGAAGGATGTGGCCGAATTCGTATCCAAGTGTTTGACGTGTCAGCAAGTCAAAGAGGAACATCAGAGACCATCAGGATTATTGCAACCGCTACCTATTCCTGGTTGGAAGTGGGAGCACATCACGATGGATTTTGTAGTAGGATTGCCTCGATCGTAGCAGAATCATGACGCTATCTGGGTAATCGTGGATCGATTGACGAAGTCAGCTCATTTCATTACTTACAGTATGACATACCCGGTAGAAAAGATGAGCCGGATGTACATACAACAAGTTGTGCGACTTCACGGTGCACTTGTGTCGGTTGTGTCAGACCGTGACGCACGTTTTACTTCTGGATTTGGGAAAGTCTGCAAGAAGCTATGGGAACCTCGCTCAAGATGAGTACTGCTTTTCACCCTCAAACAGATGGACAAACTGAGCGTGTTAATCAGGTCATGGAGGATATGCTTAGGGCTTGTGTTATCAATTTTGAAGAATCTTGGGAGACGCACTTGCCGTTGGTTGAATTTGCCTATAACAACAGTTATCACACGAATATCGGGATGGCTCCGTTTGAAGCATTGTACGGACGACCATGTCGTTCCCCATTGTGTTGGGCAGAAGTTGGGGACACAGAGTTGTTGGGACCAGATTTGGTTAGAGAAACCAACGAGAAGATTTCTTTGGTCAAGGAAAGAATGAGAACCGCTCAGAGCTGGTATAAGAGTTATGCTGATCGACGCCGGAAAGATTTGGAATTCAGTGTTGGAGATCACGTGCTCCTTAAGGTTTCACCGACCCGAGGAGTGGTACGTTTTGGTCTCAAGAGAGGAAAGTTAGCCCCGCGTTTCATCGGACCGTTCGAGATTTTGGAACGTGTCGGGAAAGTAGCTTATCGACTGGCGCTACCACTGAAGATGTCTGGGGTTCACAATGTATTCCATGTGAGTATGCTGAGGAAGTACATACGAGACCCCTCGCACGTGGTTAGTTATGATGATATTGAGACGAGTCATAACGTTTCTTACAAAGAGAGACCTATGAAGATTTTAGATCATAGTATCAAGAAGTTGAGGAATAAGGATATTCCGTTGGTGAAGGTTCAGTGGAATCACCACGACGAGAATGAAGCCTCGTGGGAAGTCGAAGCTGATATGAGGAAGAAGTACCCGGAGTTGTTCCAAGACTAGCTAGTCTTGATTTCGGGGACGCAATCCTGTTTAAGGGAGGAAGGGTGTAATAACCTGCATTTTCATGTTTAATTTGTAATTGCATTGTCATATTTAATTTCATTTCGCATTGACTGCTTTATTTAATTACATTTCTCATGTTCGAAATTTTATTCCTTGAATTATTGCAAGCTAAGAATTTGTTGGGTCAAACTGTAATTTTCATAAAATCTATAATACCCGTGTGGATTTCAAAGTCTGTATTTCAAAGACGGTGAAAATAATTTCTTTGGATTCAATCAGTATTTTTATAGAACCAAAAAATCAATTCGTAAGTTAAAATGGACTTTCTGTATTTTTGTGGTGAACACCGCACCCCGAAAATACCAGTTTATACTCAAAACTGTCCACGCTGTGTTGAACTTCCACAGATTTTGGAAGTGACTGATTTGGACAGTTGCTTTATTGCCATTTATGGAAACTCATCATTGTCTTGTGCCTTGTTTGGGAATGCCTTGTGTGTATGTGTATATCTTATGCCATAAGTCCCATTTCCCAAACACTTCTAGCTTATGACCCCTACTAGCCTATGTTACCCCTTCAAAATCTGTGGGGATTTTATATACGTATGTATATCACACACACACACATCTGTGATATTTGTGGTTCATTTAGAATTGAAGAGAAAAATTAGTAATTGAAAAACAATCCATTTGTTGAGTATATTATAATGAACTTGGAGCCCAAGTTCTTATAGTTGGCCCTCTATATATGCATACACTATACACTCTCAAACACACACATTCTGCACATCAATTTCACAGAGAGAAACACTGAGAGTTTAGAGAGAAACACAGAGAATTCTTCAAGCATATAATAGAGAGAGAGAGAAGCTTCAATCACCATAGCCAAGCTTGGATTAATTTCTTATTGAGCTCATCTTTCTCAACAATCTCTCTATACTCAATCTCAGTGAGTATTATTAACTCACTCCCAATGTAATTCATGTTCATTTACTGCTTGTATGTGTATAATTGTATAGCACCTTTGAAGCTCTTACGTATGAACTCCATGGCCTTGAAAATCAAGATTTTCCAAACTCAACCAAAATCCGTTTTTAGAATGAAATATGAAAGATTATACATCCTACATGCCATGTTTAAAGTATTAGACCTTAATTTGTTCACATGAGAATGTATGTAAGAAAATTAGTTTTGACATGTTTTAGTTTTTCATAAAATTGGAGAGCTATGGATCAAATGGTGTTAAATTGATTTTGGAATCATAATCTTTGTGAAAAACCGAAGAGATCCATATATTATATGTCCTATATACGTTAGAATTGCAAAATGGGTCAAAAAGACCCCATTAAGCTGAAACAGAGCAGTTTCTGCGAGGAAGAAGAAGCCTCAGCTTCATCTCACGCCACGATCGCGCGCGCGAGAGTCGCGCGAGCGGCTCGCTCGAGCGACCCCTCGCGCGAGCGGCCCGCGCGCGCGATCCTTGTTTCCCCAGGCAGACAGAAGAGTTTATTTATATAAAATGAAATTTAGGCAAGTCGCGCGAGCAAGGGTCGCGCAAGAATCCCTTCGCGCGAGCGATTCGCGCGCGCGACCTTGGCTGTTTCAGGCAGATAGAAAAGTTTATATATAAATGAAATTTGGGCATATCGCGCGAGCGGCCCGCGCGCGCGACCCTGACAGATTCTGGTTTTGCTTGTTTTATGTTAAGGGACTGTTTGGTTCAACTTTTAAGTACTGTTAAGGTTCTGTTTGGGAGTTTTATTAATACAGTATGCTATTAGTATGTTTGAATTGATTAAGGAAATGAATTACGAGTTATCAATCCCCGTACGCATGTTGTTCATTTAATTCAGCATTTTGCTTATGTTTAAGTCCATGTCATTCATATGGAGTCAGTGGTACATGCATGTGGGTGTTAGTCAGTGTGGAAAAAAGTAATGGTAGTGTGGAAAGAGTATTAGTTTGAGTTTGTGGTTGTGGTTGTGGTTGAGTTTGAGTTGTGGTTGTGGTTGTGGTTGAGATTGTGGTTGTGGTTGTGGTTGTGGAGAGGGTATCTTTGAAATGCGACGGTGGCAAATTTGGACACTCCCTGACGCCCATGGAAGCGTTAAAGTGTGTGAAGCCGAACTTGGACATTCCCTGGCACCCATGGTAGTGCTAAAGTGTGGCCTACGGACACTCCCTGATACTCGAGTCTGGATACTGCGTGAGGGGTTGCCCCGGTATTTGCATGGCAGTTAGGGTATTCAAAGTGTGAGGCATTGGACACTCCCTGGTACCCCGGACCAAAGTGTGAGGCAAACTGGACACTCCCTGGCGCCCCGTTGCTAAAGTGTGGCTATCTTAGTGTTTCAAAGATACCAGGAGTAAGATAGTGGGTTGTTGGGTTTTGTCGAGAGAAAAGAGTCGGCAAGAAGAGTGTGGTGCATCGTTCTCATACACGGTCGCATATGCGTGAACTTATCTTTTGAATAATATTGTGGTTGTTTTCTAAACAAGCTCTTTATCTTAAATATAACTTGTGGATTTAAATGGGAATTGGAAAAACGGTAAATGAGTATGTTTTACATTTAAAGTTATGTTTTTAATACTCACCAGCTTCTTGAAGCTGACGACGTTGATGCGTCCTGGACATTCGTGTTCAGGCTTTTCAGGTTACAATCAGGAGGAATCTTATGACTACGCTAACTGAGAATGGCTGCTTTTGGAATGAGAAAACTGTTCACTTATTATATGCTTTAAACTTATATGTTTTAAGTTTTAGACTGTTTTGTTTCATAAGGATGACTGTAATAGATACTAAGTTATTGTTTTGTTTAAGGCGGTCTGTGCCTTTAGATGACCCCGTGTTGTAATATGTAATAAGTTAGAAAAATTTTATAAGCCTTGATTGCTCTGCTCTGATTATTGTTTATTGTTGTTCGACGTTTGGGACGGAATCGATCCTTCAAACTGTCGCGACCTACGGGTCCATAAAGGAAATTAAACGCTTTCCTTATTTATGCTACGTCGGGGCGTGACAGGATTTAGTGGTATTAGAGCCAGGTTATGATTTATCTCAAGATAGTTTAGCCAGGTTAGGGTTTACCAGTATAGACCCGATTCCACATTCCATTAGGTGTTACACACCCGATGATACGACAGGGAGGATAGACTCAGAACCCAAACGCCTAAGATTATTTTTGTTCTGACTTAAGTAGTACCTTTTTAGGTATGGATCCAGCTCAGCCCCTGTTTGTACCTGATGCTTTTGGAGGGCATTGGGTTACTGTGGGAGCGATAGTGCCGGCTTCGGAGACCCTTTATTTCACTGCTGTTGGGCAGCATGCAGCTGCTACTGTCGAGTTGGACCTCTGGCATCAGATTCACATATTAGGACTGGTCGACCTGTCCCGTGCTCGCCTTGAGATTCTTTACTTTATAGAAATTCAGCGCTTAGTACTCGTTGAGATGGTTCGCTTGGTTAACAGCGATGCCTTCTATTTTTCTCTCGAGGTTCAGGTTGTGCAGGCCCACCTTGCACAGCTGGAGGTACCTCCACCGGTCGTCCCCGCTATTGAGGATGACGGTGACGTTGACGTTGTGTTCGCTCCTATTTCCGAGGACGCCGAAGAGGATGGCTTAGGATGGAACGACTTTGCAGTCGACCTTGAGGAGGCACTTGTACTTGAGCCAGCCTTGCCTGAGGCAGATGTCCCTGGACCTGCTTCACTGATGACCTCTCACAGCTGTAACTTTGGGGCAGGCCCCTCCCATGTTCAGCGACTTCATCAGGCCGACTCGCTTGACCTGTTGATGGCTACCTACGGCGATGACTGACTGTTTAGATGTCACCTTGTACATATTGACTGTTTTGACTATTAGCTCTATCTCTTTTTGCAAGCTGTAATTACATGCATTAGAGTGTAGGGCAATGACCCATTTTTGTAACATTAACACTTGCATGCGTCCTAACCCATATAGGTAGGGTAGGCATTGATCTGACCATACATGCTTTTTCGACTAAGTTTCGTTTGGTCGCTAAAATGCGAATTTCTACATGACGTTTCCGAAGTTGCTAATTAGCCTACCAAATTAATAGCGTGTTAATTCGTTCTCACCAGGATACTAAAACTAACAACAGATATAAATTCTAAAACAGAAATTAATGCAGATATTGAAATACACAGGTAAACATTTATTTTCAGATAAACATTTAAAGTATTCCACACTGACCGTCTCACATTCGGAGAGACGTCGCAACAACAAATCCTCAATCACTACAGTTTCAAAGGGTTCTCTAATATAGACACCCAAATCAACTCGTGAGTCAAAACTCACCCAAACATGTGTCATAAGACACGCCACATCATATTATCATGCATGATAATGTAATACAAAAGCAATAACACAAATGCGGGTGTTATAGTAAGGAAGGAACCGACGTTGACCACTCGGTCAGGGAGCCGGTCGTCCAGAACCTCTGGCAAGAGTTCTTCGACCGTCCTACCCGATCTTCGTTATCCTTAGGATCCAATTCTTTTATGTCCAGAGATTCTGACACGGCGTCTTTCCAGAGTGAATTGACATAGCAGTACCGAGCTGTTGCTTGGTCCCCTTTTAAGATTCCAACCCCTTTAGCGGTAAGAAATTTGACAACGAGGCTATAGGTTGACACGACCGCCTTAGTCCGAATGAGAATGGGTCTCCCAAGTATGACATTGTAGGCGGAAGGTGCTTCTACAACCACGAATTTGGCAAGTACTGAGGGCTACTGACAATGCACCCCATAAGGACTGGCAACTCTATCATTCTGAGAGGTTGTGTACTTGATCCGTTGAACTCGACCAGAGGTATGGCTACCGGTCGGAGTCTTTCTCTGGAAATCCCAAGTTGATCGAACGCTGGGCCTAAGAGTATGTCGGAAGAACTGCCGGTGTCAATCAGTATACTCTTGACAGAGTAGTTGTCAATGATGAGTGTCACAACCAGGGGGTCGTCGTGGGGAAGGTGTATGCCTTCTAGGTTGCTGGATAAGAAGGTGAACAAATTTGTCTATATGGGGTTCTCAGGCCAGACAGATGCGACTTCTGATCGAACTTCTCGGGCGTGTCTTTTCTGGGCTGACTGTGAGTCTCCTCCTCCTGAGTTTCTTTCCACTGCTCTTCTCGGGTTAATCTTGCTTTCGCTAGTTTCTCTTGGGCTCTTCGTCTGCGTGCCTGGGATCTATCATCTTTAGAAACTCTTTAGTGTCAACATATTTCTTGACCTCTCTGCGAGTTCCACCAAGGTTGTCGACCGGTTTCTATGAAACGACGTGGCACACTTAGTGTGCTGAACCCTAAGCAAAAGGCGGCAATAACGACGGTTTCATTCAGAACATAGATCTTGAGCTTCTTCTGGTTAGACCGATCGACCAATTCCTTGAGAGATTCATTCTTCTTCTGCCTGACAGTCAGCAACTGGGTGTCAGGCTTCGGCTGCTCATGCATACCAATAAACTGGCTGATGAAGAGCTTACTAAGCTATTTGAAGCTGCTGATTGACCTTGGTTTTAGCGAATGGAACCACTGGGTTGCCGGGCCCTTCAAGGTACTGGAGAAGGCTAGGCAATAGAGCTCGACTGAGTTGGTATTGAGAACCATTCGGGATTTATAGTCCACCAGGCTACCCAACCTACTGTATGATTCCATCTGAGGATGCTTAAACTTGGGAGGGACGGCGAAACTGGTGATTTTCGGGATAAAGGGGGACTCGGTATCTGTGTCAGTATGATTGCGGACTGACCACTTGTTGACGTTTTTAGCCATGTCCTCGATCTGTTTCTCCATGTCCCTGATCTTGTCTTTCACCCTAGTTCGATCTCTATCTGCGTGATAGGTGGGGTTGGTGAAGGAAGCTTCTTCCAGACTACGTGCGGCTTTTGCCCGGGAGAGGGCTCGGCTGTGACTGTGGTCAATCTGGTGCTTAAGGTCTCCACGGCTCCTGGCCGGGGAGCCTTGGGCAGATTCCTAAGTCCAGCGCTCGATTTGTTCAACCCGGGCAGAGCGCCTTTTATTGATTATGCTCTGGGAGTCCTCCCCAAGACCAGGATTGCCTCGGGTAGGAGGTCGACCCCGGCGTGGTGCCTGACCTCCCCTACCATCCCCGGGAGGATTATTAGCCTATGAGACGTTGTTCTGTTGAACCAGCAGGGTATTGATTTGTTACTGGGTCTGATGTTGGCTCTACAGAAGTTGTATGAGAGTCGCTGTGATATGTTCCGGCGTCAGGATTGTTGCGACGGGCGGCGAGGCCGTTGGGACACCACCATCAGCCTGCTGAGCAACCTTCTTGCCCTTCTTTGGAGGCATGTCTATCAGCCAAAAGATTTGTTTATGAGAAATCTGTCGTTTCCCACAAATGGCGCCAAGCTGATGATTTGGTTTTTGGTGAAGAGATTTCAGAAGAGAGAGTGAGAGATTGTAAACAAAGCGTATGTATGTGGTTCACTGTTAATGAAGGAACTTACGTCCACGGGGTGTGTCAGAGCTCTTCCACTAGATGATAAAGGCTAGTGGCCTTGGTGAACCAACAATAGACTAGCACTACCAGAGGTCGGCCGTGTCGGTGAGATTTTAAATGGCTATGTGCTATCTAGACTAAAAAAGTTCAGGATCCCTCTCTCGGAGGCGAGGGATCTCTTTTATACATGCAAGAGACCTCCTCATACATGGAAACTGTCCCGATAAGGCCATACAATCTGATATGGTTTGATTAACATAAATCGTGTGAGTTTCCTAATAGGATTTGAAAACTATCCATATGTCACGCCCTGGAACCACCCAAATGATCCTAGGACATGTGGCACGCCACCAAGGCTCATCATAAGTCATTAAAGTTCCAAAATGAATTTAAAATAAGCTTAAGCCAAAGAAGCTCAACTAACATTGGACATTTTCAAAAGTTTGGATCAACATGCATCCAAATACGCCTATCGAATGCCCATCTGGGAAAGCAATCAGCCAAAAACCCTATTTTTCACAAGTTGAAAATCCTTACACAAAATCACCTGAATTATGAATTGATTTAAACACCAAACTCCAAACCATTTAAAAGCCAAACCAAAACGTAGTCATGAGCTCCCAAAGTTCAAGCAAGAGTTTAAAAGCTCTTTAGGAAAGATACATATTATAATCATTTACAAACCAAACCCAATGAATTAACTTACAAGATCAAATGTCCCAAATCAATAGCTCGAGTCTTAGATACAATCAACTAGTCCAACTCAAACAACTACTACTACCTTTATAAACAAGAGCTAGTTATCTAGTCAGAATATTACACGAGTTAAGGATTCACTTACAGCATGAAGTTAAAACTAGGAATATTACATGAAGTTACATTAACTCCCAAAACCCATGAGCTAGCCAAGCCACTTCCTGGTTTACTTCTCCGATTTCTTGCCGCAATCACCTACAATGGTTATTCAATAACCACTACAATATATAAGTTATATACTTAGTGAATAATGCTAATCATGATCATGGATAATAGACATGCTCAATTCAACATATTACAAAGAACTATAGTCTCCGGCAATTACTAGTTCACTCCCACCACTACCGGCTAGCCCGCGACTCCACTCCCCAAGCCCACGTGACTAGTCATGACCCACGCCCTCACATAGGCCTGTAAATGGATCGGATTCGGATCGGATTTGTGATATCCGAATCCGATCCGATAAGAAATCCGTTAACTAAATCCGAATCCAAATCCGATAGAAAATCCGTTAACCAAAATCCGAATCCGAATTTGTTAGGATTCGGATATCCGACGGATATCCGTTTACATTTAAAAAAAAAAAAAAAACCCTTAAGCAAATCAAGTTTTTTTTTAATTTTTAATTTTTAATTTTTTATTAATTGGATATCCGTAAGCACCAAAGTATTTTTAATCGGATATCCGTTAAGCACCAAATTTATTTTTTTTTCCTAATCGGATATCCGTTAAACACCAAAAGAATTTTATAGTGTAGGGTTATTATGTAATTTTTCACAAAACAAGGGGAGTTAAACTGTAAATTAAATTCTATTATCGGATATTTTTTGGCGGATTCGGATCGGATTTACAAAATCCGAATCCGATCCGTTTGCTAACAAAATAATTGGATTCGGATCCGGATCCGGATTCGGATTCGGATTTTATTATCGGATTTTTCTTGTCGGATTCGGATCGGATCGGATCCAAATCCGATCCGTTTACAGGCCTACCCTCACACATGCGATCCCATTGGCCTCTGGCGGCCGTGGTCGTGACCACATCGATTACCTCATAGTGGTATAGAACTAGCAATTTCCATTAACCCAAATAGGCAACTCAACATGCTCATTTAAATATCACACCGTATACTCACACAATTATGCCCTACTAATAAAATGGGCATAGTTCTACATCATAGTTTTGCAACTACTATTAAGCATACAAAAATTAAGCTAACAATGCATGCTTTGGCATCACAATTGAACCCAACATAGAAATCATCCAAATGTCAAAATTAACATCACTCACCTCTTGGGTTTCGCTCCTAGTTACAAGATTAGAGTCCTACTCTGATCTAGGTACAAGTCCTATACATAAACTACAAGTTATGAGCTAAACCTCCAAAATGGGTCGTAGAAAAACTATCACAGAATTCAATAAAATTGGTACCAACGGGTTAGTCTCACCTCCAAGAGTCCAAATATATGTTCTGTTTTGAAAACCGACGTAGTTTAGTGCGTCAATCGGCATCACAAAGCTCGGTGTCAATATCTCTGTCGATACACGTATCTCGTATATCTCTATACTGTTGCAAACCTAAATGAAGAAGATGAGTTTGACTCATCTTGTACATGTTTTGTTATAAGGATTTTCAATTTTAGTATAGCTTCCACACAATTTTACTAGTTCTGCGATTACACCTCTGCTTATTATAAAACTTATTAAAACTATCCCAAACCTATATGAGTATTTGTCGATGTCTCGCATGAGTCCCATAAATGATCTCATATAATTATATGAAGTTGCTAATTAGCCTACTAATTAGCAACGTGTTCAATTCGCGCTCACAACGGTACACACTCTCTAATCTGCAATCTCTCTCTCGCATAAACAACCATGGCAAGACTTGCATTAAAGAACCAAAAATAGGTGTCCACAACCTTAAGTACTAAAATTAAACAAGCCAAACAAGGTGTGCACCACTAGTACTTACATTAACAACCCAAAAAAGGTGTCCACAACCTTAAGTACTAAAATTAAACAAATCAAACAAGGTGTGCACCACCAGTACTTACATTAAACAACCCAAAAAAGGTGTCCACAACCTTAAGTACTTAAATTAAACAAACCAAACAAGGTGTGTACCACCAGTACTTACATTAAACAACCCAAAAAAGGTGTCCACAACCTTAAGTACTTAAATTGAACAAAATAAACAATCCTCACATCCATCATAGACCAGCCCACTCTGAAGTTCCAGTCAAAGCAGCTGAACCTTGTGTACTTGGTGCACTTTGAGATAAGTTCATCACTGAGAAAGTAGCATCACCAAAAGTAGTTGCCTTCCTATGCACTTGCTTTGGCATTGGGGGAATTATAAGAGGGATTTTTGGTCTGCCATAAGCACCTTGCTGTTGTACCTACAAAATAGCCGCAATGATAATCAACCACATCTTATTTGAGTTAATTATAATGTGAAATAACTACCATTATTAGTAGCTCACCACTTTCTGTGAACTCCCAGCATCATGTGTTCCTCTTCCAGCACCATCATGTGTTCCTCTTCCAGCACCATCATGTGTTCCTTTCCCACGTGCAGCCACTTCTGTTCCTTTGCCACTAGCATTCCTTCCCCTACCAGCAGGTGTAGCCACTGAAGTTCCTCTACCACTAGCCTTTCTCTTAGCTTGTCCAACCTGAAATAATGTTGTAAACTAAGAGATATATGGTTAATCAAGGGATGTAAATAACAAAAAAGTTAAGCACCACCTGCACTATCTCGGTTGCCTGCCTCTTCCCTGCACTCTTATCTCTAATTGGACCTTTACATGTTCGAGAATTGTGACCTTGAATGCCACACTTGGTACATCTCAGTGACTTGTAATGTTTCCTCACTTGATAAGGATTTTGTGCCTCATCCTGCCCTTTCCTCCTTGCCTTTTTGGGTCTACCAGGAGGTCTGCGCAAAGGAGGGGGCATGATAGGATCAAACTCAGTGTGAACCCACATACTAATGTCAGGGATGGGTATGATTATAGCCTCATAAGCCTTCATGTATGCATCCACACTATAGAAAGCATCTACAAATTCTTCAGGTTGTCTTCTATCAGTTATAATAGATGCAATTGCATGCTTGCATGGAATCCCAGTTAAATCCCATTTTCGACAAGTGCACGTACGACTACCAATGTCCACAATGTTAGTCTTGTCCAAATTACACACCTCAAATAAAGACCCCCTAGCATAGGTAACCTCACAGTGTCTAGCGTCCTGTTTTGCCAATTCCAATTTCCTTCGAATTCTAGGACATAATGGACCAACACATTTAGTAATCCATTGCCTTTTGTCTTCAAACCTACTCATCAATTGCTTTCTAATCATTTCTATCATTGTGATTATAGGCTTATCCCTTGCATCTTTTATCCAATGGTTGAATGACTCAGAAATGTTGTTGCTCAAAATGTCACACTTACTCCTACTAGTGAACATACACCTAGCCCAAACTTGAGGAGGTTCCTTCATCAGCCAATCATGTGCCTCTGGGTTGATTGCTTTTATGGCAGCCATATTAACTTCAAAGTCTTGGACAGTATATGACCTAGCAGCAGCCCACATTATATCTTTTAGTTCCTTACCTTTAAAACTCTCTCTAAAATTGGCATACATATGCCTAACACAGAACCTGTGCTCAGTCCCAGGCATCAAATCTTTGAAACTTTCCACTAATCCCTGCATTTATAAGTAGGAGTATATCAAATTGAATCATAATATAATCTATTCAAAAAAACAAAATTGTTAAAACAAATTCAAACACAATATTAAGTACCTTTTGTCTGTCCGAAATGAATGTCCAAGGGATATCTTCAGGCCTACCAATAACATCTAGTAAATTGTCTAAGAACCAAGTCCAACTACTTTTACATTCAGATTCTACAACTGTAATAGCCAAAGGGTACATCTGATCATTTCCATCCCTCCCAACCGCATGCATCAACTGTCCTCCATATGGGCCCTTTAGGTGACATGCATCAAGTCCTATAATGGGCCTACAACTTCCAACAAAACCCTTTCTCTGTGCATCAAACATAACAAAGAGCCTCTGAAATAATGGAGCTAAATTTAGAGAGGTTCTTTCCACCTTAATCTTCGCTGTACTACCAACATTTTGTATTCGAATCATCTCACAATAATCCCACAACCTTGAGTATTGCTCTCTGTGATTACCCTCAACAACTTCCAAAGCCATTGTTTTTGCCCTATAAACCTGGGTGTCAGATACATTCACCATCCAGTCTCTCTTCACTGCCTTCCTCATTGCAGTTACTTTCCAAGATGGGTCATCTTGCAACTTATCCATGTATTTTTTGGAAATCCACCCAGCCGTCACTTGTTTATTATAGTATTTTCTAGGACATGTGTGAGTATCTTTCAGACTCTTGATTTGAAAGGTACTTGTACCTTCAAATGGAGAAGCATGTATTCTGCATGGACACTCACTTTTGCACACTGCAGTGACCCTTGTCCCCTCATTCTTCACATATTTAAAGTCATACCCATTTCGAATTGCATGCTCCCTAAGTGCAGCTCGAAAGACCTTGACATTGGCATACAGCATGCCCAACTTCAACTCAGGAGTACCCATATCCCTTTCCTCAAAAAATTCTGGGTATTCAACACCTTGCTCATCATCCTCAGAGGCATATGGACTCTTCAAAAAGTCACTTTCACTATCAATATCCATTCCAACACTCTCAGAAGCCACTGCTTTGCCCTTATTATTTTCTTTTGAAGTACTTTGGTCATTTGCATTTTCAAATACCACATCTTTTACCTTAGCACCTACACTTCGAAGTGACTCATCATGATAATCACTAAAGTCATCGGATAGCCTATCCCCTTCAGCAAAATATATAAAGTCATTATCATCACCGCCATCATCACTATTTGCTGACATTTGCCCCCAGCTATAGCACCCTCATCAATACATATTCCTTCTTTGTCCACTTAAACTATGATCTTTTCTCTCCCATTGTGGCATGCAAACATATCCATAACATCATTATCTGACTTAATCTCCCTTAAACCACCATCAAGATCAGCATCTGGAAGCTGATAAAATATCTTGCAAGTCTTTGGACAACCTAATTCATCTATTGTATGTAACATCTCAAAGTAAGATCGACATCCTATCTGGGTCAACTTCCACACTTTCACTCTTTTCTCCCAAATATGAAATTTTAGGTTGTTTTACAAAATACCCAGAGTGATAAATTTCTAACGTTAACATCTTTCCAATTGAAAAAAAAAAATTTCAATACATAATATGTAAACAAAACAGATTTAAATACATAAACAATACTAGTCTTTTTGTTGTTCTTTTTTTTTTTTTTTTCTTCTTTTTTTTTTTTGTTGCTGAAACATAAACAATAGTCTGCCATTAAACTAGCATATTTCACAAGCAAGAGGGACCACAAACCTAACTCTTTCCAACATACATACCCTACATGCACAGAAACCATAAAGCCCTAGATTGCATAAAACAACTAAGTAGGGGATATGGACCACAATTGGTACTAAAATGCACATATAATACACATATTATACCTGACCTTTTGAAGCTGACAAGGATTGATGAAGAATCGCCCTTTTCGTTGGCACGATCTTGCACGGACAATCAAACCTTTTCTTGTCTTCAATCCAAACCCTCCATGCTCTCTCTCTCTCTCTCTCTCTCTCTCTCTCTCTCTCTCTCTCTCTTAATCCAAACCCTCCATGCTCTCTTTCTCTCTATCGTTCCCTCTCTCTCTATCGTTCCCAACTTCTCCCAAATTTTTGAGACATAACTGTGTAAATAAGGGTTAAGGGTGTATACAGGATATATGAAATACAAGAGGGGTATTTAAGTCTTTTTATTTCCTCCATTACAGCCGTTAGAGGATACATAGTTCAGGGGGTGTGTTTGTCTTGTTTAATAGTTCAGGGGGTATTAGTAAAAACGGATGATAGTTGAGGGGGTGTTTGTGAAATTTACCCTTATTATTATTATTTTATTTTATTGGTTTCACGAATCTGTGATTTTTCTCCAGTTGCTCGTGTCTGTGAAATTTTTAATTAGCGTCATTGTTTTTCCTGAATGTATATCTTATATTGTTTTCTATACTATTTTTTTTTTTTTGTGTCGTTTTTTTTTTCCCCTCCAGGTAGGGCTGGCAAATGGGCGGGTTTGGGTGGGTTTGGGCGGATCAATAACGGGTTGGGTCAAATATGGGTGTAGATCCGTAAAGCACCCGCACATAACGGGTCAAAAGTAGGCCGGGTTGAATCTGGATTGGGTTAACCAGTACTGACCCGAGTTACAAAAAACAATTTCACTCGGCGTTGTATACTAGCTGTGTAGTGTGTAATTGTGTATACATATGTATTATATATTTATAGGCTAATACACATAAATATATACACCTACATATATGTAAACATAATAGAAATTTATTTCCATTAACATAATAGAAATTGAATTCAAATTCAACAGTTTCAGGCGACCACTTCATTTCTTGTTAACTGGACAAAACACAAAATCGCCTAATTTTAGTAGTTGCAATTGTCAGTGAGACGAGAAATTATTCAGTGAGACAGCAAAAGATAGTAAATTCAAGCTTTTTCCATTTTATTTTCCTTTTTCTCAAACATTTTCCTAGCAACCAAACAGAGGGAGATTGTTTAGTATGAACCTAATTCATAATGTATTCTCTCTCTCTCTCTCACTAGACTCTATAGGTTTTCAGAAATTGCAGCAAGCTAATAGCGTATCCTTGTCTCATGAGGAATAGAAGCTTTGATGAACTTAAGACTGTCTCATGAGGAATGTAATGTTACAGATTATATATATATATATATATATAGAGAGAGAGAGAGAGAGATAGAGCGAGAGAGTGGAGAATTGTTGCAGTGGAGAAGACAGAGCCATAACCGAGTATTGAGGAATAGAAGCTAATAGCATATTCTAGTGTAATTTAATGCTGTCTGAGTGTTTGTGTGTGTGTGTGAGAGAGAAAGAGAGAGATGAGAATTGGCCAATTGGGTCGGCAATTGCAATTTCGCCTTCACAACCGATGAGCACCCGCGTTCTACCCGCTTCCAACCCGTTCAAAAAATAAATTCATGATCGCTGACCCGTTCTGACCCGTGCGCCAAAATTAGCCAATCCGCAACCATTCACAGCGGGTGAATTTGGGCGGGTTCGCGGATTTGGGTTACAATTGCCACCCCTACCTCCAGGATGGAAGTCACATTTGAACAAGAGGTGCTGATGGTGGAGGGGGGTGGCTACAGAGCCTTTTCGAATGAACAAAAACGACTGTTCTATGATAGAATGGTTGAAACTGTTGTGTACATTGAGGTAGTGGGCCCCGATGTGGACAATCCTAGGGCACAGAAAATAGAACGTGGAAGTGGTGTTTTTATTGATAAGAGTGGTCTAATTTTAAGCGCTGCTCACTTATTTTTCGAGGGTCACAGTAAAATTAATATTCGAAGGTATAATGAAGTTTTGATTCGGGGGGCCAAAATGGTTCATATAAATCCAGGGTTGGATTTAGCTTTGATTTTACCTTTGGTGGGACCGACTGAGCCCTGAATCAATCAGCATTGGGATGGATGTTATTGGCATAGGCCATCCATCAGACCTTCTCTTTAGCAAATGCTATGGCCAAGTCGCATATCCCTTTAGTTTTTCCAGACCTTATGATACCAAGCACAGTTTTTATGATGAAACTAAACCATATAGGTGTGTTGGGGATGTTTTAAATGATGATGATGAAATCCTTAAGACCTACAACTCAGACTTGAAGTGATTCAGGGTGGTTTGCATTATTCTATTAATTTTGATACAAAAGTTGAAAATTTCAATGCACCGCAGCCTCTCTTCTCAAATGAATATGATATGTATAATTTTTCATTGTTTTACTAATGGGTACCCCACTGGAGCTCCAAAAAAATGTACTTTGGTTCCCCAACATAGTTAGAAGCTCCAAAAAAATGTACTTTGGTTCCCCAACATAGTTAGAAAGTGATCACTAAGGGTAATGTGGTTGGAGATTCTCCCCAAAATTTTATATACCATTTAGCATTTTGTAGCTCATACAAGCTGTGACATGGACACTCTACTTCCAGAGTTCGTTTTCTTGTTAATAGATGAGAGTATGTAAATCTCCACAGTTTTGATTGGTTTTGCAGCTTTTTATTGTTGTTAAATGTAAAGTTTGCTCTGAATATATCTTGGGAAGCTACTCCCGAAACCCCACGGGCTACTCAGCATCTATGCTTCATATATAAATGCTGTCTCTCTCAAGTACATACCTAGATAGTTAGATATGCGTTGGAAGATGATAACTCCATTGGTATATACCAGACATGAGAGTTAAAGGTCTCCCATGTACGTATGGAGAAATGGACTTTAAATGGTTAAGAAAGAATGACGAACTACCTCTCCTCTCATTATCAATTGCACCAAAAAATAGTCGAAAATGCCCACAATTGCCATCTATATAAAGGTAAGGCAGATAATAGAACACTTCCACAAGGACCCTTCAAGTGGCATCCGTCAATCCCTATAAATGGTCTACATTCGGCCTTGAACCCCATTTCTCAATACAATAAACGTTATACCCCTGAGGGCTCTACCTATTTATTTGGGGCAGGGTTATAAATCCGCTTATCCACCTTCCCTTTATTTGTTATATATGCACCTTCGCGTCCGCAGGGTTGCAGGTTCTGTGCAGTGTTATTCATCCCCTACCCTTGGGGTAACGTGAGGTGTTGTTGATCACCGAGTTACCGCATATGGTTTTGAAATTAACTGGATATTTGTTCAAATTATTAGAATATTTGGCTGCTTATGCGTTCAACAAATATATATTTTTTTTTTACCCTGACCTTTATCTTGATTACAAGAATATTGACAAACCTAAACCAACAATCACACCTAGCTGCAGATCACAATTATAGACTGCAAAATGAGGAGGGGGAAAGGAAGTGTAGCAACATAAGGAAGTGCCAAACGCTGCCTATATAACCATCACAGCCACCACCACTCAAAATATGATCCTAACAAAAGGGTTAGCTCATCCTTAAAATACCCTCCGCTTTCTCTGTTTTTTCCTTAATTTCTAGACAGAAGGACAGCTAAGTCAGAAGGCATACACATTTCTTCAACTGGTTTTCTACATGTCTCTTTCTCACCAAACTCGGTGTCATCGTAATGCTAATTGCAATCTTATAATGTATCGCAGAAACAAGTAAAAATTAGGAACTAGGCCCAGGACAAGGTCTATGCAGAATTACTTCCTTGTGTAATTTGGGTGTCTGGTCATTGGGTGTTTCGTGTAGGGATGACAATTTCCTTTGCCCCGTTGGTAATCTGCTCCACTTTGCTCCTAATGGTAAAGAGTCGGAGTCCAATAAAATCGTAAAGGAGTGGAGTTGGTATGAAGAAACAAAACTTCTGTAGGAGTATGAGTGGGTTTGGGAAGACTCCCAAACTCCTACTCCGATCCGATTATGTTGCAAATTTACTAAACTATAAGTAATTTACTCTTAGTACTGCAAGTAATTTACGCCGTTGACCGTTGGTAATCCGCTCCCACTCCTACTCTTGATTGTGTTTAATCATGCTATAGTTTGCCACTTTGCTATATTTTGCAACACTCTAATCATGTTAATAGTGTTTCAAATATATTTTTGTTGTGAATGGACTTCTTATTGTAGATCTTTTTAGTTTTTTAAATTGATGTATAAATTGGTAAATGGAGTAGGAGTGAGATGGAGTGGGCAAAAATTAAATGGTATAGGAGTTGGTATGCTTCATGAGTAAGAGTAGAGTAGAGTAGGAGTGGCTATATATATAAGCGCAGTGGAGTAGGGGAATGGCAACTCCTACTCCACTCCGCCCCGTTGCCATTCCTATCCATGTCAGCCCACTATGTTCAACATTTAATATTGTTGGAACTCTTATTTAATGGATTAACGTTTTCTAAAAAAAAACTTAATTGGCATGTGCTTTGGTCCCAGTAATGCAGATGGTTGAGTTGTTGAACTGACTTAATCTATTATTTCAAGAATGCAGATTAAAGGAGAGGGTGGACTAGGAGGTTGCCAATGAGGAACTTGAAAATTGCTAATTTTAGTGACTTTAAAGCATTTTATGTAATGAGCTTGAGAATTTCATTCCACCTTAATTTCCTTCTTAGTTGTTATGAACAATTTTCTGTTTTTTTTTTCTTAGTTGTCATGAACAAGTTTCTATTGTGTGATCCGTTCAAAAAAAAAAGTTTATATTGTGCACTGAGGATATTTGTTTTACTTATCATTTTGGGCTTGGCTTTTTAAAGGTTTAGAAGGGAGATATATTTGGTAGTGTAATCTCTTGCGTCTCTGATTGATGCGGGGTATATATATATAATTATTTTTTTCTTCTTCTTGATCTTTTTGGTTTTTCCGGTCTATCATGTATGGGTGAGTCGCATAATCAAGGCGTCGCCGAACTCTCAAGTCTCATGTATGGCTGGTCTGTAATTCACAATATTACTTCATCAGTCAGTTTCTAGTTCATAATAATGTTGTTGACTCGTTTCTCAGACTGAATCTCTTTGACTCGTTTCTCAGACTGAATCTCTGGGATATTGGGTATGATTTGGTGGTGACTAGTGCATGAGGGGTTTTTGATAGATGCAGGTAAGTGATCATGAGAAAAATGAGATGAGTGAAAATTAAACTACTACTGCTTCTTTTAATTTGTAGTTTCTCTTTTGTCAATCTGCAGGTCTCATCGATCCCATGCTTTTCCTGTCATTTCTTGAATGAAATGATGCCTGAATGTTACTGAATCCTTGATGGTGGATTGCCTTGAAAGAAGATTTGAGTGTTTCTCCAATATTAATTACTAGTGCCTCATTACAGCACGCATTTTGTTTGTACAGTAATACTTTGAATGGTATTATTGGAGGAAAAAGGTTTTCTCTCTATCTTTATTTATATATACCAATATATTTTTAAGAAAACTTTAAAAAAACAAAAATGCACAAAATCTCATTTTATTTCTGTTAACAAGCTGCGGGTTTCCATTTTATCATCAATTTTGATCAAAAGAAAAGTGTGCATGTTTTGAGCTGGCTGTGTGTTGTGGCAATTTGCCAAGCTCCAGTTTTTGGCACAACCGGACAATGGATATTTTGGTGGCAAGTAATTAGCCACTTGTCCCCCCGCTTTTGTGGCGTCAAAATCCACAATTTGCAGAGAAGTTATTCAGTGAGTCCGTCACGCCACGTCAGCATGCTGACGTTGTGTGACTATTTAATCTTAACCATCCACTTGCCCCTTATTTTTAAGGAGATCTTGACAAGTGGTTAGTGGAATTTCAAAAGATAGCTGTTTAAAACATAAAGGAGGACTTAATACGAAGGTAGGCCGGAGTCCTTCTTCTAGCTGGCAAACCCGTAACCTTCGTTATCATACTCTTCCTGATAGTCTGCCTCAGGATCACCTTCCTGGTAGTTCCCATCTTGAGGATAGTGATATTCGTCTTCAGGGTTAACTTGATAGTCCTCCTCATTATAACCTAGACGTAAAATGTCCAGGACAGGGAAGGAGCCGTTAGCTTTTGAAGCTAAGTGAAATCGTCTTAACCGATCACTCCAAATACATTTAAGGATATACAGGTACAACAATATCTTGAAACAACATTAATGAGCATGTGACATGGTAGTATGACGACACAATGCAGTATCGATATATTCGACTTTTACTCAATCATGGACACTACAACTGACACATGTGACTTGTTACATTACCAGTGTAACGCCGCTAGCTCAAAGTAGAATGATTATGTTGCTATCGTCGCCTAGCAGGGCCCTATAGCAGTTTTGGTTTTAAAAAGAGTCTAATCATTGGACTCTTAGGTCCTCATGACCTTGCCGGGAGAATAGAATAGTTACACCGCTATAGTCGCCTAGCATGGCCCTATAGCATTTAAAAAGTAACTATTATATTTTGATGGATACTTTGCTATCGTCGCCTAGCATGGCCCTATAGCGTATCAACCATCAACTCATACACGACTTTAATGATTTCAATGGGAACTTTGGCTATCGTCGTCTAGTAGGGCCCTATAGTAGTTTCATCGTTTTTCCCATTACTTGACTGTACTTCTCGGACCACTGCGGTCCACTCAACATGTATGACAATATGAATGGATCAGTCCCCATGACTAACCATGCAGACGTCAACATTGACATCAAGACTCGACTATGTTCATATGAATGTTCATGTGATTGTATAAACGTGGAAACATAATAAGCAAGAATGTCAATGATTATTAACTAGACATGGAGAATAGTTAACTAACATGCGTTCATTATATATACGAAACAATCTCAACATTTACCTAGTTCGTACTTATCAGCTTCATTCATGCAGAACGTACTGGGTATACATACAATACACATAGAGAAAATCTATAATATACCAAGTAAGTTAGGACGACTCACCTCAAAGCGAGTGCGTAAAAACAAGCGTAACGGTTCCTACAAAGTATATAAATACATAGAACGTTGATTAATAAGCGTAAAAAAATCAAGGACGTAATGGTAATTGTGCCGGATGTGTTCCTAAACCTCAACATGATGATCTAGACATTATTCTGAGCCTAACGCTATTGGCTAGACTCAGATCGAAGTCCGTCGCACAAAAGGCTGGGTTTTCTATACCAGTTTGGGCCCTAAAGATAAGCTGTATTTTAATCGTGTCGAAAGATCACCAAACATTAAGGGAATATTTTAGACATTATTCTAAGACTCTAAGAATTGACCGCGTATTTTTCTGAGCTACGGTTTAGTTATTATAAATTTCTGAAGTTTAAAAGTCTAATAATAGGCTTAAGGACACCCTAATAATAAGGTATATTTTAGGAAGACATTAGACCCTCATAAATATTTTTATTAAATACTAGGCCTTAAAATAGGCTAGTAGTAATTTTCTCATAATTTTCGGAGTTCGTTTGGTATTTAAATAATTTAAATACGACCAAACAGGTCCTTTATAATTTTCCTATATTTAAAATCGTCATTAGGTATTTATTACCTAATTATTTTACTTTAGAAATAAGTACTCATTATTTATTTAAGTATAAATAAACAACAATTGGAACATTAAGTAATTAATCTCTTATAATGTTAGAGTATAAAATACCCTTCACTATATTTTCAGAATATATCAGTAAAATAATACCTCATAATTTTTACCATACAAATTTTGGCATTTAAAACCAATTTAAAATAATTTAACTTATTTAAAACCACTTATATTGTATTAATAACCCTTGATCATTTATTTAAAAATAATGGATAATCAATATTATATACATAAATGAAATAATTTCAGAATTTTAATAACACTAGATTATAATATTCCAGATTTTTAAAATGAATTAAAACTAATTTTACATAATTTAAAAACCAATTAATAACAATTAACATTTATAAATTAAACAAAATCATAACAATACTAATAATAATAATAAACAGGCCCGTGGGTCAAACTCGACCCGATCCGAATCCAATGGACTACCCATTTAAAGACTCAGAAGAGTCCTTGACCAAAAACTCGCGGGTCAAACCCGTACCGACCCGACTTAAACGGGCTAACCCACTTAGAGACTCAATAGAGTCCACGGTTAAAACTCGCGGGTCGCCCCAATCCTAATCGGGTGCTCTTAGTTACTTAATAATTGGTCCAACCCGCATACCCAAACCCGGATCCAAACCAACACACATGCTAATCCGGCCCGTTGACCCAAACCTGGTTGGATCCGAAATGAAACGACGCCGTTTCATTAAGTGACTTTCGGGTCATTTTAAATGACCCGACCCGGTTAGAATTAAAACGATATAACCCTTAATCTAATCGGGTATGTACACCCACTAAAGCTCGGGGTACAATCAATTTAAGCACTAGGGTTCCGGTCTCCTTCTCCGACGTCTAGCCTGCAGCCGGCGAGGCGCGTTTTCGCCGAAGAACTTCAAATGGTCATAACTTGGCCATTTCTCCATCGAAATTTGTGATTCCAACGGGAAAATGAACGGAATCGGCCCCTCTATAACATACTATGAGCTTAGAACTAGGTTCATTCGTTTTGGGTTCCTACGAATGGATTATTCCCTCGGTTAAAAGTGAGAATAATGGCTTGCATGCCCTACCTAATGTCACACCCGTTCCAGAATTTCATGGTTTTAAAACATGCATAAATTGAGATTTTGGAATTATTAATGTTATTAATAATTTGATTGAGTTGAGTTGACGTGAGTCAACGGTGGGGTGTCTAGTGGAGACACGAGGAATTGGTAACACCTGTTGCATTGGCATGATTAAATGACATTTATATGACTTAAATGTTATTTGACTTTATCTGGTATTTTGTGAATAGTAAATTTTACCTGTGTTTGGTAAATTGTAGTAATCTTTGATATTGTTATATATTGATTTGAGAACTGTGGTGAGAACGTGAGTGTCACGCTAATTAAAAAGGTAGGTTGTGTAGAGATTCCACAGAATATAGTTTTCGGACGTATTTTGGACCCAAACGAAACTTAGTCGGAAACTTTTAAAATTTATGATTTTCACTCGTAAAGGCATAAAATGGACGTGTGCGAAGTTTCAAGGATTAATTAGAAGATTTGATAAACTTGCGGGGAGGTAAGCGTAATTTCCATAACTTTTGCCTATATATAGATGAGGATGAGAATTCATTCTCATCCAAATCCAAACAAATATCTAGAGAGAGAGGAGAGAGAGAGGAGATTGTTTCTTCGGGCTTTGCGACGCCGTTTGACGACTTTCCGTCCGTCAGATTTTCTCCAGATTTCAGATTTGAACTCGTGGAGGTAAGATCTACGTTTTGATACCACTTAGGCCGTGTTTGGCCAACTTTTGTAAAAATAGTAATTTTAGACTTTTGGGAAAAATCAGGTAAAACTTATAGGAATCGTACCAAATTCGAAATCCGACGATTATTTATTCCCCTAGACGATCCTTCAAAGTTTGAAGAGATTCGCACGAGGTATGAATTCTAGATCTATGAAATATATGGATTTTCATGTTTTGGACATCACTTTTGATATTCTTGGATCCGGGCGAAATTCATGTATTAGTTAGGCCCGTTAATTATACACGTGAAATTATGATAAAAGCACGTATAACTGTTTATGTGAGCATGTTATGTGTCTACTTGGGTCAAAGGGGAGTTTGGTGCAAATTCATGCCGGAGTAAGCTTCTCGATGTTTGAGAATTTTAGTAGCGACGGCTACTGTGCATGGTTGTAGGCTTGGACTTGCCATGGCACTTGTGGGATGTAATGGTTGTAGGCTTGGACTTGCCATTGACATCGCGGTTTAAGGCTTGGACTTGCCGCTACCGGATGAATGCGTACCACTCACCCTAGAGACTATTTTTATGTGTTTTAGATGCTTAAACCATGAACTGTCATATAAGCATACATTTAGAATTGTACGCTCAGCATATAGCTGAGCAGTGGAGATGTACTCCATTGCAGGCAAGAAGAAAGACAAGAAGAAGTGTGTTGAGTGAGGCCGATGAACGCCGGGGAATCTCCTTGTATATGTTTTGTTTTAATCCTAAAACTTGTATAAGGATTTGAGTATTGTAGTATGTTGTAATAGAAACATGTATTAACTTCTCAGTGTTGTAATCTTGTAATTGAATGCCTGTAATTGGGTTTTAATTTGTTGAAATCAGTTATGGTTGTGTTGTGGTTGGTGTGGAGAAGCATGAGTTGTTAATATTTCAACACAGGGCTGTTAGCAGGGGAGCAGTCGACTGAACCCCCTGATCAGTCGACTGGATCTCGTGTATTTGGGATACTGTAAGTGTATATCAGAGTAGCAATCGACTGAACCTCTTGGGCAGTCGACTGAACACTGTAGAATTTTAGCTACTGATCCAAATAGTAACCAGTGCAGTCGACTGGGTTCCCTGATCAGTCGACTGAACCCCTGATGAGCAATGTTAATTTTAGTTCTGCATAACACAGTCGACTGGGGTTCCCTGAGCAGTCGACTGGACCTCTTTGCAGTATGTTGTATTTTTGGTTCTGCTTAACTCAGTCGACGGAGCAGTCGACTGGACCCTAGTGCAGTCGACTGGGCAGTCGACTGAACCTCTGTTTTTCAAAACTATCTTCTTTGAATGTGTTTTCAATGACCAAAACTTTTTATAACTCTGATTTCAATGTATTTTACAAACACAGAAGGGAACGTTTCCTAAGTTTTAAACTACCAGGGTTGTTTTAATGAAGTTCTTTCCGCTGCGTATTATTAGATGATGTTTGGATGAGCCTTGGTGGCGTGCCACGTGTCCTATTTCCACGCGTAGTGGGATGGGTCGTGACACCTAAGGTGTACCAAACTTAAAACTGAACTAAAGGGGGTCTATTGGGAGCCTAAGGGTCTGATTGGTATAATTTTTAGGGGCCAATGTTGATTTTAAAAATTTGAGCTCCGGTGAGGGCTCTTTAATGGCTACTGGGGCTTCTCTTGAGCCTTAGGCTCTGTTTGGTTTGTTCGTGAGGGTCCAGGGAGGGTGTGTGAGTGTCTAGAGAGTGCTGAAACACTTAAGAGGGTGTGGAGATTACCTTAGTGAAGTTTTGGGTCCTTTCTCCTTCTCCTTCTTCTTCGACGAGCTCTTTCTTTCTCTTTCTCCTTCTTTCTTCTTCTTCTTCTTGCTCCAGCAGGTGTGTCTGAGTGAGGGAAGGCAGAGAGGTGTGTGTGAATGTGTATTGTTCTCTTTCTCACAACTCTCGGTGGTCACTCTCCCTTTTCAAGGTTCTCAATATAAATATACACTAACACACATACATACTCATATAGATATAGATACACAGATTTTTTTCAATCTATTTGATAGAGATGGAGGTGGACTTAATGTGAATGGGATCCTAGGGAGGTGGGATGGCCGGCGGTTTGGGTGTGTGGGGGGTTATGTCTGGCGGGTTTAAGGGGGTAAGGTAGTGTAGGGTTATTACCCATAGGTTTAAGTTAGTTTAGGGAAAGATTCTATGTGTACCAACATTTCCACAATTATATGAGTTAGTCATTGCCAGGAATACGTGCTGTGCAGTCCAATAATGATACAGATTCTATGGATTTGCGTGCACGCCAGTCCGGGTTCAAAATTTATAGTGTAAGTTAATAATAAAATAAGTAAATACGCACCAGTATTTATGAACAGGTTTCTGGGTTTACGAAATCACAACACTGGAATTCACTACGGGCAAAATACGGGGACTGATTTTATTACGTAGAATTTTTACGGGTATTACACGAAGTTAATGCACAGAGTTTATGGAAAAAAATTAGAGTCTATGTATAAGAGGAAGACCGCGCAGAACAAAGCTTTCTTGATTAGAAGGCTTGTGAACTTGAAATTCAAAGATGGGAATTCCGTTGCCGAGCACTTGAGTGACTTTTAGAGTCTGGTTAATCAGTTGGCTACGATGAAGATGAATTTAGAAGATGAATTTCAAGCTTTGCTATTGTTGAGTTCTTTGCCTGATAGTTGGAGACGTTGGTTGTGTCTCTTAGTAATTCAGCTCCCATTGGTAAGATGACTTTGGAGATTGTTAAAGATAACATGTTTAACGAGAAAGACAGGAGAAATGGTATGGGTATAGATCAGACACAGGCTCTTGTCACGGGGAATAAGGGTAGGAATCCGAACAGAGGGTCTTGGAAAGGATCTAAAGATCATAGTAAGTCCAAGAATAGCAGAGGCAAGTCACAGACGAGAGGAGGTTTTCTATGCTATTACTGTAATAAGGAAGGCCACACGAGAAAAATTTGTAGAATTTGTAAGAGACCAGAAATAGGGTAATACTGAGAAGAAGTCAGAAATGCTTTCCTTTCTTTTCCCTCACTGAATCTATGAACCAAACAGAGCCTTAGTGGAGCAATTATCACACTGTCATAATTATTTTCTTTATATTCTCACGTTCCCAAGTAATCCCTTAAATATTGAAAACCGTCAAGTGATATATTTGATTGAAAGAGAGAGGTATAGAGAGAGGGGAGAGAAATACAAAGAGTGTCAAAACTTGGGGAGAGTTTCAAAATTTTCACGATTCAAATTTAAGAAAAAGTGAAGTGTGTGGATAATTTTGTACCCTAAATGATACAAATATCAAAGTTCTAAAGTGGCCCGGTCTGCAAAACCATTCCTCCTATATTATGTGTAGATTATATATTGTATTGATTGACACTTCATTTTCACTTTAGGACTATGAAATATTTTATTTTCCTTTAGTCTGAAAATGTGTATAAGCATCCAAAATTTACTTAAATGCTGAAAGGCAAGAAGTCAAATTTTCTGAAATATAGAGGTAATCCAATAAGTCAAATTTAAATTCCAAATTTGTTTCTCAAATACTAATAACTTGCAATGGTATGGATACCCAGTGGCGGAGCCAAAGGTAGGCTAGGTAAAAAAAAAAATTACATGGTAAAAGTTTGAATTTATTTAAAATAAATATGTGTAATTAGCCCCTCCCAAATTCTGTAAAAACAATTTTATGTATGATATTTAGGGCTCATTTGTAGTTTAACACACCTTAAAAATTTGTCCCATCATATTTTCTTTTCACTTTTTAATTTAATCCAAATATATGAATAAATATATCCAAATATTCGCCTCGGGGACACCCCGTATACTTATCCATTCAATCTCAGCCCCCTTAACTAAAAATTCACTCGCCCTTGTAGATTCCACCAACTATTGTCACATTGTGCGGTACAAATTGTTAGGCCATATAAAAACTAAATTCCGGATTGAAATATGGAAAAATGGTTGGTAGCATCTTAATAAAGAGTAATGAATTCTCAACCTATACACTGGGACCACCTGCTTTAGTATTTGGGTTTTGTTAACATGTGTCTAAATTTTAAAAGTGAAAATAAGTAAGGGAGACAAATATTGAACCACATATCGGACACTGAAATCCACACTATACCCCTTATTTATTTATATTTTTAGAATCTTAAGGGCACATATTAACAAAACCCTTATTAGAAATTATTTTTGGTTGTCTCAGCCTTGTCAAATGTGAGAAGAAATTATTCCTTAATTGAATGTCCAATTATTGTCCACGTGGCATATGGATATCTGTACTTTTCGCTCTTTTCACTAGTTGATAAGGATGCGTTTGGACGTTCACCAATTGCAAATTAGAATACTTATGATGAGCCGATTGATTATGGACTAGTCTAATTGGTTCTGTAGTAGTCAAAATTAACGAATTTCAAATATTTTAGAGAAGTCAAAATGCCCAAAATTTGTGGTATGGAAATTCAATCTTGACATCTCTGCCCACCAGGCTCGAATTTTTTTTTTATCTAGTACAGTTTTGCTCACTCCAAAATTGTTCGTGTTTTGCTCACTTTTTTTTATTGGCTAATACAATGGGGCTCAATACTTTATATCATTAATAAATTCTCATTTTATCGTTCCACTGTGTTAACTAATGAAAGAGGAGAGTGAACAAATGTGAGCAATTATAGATTGAGCAAAAATGATATCTTTTTCATAACTGAGACAATAATGAGTTTATCCTTTACCCTCTCTAGAAATCATTATATGTTTATAGATAATTTATATACATATATGTATTTTTATATATATACAGAACCCTTCTTATGAGGGATCCCTCACTTTAATATATATATGACTCCAAGAACTTATCTGGTAAGGCTGCTAAGCAACTAGTAAGACAAATTTAAATTGAGTCATTTATGACTCTACAAATTCAGAGTCATTTACTAATTTGAAATAGGGTAAATCATAAAATTAAACAATTCACGCAACCAAATGCAACCTTAGGCCTTGTTTGGTTTGTTAATTTATTGAGAGAAAAGAAAACAAGAAAGAAAACTACTTCCATTTTCTTTTTCCTTGTATTTTTTTCCATATTAAATAATATTAAAAGTTAGAAGATTTTAGAAATAACATCATAACCAATAGAAAAAGGGAAGGAAGGAGGTATGGCTCACAATTCAAAATCTTCAATTTAAGTCCCACTTTATTTTCTTTGCCTCGTTTTTCTCACTATTTTTCTTAGCAACCAAACAATAGAAAGCATTTTTCTTCGTATTAATTTTCCCTTTTTTTTTTCTCACTAAGTCTACAAAACCATACATAGCCTTAGGCTTTGTTTGGATCTTGAATTTAGTGAGAGAAAATATAGAGGAAAATATTTTCCTTTGTTTCGTTAATAAGGAAATGATAAGAAAATAGGCAGAAAAGAGAATAGGTTGAGAAATAAATATAATGTTTTGAATGTTGTGAGACAATTCCCTTCCTTTATTCATATATTACAATTATATTTTACAAAATTTTAATTTTAGTGTTATTTAATAATGAGGGAAAACACAAGAAAAAAACGAGAGAACTCATTTTTCTTCTTATTGTTTTCCTTTTCCTTTTCTTTTCCCTCACCAGATCCATGAATCCAACATCTGAGAAAAGAGAGGGGAAAGGAAAACTTGATGAAAAATTAGTCCCTTTCAAAATCCATGTACCAAACAAAGCCTTAAGTTCACCATGAGATAATGACCGAGTAATGCTAGGTATACCGAAACAGGACACCTAAACTATCCACGTGCTGATATGTATTTCCAAAATTATTCATTAATTACTGAACAAAGTTTGAATTAATTTCAAAACTGCCACAGACACATTATAGTTTAGCTGCACAAAACGGTGTAGTTAACATTTTTCGATAATTAACACATGTTGATGTAATTAATCCTATTCAAGGGAGTTGGAATTCTGCATTTTTCTTCATAGCTGTGGTCCCAGCTAAAGTCAATTGTCAAGTTGGAGACGGCATGGTTGGAGGTTTTGTAGCCCCTAGTTTTTTCTTTACACAAAATAACCACCCAATAGATTGATCTGTATACTCCTATTATAAACACGCGCACACGACATAATTAAACATAGACAGAGAGAGAGCTCCACTACCATTCTTGTGAAGTATAACCATGGGAGAGCGCTCCACCACCAGTCTTGTTAAAGTATAACCATGGAAGGCTAGGCTGATCTCTTGAATTGCTATATTTTTTTCTTCATGCAGTCAACCATACTAGCTCAAAGAATCTAAACTCACACACACAAGATCAAGATGGCCGTTACGATTCAACATTCAAGCCACAAGCATCCACTGTCCCTCGGCAATATTAGTGAGGGTGAATTTTGTTGGGCGTGCGGGTTGGCCTGTGAGGATATTGGCTATTATTGTGAAGATTGTCCTTTTTTTATCCACAAAACTTGCCTCGAATTGCCTCGAGAAATTAACCATCCATTTCACCCTCAACACCTTCTCACCCTCCTTGCCGAACCGCCTTATTCTTCGGGAGAATTTACATGCAGTGCTTGTGGGAACAGCGCTTTGGGCTCTACTTACCATTGCCCCGAGTGTCAATTTGACCTGGAAGTTAATTGCGCTGCGTTGATGCCTACAAAGAGAGCAACTAAAAGTAAAGATGACGATCATAATAATAAGAGTTATCATTATATTGGCGAGCCACATCCTTTGATTCTTTGCTGTACAAAAAAGGATATAGATTTTTATTGTTGTGGGTGCAATCTAATAATCGAGAAGGACTCTATCTATGTTTGCCTCGAATGCAAGATCTTGCTCGATGAATCTTGTGCTAAATTGCCTAAAGAGATTGAGAAACATCCTTTTCATCCACACCATACGCTCACACTCCTTTCTCGTCCTCCTTATAACTCGAGAAGTTTTCGCTGCTCTGCCTGTGGGGGATCACATGGTGGCCTTACTTTTCACTGTTCAGTGGAGTGTGAATTCGACTTGGATGTTAACTGCGCTTTCTTGATGCCCATCAACACTGATGATGACGATTATCAACAATATGTTAGCCACCCCCATCCTTTGATTCTTTGTAAGAGTAGTAAAAACAAGTTCCCCTTTTCATGCTACGCATGCCATTATCCATTCAGTGATGATTCTTCTATATATTGTTGCCTCCATTGCAAAATGTTGCTACACCAATCATGTGCAAAACTACCTTCAGAAATTGAGCACACGTACCACCCACTACACTCTTTGAAACTCATCAATAGTCCTAGATATTTTGTATGCAAGGCATGTATGCGAAGAGATCAAGGCTTTGCCTATAATTGCTATGATTGTGATTTTCGTATGCATATCGGGTGTTCATTGTCAACCCCCCTTAGAATTTACTCCCAACTTCACAATCATCCGCTCGCTTTCTTTGACTTTGTAGCATCTGGTTCCCCTTGCTCTGTTTGTCATGATTTCTCTTGGAAATTTGATATTTTTCGTTGTGTGGAATGCAATTTCAATGTCCATCTCATTTGTATTCCAACATTGCCGCCTACTGCAAGAGATGGACATCACAGACATCCCCTTACCCTCACAAAATCCCCGATCAAAGACCATGAGGATGAAGATGAATATTCAGAGTTCTTATGCGACTCTTGCGAAAAAGAAAGAAGACTATGTGAACCTACTTATTATTGTGCAGAATGTCACTATGTTGCTCATGTTCATTGCCTCATCTCAGAGGTATACTCACCCATCTCCATATCATGTGCACAACCTAATTTCCTTTGAATTTTATAAATTTGATATATGTCCTAGATCATATATCAAATGAATAAGATTAAATAGGGTGAAATAAGTTGTTGGACATGTATTTTTAATGATTTGAGTCCTGTTTGTGAATACAAAGTAATTGTGCTAATTTCATATATAGCTAATTTTTTGGACTTCAAATTTTTATTTTTTTATTTTTCCAACTAGATTGTGCGTTTAATGGAGGAAGAGTGGTCCTTGGCTCACAAACTTGGTGACACAAAGGTGACCTCATCAATTGATGTCGGTGAAGAGAATACTAATGAAGTGGTTAGCATAGTCTTGATAGAAGAAGTGGAGGGGACAACAAATACTGATGTAGATGTAAATGGAGATAAGGCTAGAAACACGTCAACTCAAATGAATCATTCTCTAGGAAATGATGAACTAGATGAAGAAATTGTAGTACTTCATGCCGAGATAAAGGAACAAGAAGCAAAACTAGAGGCATTAAGGAAAAAGTTGGAGCCACTCGAGAAGCAGCAACTTGCACGACATATTCGTAAATGGGATTTTCCATCACCATTTCGTTCGAATTAGTAAAAGAAAGTAATGATCTAGATGTGAATGAGTCGAGTTACTTATGCCTCGGTCTAGGTGAACCATCGCTTTAGGAATTGTGTAACATATTCCACTAGAAATAATATTGTTATTGCTTTAACTCATAGCAGAGGTAAAGTTTGCAGGGCATTGGAAAATGAGATGACCAAGTTACAACTAGAGTTGATAATTCTTCACTAGAGGCAGCAGAAAATTTAGGGAATATATGTTGTAGTGACCCCATGCTTAATGAAATATATGTAGTGATTGTTGTACTAAAAGAACGAGTAGCTATCCTAACAGTGGAGTTAGAAAAACTCAAACAGAGACGTGCACATATCTAAAAATATTGAGCTCCAACAGCACACTACACCAAAAAGGCTATATTTGTAATGGATATAATCCATTTTTTCTAACCAAAATAATCCATTAGAAATAGGCGTGGGGAATATTACTAATGGACTAACGGATATTTTTCGTTAGAAATAATAAACTACTAATGGATATAATCTGTTAGTACAATATCTTTACTAATGGTTTATTTTTCAACAGTTTTGTAATACATTCGTAAAAATACTAATGGATTTGTACCCGAAAATATCCGTTAGTAATGGTTATAAAACATAAAAAATTAATTAATTTATATGCTCCCCAATTTTTATTTGCACCTAATTTACAAGCATAATTAATCTCTAAGAAATACATAACAAGCTCAATCTGTAACAAACACAACAAAAATAATCCATAATAGTCATAACAAGTAAAGAGATCATCCATGTCTAACCAACAAACTACAAACATGTCCTTTACAATATTCTCTATATATGAATCCTAAATATAAAACATCAATATATATAAATTACAAACATGTACTTTACACCCCTCCCTCTAATTGCAGTTCCCTCCCTTTGATGTAGCAAATTAAACCCAAGGTTATCTCATCTGATGTTGCAATTCTCAATTCTCATTTCTCATATCATTATCCCACATAGATTAAAAATAATCTATGTATCTTTCAATGGCAAGCAAATAATATCCAAACTAAAACATCTCTCTGTGTATATATATATATCCAAACCAAGCAACATATGTGATTTCCGAAAAAAAAAATATTATAGCAACATTTTCTAGCAAGATCCTCAGTGCTTATGCCAACAACACTATAATACTAGTACACAGACATTACAAAAGTAAAAGTGGCATATATCTACTTTTTTTCTTCCAAAACAAATCCATTAGCTCACAGTTTTAGAATCTTTGATAAGCTTAATTAGCATCAAAATGGTACTACATACTGTTTGGTTGGAAAATTTATAAGTGTGTGCGAGCGTGCCAGGCAAGCAAATTGCCAATGTGTATGATCCAAACTGCGCCTCATCAAGAAAATTGTGGTGACGTTCGATGCCTTAAACAGGACTTTAATCGTGTAAAGATTTAATTAATTGAAGCACTTCGAACTTATTCTAAAGCAACTACTCCTAAATAAAACAGTAAAGAAAGCAATAAAGTAAGAAACAACTTCTATTAAAGTAAACAGACTATAATCTAACCTTGAAGATGACTTCGAAGGTATTCTACTCCTAAAGTTAAGTATCTAGATAGAAATACAGTAAATGTGTTAAGAGATATATGTTGATGTTGATCAAAGGATTCCTTTTCGAACACAAACTTCCTCTATTTATAGACATCGAGGCTTCTCAGTAACTTTATTCGAATGTTCCCTCCTCTTTTCAAACTGAAAACTGCTCTTACACCTGGTATATCCTCATGTTGACACCTGTCTTTTCAGTTATTCCACAATGACCAACACGTGTCCCCTAGCAGTTGACAGAATAAACTCGCAAACTGTTATAACTGCTCCTGAGTTGCTTCTGATTTGGGCAACTTTGCTACCACGTCGGATCCTACGTGGCACCTTTACATTGGCTGAATATTTTCATCACAAACATTACACCCCGCGCCATTTTCCTTTTGGTTCAAACAAGATAATGGTGATCATGACTGGATCATGTTATGCAATTGAAACCTTTCAAGCAACCTTCTCATCGTGATTTAAAAGATCCAATCTTTCACATATTTTCACATAGACTGTTATATCTGCCTTAATCCTTGAATTCCCAACTCTGTTTATCACTTCGAATCTACTTTGTTACTCATGTCTTCTTTTCAATCTTCATTTGATGTTAGTGATAGCTTTCCTTTAGACCTTCCCGAAGAAGTAATGCTGTCAATTAAACGTCCTGAAATTCCTCCCCGAACTAATTGGGATCCTCTTGATGTTCCTCCTGAACCTTTTACTTATTCGAAGTGGGAAAAGTGGCATACTATGCTAAACCGACCAAGTGCTTCTTCATCAGGACAAAGTTCGACTTCGATTCCTTTAAAATCAATCTACAATAACCAAACTTTTCCTCCTGCTTGGGAACAACCTATTTCTCATGGTGAAGGGGTAGGATATTATAAAGGCATGCAACTCGAAACCCCAATTACGATGCCTTCAATTGTTCATCCAAACTTCGAATATCCTGAAACTGAAGGTATCATTCGAAGTAGAGTCATAAAACCATACTATCCATTCTCTAATCAACTTTCTCTAGAACAAAATCTGTTGAATGCCTAGTTAATCTCCTCAACTAGTCCACCTGGTGAGAGACTTCAAAGAGGTAATATCTTAATTCCTCAAGGCAGACTCCCCATCCATACATATGTACGAGCATCTCATGAAAATTTTTCAAATGAACATTACTCCTCAGCTTTCCTTTCTAAATGCAAACTTTTCGAGAAAGACTATGAAGAGAGAGTACTTCTCTTCGACCATTCTGTATTAGGCTTTCCAGACACCAAAGTTCAAATGGTGGATCCTACTGAAGATATCAATGACCCTTTTTTGAAATTAGACCAATTATGCAGACATGGCCCCATTTTCGAACATGTTCCACCCATTCTGTCACCTTCTCCTTGCTTGATCATCCAAGCCCAAAGACTTCTGGTTGCCTTTTCACATCTTCCCTTTTCAATTTTGCAAAATCCAAAGGCTCAAATCAACTTTGAATGGAGCTGTCAAATCTTATGTCATGAATGGAATATTTCGACACTTGTGCGAACCCAAATGGATTTCACCCTTCGAACCTTAGCCTCTCATATAAGATGGTATTCTCATCACCAAGAGAGTGTCCATCATCTAAATTATTTAATGGATCTTTATGAGAGTTTTAAGGAAATGCCCACTGCACTTCTCGATGAAGTTTCGGGGTTCAAGGAAAAATACATTTATGGTTGTGGAAGTTCTGATGAAGAAAGCAATGTTTCTCATTACTCAAAACCTGACCTCGAAGGTCGAATTGCATATCTCAAAGAAGAAGCCAAGGCTGTTGGCATATCTCTTCGAGGCAAAACTTCATTAGCCAAGGAACTTTGAAGTCTTCACAAAGCCTTGTTCAAGATCAATTCACGGCTAAATCAGTATGAAGAACAACTCAAGAAGGCTTACCTCACTCTTCGAAGCGAAGATAAATTAGCTCTACAAACCAGGAACCTATGCCTTGAAATAGAACTAGAAGTAGAGTACTTTGCCTATTATTGGGCTATGTTCCACAATTTAGTGACCTATGGGTTTCCACACTTTTATCAATTATGTCTATGAATTGTAACTGCATTTTCCTTTCAATGTAATGAATTATGAAAAATTCATGTTTCCATTAATCAAACCAAATTAGTTCATTCTGACCCAATATGTATCTTCCTTTGGTATAACGGTCCAAAAAAAGTAACCGAATCTAACGGCCATTTTTCAATAAATGCATCTCTTTCCAAACGTCACCAAAGGCTATAAATAGATAAGCAAAAGGTATACAAACCTTCTGACTTCTACAAATTCGTTTTGCTTTCTATTTATTCACTTCACACTCTGCTTTCTCTACCTATTATTCTCTTTGCAATCCAATCACCTCATTTCTGAAAATGGAAAAATCTGGTGACAATACTCAACTTCAAAAAATCTGCGATGACTTTGAAAAAATCATTAAGGATGAACAAGAGCGCTATTCGAAAGGGCAAGAAACTTCATTGATTCATGAGATTCTTGTTCCTATTACATTTCCCAACCAAGAATCTTCTATTGTTGTAGGTCCTTGTCTGAGCACTCCCAGCCTTAAACTCCATGTCTACTACCCTAGATTAGGAGAGCAATGCTTGACTTATCAACAAGAGATCCCAATCCCCAAATTTGATTGAAAGTTTCGACACTGGCCTAAACCTGCGAAGGATTGGCCTGAATGGGTAGATAGGATCTTAGAGAACAAAAGAGAAATTCTGATCACCATAGGGATTTATCATGCTGTCAACCTTTCTAAATTTCCCATCGAATCCAGCCCTAACCTAATAGCTGGATCTCTCTGTTTTTGGAACCCTATTTTTAACCATTTTCAATTTTGATTTGGTCCAATAGGTCCAACTGTCCTGGACATTTATCACTTATTAGGGTTTTTATCTCACGGGGAAGATGCTCATCCTTATATGGCTGAATCTGATAGTCCCCCAATCAACACTGATTCCAAATCATTAGGATACACCAACTTCCTGACTACCCACAGAAAATCATCAGGAGCAGTGACAGACAAGGAATATTACTGCTTCCTTTTATATTGGCTTACGAAGCATCTATTTTGCACTTCTTCTCAGAGGGTTGTCCTCGAATTTTTCAATATTGCCAGAGCTTTGGCTGCTGGTCAAAGATTAGTCCTAGCCCCTTTTGTTCTAGGATCTCTCTACAGATCCTTTTCTAATTTGTGTCTCGACCCTTTCCTTCTTACTCAAGGTGGTCCTTTCTGGATTTTACAATTATAGTTATATGCTTATTTCCCAGAAATTCATAACTTAGGACCTCTATCCAATACTGTGGCCTATGGGACCTTCTTTGCTTTATTGCCAAATGTTGAAAAGAGTTTTAAAGAATCCCTATCCTTCTTTTTTAATCTTCCTGCAATAAGGCCAAACAAATTGTTCCAACCATTCACTATCCTCTATAATTTTGAAGATAAAACTCCTCTCTCTCCTCATTGGCTTTGTCAGATATTGGACAGAGCAGCAAGTGCACTCAAACTAAAAGCTGCATGGGAAGCTTCCTGATCAGTAGGGATTTGTTCTTTGGGAATGTTCTTAGCATCAAGTCTCAGGGTGAACTCTATCTTCCCAATCAGTTTTCGAAGCAATTTGGGCTCACACAGTCAATCCCTTTCCCAATCAGGAGTCAGGCCAACATACTTATGGCTTACAAAACTCATTCAAAGATACAAGAATCAGTGATAACTGCTGCCTTGGCAGTTTATCAGAACAAAGTTAGTAACTTGGAGTTTACTTCTCTGCCAGTTTATATAACTTGCACTCCTGCCTTTTCGAGTTGGTGGGAAAACTTGATGTCAGTGGAGATGGACACGTGTCAACTTTTGAGGCATATTGATTCGAAGCAAACAAGTAATCAAAATTCTAATTCAATCTTCTTCCTCTTAAGTGATAATAAAAAAATCTAATTTATTGTTATTTGAATTTTATAACACAGGGGTGGCAATTGGAGAAGGCTCTTCACCAACAACCAGAGCTTCGAAGGCCAAACCAAACGTTCCAATCCCTTCAAAGACCTCTAAAACTTCAACTCCTGCTCCACCACTCTCGAAGCCAAAAAGAAAATTGGTCCTTCCAGCAGAGAGCTCTCCTCCCACATCAGAGAATGTTGAGTCTGAAGAAGAAGAAGATGTTAGTCCTGTCCCTGTCTTATCTCGAAAGAAGAAGGCCAAGATAACAGTTGAACCATCTGGTGGTTCAAAACTCATCAAAGAAGTTCCTATTCCAGCAGTTCCTCTTTCGAAGGTGGAACCTGAACTTGAATTATCCCAAATCACTCCAGAACCATCATCTCAAAGCTCTGACATTCCAGAGGTTCAAAAATCTCCTCCATCGAAAACTCAACCTCCATTACTTGAATATCAACCAGCAGTAAGTTATTTAAACTTTTCTGGTATTGTTGTTTTTTTTTAATATATAAACACAATTTAATAAAATGTTCATCCTTTGTTGACCAGACTGAATCTATTCCTGAAACTGAGGCTGGTCCTTCAAAGGTCAGCACCAGTCCTGACCCTAAATTTGCCTCAACTTCCACTTCGACTGACCCACAACCCACTCCTGGTGTTTCGAGTTCTGGGGAATTTCACATATCTCTTCCTCCCAATCTGACTCCTGAAGAAACAACATATTTCAAAGATGGTCTGAAGTCTGTTTTAAAGATGAGAGACACCACTGTAACCAATGTCCAAGAATTTTTCCAACAGATAACAGGTCAAAGCAAACCAAAGATACCTTCCATAGATCCAGTAGTCGCACTTGCCACATTAAGGCTATTCAGTAAAGTCTCTTTCGAAGTGTTCGAGGACAAAGAAGTGCAAAAGGCTATGAAAATTTTGTGCCAGTTCATGTTGGACAGCTCAGCCATAACTGTTCCTGACAAGGAAACAATTTCTGCATTAATGTCCACCTTTGATTTTGACTGCTTTTTACTAGAAAAGGTCATCGAAGAGAGGAAAAAACTAGAGGTTGACATGGAATATACAACAGAGAAGACTCTCGAGATGGATCAATTGTTAGCAGAATTTGGTGAAAATAATACTACAATTGAAAAACTTTACAGCAAAGTAGATAAACTTAAAAAGAAGCTTGAACTTGCAGAACCTGAACTGGCCAGATTGAAGGTGAAACAAGGGAATGCAGAAACAAAGCTACTGGCTCTGAAAACAGAAGGAAGCCTTTGAAGAACCAAGAATCAATTTCAAGGCCAAAATTCACTCTTAGCCAGTCAAAATTGTATACTAGGTCTTGGGACAATTTTAGGTTGAAGGCCCAATTTATAAGTAAATTGGTATGAAAGATTGTACTAGTAAAACTCTGCAGTGTATCAACCTTTGGTCTTTGTATTTTAATTTTGAATGTGGAATACATGTTCTTATTTTGAATGCTGCATTTCTTATTCTAGATTTCTTGCCTCCCAAATAGTGGGATAATACTGCTTAAGAAATCTACCATTGATTTTTCTAACATGGACAAATCCATTCAAATTTCTTAAATGGTAAAATCCACCTCTGAAAACCTTGTGTATTTGGAATGGACCTTCCCATTTAGGAGACCATTTCCCAAATTTTGGATCTTTAGATCCAATAGGCAACATTGTTTTCCAAACCAAGTCTCCTTCATCAAAGGTTCTCAATTGTACTTTTTTATTATACCCCCTTGAAGCTATTCTTTTCTGTATCAAAATATTATTGAGAGCTTTGGTTCTCTCTTCATCAATATCTTCCAATTCAATAGCCATGGATGTTTGATAATCATCCAAAGATAGTTGATTCTGCTTCATAACTCGAAGAGAATTAACCTTTATCTCAATAGGCAGGACTGCCTCATGTCCAAAAGTTAAAGCATAAGGAGATACACCTGTACTTGTTCGCTTCGAAGTCCTATATGCCCATAAAACTTCTGGCAAAACTTCATGCCATATTCTTGGGTTATTTTTTATGACTTTAGCCATATTTTTTTTATGACCTTGTTAGTGGCTTCAGCTTGTCCATTTGATTGAGCATAATATGGGGTTGATTTTGACATTGTGATTCCCAATTTATTAGCAAATGCAATCACATCTCCTTCAAATATAGATGCATTGTCAGACACAATGGTTTGAGGAATACCAAATCTATAAATTATATTTTCTAGGAATTTTACAACCATTGTTTGAGTCACAGTCTGCATAGGTTCTGCTTCTACCCATTTAGTAAAATAATCTGTGGCTAAAATAATAAATCCATGACCCTTCGAAGAAGGAGGACTGATTTTTCCTATTACATCTATGGCCCAACCTCTAAAAGGCTAAGGTTTTACCACATATTGAAGATCCACAGTGGGCAAATGTTTCAAGGGACCATGCTTTTGACATTCTTGACATCTTTTGGCAAACTCAATACAATCTTTTAAAATAGTTGGCCAATAAATATTATGCCTTTGAAGTAACCATCTCATTTTAACTCCAGATTGATGAGCTCCACATAATCCTTCATGAATTTGAGCTATAGCTTCTATTCCTTCGAGGTTATTCAAACATTCCAGTAATAACCCATCACTTCCTCTTTTGAATAATTTTCCACTGTATAAGATGTAATTGACAGATTTCAATCTTATACTTTGATTAGAATTTTTATTAAATCCTGAAAGATAATCTATGACTGGCTTCCTCCAATCATCATGAATCTCTACATTTGAAATATCAACAGAAGGTAATCTATTCACCAATATTGGTAATAATTTCCTATAAGTAACTTGCTCTATCTCAATATCTTCAACATTTGTTCTAAATCCAGATGCTTTCTGAGCCACATCATTAGCTTCTTCATTAAAACTTCTAGGAACATGCAAAAGGTTCACATTATCGAATTTGGATAATAAATCCATTGTAGTGTCATAATATATCTTCAATGTACTGCTCATACATTTATATGTCCCATTCATATGATTTATAACCAATTGGGAATCTCCAAATATGTCTACAAATGTAACTTCAAGATCCAACAAGGTCTCAAGACCCATTATTAAGGCTTCATACTCAACTTGATTGTTGGTACATTGATTCGAATCTAATTTGTAACCATATTTGGTTTTGATCTTCTCAGGTGATTCAATGACAAAAACAATACCTGTAGCAAATTCAGCTTTTTGAACCATCAAACCATAATCTCCATGGACTAATGGTTATTTGTCCAATCTAATAATTTCCCTATTTTTCGAGACAATTTGGATGGTCAGCCAAAAAATCTGCTAAAGCTTGGCCTTTTACTGCCTTTTGTGGAACATAAAGCAAACAAAATTCTGACAAAGCCAGAATCCATTTACCAATTCTATTTCTCAGAATAGGTCGAGTCAACATATATTTGATTAAATCAAACTTGGGAATCACATAAACTTCAGTAGGAAGAAGATAATATCTTAATTTCATAACTGCAAAATACAAAGACAAACATAGTTATTCCATAAAAGAATATTTGTATTCAACAGAATTTAAAAACCTACTAAGGTAATACACAGCTTGCTCTTTCTTATCATCATTGTCCTGGGCTAATAAAACCCTAATTGATGCTTCTGTTGCTGAGATATATAACTTCATAGGTCTATCTTTCCTTGGAGGCATTAAAACTGGTGGCTTCACCAAATAGTCCTCATAGTCCTTCAAGGCTTGAAAGGCAATCTGATGTTTATCTTCCCACTTTAACTCTTCATTGTCCTTTAATTTCAACAAAGGAGAAAAGATCAAAGTTTTCCTAGCAGTATTAGAAATAAATCTTCGAATGAAATTGACTTGTCCTAAGAATCTTTGCAATTCTTTTTTGGTCGAAGGGGGTTTACTTCGAATAATTGCTTGTGCCTTATTCTTATCCACTTGAATTCCCTTTTCATGTACCAAATATCCTAGAAAATTTCCAGTACTAACTCCAAAGGCACATTTTAATGGATTTAACTTAAGTTTAAAAAATCTCATTCTTTCAAATGTTGACTTCATGTGTATAAGATGATCATTGAATGTTTTTGATTTAACAATTATATCATCTATATAACATTCTAAAAATGTTCCAATCATGTCATGGAAAATAGCATTCATAGCTCTTTGATAAGTAGCCCCTACATTTTTCAAACCAAAAGGCATTTGTACCCACTCGAAGGTACCTATACTACATGGACACCTAAATGCAGTCTTATGAATGTCTTCCTCAGCAATACATATTTGATTATATCCTAAGTGTCCATCCATCATGGACATTATAGTGTTTCCAACAGATCCATCAATTAATAAATCAACTATTGGCATAGGATATTCATCTTTAGGCGTGGCTAAATTAAGATTTATATAATCAATACAAACTCTTAATTTACCATTTTTTTATAACTGGAACAACATTCAAAAGCCATTCAACATACCTGGCAGTTCTAATGAATCCTGCCTTGAGCAATCTTTCAATCTCTTCTTTAATCTTCATAGTGACCTCTGGAGTCATCCTTCGAGGTTGTTGCTTTACTAGTTTATAGCCAGCTCTAATAGGCAACCTATGCTCTACTAAGCTTCTTTCAAGTCCTGGTAATTCATCATAATCCCAAGCAAAGCAATCTCAAAATTCTTTTAATAACTCGACCAATTTATGCTGGTCACACTTCCCAAGTTTGGAACTTAAGTAAGTAACTCTCTTTTGTTGATCTGACCCTAAATTGACTTCTAATAGAGGATCCTGTGACACTTCTTGTATTGAATTTTCTGGCAATACAGACAATTCTTCCTGGCCAACATCCTTTAATTCTTGTGAATCTTTCTCAAATACATAGTCTGACCAATTTATGGTCGAATCTTTCTTAATTCTTGACTCTAAATCTGCTATCATTAGCTTTTGTAAGACCAGTCGAATGGTTTCTTCTACATCTCCCATTTCTATAGGTGTTTGAGTCATTAAAGCATTTTATCATCACATAATGGTTCCAAAGAACCAAATGGCATTTCAGCCAAAATGTCCAAATTTTCTTCTGGAGATTCATCTTCTTACTCTTTAAGGTCAATTGGCTTAACATTATCTTGATACAATTGAGCTTCGACACAATTGGAACTTGTATGAAAAGGCTGAACATCAGCCCTCACTGTTTTAACTTCACAGTTTTCCTTCACAAGCAATAATTTCTGATGCATTGAAGAAGGGACACATTTATTAGCATGAATCCAATCTCTTCCCAATAAGGCATGATAACTAGGATTAGCATCTACCACAAAGAAAGCAGTTTTGGACTTGTTCGAACCTACTATGGTTTCAATGGGTATTACTCCTTTGGTGTTTTTCTTATCACCTATAAATCCTGTTATCATAATGTGAGTTTGTATCAGCTTTGCATTTTGTTTATTAATCTTTTTCAAAGTATTCTGAGGAATAATGTTGACAGCTGCACCATTATCAACCAATACCTTGTTTAAAAGAACACCATTCAAACAAGCCTTTATATATAATGGTTTAAGATGCTTAGTCATTTCTGTTGATGGTTCTTCAAATGAATAAACAAAATTACAATCACTAAAAACAAACTCAGGAAGATTTACCTCAGAGACATCCTCAGTAGATGCTTCCATTTCTTCATTTATTTGTTGATCTTCTGTTGCTTCGAAGATTTTTGGTGTGGCAGTGTTCACTTCCATATGTTCTGGAAATGTGCCATACTGAATAAGCATATTTTCACCCTTGGTAGTTTCATTTTCGAATTTTATTTCAACATTTCCCAAGACTTGGGATTCAACCACTGTCATTGCTTCAACCCCATCATCAATACTCATTGCCTTTTCCAATTCTAATACTTTGGTTTTAATAATGCTTTCCTCAGACATAGTATCAGTATCAACCTTTGCATTTCGATCAAACCTGGGATTAGGCCTCGAAATATCACTAAAATCCCTTTTAATTTCATTTCCTAACTCTTGACTTTGAGCCTGCATATTAGAAAATTCTTTCCACATAGTGAACTTCCTCTGCAATCTCCTTTGCTGAGTCCTATTTATCATAGGGACCCTATTCTGGCTTTTTTCCTTGGGATGTTGCAGCATGCCATGTATTCTTTTCAACATGAGGAGGTTTAATCATCCTATTTTTGTTTTGAGGGCCTTGTTGTTCCATCATATTTTTGACTCTATCATCTTGCAAAACAAACCAATTTGGTACTCCTGATACCAATGTAGATTCACATGATTGTGATGTCTCACCAACTTCTGGTGATTCCTTTAAAGCATTCATGTCTATCTCAGCCTGCACCACATGTGCTGGTACCAATTTTGATGGAATGAATTGAGTTTTCCTTTCTCTCTGCATCTCATAATGTTTTTTTGGTACATGAGAGAATCCTGGCCTTATATATAGCATGTTCCTTGATGGTCGAACATAGTTACCAACATGGAAATTCTTTGAAAAATTGGTTCTAAAAGGAGCCATTGGCTTTGAGGCACACTTTGCTGTCCTATGACCAGTATATGTTGAGGCTTGATAAATTGGTCCTCTAAACTGCCCTCTTTCAACATTCATGATTGGTTGAAAAGGAGGTCCATATGAAGTACTCACCCTCTTATGTTCGAACAAAGGCTGTTTGTTTTTCCTGCCTGTCTTGACCCCAACCCTTTCATCATAGATTTCAGCATATCTTTTTCCACAACCAATGCATAAATTCTTTGCATATTCATGGTTGAAAACTGATAACTCAGGGTTTTTCCTTGTCAGTTCTTCGAATCTTTTCATCTGGTCCTCTGACTTTGCATTTTCTCTTTCTTTGACCAGAGTTTCGAAGGAAATGTCGTGGACATTGATTGACACCTCTTGTACTGCTAGGAATGGATCTTCGTCAACCCCCATTTGTTTTTCAGGGAATTTCAATTTCCCTTTCTTGATCAGATCTTGAATCCTATCTCGAAAAACAGTACAATTATTAGTTGAATGAGTCCAAGAATTATGCCACTTGCAGTATTTCTTACCTTTTAATTCATCATTAGAAGGTAATTTTGTCCCATCAGACAATTTGATGATTTTCCCTTCCAATAGATGATCAAATATCTCATCCAATTTATAAACATCGAATGAATATTTTTTGAATGATCCTTTAGATTTGTACACCTCAGCAGAAACATTTTTCTTCACAAGACCCTTACATGTGAAAGGTTCTTTTCTTATTATTTCTGCAGCATCTATCTCATAATTAGGATCTTTATAATATGTTTTTATCGAAGAAGTATTCCTTTCATTTTCTTCTTCGAATAAAGCTTCATATCTAGAAACTCGAGCAGTTAATTCAACAAGATCTCTAAATTCTAAAGCATCGAATTTCTTTCTAAGTCTAAATTTGAGGCCATTTTGGGCCAACTTAACAAATTCAGGCTCAGGTAAAATGATTTTACACTTTGTTCTAGCCCTTTTGAACCTATTTATGAATTGAGTAGCCTTTTCATCAGGCTTTTGACATAGTCTGGCTAAGTCAGCCATTGATACTTCTGGTTATGTCTGGAAAAACTGAGTGTGAAAGGATTCTTCCATCTGTGCCCAATTATAGATCGAATTAGGGGCTAAATTAGTAAACCAAGTGAATGCAGTATCTGTTAATGAACTAGGAAACAAACGAAGCCTAAGATATTCATTATTTCCTGAATCAGCACACTGAGTAATGAATTTTGCTACATGTTCAACTGTGGATTGACTTTCATCTCCAGCAAACATAGCAAAGGTGGGGAATTTAAATCCCCTAGGGAATTCGATCCTATCAACCCAGTTAGGATAAGGTTTTCTGTAAACTGGAGTTTGTACCCCCCGAGCCATGGGTCCACAAACCCCATGGATTAAATTAATCATGTCATTTCTATCAGCCATATTAAATGGTTGTTGATGACCTGGTTGACCCAAAGGAGGGTTCATTGGTTATATTGGAGGTGGTTGAGGATTATTATCCATCCTCCTAGGATTTTCATTCCTTCGACCCACTCCTATTCCAGTAGGATCTGGTTCGAATATAGGATTATTGTTTATTCTCCTATTCTGGCCTATTATGTTTTCTCTAGGCCTTGGTTCTTCGATATTCATTGATCTATAAACATAATTTTGGCCACTCACATGGTTCCCTTGCATTCTTTCAAATACTGGAGGAGTATTATTAGGGACAGACATATAGAAACTTTCTTGTGAGTTAGGCCTAAAAGGAGGCCCATTTGCATAGGTCATAGGATTTGATTGAAACAAACCATGAGGATGACCTCTTTCATTCTGTCGAATCATAGAAGGATTTCCACTTGGTACAATTACTGGTGTAAATTGTGGTATACTATTGTCAAGGGAAGTGATCAAAACATTAGCATTCTGGATCATATTTCCCAAATGATCGAATATTGGTGTCAATTGATTCACCAAATCATGTTGACTTTCTGAACCAACATTCCCATTATTCGGAATTGGATTTAAGTTTTCAATTCCTATTTCTGGGTTTTCATTGGTCGCATGATTCCCAGTATTGCTACTCTGAGGATCTTGGTGTGGAGAACCACTAGTTTCAGCAATATTAACACCAACATTGGCGTTATCAACAGACCTATTGCTTCGAAGGTTTCTGTTTGCCATCTTTTGACACTGAAGTCCCACCGGGCATGCCAAAAATGTTTGGATGGAAAATTTATAAGTGTGTGCGAGCGTGCCAGGCAAGCAAATTGCCAATGTGTATGATCCAAACTGCGCCTCCCCAAGCAAATTGTGGTGATGTTCGATGCCTTAAACAGGACTTTAATCGTGTAAAGATGTAATTAATTGAAGCACTTTGAACTTATTCTAAAACAACTACTCCTAAATAAAATAGTAAAGCAATAAAGTAAGAAACAACTTCTGTTAAATTAAATAGACTATAATCTAACATTGAAGATGACTTCGAAGGTATTTTACTCCTAAAGTTAAGTATCTAGATAGAAATACAATAAATGTATTAAGAGATATATGTTGATGTTGATCGAAGGATCCCTTTTCGAACACAAACTTCCTCTATTTATAGACATCGAGGCTTCTCAGTAACTTTATTCGAATGTTCCCTCCTCTTTTCAAACTGAAAATTGCTCTTACACCTGGTATATCCTCATGTTGACACCTGTCTTTTCAGTTATTCCACAATGACCAACACGTGTCCCCTAGCAGTTGACAGAATAAACTCGCAAACTGTTATAGCTGCTCCTGAGTTGCTTCTGATTTGGCAACTTTACTACCACGTCGGATCCTACGTGGCACCTTTACATTGGCTTAATATTTTCATCACAAACACATACTTTAAAAAAAAAACCCCAAACAAAACAAATGGTACGATCCACATCTTAGGTTCCCAAATGCTTTGATAGTTGTACCATCTAAAACAACTTCCAATGAAAATCCAACTCTACAAATGAGGACTATTGTGGTGCAACGACCAAAGCATATGGGAACCATAGCATTTGCACCTACAAGTTCACATAGTCTATAATTTCATTCTTTGCATTCACAGGAGGTACTTATATATATTCATGTCCAAACCCTTAGATGTATTTGCATGATAGCCTGAATACACATATCTTCCCCACATTTGATCAGGAATCTCACTTATATCCTTTATTTTTAATTTACCAAATTGCTAAAAAAAATTTGAAGGAAAAAATAATACTAAAATTTAAAAATAAGGGAGGTAAGTGAGATTCATAAAATGTGAAAAAAAATATGTATATTAAGGTCAAACCTTAAGGGAGGTAGATAAAATTTACCCTTTATTTTAATACCACGCTTTGACAAGTAAACTTTAGAAGTCTTTACCTTCAATCAGTTAATTGATGTAGTAGAACCTTGCTTTGCTTTAAATATAGACATCACAGGAGAGAGATAGACACATCTTTTGGAGAGGTTGTATAAAAGTTGTATGAAGGTTGTGTCCCAAATATTACTCTTAAAGATATCTGCTTTAAAAGATGGGCAATGCTACGGACACATTCAAAACACAAACTTAAGTACACCCCACTCATATCAATTTGGTGGCTCCGATAGTGATAGTGAATCCCGCAGTTTCTTTCTCTCTTCCTATTGATCCACCTTAGGATGCGTCTAAGGTTGTGTGGATTTTGGGTGTATCCCAAATATTACCCTTAAAAGATGCAGAGGCTTTTTCTGACAAATGAGATCCTAGAAAGCAATACAACTACCTCGCTGAATTCTTTTTTGGGAAAATTAGATGGGGATCATAGTTTAGAAAATATAGTGGTTTAAGCATAACTAATTATTTGCACTTTGATTTAGATTCCTTACCAAACAAATATCTTTGACAAAAGGACAAAATAAAGCAAAAAAAGACAAAATTAGCCTCGCCACACGCGCCTCCAATCACTATACAATTTGCAGTTTTGCAATTGGGCAAATTACACTGACCTCCCTTGAGGTATATGACAATTACAGTGACCTCTCCTCTAGCTTGGAAAATAACACCCACCTCCCCTCTACCTACTTTTTGTATGTAAGATTACCAATTTACCCCTTATCTCCATATATATATATGTGTGTGTGTGTGTGCGCGCGCGCGCGTGCGTGTGCGCGTGCACGTGCACGTGCATTTGATAAAATTAAATATACATTAGCAAATTTCATAAATTTAGATTTATAGTATTTAGCCCTAACTTTATAAAAATTTATCGTTCAAAAAAAAATAGAGTAATGCTCTGCTTAGCAAATTTCGTTCTCAAAAGTATTTTCCAACACATGTGGCAGTGGACACAGTTGATTTTGATTGGTTGATGTTAAAGTGGTTCCACAATGGTCTCACTTCAACATCATTTGGGATAAAAATTTGGAAAGCATAGCATTAGTCTAAATAAATGTTCTAATGTCTTTCACCTACTAATTGGACAAAAAACGTTAATGGCTTAATATTAACAAACTAAATCTGTAAAATACTGTAAAACCACTTTAACATTAACCAATCAAAATCAACTAGGTCCACTGCCACATGTGTTGGGAAACACTTTTGAGAGAGAAATTTTGGAAGCATAGCATTTATTTTTTTTGAATGGCAAGTTTTTATAAAGTTAGATCGAGCTAAATATTATAAATTTAAATATGTAATATTTGCTAATGTATATTAAATTTTGTCTAATGCGCACGCGCACGCGCACACACACACACACACATATATATATACACATAAGAAGATAAGGGGTAAATTGGTAATCTTACACACAAAAAGTAAGTACAGGGTAGGTGAGTGTTATTTTTCAAACTAGAGGGGAGGTCACTATAATTGTCATATACCTCAAAGTAGGTGAGTGTAATTTGCCCTTTGCAATTTAAGCACAAAGATATTTTCCAATACCACACAACACTGTCCTCATGACATGTGTCACACTCACACAAATGGGTCAAAAATTCATCAACTAGTAGTACTCTTACACGTGTCCATGCCACATGGTGGAGATGCGCTCATGCTGTGTGAGCAAGCACACTATAGCAGAGCCGATTACGAAATTGTTTTTCAAACTTTAAACCTCCATAACTTTTGATTTATAACTCAATTTTTCGCAAAATTTATATCATTGGAATAGAGCTACAAAATTAGTATCATTATTGATATATTTTGAGCAAAAATAAAAATAAAAAATTTGCATGCTTTAACATCCTTGTTCCTGAAAATGCTGGTGAAATTTCACCACTTTGATTTTTTTTCCCCCTTGAAATTTGTGGAAAAAAAAAAGGTGATGTGAAATTTCAAATAACTATCAATGTAAAATTTCACACAACTCTCTATGTGAAATTTGTGAAAATGAAAGGTAACGTAAAATTTCACACAACTAGCTGTGAGATTTGTGAAAAGAAAAAGTGATGTGAAATAGGAATCTCATGCTTGACCAACCCACATAACAGTGTAAAACACAATGATAACAAACTGCACCTTAGACAAATCAAACACCCAATTTATGATTGTCGTGGTGAAATTATATTTATGGTGAAATATTTCATAAATTTTGCAGGTTTTGACATTAAGAATTTAAAGTAGTGAAATTTCACCACTGTTTTAAAATGTGCTCAAAATATTGTATAGTGATGAAATTTCACCACATTCAAAATATAACGAAACAGTGGTGAAATTTTCACCAAGAACAAGGCATGTAAAATTCTGTGTTTTTTTTTTTGGCTCAAAACACATCAACAATGGTACTAACTTTGTAGCTCTCGTCGACTGGACCTCTGAAGGTTAATGTGATTTTTTTTGTTCTGCTTACTTCAGTCGACTGGACCCCCAGCCTCAGTCGACTGGAAGGGCTGTAAACATCTTTTGAAAACTCTCTGCTCTCTTCAGTCAACTGAGGTCCCGACCTAGTTAACTGGACCCCTAGTTTTAAAATGTGTTTTGTTTTTCCGCTGCGTGTGTTATTCAAACTAAATTTTGAGAACGTTAATGAATTGGTTTAGCCTCGGTGGCGTGCCACGGGCTCCGGTTCTGCTATTGTGGGATCGGGCTGTGACACTTACACCCGAGCTCCGCAAAGGTTTGGTACAATTTCTAAAACATAACCGAGATATGTTTGCATGGTGTCATGAGGACATGCCGGGTATTGACCCCCGGATCATGTCCTACCGACTCAAGGTTGACCTGGACTTTCGCCCCGTTAAACACAAGAGAAGGGGAATGGCTCAAAAGAGACAGGAAACTGTTAGCGAAGAGGTCGGCTGCTCAAAGCTAAGTCAATTAGAGAAGTGCAGTGTTCTGAATGGTTAGCTAACGTGGTTCTGGTCAAGAAAAGCAACAACAAGTGGAGACTCCGCGTGGACTTCATTGATTTAGACAAGGCTTGCCCCAAGGACTGCTATCCTCTGCCGAGGATAGACCTCTTGGTGGCTCAACCATAGGCCACGCCCTGCTCTCGTTTATGGATGCTTATTCTGGGTACAACCAGATCCAGATGTTCCCCAAAGATCAAGAAAAGACATCACTCATCACCGATCAAGGTACTTATTACTATAAAGTGATGCCTTTTGGACTAAAAAAAATGTAAGGGCGACTTACAACGGCTGGTTAATCTCATGTTCAAAATCTTGACCGGGAGAAGTATGGAGGTATATGTTGATGACCTCTTAGTCAAAAGCATGTAGGAGTCAGATCACCTACAACATCTAGCGAAAACTTTTAATATCCTTAAGAAATACCATATGAAGCTGAACCCTGCCAAGTATGCCTTCGGTGTCTCCTCTGGTAAGTTCTTAGGACATATGGTCACTAGGCGGGGCATCGAAGCCAATCCTGTAACGACCCACCTCCCCGTCTAGCAACAATATTGTCCGCTTTGGGCCTAAACACAAAGAACTTCCCAGGGGGTCACCCATCCCTGGTACTGCTCTGGCAGCAGCACGCTTAACTGTGAAGTTCTTTCGTGTTTAACTCCCTCACGATTTTAAAAGGCCTTGTTGCATATAGAGGGGAAATTAATCCTTATAAACTAGTCCGGGAACTTCACCCCAGGCGATGTAAGACAAGCCCCCACACCTGACCTCACCTCATCCATCTTGGCCTTCTTGCCTCAGGAGTATTGGCTCTTGGTCGTCACAAATCCAGAGAATATCCAGGCGATCATCAATATGAAATCACCCAGCTCAATAAAAGAATTTCAAAGCTTGGCAGGGTGAGTAGCGGCACTGAACAGATTCGTCTCCCAAGCTACCGACCAGTGCCTATCATTCTTCAAGATCCTCCGAAAGGCCTTCGATTGTTTAGAAAAGTGTGAAAAAGCACTCCAAGAACTGAAAAAGTACCTGGCCTCGCCCCCTCTACTCTCGTCGATTCAGGGAGAGGAGTTGTTCCTATATCTAGAAGTGTCACTGTCAGCCGTCAGCTCAGCACTAGTCAGGGAAGAGCACGGAATCCAATACCCGGTCTACTATACAAGCCAAGTCATGCAGGGTGCAGAAGCCAGATATTCACGCATGGAAAAATTGGCCTTCGCACTCGTTACCTCGGCTAGGCCCAGGCCCATACCATAGTTGTTTTCACTGACAAACTTTGCGAAGGATCTTATCCCAACCAGAAACATATGGTTGGCTTATAAAGTGGTCCATCGAGTTGGAAGAATTCAATGTTGTTTACAGATCGAGAACAGCTATCAAAGGTCATGCCGTGGCAGACTTTCTTACAAAGTTTACCTTTCTGGAGGATCCGATCGAGGAGCCAGTGCAGCCCGACCTACCACAAGAGTTATAGGCATCGATCCCGACCTGGGTACTGTACGTTGACGGGTCCTCGAACTACCAAGGGAGTGGAACGGGAATCATTCTAAACACCCCCGAGGTGTAACGCCTGTAATTTTTCTTTCATCAATAATATCAGCTTTTCGAATTCTTGTATTGGACCGGCTATATTATTATATTATTATTTTAGTTGGGTTACGATTTTGACGTATCTTAGGATTACTGATTAGACAGTAGTAACCATACCAACTCGACCGTAATAAGATTTAACTTAGTTCCATACCCAGACCCGAACATTAGAAATAATACCCGGTTGTACGTAAATCAAGACTGACACGTATACCGAGAAACTTATGCAGGTAAACTGAGAAAGTGGCACATAATCCAAGGTGGGCTCACATGGCTGGCCATGTGGCAACCACATGCCACATTGCCACCCTCTTGGACACATGTCCACTTGTAGGACACATGTCATGGCATGTACACATGCCACATGACACCTAGCTCCTAGGATTTCTATATAAGCATGCATATAGCATGCATTATACACACTTTGTCTCTATAACCAGCACTTAAAATCTATGAGAGAGAGCTGGAGTTTTAATTCTTGAGAGAAAGAAGAGAAGAAGTCATCCTTGAAGTTGAAGTTCAAGCTCCATCAAGCTCAAGAACAACATCAACCTTAATTTCAAGCTTTGGTGAGTAAATTGTGAGTAAAGTGTGAGTAATTGTGAGTAATCTAACTCAATTTAGAACATATATAGCATGTATTAATGTTTAGTAGGAGTTTGATGTTGTTGTGTTGAAGTTTTCATGACATGCAAGACAAATCCTTAAATATGAGAAACAGAAACTTCCAGCAGAATGTAGCTTAGTAAAATGAATGTTTTGTGCAGCTCAAAAATCCGAATTAAGCTAGGTTTTTTTGTGGAGAAAGGTAACTCATATATCTACAAATTACTCTTCCATAGCTCAGTCTAGAAATCACTCCATGGGTGAAATGCATGTACAAAGCAGTGTTATGAATCTAAGAAATAGAAACTTCCAGCAGAATGTAGATTTGTAAAATGAATGTTTTGTGCAGCTCCAAAATCCGAATTAAGCTAGATTTTTTTGTGGAGAAAGATAACTCATATATCTACAAATAACTCTTCTATAGCTCAGTCTATAAATCATTCCTTCGTGGGTGAAATGCATGTACAACGCAGTGTTATGAATCTGGGAAATAGAAAGTTTCAGCAGAATGTAGTTTAGTAAAATCAACATTTGGAGCAGCTCAAAAATGACAATTAAGCTAGGCTTTTTTTTGTGGAGAAAGCTAATGCACTTATCTACAAATAACTCTTCTATAGCCGGGTCTAAAAATTACCCCTTCATACGTAAAATTCACGTATAACACAGTGCTAAAAATCTAGGACAGAACAGTCCGAGATATAAGAAATGTCTTGTGAAATAAATATTTTGAGTAGCTCAAAAATGTAATTGAAGCTAGATTTTTTTGTACATGAAGATGATCCAAATACCTATAGTGTTATAGTTTTGAGTTTAATCTACAAAGTAATTTATCATGCCTAAATAAATCATGTTAATTCAGTCAACACAGTGAAAATATATCCTGGCAGACTGTACAGCTTTTTGTAAGATGTTTTGTTTATGCATGGTGTTGATTGTTGATGCTAGTTTTCCGGTACCTATGTTGTTATGAAAATCTTGTGCTATGGTAGTGTTATCGCGTAGATGAGTATGTTAAGGGTTTCATCTATATGTTTATTAGTATTAAATCCATGTTAAAAATCCATGAGCTACGTGCTATGTTTTCCCATTGTTATGAATACAGTTTAATGACCGTTGAAAAGTTCATACCCAAACTATGAATGTGTTGTATGGCACGATTATTGTGTTGGTAAGTGATTGGGAAAGTTTCCATCGTAAGCATATTGAGAGGTAAAACGGAATTTCGAAAGTAAAGCGAAATACTGACGGTTATAAATGGATGATATTAATGAACTAAACTACGAAACGTACGAACGTGTAAAATAACGATAAAACCTTCAATAATAGATTTTATGCGAATAAGGGACATTGGGTCTCGTTTCTAGTCGTGTGACTACCGATCAAAGTTGATTCATGAACTTTCGTGTCGTGTTTGGATATTCCTTGCAAAGTTGGTCTTTCGGTAATTCCATAGAGTCAATTGGAGAGTTATGTTTGTGTTCGGTCAAGTGCGGATGACCTGAGGATCGTCATGATGTGTTCGATCAAGTAGTTGATTATTTTTCCACACCCTTGGACTGAGGATCGGCATGACGTGTTCGGTTATGTACGGGTGGCCTGAGGATCAGCATGACGTGTTCGTCCAAGTGATTGTTAATGTCCCGTACCCTTAGTCTGAGGATCGGCATGACGTGTTTGGTAATGTGAGGGTGACTTGAGGATCGGCATGACATGTTCGACCAAGAGATTGTTAATATCCCGCACACTTGTTCTAAGGATCATCAGTGATGTGTTCAATCAAGCGATTCATTGTCGAGTGTTGTTCCTTCTTGACCGATAAATGCATTTGGAGTTAAGTCTTCTTTCAGTCAATGTCGTTGGTCAGTTCAATTGTGGGTTAAGTTTCGAAGGGAATAATTGGGTTTAAACAAGGTATAGTTTTGAAAATAAGAAAAGATTAACGAGACATAGTTGAGAATAAGAAGAAATGAAGAATAACTTACCTTAATTGGTGGTAACCTTAAGGGGACCCTCACTTAGCTTAACCGCTAACGGCTTTTCATGCCGCTGGACCTTCCATGTCTAGCCTTTGCAGGTCCAGACAGAGCTGATTGCTATCAAGATGCAGGTTTTACTACTGAAGAGTATGCTGGTGAAGATTACTACGAGGAAGGCTACGGTTTTGCCAGCTGAAGACTTTGGAGCTTTTCTTTTGTTATAGTTCTGTTAGTGATGTATTAGTTTAGCTAGTCTTGTAATATGTAACTTTTGGATATCTTTTTGGTCTGTAATATACTACTAATGTAAGACTTGGATGTTTTAAATTTCTGCTTCCGCTGAACTTAGTCACTTTCCCATATCACATTATTGTTATCAGTATGTTTGGACAATCAGGTGACACTCTCAACCAGTCACGTGTCTACCCAAAAAGGAAATTCAGTTTTCCCTATTTTTGGTACTTCGGGGCGTGACACGAGGGGTTTCAAATTGAGTATGCCTTAAGGTTCAAGTTTGAGGCCTCCAACAATGAAGTAGAGAATGAAACATTACTGGCCGGGCTGCAACTAGCCAATTCCATGGGAGCCCAGTAAGTACGAATGTTCAGTGACTCGCAGCTGGTGGTTAATCAGGTCCTATAGCAATATGAGGCCAGAGAAGACAAAATAGTGGCCTACCTGGCGTTCATCAGGCTGGTTATTGGCAAACTCAAAAGATTATCAATCATTCAGATCCCGAGAAAAGAGAATGCAAAGGTAGATAAGTTGGCACGTCTGACCTCGTCCTCCAAGACAAAGCTCCAAGGGATCCGGGTGGACTAACTACCCGAGCTCAGTGTAACACCCCGGGTAGGTATGGACATCGACCCAATAGATCAAGGCCCGAACTGGATGGATCCCATCACTACCTTTCTGAGTACCGGAGGGCTGCCAACCGATAAGACCGAAGCAAGGCACATCAGATACCGAGCTGTAAAATATCACATAGTTGATGGCATCTTGTATAGAAGAGGGTACACGATCCCTTGCCTCTGATGTGTTCATTCTATCTAAGTCAATGACATCCTCTTAGATTTGATGTTATTGCAGTCGACTACTTCACTAAGTGGGTAGAAACCGAGCCCTTGGCAACCATTACTGAGAAGAATATGGAAAGCATTGTAAAGAAGAACATCCTTGATTGGGAGAGAACAAATCCTAATTATACGCCTTAATTCACATTTGTTAGTACGTTTGTATCCTATTTTTGTATATTTTTACTTTGTTTTCTAATTTCTATCAGGATTTGGAGAAAAGTAAGAATTCCAAGCTAAATGGGGTGAAAAAGCAGAAAGAAAGAAGCAGAAAAAGCCATTTCGCGCAAGCAGCCCGCTCGCGCGAGAATCCAACCCTTCGCTCGCGCGACCTCCCATTTTACGCGCTCGCGCGGCCCGTTCGCGTGATCCATACGAAAAATATAAAACGTGTATTTCAAAGAGCTGAAGACTCCTACGCGAACGAAACTGCCTAATTACGTCTGGAAAGCTAAATACAGCAGTTTTAGTGCAAATTGGGTTAGGAAAGCTTCCAAACTTGCTCCAAATCTATAAATACTCAATTATAATTCAATTCTTAGGTTAGCAATTAATATACACACAATATACAACAAAAACTTCAACCATTGAAGAGAGGAAAGCAAAGAGAAGAAGAAGAAGAAGATCAAGGGTTCCCATGGCCTCCTCCATCAACCTCTTGCCGTTCATCAATTCTATGGCCAACTAAACTCAAGATTTAGGGTTTCAATGAAACCCTAGCCAAGTAATAGGGTGTATTTTATGTTTTTATTTTAATTTTATTATGTATGGATGACAGTTACATGATCTGAGGATTTTTATAAATAAATCGTGCTTTTATTGATTAAATTGTTACTTTCAAAGTTTACTCTTGTCTTAGATCTGTTTTGATGGTAGTGTGCTCAATGATCTATGCTTGCTGTGCTTTTTTAGATTATTTACATGTAATGGTGCTTAAATTGAATTGTGCTATCAAGTATCTGAATAGTCCATTCCTAGATTAGACGGATTATACCACAATCCTAGTTTAGTGTGGAATAATTCGTGCTAACCGAAGATGGATTATGTTGGTGCTTGAACCATAGTTATTTTCTTGACGGAGGAATTGGGTTTGTAGCTACAATTCCCCATTATCATCCAACTTAATAAGCTAAAGTAATTCGTAAATACCCTTATTATGAAGCTAGTGGTGGATTTGCAATCCTAGGTTCCTTAAACTTATTATAAAAACAAATATTTAATTGCTTTCATAATTTAGATTTACTTTTATTGTTATTAGTTTAATTCAAATTAAATCCAAAATCCGTTTTTCTTAATTAACTAAATTTAGGTTTTAAAAATTAAAGTGCATAGTATTCAATCTCTGTGGATTCGACATTTACTTCCACACTGCAAATCTTTTGAAAGTAAAGCATGAGTAAGCATACTTTTATATCTTGATACTGACAAGATCAATTTTTGGCGTCGTTGCCGGGGATTGCATTACTAGCCAATTAGTTTTAGAATCTTAGTTTAGTTAATTCGTAAATATTAGATTAGGTTTTCTTTTTCTTATTTTTCCGTTTTATTTTGAGTCACTAACTTTTCTTTTTATTTTTGTAATTTCTTAAGTACTCAAAATTCTAGCGTTTCGAGTGAAGCAGCTGTGCAAGTCAAAGGAGCTTACGCGAAAAAAAAATTTAAATAAATAAATGATAATAAATAAACTAAATCGCTTCCTTTGAAATTTGCTTCCAACCACTGTAAGTCAGGGCACTGAGACGCACTATTTGCATTAGTTTAGGAGTGATTGTTCACGTGCATTAGCTAGGAAACCCGGGGCGCTAGGCTTGACACGGTCATCGCATTACAAGATAGTATTCATGCATCATGGTAGTTGTGTGCCTGTTGCCTTATTTGCGTGATTTCGTCTTATATTTGTGGAGTCAGTTTTTGTCTTAGTGTCGCTTATTTTCTTTTTAGTTTATGTTTGGTACACGTTCTAGTAAACCTGAATTACAAACTTTTGATTTCTTTTTAGTTTATGTTTGGTACACGTTCTAGTAAACCTGAATTACAAACTTTTGATCCTGAACTTGAACGTACCTTAAGAATTAATAGATCCTCAACCCAAGCTTCTAGAGCTCGATTGCTAGACGACGAATCGACTCCAGAACCATCGCCTCTATTTCAGGCCGAAATTCAAAGTACCCTTAAAAGGTTAAGGAAAACTCAAATTTTTAAAATAAAACCTATTCCAATGGCTGACGTTGGAAATAACGAAAATAATGTGAATAATCCTAATATACCTCCGCCGCCTCCGCTTAGGGATTACTTTATTCCTACAACTTACACGCCTCAAGCAGGTATCAAATTACCGGAGGCGACAACATCTCACGTTGAGATAAAGTCGTTTACCATCTCGCTACTTCCTTCTTTCCATGGCCGTATAAATGAAGATCCATATCAACACTTAGGAGATTTTCAAGATATTTGCTCTACTTTAAAAATTCAAAATTTTACTGATGATGAGTTAAAACTGCATCTCTTCCCATTCTCTTTAAGAGATAAAGTGAAATATTGGCTTCAATCACTTGAGTCAAACACAATTAAAATATGGGAAGCCTTACATAACGCATTTTTACAAAAGTTTTTCCCAATCACGAGGACTAATCAGATAAGAAAATCTATAACTAATTTTGTGATGCAAGATAGGGAAACACTTTATGACACTTGGGAGAAGTTTAAGGAATTACTACGCTCTTGCCCACATCATCAGGTTCCTAAGTGGCAATTGGTACAGGTTTTCTACGAGGGGATTATTCCCTCTGTCTGTAATACCGTCGATGTCGTTTGTGTGGGGACCTTCCTACACAAAAGCTCCGACGAGGCCTGGAAAATTTTTGAAACTTTAAGTGAGAACTTGATGCATCAGGCCATGTTAGTACGTTCCGAGGGATATCCTCATCAACCTAAGAGAGAGGTAAAGTTTGAGTTAAGTCACTCAATTGATTTTTAAGAACTATCTAAAAAACTTGACCGACTTTTGACAATGAATCAAATGTCGGGTTCACCCTCTTATGAAAGTTGTGTATTATGTTCTGATCCTTCACATTCTATACTTTCTTGCCCATCGGCATCTCAATTTCTGGAATTTGTGGAGCAACACATAAATTAACTCGATTCAACAATTCCCACGAAATAGTTATAATCCTATGCCAAATAATTTTCCGAACACTTATCGACCCCAGTTTCAACAAAACTAATACCAACACCCTCCTCCTAATCCTAACCCTCTAAGGGTTAACGCTTTTGAGGATAAGGTGTTGGCATCCCTTAAGAATATTGAAACACAAGTACAGGCACAAGTACAAATAGTACACTCTCACACACAATCCATTGCGAAGCTTGAGTCCCAAATGGGACAAATAGCTAATACAATGAGCTGTAGAAACGAGGGTAAGCTGCCTAGTCAAACTATACAAAACCCTAAGGGATAGTATGAGGGTGGGGGTACGAATGAGCAAGTTAATGCCGTGTCGACTAGGATGACTATTCGTGAGGAGGAAATTGTTGAAATTTCGAATGCGAGAGAAAAAGAGGTACACATTAACTCGAATAAAGAAAAGGGTGAGGATACGAGTAAAATTCGAAAAGAAAATGAACCAACCCCAACAAATTATATTTCGAAAATGCCCTTTCCGCCAAATGTTGAGGAACCGTCTAATTTATCAAAGAAAAATTTGAAAACGGAAGATATACTCGAGGTGTTTAAACAAGTTAAAATTAATATTCCATTCCTCGATGCGATAAAACAAATTCCTGCTTACGCTAAATGTCTAAAAGACCTTTGCACGCAAAAGCGCAAAATACGCAGTCATACTCTGAAAAGGTCTTTCTCACGAAAAAAGTAAGCTCAATTTTTTAACACGCTACTCCGAAATATAAAGATCCAAGTACGCCTACGATTTCATGTGTCATAGGTGACACTATCATTTATCGGGCTCTCCTTGACTTAGGAGCTAGCGTTTATCTCTTACCTTATCACGTCTATAAACAACTAAGACTAGTTGAACTTAAGCCTACGGCCGCTACCATACAATTAGCAGATCATTCTGTTAAAATTCCTAGAGGAATCGTCGAGGATGTTTTGGTTAAAGTTGATAAATGTTATTATCCTGTCGATTTCATGGTTCTTGACACCAAACCCGTGTTAGATGCTAGAAAATACACTCCCGTCATCCTAGGTCGTCCATTCTTAGCTACGTCTAACGCTCGTGTCAACTGTCAAACGGGGGTAATAAAAGTGTCATTTGGGAACATAAACTTAAAACTAAACGTCTTTAACGCTATTGATCAACCTCCTAAGGATGACGATTACCTATGTGAGGCGGAGAATGAGGTAAGGCGAACAATTGAACCTAATAACGTAATAAAGGTGAGTAAGGAGAATAATATATTGGAAAATGATCGGACGAATTTGAATAATTTAGATCCTAATGACGAATTTACTCAAAAGGTGAAGAATCGATTTGAAACCGAAAAGGATGAACCATCAATTGAATTAATTCAAAGCGATATGGTTTCTGCTTACCACCGGGTTCTTCCTGATATCCTTTGGGGTAAAAACTCTGATTTACGACCTCCTTGAGTCTTGAGCTAGAATGGTCTAGCTGAAGACGTAAAAGACATCGCTTCTTGGGAGGCAACCCAAGCTTTATTTCTTCCGTTTCTCTTGTTTTTGTTCATTTTGGGTCAGTTTTGAGTCAGATTTGGTCATTTTGGACAGGTTTGGGGTCAGGGTTAAGTTATTTTAAAGCTATTTACATAAAATAAGTGGGAAAAAAAGGAAAACGGCATATCGCGCGCGCGGCCCGCTCGCGCGAGTTTGCCCCTTAGAGTAAAATTTTTAACGTTTCTTATATATAGCCTCAGTATCATCTCGCGAGGGGTTCGCTCACGCGGCCCGCTCGCGCGATTCTTGGACTTAGAGATTTTCTTTTAAGTTTTATAAAATATGTCTCTGCATTCCCTCGCGGAGCGGCTCGCACGCGCAACGCTCGTTCGCGCGAGGGGGGTGTTTTCTGGATTTTTCTCTTTGTTTTCTTACTCCTTTTCTCTCGAACCTGGTCAGCTGTTTATATTTTTTGTTTGTTTACTTAGGTTCCTTTTAGATTGAGTTCTTTGTATTCATAGTACGTTTATGCTTGTTTTAATTATTTTCTTTGCATCTTTTACTTATCGTTTAGTTTCTATTAAAAAAAACATATATGTATATCTATTTCTTTTTCTTTTTCTTTTGTATGTTCTTTTTTGTTCTCAAGTTTTGACAGGTGATTAGTAGCTCCATTAGGAGCATTTGAACTATCCTTCCAGATTCATATACGTTCACTTGTTTGTGAGTGCCGAGATTGAGGTATTATCGTTCCTTTCTTTCCTACGTACTCTCATTTCTTTCGTTTTATTGTTTCATTGGGGACAATGAAATGTTTAGGTTTGGGGGTATGCACACACATGCACATTATTACACTAAATTTTCAAAATTTTTCAATACTTGTGCTTAAATAAACGATGTTACCGACGTTTTTTCATTCTTGATTCGATACTTCTTGTTATGTAACTATGATTGTTATAAAATGGTAAACAAGAGAAGATGTGGTTAAACATTTGCTGATATCATGTTGAAACGATTTAGGATATGTATCGTTCGAATCGTAGTTTTATATCATAGATTTGCTCACAAACCTATGCACTGCTTGTAGTCGCTTGAATATATGTCTGATGTAAACTATAATATGATTCGGATTTCAAGATAACACAAGGTGGAGACTAAACCCGGTGAGCTTTTGAGCCTATCTTTTCTTTTTAGAGGGTTATAAATACATTTGGATTTGTCGAATTTCATTGAAATAGCGCATTAACTTATTGTTTAGTCTCATTATTCTTGTTTTGGTTGATAAGTCAAGTTAAAATATTTGTTACCATGCTAAATAATCTTCCTTCGTAAACATTGAAGAACCATATGACTATAGGAGATGATGATAGGCCCTCTTTGTTTACCACTATCCAGAAAAATGATAAAAATTTCCTTAGTTCACCCTTTGAGCCGTTAAAATGCCCTTTTTCTTTAAACACCATTATCCTATTTTTGCTCCAATTTGGCCAACTTGGAGTTCACTAATGAAAGATTGATCAACTTTTAGTGGTGTTAAGGCGACGTGTGATTGAGAAGAAGAAGAAGAAAATAAGATGATGTTTGGGATGGTTACCTTGTTATTTATTGAATATTTGTTTCAAGAAGCAACGAGAAGGAAAGAAAAAAGATAAGGATTGAAAAAAAAAAGTTGATAGTAGAAAGAAGAATAGAAAAGAAAAAAAAAAGAAACAGAAGGAGAAAAAATTAAAAGGAATGAAAAAGAAGAGAATGAAATGATGAAGTTGGTGGAAGAGAGAATGAAAGAAATCGAACATGCCTTACAATGCCATTCTAAAACTACCTAATGAATCCTTTCTATCCTTTTTCATTACCTGAGCTACATTACAACTGTTGAAAAGTCCTATTTGATCCTAGGAAACATGGTTTGGATATGAAAACGATGGGAGGGGGATTAAAACATGGTAATGATGAATTTTTCTTGACTGTTGGTGTCATATCCATGAGACTGCTGTTCTTTTGTGTCATGCGTCTTTTTCGAGTCATATGTGAGCATTTCTCGTTTTGAAAACATATTTCCTTTGCTCCCATATATTGGATAAATTACACATGTTCTGAGCATTTCATTTGAGAGTGTAATTCATTGTGAGATTCGTAGTCGAAGCATAGTTTGATGGTTATCCGAGTTATATTCCAAGTTCATGACATGCGCGTGTTCATTTGACTACCACATCACACACGTGCAATTTTATGAGAAACTCTATTGATTTATACGATATATGTGCTTGGGATTGTTTTTCATGATGTAGGTGGAAGTTTGATTCCATTTCTTCTTGTTCTTTATTCTATTTCAAATCATCGTTTTATAATAAGGAGTATCGAATATTATGTTTTTTATTTTTAATAAAACTTTTTAAATATATAATGAAATAAAGATGATTGTGTGTGACTTGTTGACGAAAACCCTCACGAGACTTCACTAGCTCGTCCGACTAGGGACACCTAGAGGTTTAAAAGGCTTGTTGCATAAGCTAAATGCAATCGTGATCCATGCGAAAATGGAGTAGCATTTTTAATTAGTACTTTAATTTTTATGTTCTTTTTGCTCGAGGATTAGCAAAATGTAAGTTTGGGGGAGTGATTCGGAGAGAACAATTCCTAATTATACGCCTTAATTCACATTTGTTAGTACTTTTTTATCCTATTTTTGTATATTTTTACTTCGTTTTCTATTTTCTGTCAGGATTTGAAGAAAAGTAAGGATTTCAAGCTAAATGGGGTGAAAAAGCATAAAGAAAGAAGCAGAAAAAGCCACTTCGCGCGAGCAACCCGCTCACGCGAGAATCCAACCCTTCGCTTGCGCAGCCCGCTCGAGCGATCCGTACGAAAAATATAAAACACGTATTTTGAAGAGCTAAAAACTCCTACGCGAACGAAACTGCCTAATTACGTCTGGAAAGCTAAATGCAGCAGTTTTAGTGCGAATTGGGTTAGGAAAGCTTCCAAACTTGCTCCAAATCTATAAATACTCAATTATAATTCAATTCTTAGGTTAGCAATTAATATACACACAATATACAACAAAAACTTCAGCCATTAAAGAGAGGAAAGCAAGGAGAAGAAGAAGAAGAAGACCAAGGGTTCCCATGGCCTCCTCCATCAACCTCTTGTCGTTCATCAATTCAATGGTCAACTAAACTCAAATCTAGTGTTTCAATGAAACCCTAGCCAAGTAATAGGGTGTATTTTATGTTTTTATTTTAATTTTATTATGTATGGATGACAGTTACATGTTCTGAGAATTTTTATAAATAAATCGTGCTTTTATTGATTAAATCGTTACTTTCAAAGTTTACTCTTGTCTTAGATCTATTTTGATGGTAGTGTGCTCAATGATCTATGCTTGCTGTGCTTGTTTAGATTATTTACATGTAATGGTGCTTAAATTGAATTGTGCTATCAATTATCCGAATAGTCCATGCCTAGATTAGACGGATTATACCACAACCCTAGTTTAGTGTGGAACAATTCGTGCTAACCGAAGATGGATTATGTTGGTGCTTGAACCAGAGCTATCTTCTTGACGGAGGAATTGGGATTGTACCTACAATTCCCCATTATCATCCAACTTAATAAGCTAAAGTAATTCGTAAATACCCTTATTATGAAGCTAGTGGTGGATTTGCAATCCTAGGTTCCTTAAACTTATTATAAAAACAAATATTTAATTGCTTTCATAATTTAGATTTACTTTTATTGTTATTAGTTTAATTCAAATTAAATCCAAAATCCGTTTTTCTTCATTAACTAAATTTAGGTTTTAAAAATTAAAGTGCGTAGTATTCAATCTCTGTGGGTTCGACCTTTACTTCCACACTGCAAATCTTTTGAAAGTAAAGCATAAGTAAGCATACTTTTATATCTTGATACTGACAAGATCAATCCGTAGCAGGTTTGGTATCCCCCGGGTATTAGCTAGTCAGCGATAACGGAAGGCAGTTTGATACACCAGTGACACGAATAAAATTGTGTGCTCTAAATGCTACACCGAAATATAGGTGATTGTTCAAGTAATATATTTTCTAGTAAGCCTAGGTCGAACCCAAGGGAGAGATGTGATTTAAATTGATTAATTTTACCCAATTTATTAGTATGAAAGATAAAGAAAAGAATTGATTAATTTTACCCAATTTATTAGTATGAAAGATAAAGAAAAGAATTGATTAATTTTACCCAATTTATTAGTATGAAAGATAAAGAAAAGATAATTTCTTTTTAAGGTTGTTTTAACTAGTTTGCAAATGAAAATAAAATTATAAACTAATGAGAACTATTAAAATTATTAAATAAATAGATGTGCTGTTAAACTAATGAACTCTTCCTTACTACTTGATTATGGCCTAATTCTAAATTAATTTAACTAAGTAAATTAACAATTAACGAAAATTTATTAAAACAGTGAATTAAATTAAGTTACTTCTAAGTATGAGAAAAGCGCTAGGAAATCTCAAATACATGGTAAACTCCTTAACCTCCATGCCTACGGAAAGATACGGCACTCCCATTCATCCAAAGCCATGCCTCTAATGTATAGGTTTAATTAAAATAATAAAATACCTTTTGACTAGTGTAAAGATATAGAACTAGTTCAATTTTACCCTTTTAATGAAATACGGGTAGATTGCTTATAAGCATGATTCATAGCAAAAACTACTCAATGATACTTGAAATAAATTAACTAAACTAAAACCATGAAGCAAGTTCACAAACTATTGAAAATTCAAGTTAAGATCCATTGACGTCATGCTCGTTAACAGTACTCATATTAGAGAACATAAAATCCTATGAAACCTTACTTAAACATCCATTGATCCTTGGATTTAGGGCTGCCCGTTGAAAACATGCATGGAAACCAAGTTATTTACCGTTTCATTGTTCTTTCCTAACAAGGAGTTTAGCCTAACACTGTGAGATTGAATCTAAACATCATATTAATGGAAAACATAATAAAAACAATCATAAAACATATTTGGAAAGTAAAATCTAAAGAAAACCTGGATTAAACGAATATAGAACACTTGTATTGCACAATCATCAATTTAGGGCTCGAAATCATCACTAACTTGCTTGAATCCAAACTAGGGTATTAAGAACCCTAGGATCTCCTATATCTGCTCTAGAACTCGTATGTAATTATATTGTATCGATTATGTACAATATATTCTAGTATATATATATAGGTTTAGAAGTTTCAAGTCCAAAATTCTCTAATTCCCACAATTCTGACGAGCGCAATCGGTCCTGCATATGTTTTGGGACCGATCCCGCCTGTGTTTCGCGACCGATCATGGTCATGACTGGTCCTGCCCTTTTGTTGGGACCGGTCCTGGTCAATTTTCAGGATCTTCTTCTTCGATTTCTTCTAATCAACTTTCTCTCTTGCGCCATCATTCACTTCTTTTTCCTTATGCCTTTATTTTCTGCAAAATAGCGTACTTATGCAACCATTAGAAGTAATGTCTTATTTATGTACTTGTATTGAAATAAGCATAAGTGTTTATAATTAGGGAGGAAAACACGTATAATCACTCTTATTAGCGCTTCCGAATATGCAATATCCGTCGCTTGTCACACCCCCCAACTAGCTCATTGTTAGTCTCTAGTAATGAAGTGAATTTATGCAACAAGAAATTTAACCTACATATATAACTAAAAACAGAAAATAAAACAAAACAAAGCCTAACTCACTTTCGTAGGAATCATGATTGCATTTAGCACATGCAACAAGCCTTTAAACCCCTAAGTGTCCCTAGTAGGACGAGTGTTGTCTCGTGAGGGTTTACAGCAAAGCTACCCACAAACTTCTTAATCATGATCATTATATATGCCTATTCATCCTCCAATATCAAGCACACAAGTGCAGAACACTTCACAATATCCCTATTGTACTTTAAGCGGCACACAACCTTATTCATGCTGCTTATCTATCATAGAAATCATAAAAATATATCATTTTTGCTAAAATTCATGTGTGTGTGTGTGTGTGTGTGCATGGACACACAAATGCTCAGTATTACTTCAAGTTTATTTCCCATAGCAATCCTTAAAACATACGACTCAAGCTCAAACCTCACCGGATATACACTCTAAAGATGAGTTCACTCAGATTCGGGCATATTATGTACTTTCTCTCATGATATAAAGGCTCGTAAAGAGTAAATGTAAAGAAACACAAATGCCTCATATATCTATAATGAAAAGCGGTAATATTTAAGTGAAATAACCTCATGAATGGAACACTTCACACTAGAAAAGCAACCTATCGCGGAAAATCCTTTTCCTACCTTCATTTCAAAACTTAGTTACCCAGAATCTATAGGTCTTTGTGTAAAGGAGAGAGACCAAGAATGAAAATGGAAGAGGTTCTATGATAATTTACAAGCATGTGACTCATAGTTCCTTTTCAACTTCTCCAAGAATTTTTCTCTTCTTCTTTCTTTTTTTTCATTCATTATTATTTTTCTTTTCGACTCCGATTACTCATCGCATGCTTGTCATACTAAGCAATAAAGAACCATAAGACTTACATTTCAATGATCGAAAGGGAAGAACATCGCTTGTCATCCTATATATACATATTATTATTATTATTTTCGAATGATGATCATCAGCGACTGAATTATTTCTAAGCGACGAGTATCACGAATAGAACCTAACAGAATTTCAACCTATTTTATCTTAAGTAATCCAATTTATCCATTTAAATAATCCAAGAATTTTAAATTTTGATAGGTCATGAACATTCTCCTATAGCGACCCATCAAAATGAAGAAATAAATAAGGTTTATCAACGAAATATAGCTCAAGAATAACTCGATTAAATATGAACACATCCCTCTCAAAAGAAACGAATAGCACAAAAACTCTCAATGAGTTATTAGCCTCGATCGCACATCTCTAAATTACTATAGGTTATTTACAACGAGAAGTTTCTACTTAACATGAAGTTGTCCATCATGCTTATAGTTTGTGAAATTTAACAAACACGACATATTCCATAATTTAGATGATAAACAAGCTGACATAACATCCCATGTGCACGGAAGAAAACAATGAATAATATGAGCATAATGCACTCGTGTTTTAGGTATAAAGGTTGTCTAGGCACTTACAAGATCATGTCATGTTTTTTTTTTGAATGAATATATATATAATCCCTCACCCCCCAACTAAATATTGAATTGTCCTCAATGTAAAGTATACAAAATATAAAGAAAGGATAGATAACACCAGGAATACGCATGACTACCGGGTCGATGGCCTGTGCTTATTCAATTTCACTGAGATTCAAAGAGAAATTCTAAACATTCACAAACGTTAGCTCGATCATACGCAGGAATTATTCCAGTAACAAGCCATAATCAATCATGTAAATAAACAAAACAAACTAAACAAAAAGATAAATTAAAAGAAAAATAAATACATCAAAGGCATAACATATCCAGAAATCCATCCACCACTAAACTATCCAAAATATACATTTTCCAACATCCAAAAATGAATAATAGTACCAAAAATGAATAAGATAGAAAAAGAAGCCTAATCCTAGTCAGTGGCCTCCTCCTCGGATGTCTCAATCACTATAGGAACATCAGGAGCTTGACTCGCACGTCTGGTAGAAGGAGGTCGCCCTCCTCGCGAAGAACTAGTAGCCTCAACTCTGCCTGCAGCATCAATTCAGCAATGGTCTACTCCGACTGCTCCTCTTCGGCATGCTCTTCCTCCTCTTCTTCTTCCCCTGCTCCCTCTTTTTCTTCTTTTAATTCAAAAAGTTGGATATTTAACCTTGCAGTTGTCGCCCTCATTCCTCTTATAAGCTCCTTATGCCCCCTCTCGCAAGTCTCTTGTTTCCTGGTTCAAATGAGCCAAGACAACCTCTAAAGTATTATCCACTCTCTAGGGGTTTCTTCGCTCTGGGCCTAGGTCAAAAGGCAGGCATGCCACCCCTTTTTCTCTTTTTAGTTTGCCCCTCTGATTGATTTATAGAGGCTTCACTAACAACCTCTTTCTTCTAAGGCCCATCCAACAGATCATCAGGTAAGATAGGAACATGGGCTAACATACAAATGGACTGGACTGCCCAGGCACTCAATGAAGTAGCGACTGAGGCAGACTGGTCGGTTGGTTCCAACTGCAAATATTACGCTAGCCTTCCACAAATTCATCCACTCCAAATGATTACTAAAGAATAGGTAATTACAGATTGCCAGGTATAGCCCTAGGTAGTCAGATGTCAAGTCTTTCCTATAGAGTCTATTTGTCGCCTTTTTTACTGTGCCCCCTATAAGTGTGGATACAATGTAGTCGTCAGTGACATTTGGTACGGTGGAGTCACCTAGAGGGCAGAAGTAATTAGTGAGAAGGGGGACTCCTATGGCTTGAGAGACAGTGGTGGGGGTGAGATCGAATGGTGTGCGGCGGACATATGCTCGGTATACAAATGGTTCAGCCGTCCATTTGATTAGGGAGGCAGAGGCTAACCGAACTAACATAACATTTACCCTTTTCACTCTTTCTATATAATCGAGCCAGCCCTAGATTCATAATTTAGTGAGAAAGAAAGGCGGGAGTACTGAGGAGTAAGCACAATCAATGTGTTGCTCAATTGTGACAACCCTGTTCTTAAAATATTTGTCATACCACGCCCTATCTTCTTCGTTTCTAAACCTATGTTCCGAGGGCGGGTCTGGTATTGTCGCATTCACGGGCTTTTCCTTATCTCTAGCTGGCATAGTCCCCATTGAAATGGATCTGGACAACAAGAAAGGACCAAAAACAGAAAAGAAAATGAAAAACAAGAAGAAATGTTCTCTGTTGGGCGCGACCGGTCCTTGCCCAAAGAGCGGGATCGGTCCTGGTCTAGGGTTTACAGTGACATGGGCGTAAAGGCCACTTCCACCAATTTCTTTCGAAACTAGTTGAAAAAAAAAACAAAAAGAAAGCACCCCTAGACCAGTTTATCATGGATTACCATAAGTGATTTGAAAGAAAAAAAATTGAGATTAATTGTGAGATCTCTTACATGCGCACATAATGGCTTCCAAACAAGGGTGAATAGATGAACTCGTTGGCCCTAACACACCTTGATTAGATAGAGATGACCAAAATCTCAACCTAATCCTCCCTTGAAGTGGCTTTTGAGAGGTAGAACATGGGGGAATTGAGTCGCCTTTCTCTCTCTCTCTCGGTTTTATGATTTTGAGGATATGAACTGATGAACTTTAGGTTTTTCGTATATATTAGAAATTTAAAGATCGGGACTGGTCCTGGTGATATTTCACGACCGATCATGGCTGCAACCGGTCTTGCATACGTTTCGAGACCGATCATGGTCGCGACCAATCCTGACAAATTTTCGGGACCGATCCTGGTCATTTTTTATAGAATCCTTATTTCAGCAGTTTTAAAAAATTCAGCGTTATAATTAACAACCACAACCAAACCATACTGCATATTTTAAAATTGAACTGTACTACTTTTATTCACATATTCATAAAGTTCTAGCCAATCATTCATTCCAAGATCTCTATAGGTACAATTCATTCTTAACTTTGAGCTTGACTTCGAGCCCAACAAGAAAATGAAAAAATACAAAGAACAAAAACTAAAACTTAAACTATGACTCACTAGTACTAAAAATACCTACTTACATCTCCCAAATTCTCATAGTGAATTTTCTTTTTAGATTTTCATGTAAATTCCTATATGAACTGTAAAAATCAAATTTCTCTATTATCCACAATCTTGTCCACAAATTTAAGATACTTTCATCTTCTAACCCCATATCTAAGCACTTCCCCACCCCCCTCCCAACTAAAACCAAGATGTCCGCATCGTAACTCAAAGAAGCCAACGACTACAGGCGCGTGACTGAAAAATGAAGAAGAAAAAGACATGGGGCACCCCCACGACAAAGATTTGCAATGATAACAATGAAAAATATGTCGTAGCTCACAATTGTATGAGGAGGTGGTGGTGGAACAACAGCAGAATCCGGATGGAAAAACACATCAGCCAACTCCCAATCAGAGTAAAACTATGGATCAAAAGGTGGGAAATCAAAATCATCCACAGTTCCATCGTACGGAGCATAGAATTCCACAATATCCTCAACTGGCCAATCCGTATGTCCAATGAGGTAGCGAGCTGCCTCAGGATTACCAGGTGGCAAGTCATGGACTATGAAGTCATCATCATACATGGAGTCCTCTCGGGGGAATACATCAGTGTCCTTCGAAGTAGAGTAAGAAGATGAAGAATCGGAGTCATGCTCCTAGAAGTACTATGTAACTGGACTACTATCCGGTGGGTAGGCTAGGGCAGCAACAAACCGAAGCGAAGAGATCATATCACGTTCACAGATAGTGGACTTTAGGTCAGGGCCACGCTCTGAAATCTCCTACTGGATTAACTCATCCAAAACACCTGACATCAACAACGAAGGCTCCCTCTCCCAACAAGGGACAAAGTCATCTGGTGGCGGCCCAAGATCGTCAAAAGGCTATCATCAGTACCAACTGAGTAATTGTTCTCTGCAGAAGGGGAATCAAGAGGAGTAAGTGGCTCCATAATATATAAGTCGCCTATCACGAGTAGGGGATGGAGTCCTTGGGCAAAGAATGATAGCTCCGTGAATGAGCTGACGGGGTACAAAAATGGGTGGAAAAGGGAACATATACTATAACCTGCAGTTCGATATCGAAGTCAACTAGAAATCTCAGGAGGTAGTAAAACTATGCATAAAGTAAATAAACTGAAAAACTACTATGACTACTCTACTAATATACAATAGGTATGATGTTATTGAAACTTCTACGATTAACCATAGTCGGGGTCATCCAACTGGATTGACTCCAACTCCGTTTTGAATCCTTCTAAGAACGGCTTCAGTCGATGTCCATTTAATTGTTGGATTCTCAATTTCAACTGTGCCATACGAGAATACATTAATAACTATGTATGGGCTAGTCCATTTTGATTTTAATTTTCCCGGGAAAAGATGTAATCGTGAATCATACAATAAAACTTTTTGCCCGGGTGTGAAACGCTTTCGTAGAAGATTTTTATTGTGATAAACCTTAGTGCGTGCTTGATTTATTTTTGCATTTTCATGCGCATCATTTCTTATCTCTTCTAGTTCACTCAATTGTAATTTCCATAGCATGCCGCCTTCTTGAATATCATAATTTAAGGACCTAACCGCCCAATACGCTTTATGTTCTAACTCCACGGATAAGTGACATGCTTTCCCATATACTAGCCTATAGGGAGACATTCCTAAATTGGTTTTAAAGGCTGTCCTATATGCCCAAAGAGCATCAGAAAGACGTGAAGAGCAATCTTTTCGGTTAGCATTTATAGTTTTCTCCATAATATATTTTATCTCCATGTTATTGAGCTCTACTTGCCCATTCATTTGCGGATGATATGCGGTAGACACTTTATGAGTGACATCGTATTTCTTCATTAAAATATCGAATAATTTGTTACAGAAATGGGATCCTTGGTCACTGATTATAGCTTTCTCCGTACCGAACCTTGATAGTATATTATCTTTAATGAATGCGATGACAGTGTTGTGGTCATTTCTCCTAGTAGGTATCGCCTCCACCCATTTAGAAACATATTCTACGACTAGTAAGATATACTCAAATTGGAAGGATGGGAAAAAAGGACCCATGAAGTCAATTCCCCAACAGTAAAAAATTTCTATAGTAATAATCGGCGTGAAAGGTTCTTGGTTTCGTCTTGATAGGCTACCTAACATTTGACAACGTGCACATGTTTTACAAAATTTATATGAATCTTTAAATAAAGAAGTCCAGTAGAGGCCACTTTGTAAAACTTTTATAGCGGTTTTCTTAGCCGAAAAATGTCCTCCACAATGAGCGGAGGGACTGAAATGTAGCACTTGTTGGATTTCTTCATTTGGCACACATTTTCGTATTACTTGGTCAGCACAGTATTTAAATAAATATGGTTCATCAAAGTAAAAATGTCTTGCTATTTCCAAAAACCGTTTCTTATCAGAAGGGGACCAGTGACTTGGGAGCTTCCCAGTTACTAAATAATTAACAGTGTCAGCATACCACGGCAATGTAGTAGCTGCCAACAGTTGTTCATCAGGAAATGATTCTTTAATTGGTAGAGATTCTTGCACACACTTATCCTCAAATGTCAACCTAGATAGGTGATCAGCTACAACATTTTCAAACCCTTTTTTATTAATAGTTATATCAAATTCTTGCAAGAGTAGAATCCATCTTATTAGTTGAGGTTTTGTATCTTTTTTAGATAACAAGTACTTTAAGGCTGCATGGTCCATAAAACAAACTATAAGTGACCCTATTAAGTACGATCTAAATTTATCTAGTGCAAATACCACTGCAAGTAATTCTTTTTCTGTAGTTAAATAATTCATTTGAGCTCCATCTAATGTTTTACTTGCATAATAGATGACGAATGGTTTCTTATCTTTACGTTGTCCTAAAATAGCCCCTGTAGCATAATCCCTCGCGTCACACATTAACTCAAAAGGTAAGTTCCAATCCGGGGGTTGCATTATCGGGGCTGTAGTAAGATGTTGTTTTAGTTTATCAAAAGATGATTGACATTCAGGCGTCCATTCGAATGGTGTATCCTTGGCTAAAAGGTTACACAAAGGGCGCAAAATTGCACTAAAATTTTGAATAAAGCGTCTATAAAACTCCGCGTGCCCTAGGAACGAGCGTATGTCATGAACGGAATGAGGGCTAGGTAAATTTGATATTAAATCAATCTTAGCATGATCTACCTGGATTCCATCCTCAGATATGACGTGTCCTAACACAATACCTTTCGTCACCATGAAATGGCATTTCTCCCAATTCAAAACCAAATTCCTATCCTCACATCTAGTTAGCACTTTTTCCAGATTACTCAGGCATTCCTTGTATGATTTGCCAAAAACAGAGAAATCATCCATAAAGACCTCTAAATATTTTTCTACCATACCAATAAAGAGGCTCAACATACACCTTTGAAAGTTCGTAGGTTCATTGCACAATCCAAATGGCATTCTACGGTAAGAAAAAATTCCGAATGGACACGTAAAGGTAGTCTTTTCTTGGTCTTCAGGCGCTATCTCAATTTGGTTGTAACAACTATACCCATCTAGAAAATAGTAATATTTATGTCCAGTTACACGTTCTAACATCTGATCCATGAAAGGTAGGGGAAAATTGCCTTTTCTAGTAACAGCGTTAAGCTTTCGATAATCAATACACATTGTCCACCCAGTAGTGACACGTGTAGAAATCAATTCACCTTCAGCATTGGGTACTACAATAATCCCTAATTTCTTAGGTACAACTTGTGTAGGACTCACCCAACGACTGTCAGATATGGAATATATTATTCCTACGTCTAAGAGCTTAAGGACTTCTTTCTTTACGACTTCTTGCATATTTGCATCTCACGGGATGGTTTAGAATCATCTTCTAAATATATTTTATGTGTGCATATATCAGGACTAATTCCTTTGAAGTCAGCCATGGTCCACCCTAAAGCACTTTTATGTTGTTCAAGTAAGGTTACCAGTTTAACTTCTTGTTCTCTTTCCAATGTAGATGAGATTATAACAGAAAAAGTACTATTATCTCCTAAAAAAGCATACTCGAGCTCCTTAGGGAGCTGCTTTAACTCTAGCTGAGAGATTTGTAGGCTAGATGGCATGGCTAGTGTAGTCTTAGGTGGTAGGGGTTCAAAACGTGTCACCCACATAGCTCGTCAAGGTACTTATTTATAAAGGTAACTTCACTTGTATTACTTTCCTCTTCTTCCCTAATGAGTTGGACACTTTCATGTATTAACAAGTCTAAGTAATTTACTTCTTCCATTTTCTCTTCTTCCAACTCATGATGGGGATTAGAAAAGATTTTAACATTCATCGTCATATCACCAAAAATCAATGTCATTATACCACTTCTTATGCGAATAGTGGCATCTATCATTTCTAAGAATGGTCTTCCAAAAATCACACAAATTTGTGCAATTGGATTAGATACAGGATCTGTGTCTAGTACCATAAAGTCTATAGGAAAAATAAATTCTCCACGCGAACAAGTACATCTTCCAAAATACCTCTAGGCATCTTAATATATCTATCTGCTAATTGTAATGTGATCCTAGTTGGTTTGAGATCTCCCAATCCTAACTGTTGGTAGACAGAATATGGCAATAGATTAACACTAGCTCCTAAATCTAAAAGCGCGTGGCCGATCTGATGGTTTCCAACGATGCATGTTATTGTTGGTATGCCCGGATCTTGAAACATAGATAGCAAATTATTTTTAATAATCGAGCTAACCTGATCCGCCAGGTAAGCCTTCTTTTTTACACTCTGCTTACGTTTAACTATACACAAGTCTTTTAAGTATTTTGCATAAGCAGGCACATGATTAATAGCATCCAATAGAGGTAAATTATTTTTACTTGTTTAAAGAGTTCTAAGAATTCTTGGTGCTTCGCATCTTGGCATTTTTTAAGTCTTTGCGAGTAAGGGGCTGGAGGAATGAATTTAAATGTTTCCTCTTCTTCTCTCTTACCATCTCACTTCTCACTCTCCTCTTAGTGCATTTTATCTTTTTCCTCATCATTATCAGTTTCAACCACTTCTTCTACATTATCTTCTCCAATATTAATCTCATCATTTCTTTCTTCTATTTCAAGGGGAGAGATATCTTTCCCTTCAACTTTACCACTTATCAAGGTTATTATAGCTTTAGCTTGTTCATGATTACCTAAATTTGTATTTAAAACACTATTTTGTGGTTGACCTCTAGGATTAGCTTGCAGTTGAGCTGGGAACATTCCCTTTTGACAACTTTCAAATTGGTTACCTATTCGTTCCATAGTTGACTGTAATTTTCCCATAACTTGAACCATTTGTTGCATCATTGCATCTCTAGGATCTTCTTGTGTTTTCTTGTGTGGAGGCACATAAACATTAGAGTTTTCTGATTACTACCTTGATAATTCTTTTGTTGTTGCGGTTGATACAGTTGGTTATATTGCTGATTATATTATTGAGGAGGGGCTAATATTGATTTTGATTCGGTTGGAAGAACTGATTATGTTGGAGCGGTGGATTAAAACTATATGGTGCTTGGATCGCCCTGATTTTTCCAATTATTTAAATTAGGATGGTTCCTCCAATTATACCCCCCATACGCATTTGTGTTGTAATTATTCATCGCATTTACATCAACATGTGGTGTTTCTTGATAAACAGGTATATTAGGGCATGTATACACCTAATGTCCTACCATATGATAATTACTACACACGTCTTCTTGACACGTAACCTTAGTTTGTTATGTTATTCCTTTTGCTAATGCCTCAACTTGCTTAGCTAGTTGGTCATATTTAGTCGATAGTTCATCTTCAACCCTAAGTAAGAATATGCTTTTTTTGTTTAGCTTTATCAGGCTCATTAGGAGGTGCGTGCATCACTTCACGTGGTTCCCATTGGGGTGAATTTGCAGCAAGCCAAGCAAAATATGTTTTGGCCTCATTCGCGCTTTTATGCATGAATGATCCTAGACACATTGTTTGAACTAACTTTTTAGATTCCGGAGTTAACCCCTAGTAAAAGAAACTTATAAGGCGCCATTTTTCAAAACCGTGATGTGGGCAAGATAAAATTAGATCTTTAAATCGTTCCCAAACTTTAGCAAATGTCTCATTATCCTCTTGAGTAAAAAGCTTGATTTGTCGCATGAGGTCATCAGTTAAATGCTTTGGAAAGAATTTTTTTAAAAACTCCTCATGCATTATAGCCCATGTACTAGGGCCGACCCTGAGATAACAAAAATTGTCCGAGGCCTCAAGCGAATTTTCAAAGGGGCCAAAAAAATGAGGCCTTTACACTAAATTTCATTGAAATTAGGAAGAAATTAGAAGGAAATAAGCCTAAAAATGATAAGTTTCATAGAAATTAAGAAGAAAATAGGCCTAAAAATGATAAGTTTCATAAAAATTAGGAAGAAATTAGGGAAAAAATAGGCCTAAAAATGAGGCCTAAAATTGAGGCCCCATGCGATTGCTTCACGAAGTTGCCCTAGGGCCGGCCCTGCCATGTACTAATTGAGCCAGGTCTAAGAGTTAAAAGCAAAGCTTTTGCTTTATATTTTAATGAAAATGGGAAAAGCTTTAATCAAGTTATTTCTTGCGGACACGTTTGGTCAGCAAATGTTTCGCACACAGATTCAAAATCTTTTAGATGCACATACGCCCTCTCATTCTCCATCCCATAGAAGGTAGGTAAGAGTTGTATCATACCATTTCTAAAGTGAAAAGTTCCATGATGTGGAGGAATGGTTATACACGAAGGGATCATGTTTCTATCAGGGGCTAATAAGTCCCTTAGTGGACGTGTATTATCGTCTATCCTCTCCCTAGGGTTGAAATTATGTTGACTTTCAACGTCATCATTTAGACCTAAATTATTCCCCCCATTATTCTCATTGTTCCCGTTAAGGCCATTAAGATTTGGTGGTAGAAAGCCAGCCATTAGTTCAAGGCAAGTCTTGAAGAAAATTGGTTTGATTATGATGGTGTCGATCGAACCGATGCGGTTGCCTACGTATCCCCGAGTGGGAATCAGGTCGAGCGTAGTTCAAGACAAGGCTTTGAAAGAAATTGGTTGAGGGTTTTTCAAACCAATTGTCAAAGAAGTTCAAACTTAGCTCACTTGTGGTAGCCTTGAATAAGAAGATTCAGTTTCGGTCTCCCTTTCTTTTCTTTTCTTTTCTTTCTTTTTCTTTTTGAGGATTGATCCTTTTCACTTTCGCCTAGCCAGTCAATTTTATTTTTCATGTAGTTGATTCTCGTGAGATCTTTTGATCACAATTTCAGAATTCCAGAATGTGCATGTCAGTTCTCGGAATTTATTTGTGGTCGTTCTGAGCCTTTTGAAATGTGATCTAGGCATGTTCTCATGATGTACCTTGAAGTATACAATTCTCTGTATCACCAAAATTTTCTTCCTTTCATTTTCTCCATCATTTTGACTGGCTAAGGTCAGATCTTGGAAATCAACACCTTTTCAGCTCTAACTTTTGCCTAGGTGCCCTTTCGGGTTTTCAACCTAGCGAGCTTTTCTTTTTCTTTTTCTTTTTCTTTTTCTTTTTCTTTTCTTCTTCTTTTCTTTTTTTTTTTTTTTGAAAGTGGAGATGAAACTCACTGAAATGTTTGGCTACCGTCAAGGACTAAGTCCGCACAGATTTGCATGGCTATCAATTGGGTTGGGCCCAAGGCTTTGAAATGGTGAAAAAAGGTATTGGGCAAGCCCCAAGTCAGTTCCCAGTATGTCTTTTCAAGATTAAGGCAAGAGCATCTCTTAAATTCTTAAAGTAAGACTTTCAATTCTTGGCTCTTCTTCGGTGTTAGCGCAAAATCGACTTTGGCCTTTTCAGGATTCTTTTTTTTTTTTTTTTGATGCAAAAAACAAATTTAGTAGGGTAATATCCATGGTAATTTGAAAAGTGACATTTTCAGTTCAGCGATTCATGCACTTATGACTATACACATCAGATTAGGCAAAATAAGACTTTATTTCATTAGCAAGAGAGGGATTACATTTCTTGGTACAGACTCACAACAACTCGATGATAGACAAACTTGACAATAAGACTAAACTTGAAATAGACTCAAAACATAGAACAGACTCGACTATACTTGACCTGGTCTCAAATAGAGTGTCGTGGTGGCTCGTTTATTCTTTTTTTCTTTTTCGAAAGATCATCCTCATTTATTTTGCCAGAAAAAGTCCCAAACACCACCACTTCACTTGCATAGGTTCAACATTCATGGTCCTCAGCGAAAGGGATCGCTTAAACAGATAAGCCAGGAGCTTTACGTTTGACGAAGCTGACGTTTTGGGTAACATGGGATTGGATGGGTGGTGGCTCAATAATGTTTCGGTCGATGAGGTCCTGGATATCGTGGCAGAGGCACATGCAATGGTCAGTGTCGTGGCCTGGGCCTTGGTGGTAGGCACATCGCTTGGACAGGTCACAGTTAGGTGGTGGGGAATCGGCACGAGGCTAAAGGAGTTAGAGGTGCCCCTTTTTGAGCAGGCATTCCAGGGCTGAGGAGAGGGAGATTTCTAGCTTGGCAAAAGTACGTAGTTGCTTTTTATGGTAAGGGCGACTAGTGGTTTGGTTAGAGGATTGGTATGGCCGATGAGGGTATACCATGGGTTGGCTGCACAGGGTATTGACATCCGGGGAGTTTCGGGAGTATTTAGGCCTCTTGGACTGGTGTTGGGGTTCATCCTTCTTGAACTTTTCTTCTCTGATGGCATCCTCTATTCTGGTTCCTATTTCAGATAGCTCTTTACCAATGCTCTGCGCCATTTTCTCAAATCGACTCACCCTTAAAATCAGCTACTCAATAGTGGTTTGTAGCTTGTTCACTTTCTCTTCTAGAGCTTTGTGGGCCATTGGTGGATCGATGATGGTCTAGCCCTCGATTAAGATAGTGAATTCTGGGAGGTATAGAAGTGCGCTTACCCAGGGCTACGTTTTTATGCAAATAGAAGTAAAAACCCAAATTAGTAGAGGTGCAAAATACTTCTTATAGACTCCTATGGGAGAGATGATCAAGATTTTGAAGAATTCATCGATGTGAATCGATGACGGTCGCAGTTTGTATATGACCTCTATATAACGATTGACACGAGTGAAGATGATGACGTGTATGTATTTGATGTGTAGAGACTGACACATGTGAGACTGGCGAGATGTGCATGCATGTAGATTGACACGAATTGTGTTTGCATATAAGACAAGCATGCGGATGCAAGCCCTAATCTATATGACCCCCCTACTTCTAACATATAGCAGTTAAACAAGTACGGTCCTAGTCATACAGAGTGTGCTAACCTTTCTTTCTAGTATGATCACCAACAGGAGAGAATTAGAATTTTCTAGAAGAAATATGGAATTTCTGGGATACTTGGGAGATGGGAGAAATAAGGATTTCTGGGAATTTAGAGCTTCTGGAAGAAACAAGTATATCTGGGCAAGTTGGACAGAGTTTTGGGGGAAGACTGGGAAATCAGAGTTTATGGGAGAAGCTTCTGGGAAAAGCAGGGATTTCAAGGTTTCTGGGAGAAACATGGATTTCTGGGAAATCTAGGCTAATTAGACAGAGTTTCTGTGAAAACAAGTATATTTGGGTGAGTTTCTGAGAAATTGGAATTTTTGGGAAGCTTGGGTAGAGGTTCCGGAGAAATATGGATTTTCTGGAATTTTAGGTGAAACAAAGATACCTAGGGAGTTCGAATAGGACTTCTGGGAGAAGCGGGAATATCTGGGTGATTCGGACAAGTATTTTCGGTGAAATCTGGGAGATCTTGGTAGGGTTTCTAGGAAAAAGGGATTTCTGGGAAATCTGGTGAATTTTGGCAGAGTTTTTGGGGAGCAGAGATTTCTAGTAGAGTTTTTGGGAAACGGGAATTTCTAGGAAGTTTAGATGGATTTTGGTAGAAATTCTGGGAAATAGGAATATCTAGTTAAATATGGACAAGGTTTCTGGGAGAAACAGGTTATGATGGTGATCATACTGTCTAGCTAGTTTTCATACTCCTATGTCCTAGGACCAACAAACAAGGTTTACGGTGTATATCTTTGTGAACATGGAGCAGACTTCCTTACCATGGTGCCTAGGCAGGTCACTCAATGTGGTCACATGTAAGTGATTGCCTTGGGAATCATAAGAAAGAGGTTCTGTTCTATGCCACATAAGCGTCTACACCGTGCAGGTAATCCCACCAGGCCATATAGTAGTTTATATCACATTGTCCTATCTGAAAAGATAAATTAACAGTCCTATGAAAGGTTCTATAGAAATCTATATGCAAAGGCTTGGGTTTAGTCAAAGAGGGTCCGTTGACAAGAGTTCCAATATACCGTCAGAGAGACAGTACGGAAGTTGTTACTCTTTTTGATATACCTTGGAAGGCACAGTATTAACGGTGACTTATGCCCTAGCACTGCAAGACCTGAACAATGTCAGCGCCGCGTTTCAGACACAGTCAGAGGGGGGAAATGCAAGAGTACAATGCGGTGAACCAGACGCAATAGATAGATGATTTTAAGGATGCTTCTTATGAGTCAAACCTCTGTATTATTTTGTTTTAAAATAAGAATCCCCAGCAGAGTCGCCAGATTGTGGACACGAGGAATTCCACCTCTTGTTTGTTTGAAAATGTTTTGAAAAAGGAAAGGAAAAGGTCTGTTGAAAACAGATACAGAGTTGCCACTTGGTCTTAAAGGAACCAAGAAACCTAATTTGACTAACCCAAACGGATAAAGAGCACCAGCCCTTCATAACCAAAGAACTTGGTTCGGGGTTTTGGTACGAGAGAGGAAGGAGCCTTTGTCATGACTAAAACACCCTCAACTCGTCCCGTCTCTCGATGGGCCTCAATTAGCATCCAAATAATCATCTTTTACTATGTTTGGTTCGACAATTAATACTATGATAGGTATATTACATTACACAAGAATTTTGAAATGGAAGATCAAAAGATAAGATATCATTCATAAGATCTAAGCCAAGTATCACACAATGAAAAGTGAAAGATCACACAAACAAACCTAGGAAAAATCGTCTAATCATGTATCAAGTAATAAAGTTTCCCTAATCTAAAGGGGACATGAATTATTCTTGAAACAAATAAACAAATAAATTGGAATATGCTTAGCGAGCTAGAATGATGCATGTTAATCTTTGGGAAAAGAAGACCTCTCAATCCCTGGGACGGATGAAAAAGGATGATTAGATCGAGGGGAAGCATGGACGCGTAATCAAGTTCAATCCTTATAATCTTCTTAGATTAGGAGTCACAAAAGCACAAAATCTTTGCATGGATGCAATGTATGTATCTAGAATGTGCCAAGGTTGTAGTGTGTTTTGTGTTCATGGATTCCTAGAATGACTTAGAAGTCTAGAATGTGTATGAATGAATGAAGCAAATCATCATGGAATATGTACAAATGTAGTATGAACTACTTCCTAAGACATGAGCTAATTTGGAGTGCATGTAAGCATCAAATCAAAGGATGGAAGTAAAAGTATGCTTGCTGTGAATAGTGGACAAAACAGTAACATGATATTTTGGAAATTATAAAGAGGGGTTAGGAATGTTTTCAATGCATGATTTTTTTATGGACATATTCCTTATTGTGTCTAGAACACAACCCAAAAAGCCAAGCTTTAATAACTATTACAGATTGAGAGAAATCATATGAAAAATAGAGGTTACTCAGAAATAGAGTTCGTACTGTCGACTAAAATGTCAAAACATCTTAGAAAATGAAAACAAATGATATAGGGGCCCAATTTATACAAAAAGTTCCCTAAGACACTGAAGTTTAAGGGAAAAATAGTTTGGGACCACTCCTTTTAGAAACATTTTCTGTAAAACAAGTTGAAAGTCGACCAAGCTGCTGTGACAGTAAAGGCAGAATATCTGGAGAGAATGTTTGGACCAAAATGGAATCCTTCCAAGTATTTCCAAGTCAAACCAAAAATCATGGGTGTTCTCTAATGAGTTAGGAAGACTTTCCAAGTGGTCTTGCATCCATACATTTAGTATTGAGTTATAGAGAAATCTTTGAGCTCAGATCATTCACTGTTTTGACTCACTGTTTTAAAGATTTTGGGAAAAACTTGAGTTTTCTTTCTTGAGATCAAAATGAGAGGGTTTGAGAGGGGTTTTGAAATAGAGGTTTTGAAAGTATATTTTCAACATCAAATAGAGATTATGACCTCTTGAAATATGAACATCAAACTCATCATCAAGAAACCCCAATATTATTGGAGAGCTTCATTTTTATTTTGAACATAACTTCAAGGATACCTTGGAGGTTTTGAAGTTATGATCATCATCTATTAAACATGTTTTTGAGGTCAAGAGCTACTATCCATAAGGATTCACTCACCTCAAACTTCATGTCATCACTTAGATGATGAAGAACAAGTAAGTAAATAAAGAAAAATAAAAAAGAAATGAGGTAAGAAGAGATGAACATCTATATATAAACAAGCAAGTAAATAGAAATCAATAGATGATAATCAATGTGATATTGGACTTGTAGCTTGGTGTTTCACTCATAGATATTGGCATTTGGACATGGAAATAGCTTCCTAACTCAAGAATGCTTAAGAATGGTAATTGGGGGGTATTTGGAATGTGAAGTATAAGAGAGGTAATGGAAGAAAACAAGATTAAAACTCACTTTCTTATAGAAAATCAATGGGAGAAGCTCCCTTTCTTTCTTCTAAACCTATCTCTATCTCTCTTTCTCTCTACAACTTCTATGAACTTTTCACTTGGCCCCCCTAAAATGAAGAGCAGTGGGGGGTTTATATAGACCAATTTGGGGGTGGTTTTGAGATTTAGAAAGTGCTCCCATTGGTCCCATACATCTGTGAACATAAAACTACATCGTTTTGGCTTTCAATTAATCAATTTGGACCCCCAAATAAATTACAAAAAATGGACTCTGCGAGGGTTTAGTGTCGCCGTGGCACTGGTCATGTGCCGCCGCAGCAGTGGCCCAGTGCCGCCGCGGCACTGCTCCTCAGATGCCCAAAAAATTGTATTTAGGCCTCCAAAGGTTCCGGTATTTGCGAAAAGGCCCTATTTCATCCGAAATTCACAGAAAATGCGTACGAACTCCAAACTGAGCTTGTGATATACCGTTAGAAAGGTATCGGAGTCTAATTTCTATATAAAATGTTTTGGAGTCAGGTCACTTTGAAAAGTTTTACGGTATTCGCGATAAAAGCCAATCTGCTCGCCCTTTTCACCTTCGGAAATTCATAATAAATCCGTTTTAAATCCAAAAATGATGTACGATATACCATTGGAAAGCTATTGACCTCTAGTATCCATAAAAAATGTTTGAAAATTGTTACGGTGCTACAATTTTGAAGTCAACTTTTAGGTCAAATCGATCAAACCTGGGATCTTCATAAAGTTCTGGGAACCTCTGGGAGCTCCCAGGAGCTGACGTTTTCGTCCGATTTTCTTTTAAAACTCGTTTTAGTACTTTTCACATGATCAAAATTTATTTTGGAATTTTTTTGGCGAATTCAGATGATTTCGGTCAAACCTTGGTCAAACTGGTCAAATCTAGGTTAAACCGGTCAACGAGGACTTTCCGGGAACTTCCGGGACTTCCGGGGACCTCTGGGAGCTGACGATTTCATCTGATTTTACTTAAAAACTCATTTTCTTACTTTTCTTATGACATAGCATGTTTCCAGAACTTTTGGTCCAAATCTGGGAGTTTTCGGGCTTTCATGGGCATTTTGGTCATTCTGAGCATTTTGAGAAATAGAACAAACTTCTAGGAGTCCTTTTGAGTCTTTTTCGATCATTGTGAACCACCAAGCTATGGGTCTCCTAAATTTGATAGCCGACAAAATGCGGTGTCTACACGCACTGGTCTTTCATTAAACGTAACGTTGTTATTGACTTCAATATCTTCGAAGTTGATCTCGTGCGCTGGATTGTGAGCACATTTTCTCAGCATACTGATGCGGAACACGTTGTGCACTACTGACATCTTTGGCGGCAACGCAAGGCGATACGCAACCTTTCCAACACATTATAGAATTTCAAATGGTCCAATAAATCGCGTGATAGCTTGCCTCTCTTCTAACCAAAATGAACAGTTCCTCGAATAGGTGAAACTTTAAGTAGCACGTGATCTCCAATGGCAAACTCTAAGTCTTTGTGTTGCTTGTCAGCATAACTCTTGTGTCATGTTTGAGTTGTCTTCATCTTCTCATGTATAATTTGAATCTTCTCGCTTGTTTCTCGTACCATCTCTGGACCAAAAAGTTGAGTGTCTCTGACTTCGGCCCAACATAATGGCGATCGGCAAGGTCTTCCGTATAAAGCTTCAAACGGCGCCATCCCTATGCTCGTATGGTAACCGTTGTTGTAGGCGAACTCGATCAAAGGTAAGTGCGTCTCCCAAGAACTATCCAAATCAATAACACAAGCACGTAGCATATCTTCCATCACTTGATTGACTCGTTCAGTCTGCCCATCGGTCTGTGGATGAAAAACTGAACTCAAGTTCAATGATATTACCGCTGTTTGGAGACTCTTCCAAACCTTTGCAGTAAAACACGAATCTCGATCTGATAGATAGACACAGGTACACCGTGTAACCGTACTACGTGCTATAGATACATCCGGCTCAAACGTTCTACTGGATACGTCATACTATAGGCGATAAAATATGTCGTCTTTGTAAGTCGATCCACGATTACCCAAATAGCGTCATGGTTCTGTTGTGACTTCGACAATCGTACCACGATACGTGTTCCCATTTCCATTGGGGAATCAGTAACAGCTGTAGAAGTTCAGGTGGTTTCTGATGTTCTGTCTTTACTTGTTTACAAGTAAGACACTAGGATACATACTCAAATACTTCTCGCTTCATTCCTTCCCACTAGAAATTCCTCTTCAAGTCCTTATACATCTTCGTACCTCCTAAATGAATAATCATTCTCGACTTATGTGCTTCATCCAATATTTCTTTTTGGAGATTTTCTTCGTCAGGTACACAGAGTCTACCTTTACATCGTAAGGCTCCGTCTATAAGAATACTCCAGATCTCTGGTTCCTGTGCTGACATCTTGGCGAACCATAACTTCAAATCTTCTATCGTCTGTTGTGCTTCCATGATACGGCTAATCAAAGTTGGTTGTACCATAAGACATCCAAAATGTTATCCTTCCATTGGTTTAATTGGCTTAAGATCAAATTCAGCTAAGACTTCTAATGATTTCCACTCTTGAATTAACAATACAACGATCACTAATCGAGGTTTACAACTCAAAGCATCTGCTACGATATTTGCTTTACCTGGATGGTATTACAATGAAAAGTCATAGTCCTTGAGTAACTCCATCCATCTTCGTTGTTGCATGTTAAACTCCTTCTAAGAGAACAAATGCCTTAGGCTCTTGTGATCGGAAAACATATCAAACCTCTCTCTATAGAGATAGTGTCTCCAAATCTTCAACGCAAACACTATTGCTGCTAATTCCAGATCATGTATAGGATAATTCTTCTCATGTACCTTCAATTGTCTGGATCTATATGCAATGACATTCACATCCTGTATAAGCACACATCCAAGTCCCTGGTGTGATGCATCACTGTAGATCACATACCTTTCTCCACTCTTAGGTATCGCGAGTACTGGTACAAAAGTCAATCTTTCCTTTTAACTCCTGAAATGCATGCTCATACTTGTCTATCCATTCGTACTTAATTTGTCTTCTTGTTAAATTTGTCAAAGGTCCTGCTATCTTGGAAAATCCTTCGATAAATCTTTGATAATATCCTACTAGACCAAGAAAACTCCTAACCTCTGTCGTATCGGTTGGTCTGTTCTAGCTTAAGACTGTATCAATCTTAGATGAGTCTACAGAGATACCGTCCTGAGATACAACATGTCCCAAGAATTTAACCTCATGTAGCCAAAACTCGCACTTTCTGAACTTTGCCTACAACTTGCTATCTTGAAGTGTTTGCAAGGCAATCTGTAAGTGCTCCTTGTGGTCTTCCTGTCTTTGAGTAGATCAGTATGTCATCGATGAACACTATAATGAACTTATCCAGATATGGTCTGAATACTCTATTCATTAAATCCATGAATACTGTTGGCGCATTCGTTAATCCACAAGCATAACTAGGAATTTATAATGCCCATATCTTGTTCGGAATGCAGTCTTCGATATATCCTCCGGTCGAACTAACAATTGATGATATCCGGATGGTAGATCAATCTTTGAAAAGATCCTTGATCCTTGCAACTGGTCGAATAGGTCATCTATCCGGGGTTGGGGATATCTATTCGTGATTGTTACCTTGTTCAACTCCATGTAATCCATACAGAGTCGAAGTGTCCCTTCCTTCTTCTTCACGAACAGAACTGGTGCTCCCCAAGGTGACGTACTCGGACGAATAAATCCTAAATCTTCAAGTTCTTGAACTTGCTTCTTTAATTCCAACATCTCAGCTGGGCCCATTCTATATGGAGTCTTCGATATTGGTAATGTGCCAGGTACTAGTTCTACACATAAGTTTATTTCTCTTTTCGGTGGAAGTCCTTTAGTATCCTGGATTACATCCTGAAAATATGAAAGTATCATTCTAGGTTCAATACTTAATGGATGATTGTGATACCACTTGGAAAGTCTTCTTAACTCATAAGAGGGTGTCCATGATTTTTGGTTGAATTTTAAAACATGTGGAAGGGTCATTTCCAGCCCAAAACATTCCTTCCAAACATTTTGTTTTGCTGTCATAGTAGCTTTAGTTGAATTTCAACTTGTTTTCTAGAAAACATTTCCACAAAGAGTGGTCCCAACTCATTTTTTCCTTGAACTTCAGTGTCTTAGGAAACTTTATGTATAATATGGGCCACCAAATGTTTTGTTTTCATTTTCAAAGATTTTTCTACATTTCAATCAACAGTACGGATTCTATTTCTAAGTAACCTCTCTTGTTTATATGATTTCTCTCAATCTATAACTTCAATATTGATTTGGCTTTGTTATGTGTTCTAGACACAGTAAGGATGATCTTCATAAAATTGCATGAATTTAACATGCTCCTAACCTCATTTTTCCATTTTTTACAAAAGTAGCTCATTGTTTTGTCCGCTATTCACAGCAAGCATATTTTAACTTTCATTCTTTGATTAGATGCTCACATGCACTCCAAATTAGCTTATATCTTAGGAAATTGTTCATACTACTTTTGTACATATTCTACAATAACATTCTTCATTCATTCATTCATTCATATTTCAACATCCTTAAGTCATTTTAGAAAGCTCATGAACACAAACACACTACACCTTTGCACATTCTAGGATTATCCATTGCATTCATGCAAGATTTGGGGTCTTTGTAACCTTTAATCTAAGACGATCATAAGGAATAAGTTGATCATACGTTCATGCTTCCCCTTGATCAAATCTTCCTTTCTCATCCGTCCCGGGGATTGGGAAGTCTTCTTTTCTCAAGAATCAATATACATATATTCTAGCATGGTAAGCATATTTTGTTTGTTTATTTTTTATTTCAAGAACAATCCATGTCCCCCTTCAGATTAGAAAAACTTGATTACTTGATATGTGATTAGGTGATTTTTCCTAGGCTTGTTATGTGTGATTTTTACTTTACGTTGTGTGATACTTGGCTTAGATCTTATGAATGATATTTTATCTTTTGATCTTCCATTTCAAGATTCTTATGAGATGTAATATACTTATCATAGTATTAACTATTAAACTAAACATAGTATAAGATGATCATTTGGATGCTAATTTAGTTCCGTCGAGAGACGGGGCGAGTTGAGGGTGTTTTAATCTTTGCGAAGGCTCCTTCCTCTCTCGTACCAAAACCCCGAGCTAAGTTCTTTGGTTAAGAAAGACCGATGCCCTTTATCCGTTTGGGTGAGTCAAATTGGGTTTATTGGTTCCCTAAAGACCAAGTGGCGTCTCTGTGTCTGTTTTCACAAACCACATTCACGATTTCAAAATCAATTTCAAAACGAAATAGGTGGGCCCCGAGACCGCGTGTCCACAGCAGTATTATTTTTATACTGTGTTTGGTTTGTGTCAGATTATACTGGGGACAAAATTCAATTAGTCCAATACTGTGTTTGAAGACCATGGTATACACCTGGATTAATCTGTAACTTTCCATAAATGCCCATTTTGCTAAAACAAATACCAAATTGCCATGAATATACCAAAACACCTTCACAATAAAGCATTTTTTCATAACGTTAACTACAAAATACATATGTCCCACACTGTTTTTGAGCAACAAAAAAAAAAAAATACAAAATACATAATAACAATATCAATAATATGTCATAACATATCATAGTTTCACAAACTAGTTCAAAACAACAGCATCCTATTTCAAGAAGTTCTTTTATAATTGTTAACTTTAGAGAACTTCAACAGTCAGGTCTTCTTACTCCATTGCATCAATGGCATCTGTTGGCCCCTTTGCCATTTTTCCAGTGGCACAATCTTTTGCAAATATGGTGCACCACGCTAGATAATAAGAAAATGGTTTGTGTTGACCCCTCATTTTCAGTTGCTATCTCCATAACAAGAACAATCTTGCATATACAAGAATCAAACACAAGTTCAATAATGGCTACACAATTTTTTCCTCTAGACCATCAATCTTATAGAGTGGCTAAACAAGTTCAATAATAAAAAACAAGTTCATTAAAGTCCATTGATAGACCACATTAAATGGAAAAAAGTTCCTAACAGAGCAAGAACACATTGATCTAAGTATGAGACCACATTGCTTTTGCACATATTTGTTTATGTATACAGTACTAGAAACTACTTAGAACTATTATTTACACAATCCAAAGCCTATAAACTATTGATTAAATAATCAATAATCAACAACCTAGAAACTATTTAAAACATGTACACACAGCTCTCAATTATTGCCAAAAACTTCATTAATCCATCTCAATCCAAAATTCTGATGCAAACCTTCGAACAATGCCATGAGGACCAGGAGTAGTGTGCAAGCCACAAAATTTCCTCTCTGCACATCTATGTATATATGTATTTTGAACCCCAATCAAATTTGTTGTGCAAAATTAGCTAAATGGATCATTAACAAAACTTGAAGCTCTCAATTAATTTGCTATGATGAAAAAAAAACAACAAAAACAATTAGATTTATTTCCTCTGGTTCTTGGCAACAAAAAAAAAAAAAAAACATATAACATAATGAAATCCATTACAGAAAAGAACATATATCCTTAAAATCATATCTATCAATTGAAGATAGAGAACTTCCACATAGTACATAGAAACAACACATTAAAGTTTTCTACAAACAACACCACCTTATTACAACCATTTGAAGAACTACAAAAAGTTGAGAAATTTAGGCCCCGTTTGATAACCATTTCATTTTTTGTTTTTGTGTTAGAAAATTTTGTGTTCATTTTCAAAAAAGAAAATAAAAAATGTGTTTGGTAACTTTGTTTTGTTTTTTAAAAAGAGAGAACAAAAACAAAAAAGTGCGTTTGGTAAACTATATTTTTGTGTCAAAACTTTATAACTACTTAATAAAATGACTATTTGCCCTTAAAACTTCAAAATATCATAACTTGTTAAAAAAAAAAAATCAGAATTTAACCTCATCAAAGTCTATAAGCTCATATTATTATGAAAACAATTTTGGAACCTAAAAAATGTGAACGTCGTAAAATGACTAAATTGCCCTTGGTGCTTACATATAAGAAGTTAACATTGCTAAAATCTTCAATTAATATGGAATAACCTAGCATTAGGTTTTTCGACATTTTGGATCCAATGGTAGGGTCCATTTGGCCTGAATATATTTGTAAAATGACTATTTTGCCCTTAAATTTTCAAAATGCCATAGCTTGTTACGACTAAACTAAAATTGAACGCCATCAGAGCCTGTGGGCTCATATTTAAGATAAAGAATATTTGTGACCTAAAAACTACATATATGGTAAAATGACCAAATTGCCCTTGGGGTTTACATATACGAAGTTAACATTGTTAAAGTTTTCAAATAATACTGAGTGGCCTACCTCAAGGTTTTTCGATGTTTTGGATCCAATGGTAGGGTCCATTTGGCCTCAATATATTTGTAAAATGACTATTTTGCCCATAAAACTTTAAAATGCCATAACTTGTTAAAATAAAATCAGAATTTAACTTCATAAAAGCCTGTGAACTCATATTATTATGAAGATCATTTTGGAACCTAAAACGTATATAGATTGTAAAATGACCAAATTGCCCTTGGGGCTTACATATAAGAAGTTAACATTGCTAAAGTCCTCAAATAATACGGAGTGACCTACTCCAAGGTTTTTCGACATTCTGAATCCAAGGACAGGGTCCATTTGGTATGAGTATATTTGTGAAATGACTATTGTGCTCTTCAAACTTTAAAATGTCGTAGCGTATTAAGACTAAACTAGAATTGAACGTCGCCAGAGCTTGTGAGCTCATCTTAAGATAAAGAACATTTAGGGACGTACAAGTATGTATATATGGTAAAAAGACCAAATTACCCTTGGGGCGTACTTGTAATATGTTAACATTGTTAAAGTATTAAAATAATACGGGGTGACTTACACAAAGGTTATTTCTATTTGGCCTGAATACATAAGGGCAAAATGATTATTTTACTCTTAAAAAATTCAAAATGTCATAACTTGTTAGGATCAAATCAAAATGCCTTAAAAGTATATAGATCATAAAATGATCAATTCTGGTTAAATCTTAAGAAGTTATGTATTTGTAAATATATAAGGGCAAAGTAGTCATTTTACAAATATATTCATGCAAATATACCTCGCCATTAGATTCAGAACGTCAAAAAATCTCGGGCTAGGTCACTCTATATTATTTGAAGACTTTAACAATGTTAATTTCTTATATTTAAGCCCTAAGGGCAATTTGGTTATTTTATCATAAATACACTTTTTTAGGTCACAAATGTTCTTCATCTTAAATATGAGCTCAAAGGCTCTAACGGTGTCTAATTATAGTTTGGTCTTAATAATTTATGGTATTTTGAAGTTTGAAGGGCAAAATAGTCATTAACAAATATACTCAGACCAAATGGATCCTACCATTGGATCCAGAACGTCATAAATCTAGGCATAGGCCATTCCGTATTATTTGACGACTTTAACAATATTAACTTCTTATATGTAAGTCCCAAGGGCAATTTGGTCATTTTATGATCTATATACATTTTAGGTTCTAAATGTTCTTTATAATAATATGAGTTCACAGGCTTTGACGACGTTAAATTCTGATTTTATTTTAACAAGTTATGGCATTTTAAAGTTTTAAGGGCAAAATAGGCATTTTACAAATACATTCAGGCCAAATGAACCCTACCATTGGATTCAGAACGTCGAAAATCCTCGGGATAGGCCACTCAGTATTATTTGAATACTTTAACAATGTTAACTTCATATATATAAACCCGCAAGGGCAATTTGGTCATTTTACCATATATGTACTTTTCAGGTCGCAAATGTTCTTTATCTTAAGTATGAGCTCATAGGCTTTGATGGCGTTCAATTCGAGCTTAGTCTTAACAAGCTATTGCATTTTGAAATTTGAAGGGCAAAATAGTCATTTTACAAATATATTCAGGCCAAATGAACCCTACCATTGGATCCAGAAAGTCGAAAAACATAGGGATAAGTCACTCCGTATTAATTGAAGATTTTAACAATGTTAACTTCTTATATGTAAGCTCCAAGGGCAATTTGGTCATTTTACCATATATGCTTTCTAGCTCCCCAAATGGTCGTAATATTCGAATGAGTTCATAGGCTCTGACGACGTTCAATTCTAGTTTAGTCTTAACAAGTTTTGACATTTTAAAGTATGAAGGGCAAAATAGTCATTTACCAATAAATTTAGACCAAATGGACCCCGCCGTTAAATCTAGAACCTCGAATAACTTTTGGGTATTTCACCTTATGTTATTTGAAGACATGATTTTTTAATTTATTAAATGTAAGATTTAAGGGCAATTTGGTCATTTTGCGATTATATACTTTTTTGGTCCCAACCAAAAAAAATGTATGAGTCTGGCGACGTTCAATTTTGGTTTAATGTTAAATAGTTATGACTTTTAAAAATTGTAAGGGCAAAATAGTTCTTGGATACCAAAATCGATTTTGCTTTTTTTGGGAGCTACTTATTTTTGTTTTCATTTTTTGTCCCTTTTTAAAAATTATGTTTGAAAAAAAAAACAAAATTAAGTTTACCAAACGCTTTTTTATTGCCGTTTAAAAAAAATAAAAACAAAAACAAAAAAACCAAAACAAAATGGTTATCAAACAGATGCTTAATTACCAATGGACAACAGCTTATCATAGTTTAAGCAAGGGAGTTTTGATAGAAAACTTCAGCTTAATATTATAGATCAGCAAATAATCAAATCCCCTGACCACTTATTTTCTCTGTCCAAAATACCCCCCAAAATACATTTTGTACATGAGCCCCCATTGAATCTAAGAAACCCTAGTTCCATATATATATATATATATAGATAGGGCTGCTAACTTTCAACATGATGGATGTAAGTTAGTAGCATACAACAGCCTCTTTATTAACAAAAAAAATAGGTTTTTAGCGACGAAAATTTTATCGCTAAAGGTTCCAGCATTAAGCGACAAAAAATTTCGTCACTAAAAACTTATTTTTCGTCACTAAAAGTCTCTTGTGGTTATCAAATCCCATATATATATATATACTAGGTATTGCCCGTGCCCGAGGGCACTACACAAATAAAAAGAGTTTCTATGTCTAAAATGAGCAATTAAAAATGTTTTTAACTCTAAAAGAGTATAACGTTTACAAAAACTCTTGTAAACAAATTGATAGTCTATTAGCATAACATTGATTTTCAAGATTAGACTCAATTATTTCAACATTAGACCTTGTTAACATGCAATTTATAACTTGTGCCTAAAGGCACATCGAAACAATACCAACCATGTATGCATTCAGTCAAAATCTAACTCTACATGCCTTCAGTACTAAAAACTTTGCATGTATTTGACACAAAATGATTGCTCAAATGCCAAATACAACTCTAATCCTCACTTTTCAATAGAATCAACTCAATTTTCATAAACTATAATCCAAAACACTTCCAAAGATACTCAAATCAAATTGATTGATTAACCACATAGAACAACAGAGATTAAGTAACCAAAGATTTATAAGCAGCATTGCAAGGCAATCACTTTCTCTATAGCGAACAAAATTGATCATATCCAACTTGTATACATATACTTAGCAAAACATTGATTTTTAGAACAATGTGAGCAATTCCCAATTATCTTCCACTTCATACATTGCCCTATCTTCCACAATACCGGCTTCTTAGATATTTGATTAGCAACCAAACTTGAATCAACGACCTCTTAGATTCAAATTGATAAGACCCAGTAGTTGAAATGCGTATAGAAAAGTCTTTGTACTAAGGCATGAGCTCTGCTAGTTATAAATTGATTGGTATATGCATAGTCAGATAATCATCTTAAGTAGTAGGCATAGGATGAATTGAACCTGTTTTGGCTCCAAAAAAGGCAACTCCAAAAAAAAAAAAATACAAAGAAATGAAAAAAGTAAGAAGATAAAAAAAAAATCCCAATTTGATTCAATTCATATAAAATTCTTACTACTTCAAGAAAAACCTTTTGGTTTATGCTAATAGTTTCAATATGCCTATACCTCCCTGACCTCTTCGTCTATGATTCATCTTTTTGCATCTTTATCAATCCTGCATTGAATTTATCATTCCACCTCAACAATTAACCAACGTATTTAATAAAATGAAAAAAATAAAAATAAAAATCATTCACAAACATATCATGAATTTTACATTTTTTGGGTTTACTTTCTTACATGTCAAAGAGACTCTGAGGGAATAATCAACACCCGTGCCTAAAGGCACTACTGAACAATTCTAACCATGCGTATGTCTAGTTAATAACTAACTCTACTTGTATTTAAAAACTCAATAGAGAAATTCAAAAGCAGCAAAATCCCAATAAAGAGTAAATGATCGATTCACTAAAGTCTAAAATATAGCAACTAAAAATTCAATAGAAATAAAACATTAAGCGAGGCTCACAACCAGTAAAAACTGGTTTTTAACTCCAACTTTAATCAAACTATAGAAAAAAAAAATTAAAAATAATAGTAATGTCTTCACTCACAATTTGATCTAGGTCTCTCTTCTTCAGTTTCAAGTGGATATAGGTAATAGCAAATCCCTATCCCAGAAAGCTTGATCAGCGTCTTCTCCTCAAAACCCAAATGGAGATGAATTGGGTAACCAAGGAATTCAACCTATCAAAATAGTTTTAAAAAGGAAATTAGTCAAATATACATAACAAATTTTCAATTAAACAGGGATCACGAACCAGATAAGAGTAAACATAAGTGTGACTTAGAGTAAACATAAGTGTGGCTTAAAGTAAACAAAATTTCAATTTCAGGAACTGACTGTTCATGTGGGATTATTTGCAACCACCAATGGTTATACCCTTCATGACATCGTGTGGCTTAGAGTAAACATAAGTGTGGCTTATTCAAGTCTAACACGGCATCGGCTTTGATTACATGGAAACATGGGGAGAATTACAACATAAATAGAGATTTTAAACTCAAAGTTGCACAATATTCAAACTACAATACTGAGCAATGGAATCAGTATTGCAGAGATCCAAACAATAAAGATCATGAATCTGCAATCATACTATCATGACCAAATAACAAATAGCAAATGTTTCATCTTCTTTTTTTTTTGTGGTGAAATTATGAATACAAATAACACATGGAAAAGTAAGATGAAGAAAATACTTGGGAAGCTTTTGTGTGTGACATTCTGTAGTGTAAAATTTTAGAGAGAGTGGAAGATTGTAAAACGGAGAGATTGAAGTGTGTTTATAAGAATAGATAGTTAGAGAGAGAGAGAGAGAGAGAGAGAGAGAGAGAGAGAGAGAGAGAGAGAGAAAGAGAGAGAGAGAGATATGAAAATGCATTTTTTGTTGACTGCAATCATAGCATTTAAGGGGAAAATTGCAAAAAATAACAAAAAGGAAAGTAAAAGGGTGGGTAAAAAAATGAAATTTGTCTACTTTAGTTTAGAAAATATCCCTAAAATTGGGGGCACAGTTTCGGAAAGGAAGAAAATACAAAATCAATCAAAATCAGAATTTAATGAAACAATCATGCACAAATGGGGGAAACATCCAATGGGGAGAAAGAGAGAGAGAGAGGGAGAGAGAGAGAGAGAGAGAGAGATTGATTACATGACATTAAGTAGGGGAATAACGTATACGGAGGCAAAATTGGGGGCAAATTTTTGAAAAGAAAAAAATAGTTGGAAAGCTTTAAAAATACGACATCATTGAAATCAGTCTTGTGTTGCTCACTTAATGGAAAATTGGGAAAATATCAAGAGATAGAAACAGAATTTGGCCGATAGGGAAAGTAATAAATTGGGGACTTTTATTCAGAGAAAATCCCTAAAACTTGGGTGCTAAATTATGGAAAGGAAAAATAGATCTGCACACAGAGTGAGATTAGAGAACGTCCTTGCTAAGGAATTAGTTGAAAAGAAAAAGAAAAGAAAAGAAAATCAAGCAAGCAAAAAAACCAAAAAAAAAAAAAAAGATTAAAAAAGAAAAAGAAAAAAAGGAATGAACATCATTGTAGAGTGTGTAGTGGAAGCAAACAATGATCATACTCAATTTTCTCTAAATGTAGCTAAATTTCTAGAAAAAAAAAATTTTTTTGAGAGCAAAATCAAGCAAAAATCAATTTTCTCTAAATGTAACTAAAGGTTTTGAATTTCTGCCTACTGAAAAATCAAGCAAAATACATAGAGTCTGTTTGAAGAAAGAAAATCAAGCAAGCAGACAGATTCAAAAATTAGCAAACTTACCACCAATGACTGCAAAATTAAACAGCAAAAAAAGTAGAAGCTATAAACCGTTCAAGATCCAAAGCCCTAGAAAGTCAAAGCTGAGAGGGTAAAGGAGAAGGGCAAGAGTATTGGCAGCGGTGGAGATTCATGGCCGTAGCCATGGTCGTTGTCGTCGGTGGCTGTGGTTGTGGTCGTCGATGGCCGTGGTCATGGTCGTCAGTGGCCATGGTTGTCCGGTAGCTGGCGGCCATGATCGGTGGCCGTATTGATGATCGTCAACCCTAACCCCAATCGATGATGATGATAAAATGGAAAAGATGATGATGATCGGCAAAGGAAGAGAGAGAGAGAGAGAGAAGAGGCAGTAGGGGCGTGAATATGGCAAACCTTCAGATTTATGAATTTAACCCCCAAGCCTGCCTAATAGACATCCTAGTCACATTATTGTCCTAGTCAGCTTGTCCTAGTAGGACAAAGTTATAATTTATAATATAGATTGTGCATATTAAAAATATACGCACACCAAACCACCAACTAAATCACCGTCAGGCCCTTCTAAGCAAAATTTTTAAAATTACTGTTGAACCCACACCCAAATAAAACCCCAAAACCCTAATTATTCTAATCCGAAGAACCTCACCCCCAAATCATCTCTGCGAGAGCCCCCCTACCCTCCCGTCGAGAACCTTCGCCGGATCCGACGCCGGTGGGTAAGTACTCTCTCTCTCTCTCTCTCTCTCTCTCTCTCTCTCTCTCTCTCTCTAGCGCCATCTTATTTCTCTTTTTCTGGATCACAAAGAAGTTATGTCATATACTTAATCTGATGCTATGTCTGGACCTTGGCCTTCGTTTTTGTTTTTTTGAAGTTCCTCTACTGGTTTACTTGGACAAGAGAAAGATTGCATTGGTGGGTATTAAGTTGGGAAGTGGGAATGTAGGAGATGACAAATTCAGGTGTAGGAAGCATCTTTGGGGCTAATTCCTTTTCTAAGTACCCTGTTACTTATGTTCATAATGGCTGCCCTTGATGTTTATAAGGCACCATTCATTTGTAAATGTGACCTCAAACTGTTTGTTTCTCATACATAATCTCAGTTTGATCCAAAATTTCTGTTGGTCCATTCATTATATTGTCAAGGATAGCAATTATGTTCTATGACCACAAGCTAAATTTACCAATCATATCGATAATTTAACATCTCTTTTGTAAATGAATATATATATATATTATGCAGATGGCAATTTCTTCTAACTATTAGGAACTGCAATTTTTTTTTTCCGTTTTTTCAAATTGTGTTATATTCTTAGGATTAATTCATATGATTAATTCTTAGGATTAATTCATTACCCTTGACAATATACTAGGATAAATGTCCATTTTCTGTGATTGTTCTAATTTCTGTTGGTCCATTCATTATATTGTCAAGGATAGCAATTTTTGTGTACATATATATATATATATATGTGTGTGTGTGTTTGAATCTGCCATGAATATATTTATTTATAGTTTTATACTTATTGTTGTTGTATGTTGTTATATGTGTTTATATATAAATACAAAAATTAGAGTTGCATCTGCCCAGAAAATAGAAGAAAGACAAAAAATAAATAATTAGAGTTGCAAGTACCCAGTCGTGTGTTGTATAAGTAATTTGTCCATGTGGGTTTTATCGGTAATTGCTAGTTGGGTTGGAGATAAAGTTGAATCAGATAGAGGGGTTGATGACTGGTGAAGTTGATTGAGGACTACAATAAAATAAAAAATAAAAAAACAGATTGTCATAAGTTGTCATACAATAAAAAAAACTGTAGATCTAGCATAGATATAAGGAGGATAAGACATAAACTTTGTAGATCTACCATAGATATAGTGAGGAGAACACATAAACTTTGTGGATTTACCATTTCACCAAGCATTTCAGCAAATGGAACTTAGAAATCGAAAAACAAAAAAAAAATTTGAAAACTAAAACTTTGTAGATCTATGTTACCTTCGCCGCCGGTGTTGTCCGGTGAGAAAGAGGAGAACACATAAACTTTGTGGATTTACCATTTCACCAAGCATTTCAGCAAATGGAACTTAGAAATCGAAAAACAAAAAAAAATTTGAAAACTAAAACTTTGTTGATCTATGTTACCTTCTTCGCCGCCGGTGTTGTCCGGTGAGAAAGAGAGACCAGAGATGGTTGCCGGTGTCGTCCGAGCAAGAGACAGAGACTGGAGGTGCGAGAGATAGAGACCGAAGATGGGTCGCCTAAATCGTCACGATCGCCTAAATTGCCAGAATTCGATCACCTTCTTCGCGTCACAGATCTGAGGGATTTGAGAGAGATAGGTTGGACTGGGGTATTTACATAGGGATCTGATGTTTAATCCTGGGTTCCACTGCATTGGCCAATGAGATACTTGGGTGAGCATTGGTGAACCATTTTTTGGGTGAGCAAAAATGTTCTCTTTACACAACAGGGGTGTTATATGGTCTTTTTTACAAAACAATCCTACTTACATATTATTCCCGTGTTTTTTATACAACCTCCCTTGGCATATGTTTTATCCTTGTTAGAGCAATTCAAATGGGGGATCCAAATGGGTATCCAAATCCAAAAGATGCTAAAATGTATCCCTTAATCCCAAAAGATGCATTCCAATGGGGGATCCAAAAGGGGATCCATTATGGAACCTCATGGTTTGGGTCTCCAAACTTATTGCCTTTGGAGAGAGAAAGTGAGGGGATCCATATTTGGTGGGAAGATCTGCCATTGGTGTGTGAATAAAATAATATTTTTAGTGTATCTATGGTTGAGATACGTCAAAATATATTAAATAATAAAATGATACTAAAGTTGGAGTGCATGAGATTTATTTGGTATATAAAACACAATTCAAATAACCAAATAGTATTTTGGATACTTAAATTTGATGACTATTCTTGGAGTTGCTCTTAGACAGTACTAATTTTGAACCACACTCACAATACCCAGAGTTAACTTTTTTCTTTTTGATGAGCAGAGTTAACTAATACTACTCTTATCACCCAACCAAACACAGTATTAACAGTCCGTTTGGTATGCCACAAACTAGAAAAGAATTGATTTGCAATTCTTGTTTGCGGTAATTCTTATGTTTGGTTTGACAAAAGAATTGATCTTCAATTCTAGCTAATTCTCACAAATTCTTGTTTTAGCCCAAAAACAAATTCTATTACTTTTGGTAGGATTTGGTGAGAAATGATTTCACTTTAAGTGAAACAATGTGATATACCAAACTTACCCTTATGTATTTCACATCTCCTCTTTTTATATGGGCAATGTAGTAAATGACCGTGATTCATTTCATTTCTCTTTCAAACCAAATATGAGAATTAAAATTGCAAATCAATTCTATTCATTTCTTTTATTTTTTATTTCCTCCAATTCAATTCAATTCTATATTAGAAATTAGAATCATACCAAACGGAGTGTAACTGGGTTCAACTAAAATAGTCGAATCCCAAATCATGTGATTTTTGGACATTAACATGTAGTTAAACCATTTTGTCAAGAGTGGTGTTATGTGAAGTGTACATATATATATATATATTGTCGGACTAATTTAATGAGTTTACTTCATTCACTCTTCTCCAAAAACACGCAGTCTATGAAGCACCTAAAACCAAAGGAGAGTCCATGGAAAAGAGAGGTGGATGAAAAAGTTGCTCAGCATCCATTGGGTACTTCCTAGTTTCTATTCTCTTTATTTCAGTCTTCTTTATGTTATTAATTATTTGATTGATTTTCATCGACTTTGTTAATATAGTGCGGTTTAAGAGGAAAACAAATTGTATGTATGAGACTTTTGTCGGGAAGTCTGATGAAAATAGATACTTCAATATTGAGACAAAAAGAGCCACGCTAAGAGTTTCCGGGGCTGTTGTGAGTCTCGTGTCACGAATAGGTACCCGACTATTTATCTACTCAAGTATTAGATATCTATGCCTTACCTATTTACCTGCATTGGTATTGTACTTATTTCGTTTGTATTATTGAATTAGGTGGTGAGTTACTGTTTCAGGCTAGCGGCACCATAATCGAGTGTACCAAGCAACTAGATGGTACCCACTCTTCCACCATATTGACTTCTGCCACTCTCCTAGGATCTGGTGCGGATGATATCCAGGTAGTTTCTTTTCTTTGATTTAAATTTTCCAAAAAACTAAAGCATAAGCACATCACATCTAAGTGTTCACTTTTCTTGATTGCCAATGATAACTTGAATTTCTTATGTGCTTACTGTGTAACTTGATCTTTGATTTGTCCTTGAACATTTATGTGGTTGATTTCTGATGGGGAAATTCTTTAAGGCTTTGTTTGGTTCATAGATTCCGTGAGGGAAAATGCATATAAAGTATAAACTATAAAAATTTCAGGTCATCACATCCTCCACCCCTTAAGGTTTTGTTGGTTCATGGATTTTGTGAGGTAAAAGAGAAGGAAAATGTGCATTTTCCCTCTCTTTTACCTCATGAAATCCATGAGCCAAACAAAAATTTCCCGCTCTTTACCTCACAAAATCCATGAACCAAATAAAGCCTTAAGGGGTGGAGGATGTAATGACCCAAAAATTTTATAGTTTATACTTTATATGCGTATGTATAGTGTGACCCTTGTGACATTAATTGATACCTTTGCATAAGTGAAAATATTGACAGTATGCTGACCTTGGGTGACGAGTCCATGCAACAGAGTTTATACTTGTAAGTAGAATAAAGGGCCATGTTTGGTTATTTGGATTTAAATATTTCGTGTGTTAATGTAAATCCTCGAATATTTGGAAATTTCCGAACCATAATATATGATATATGATTATGTGTTATTCTTGGTGGCATGGTGCTAGCTAAATGTTAGGTGGGTGTACTTGTGCTTTAGATGCGTTTTGAATTTAATAATCTGTACAGTTTGTACCAGACACGCGAATGAATGATAATTCTGGTTTATTTGAACATATGTACCTTTACATATTCTTTTGGAGATTATGTTACAAAGATCCTAAATTTACATGGCATGTTTTATTATTATTATTATTATTATTATATAGATATTTTTTTTATGGAATCAATCATACCAACATGCAAAGCATTGGTATCATTTCTTTGGATGACAAGAAAATTCATGGCATTTGTTATAAACCTCTTCGTGGGATAACATTTTTTTGGATAAAAATTCTGGATATGAATGTGATTGTGAATATTTTCTTATCTTATCATATCAAACTAAATTTTTGACAATCACATTGTGTATTGGCTGAACCTTTGGATTACAACACTTTTTGTTGTTATGCATGTAGGAAATGGAGTGAGAATCTAAAGATGAAAATCTTAACTCATTTATATGTTTTGGTCCGTTGTAATTGAATCGTGAAATTCATGTCTCCAAAAATTGTGAATTTGTTAATTTTTTTTTGAAGGAAATAGATTTAGTTGTTTAGGATTTGATTTCTAAAGGAAATTTGTGAAAAAGGGTAAATTTTTATACCATATTGGTAGTGCTTTAGGAGGTAGGTTTGTCTCACTATGAACTTAGGAGCTATTTGGCAATAAAATGGTATTAAAATGTTTTGCAACAATTTGATCACATGAAAATGTTGATAATTTTGCGTGGGTAGTAGTTATATTGGAAATGTCGACAAGGAGTAGTATCCTCATATATGTTGACTTATGATAAGATTCGTAATATTATGATTGATAAGATAACTCTATAAATTGAACAATTCGAGGAAAATCATGTTCTGAAATATACATGCTATAAGGGTAGTCTTTATGATTTCTATAATGGGAATATCATTTTGTTGTGTAGCTTGATCTTTGTTATATCTTTAAGTTTATGTGATTAAATTTCGAGGACTAAATTCTTTTAAGTGGCGGAGGATGTAATGACCTAAAATTGTTTACTTTTTGTTTAAATGGTTATGATATATACGTATTTATTGTGACACCTGTGTGTCGTAAGAATTGGTACCTTTGCATAAACTAGAATGTTACATGAGGTATTGTAATTTGGTGAAAACAAGTGGATATAATGGTGATTGAATAAATGACTTGAAAATAGAATGGTATTGCTAGTAAAGGCATTAGGAGTTTTACCAGCATTGTTCATAATTGCGAGCAACAAGCAAGCCTACGTGAACGAGATTAGGAGAGGAAGCACGAGTGATGTATGGTGGGATGTTTAGTTCGTGAGGCAAGCACACAATTGGGAACTAAATTTGATCGACTCGTTAATTGGGAAAATCTTTGAGCATACTTTGGATGGGAGAGGAAGGCTTGATGAAATGGAAAATGGACTCAAAATGTTGAAAGGGAAGAATCATAGCTCTTTTCCGGGGAGAGCCGTGTGGAAAACGAAAGTCCCTTTGAAAGTAGCGTTCTTTGGTTGGACAGTTGTTTTGGGGAGAATCTTGACTTTAGATGATTTAAAAAGGAGGGGACCTATTATTGTTTATATGTGTCTTATGCAAAATGGAAGAGGAAACAATACATAACTTGTTAATATGTCGGAAGATGGTAAGGGACATCTATAGTATGATATATGGTGTATTTGGAGTCAATTGGGTAGCATAAATGTCACGCTCCCGAGTGGCAAAAACAGGGGAAAATTAAAATTTTCTTTTTGGACCCGTCTTAGGTCGTGACATGTTGATGACCATCTTGTCGTCTGAACAAACCATAGGCATGCATAATACCACAGAACACTGACAATGTAATTATAACATGATATAACTTTATTGCAAACATAGGAACTTACAACGTACTGGCGCCGTAATACAATACAAATACATAATGATCATTTGATCACATTGGATCCAATTACATAATGACAGCTCTAGACTAACATAACCATTTTATACCAAATCCATAAAGCTAAAACCACGATCTCCGGGCTGACTCTATTCATCATTTCATCCTTTGCCCCTTAGCACTTCTTCCTCCTAGTCTATAATACCTGCTAAAATGTGGACGTTTGAAGGGTCAGGGCATAAAATGCCATCATCTTTTGAAAATTGGTGAGCAAACACAACCACAAGGCGCATCCAATATATGTGTACAAACTACTCAACTCGCGTCAACGTTCTTCTTTTTTAAATGCGGCTAAGTCTCTTATTGAATGATGTCGCTTACCAGGTACATATACAAGGTTATCGGACATAATTGTCTCGAAAACTCGTGCGAAGTCATATATAGTTACATGCGTATCTCGTATCACAAGAATTAACATTACTCATAACAGATTCAGCAATACTCATTACTCGTCTCGTTGGTGCATGTCAATGTGTTACCAATGCAATATGCCCCAACGTCGGGATGTTAAACCCATGACTTCCCAAACCAGAATGCACTTATCATGTCTCCGATAGAAACCACCGGCCGCCAGCACGGGTGTGTCTCTATCCACACATCTACTATGTTTCTCATCCAATCCTCACGTATCATATCCCTGATAGAAGCCACTGTCCGCCAGCGTAAGTGTCTCTATCATACACAACACATTGGCGGCCAGCACAAATGTGTGTACCACCGTCGGTTGCCAACATAGACGACTGTTACATTAGAGTACTAGCTGTCAGCCTGTCACCCACATCACGTTGGCCTCCAACACAAACGTGCATACCTTCATCGGCTGCCAGCACAGGTGAACGGTATATTAGCAAACTATCCGTTTTCCGCCATTGCGGTACAAACCAAGCAAGTCCAGTATAACGAAATATTCTCGACTCAACGGTCACTATCCCACAAGAATCCATTACCTCGGTAGAACTCTTAGTCGCATCGACCCATCGACCCTGACTGATCGGAGTTACCATCATGCAGTGCATGCTGACACATTGATGTGAATGAATGCTCTCGAATCGATCAATTAATTTACCATGATAACTTTCATAAATCAATAGACTCAACATGAGGTTATATAAACATGGCATCGTCAGGTCAATATAGGATACTCATCTTAACATGGTTCGTAACATACTTCGTATGTCATCATCATCAACGTAGCATAATTAACATACTTGTCTCAACATAGATCATAACTTCGTACCGGACCGGAGTTCATAACATAGTAAACATAGATTCGGATTTCGGCATAACATTTTTGTGTGGGTCATGATGTACACATACTAAGTCCGATAAACTCAATATAGCTCATAATACAACATAAAGGGAGCATACGGTACAACATATGAAGGCATATATATCATATTTTCCTTGAATGATGGATACAGTTATCATATGTGGATAAGTACAATCAACATAGCATGCGATAAAACTTATAGGAAACATATACTGTACAAGGTACAACATACGACATCACACTATACAAGCTTAATATACATGGTACAACATGCGGAAGGGTGTACTATCGGTCCAACTTTACAAAACTATGCCCTCTAACCAGTTGTCTTGTACAATCGGTTTCAGGTGTACCTAAGGCACTTCTAATCGGTTGTGTGGTGTAATCGGTTATAGGGTCGAAGTGTTACCTTCTAATCGGTTACATTGTGTAATCGGTTATAGGTATGTGTAAGTGCATTTTAATCGTTTAGATGGTTTAATCGCCTAGAGGGGGTCGTCTTCAACCTCCAGTTCTGCGTCTGTGTGTTTGTTCCATTTTCTCAGTACAATGATCTAATGCTCATCTAAGGTCACAAGCGAGTTGTATATACATTGTGTGTAAGGTTCGAATACTCACTTAAGGGGTTAAAACAAATACTACTAACCACAATCTAAATTACGAGCCAACCAATCATTAATGCACATATGTCCTCTTTAAACAGTACAAATCCTAAAATTCTATATATTTCAGTTTATTAAATATTATACAGACAATACTTAGAAATCTGGAACAGTAGATTTGAATTCAGGGGCTGTTTTAGTAAAACAAACATATTTGTCAACTCAAAAAATGCTTTAGATGTGAGATTTTGAGGGTTGAAAGACAACTCAAAGATATAAAACTTTCATGTTTTGATCTTGCTTTGAAAACTAGTTTAACTTGGTCAAACATTTATCACAAACAGAACTTAGAAATTCGAAACTAAAGCTTTTGAAAATCAGAGGTTGTTTTTTGTAAAATCAACGTATTTCTCAACTCAAAAATGCTTTGGATGTGCTATTTTGAGGGAAAGATAACTCAAAGATCTAAAACTTTCATGTTTTGAGAAAAGCCTAAATCTCAACTTATCTATGTCGGATTTGACTCTCAAGTCAGCTCAAAACAAAAAACTGCTACTTGGACAACTTGTATGTTTTTGTTCAAAACTCAAAAATGGTGAGGCCCTTTGATTTCAAATCTTGTTCTTAGCATTTGAACAACTAATTTCAGTATATAAGAAGTTAAATAAAATAAAACCCAAACATAAATCAACTGTGGAAAGAAAAGAAGTGAACTCGCAGTAAATGCTTCAAGAAAACTTTATATACATTGGATGTAAGGTATGTATACCCACAATGATGGGAGATGCGTGTGTGTCTGCGTGGCTACTCTGAGCTTTTGCTGAGCTTTCGGCTATTCCTCAACTCACTATCAACTCTCTCAACACTCTCTGGAACTTGTACTAATGTATAAGTGGAGAGCGGAAGTGTGTATTGGTGTTGGGAAATGTAGTTTTGGGGAGGGGGTTGTGTATTTATAGGAAGGGGTCTCTCTGCCTCTACCTCTACACACACACACTCTCTCTCTCTCTATATATATATATATTTATATATATACATATCTAGTAGTGTGGAGGTGGTGGAAGGTGGAGTGTGGAAGTGGGTGACAAGTGAGGTGAGGGAGTGATGGGGTGGTTGGGGTATATCCCCTAAATCAAGGAAGTTTGTTGGAGGGCATGAGGTGATGATGTCATGATGGTGTATGGGTGGGTGTGCATGCTATCTAGGTTTGTGTGCCAAACTGGTATAGTGTGTGTACGGGGTGGACTGTAAGTGTTGGTACAGGTATAACATATATATAAATTGGTGCGGACCAGAGCCACATTTCCAAAGTTTTACAGCTGACGCCTGACGCTGCAGTAGGCGGCCCACCCAGTTGCTTTGTGGCTAGGTTACTTTTATATTGGGCCAGGCTGAAGACCCAAGTTGATGGATTTTATGTTTTCCTTATATTATATCTTTATTTCCTTTTTTATTTCTTGTATGGTTTTGTTTATTTTCTTCTATAAATAAGGTGACAAACTATTGTTTTGGGAGACTTTTGATGATGAAATAAAAAATATTGTTGCTTTTACAAGTTTTAGTCTTGGTGGATTCCAAGAGTTCGTTATTTTTTTTTTTTTGCGTCTTCTTCGTGTTCGGCATCAAATTTGGTATCAGGGCAAACCGATTCACAGGAAATCAAACTCTAAGATCTCTTGTTATCATCACTTCTCAGTGTTCAATCCAAACAGCCCCTACTTGAACTTTCAACCCTAGCCGTCGACGACACTTAACCCACCACTGTTCGTAACCACCATACCAACACAAAACACACCCAATCGTGTGAAACACACCTGTGCGAAACCTAGACACCCATCGCAGATCTGAACCAAACCAGATCTGACCCAAACCCAAACCACAGTCACCATCGCCACTCCGTACCCCTTCGTCGCCGCCTACCGACGACACCATTGCCTGCGATAACCACCCCCTTCCTACATCTGATTGTGCAAGTTTCAAATCTCCCGAGTTTTATTGGTTTTGTTTTGTTTTTTTTTCTTTTTGCCTTGGTGGTTTCTTATTTCTTGTCCCACGCATACATCAGCCACAATCGGTTTCTTTATCAATTTAGGGCTATTCGTCAAATGTATACCAGTGTTGGAAGGGAGATATGAGTTGTTAACATGGGCCCAGTGTTTAAAGGTCCAAATCTCTGAGTTGGAACTTTCTCAGTCCTCTTGTTATTCTTGTCAACAACCCAAAGCCTATATGCTCATTTAAACCATACCCAAGCCCATCTACTTCACTCCTACCATATCCAAATCATAACATTTTGCATAGTCAACCCATTGGACAGCTAGCTTGGATTTTTTTTAAAATTTTTTTTATAGCAATTTTAATTAGTTTGAAAAAAAAAAGAGAGTCCTAAGGGAAAAAAATTTGCTTTTATTAATATTTTGCAGCCATACCACTTGATGATCATTCCAGCAGTTTGAGGACGCCAATTTCAGTTTCACAAGCAATTTCGGTTCAATTCTTCACTCAGATTGAGATTAGATCTAGCCTTCATTTGTGGAACTTGATATGCTAGTTTTAGGAAGTATCAATTGGATTTTTATGTGCTGGTTCATAAACCCATTCACTCACCTTTGCCCATTTTGTTCACACATCAAATCCCTATACCACTTGGATTATATTTGCATGACCATCCTTTATTTTCACCTGACCTATGTATTAATTGTGGAGCGCAACCATTCGTGTGAAAGTGTAATTGTTTACCATTTGGGTGACCCTAGAACCGTGAATTGCCGTACTTTGTGGTCGTAGTACTACTTTGGATCATATTAAAATCACATTCGGAAGTTCAAGAGTCACTATTTAGCTTGCATTTTATTCTGGTAAATTGGTAGCATTGAATCTGTCCACTGATCGATTAGTCATTGCATGCATCGCCGTAGCGGTCATATAGTATCCTCTTCCACACACTCTGTCAGTATAGACCCCGCTTTTATCGAGAGTTTGGCTAAGGCTGTTCAAGAGCTATCCACACAAGTGGCTCAAACTAATGCGCAAGTGGCTCAAAACAGTGCTCGATTTCAATCGATTGAGGATTCCCTTCAACGTTTATTGGACGCATCCGATGGTGAAGCCTCCCACATGGGGGAAGATCACTCTACGACACTCCACATCCGATTTCCCCAAAGATTCCTAGCACGAGGCGGGTACCATGCTCGACCTCCAAACTACCTACGTCATAGGGAACCTCTGAATCGCCATGTAGGTGCCGATATCCATAACCACCTTGCGATACATGATCCAGATGAAAGAATCGTGAGGAACATCAAAGTTGAAGCACCCACCTTCGATTAGGGGTGAAAATGGTTCGGTTCGGTTCGGTTTTACACTACATGAAATTTTTGAAAACCTGTTTGGTTCGGTTTGCTTACACCCCTACCTTCGATGGTCATCTTAATCCCAAGACTTTCATTGTCTGGTTATTTGAAATGGACCATTTCTTCAAATGGCACAACTTGTTGGATGATAGAAAGATCCGATTTGCTAAAATGAAACTCATTGGCCGAGCCAAGTTGTTTTAGCAGAACACTGAGCAATCTTAGAAACCAACCGGCCATCAGTGATTGGATTGAGATGAAGGAAAGGCTAAAAGAGAAGTACCTTCCACCCTCCTACCAAGGTGATCTTTTAGATCAGTGGAATGGTTTGCGACAAGGGTCAAGTCTGCTAATGATTACGTTGCACAGTTTGAAGAATACTTGATGCGTTGCAACGTAGACGAAGTTGAGCGTAGGACTTTGAGTAGGTTACGGGTAGGACTCAATGATGAACTTTGATGCGAACTCTTCGTTCATGATGTTACCTCTTTAGACCAAGTGTATACTTTTGTCCAAAACTATGAATTAAGTGCCTTGGCGGACTTCCCTTGCCAATTCCCAGCCTTGGCACGCTAAATCCAACCCTGTAACACAACCGCCTAAGCCCAATCTTAACATTCCTCCGGTTCGTTGGGATGACAAACGGAAGGCTGTCAACGATCCTTCCAAGTTGACTCCCAGCCCTCAATGCTACAGATGTCTTGACTTTGGTCATATTGCCTCTATAAGGGAACCTTATCATTGTAGGGGACGGAACGGAGAGTAATGAGCTCAAACCTTTAATTGATGAAGACTATGTGCCTAATGTGGTCCTAATGTGGATGACATCTTGGTACAAGAGGCTGAACTAGAGGATGATCCCAGTCTTGGGTGCATTTGGACTTCGCCACTTCTAAACTCCTCACAATTAGAGAAATGTTACTCCTCCCTGAGAGTGGTTTGGTGTGCTTTGACGCAACCTAAGAAGCCAAATGACCGGCGATGGAATACCATTTTTCACACTTACATTAGATATGGTGACAAGGCCTGCATAGTCATCATTGATAGTGGTAGTTGTATTAACGCCGTCTCCACCAATACCGTTACCCGTAACCTGACTAGGTTGGAAATCTAAACCGCATCCCCATATCCCTACAAATTTTCCTGGGTTGACACTTCTTCCCTCGCCATCAAAGAAATGTGTTTGGTCCCTATCCAATTCCTTTCTTACAAGGCAGACATTTGGTGCAACGTAATTCCTATGGATGTGGGGCATATCATCCTTGGTTGACCCTGATTATATGATTTGGATGTCACCATCTATGGTCGTTCAAACTCTTGCTCTTTGAGCATGGAGGCAAAAGGATCAAACTCAGCCATATCCAACCCAAGCCTGTAGATAAGAGTAAAAAGGTAGAATCCTCGTCAAGGCCAAGGTTACACATCCTTAATCCCAAAGAGTTTGAGCGGGAGACAAAAGCGGAATCTTCATATTTGTCTTAGTATCTAGAGAGGTCCAACATGAAGACACGCACGACCACCCAAATGAGGTCGTACCTGTGTTTACCGAGTTTTAGGATGTTTTTCCTGCTGACCTCCCAGACCACCTACCGCGATTATGGGACATCCAACATGCCATTGACTTTGTCCCAGGGGCATCCTTACCGAACCTTCCTCATTACCGATTGAGTCCAATAGAACACGCAGAGCTTCGTAAACAAGTACAAGAACCATAGTTATTAAAGGCGCAAGGCGCACTTAGTCGCAAATGCCTCCCGGGGCCTAGGTGCAAGACGCAGAAAAAACGCGAGCATAAGTGAAGTAAGGCGCACCTTAGGAAAACTTATAAATTAAATATACTTGAGCAAATATAAAGAACTGAATTATTAACATATACATGTAAATGGTTGTAACATCAAACTAATGAACATTTTGATCTATTAGCTCAATTGGCCAATTAGTAAGTCGTCTCTCTACAATGCTTTACAAAATATCACAAAATTTCAAATTTAATTCTTATGTAAATTATTTGTCCTATTGCTTTTCCCTTTCTCTTTCTTATCCTTCTCTAAATTTGGGAACCAATAGGAAGAGTTTTTAGAGTTTTAATATGACCCTTGTGTTTCAGAAGTTACAATGGCCTAATGGGTCTTAATATGGGTTCAAAGCTAATAAGAGGAGGGTCGTGAGTTTGGTCATTAGTTAGGTCTGAATATAGGCATTGCTTCATGTCGGGGCGGGCTTTGCATCTTGGGTTTTCAAGAAAAGACGCAAGAAAAGCGCGCCTAGGCAGAGTGCTTGTTTGAAGGGGCTTCGCCTAGGGCAAGGCGAGGAGCAAAGGCTGAGCCTTCAGTGCACCTTTATCAACGAGGCAAGAACTACTTCAAAAGGGATTTGTGCAGGGAAGCACGAGTCCGCACCGTGCCTGCGCTTTTAACACCAAAAAACGATGGTTCCTGGTGGATGTGCATAGACAGCTGCGCCATCAACAAGATCACAGTGAAATACCGTTTTTCAGTCCCTCGACTCGATGATATGTTGGATCAAATGATTGGAGTCAAAATTTTCTCAAAAATTGATTTAAAAAGTGGCTACCACCAAATCCGAGTTTGCCTAGGCGATGAATGGAAGACAGCTTTAAGACCAAAGATGGTTTATACGAGTGGTTAGTTATGCCATTCGGGTTGTCTAATGCTCCGAGTACGTTTATGAGGGTCATGACCCAAGTACTACACCCGTTCATGGGTCAATTTCTTGTGGCATATTTTGATGACATCCTCATATATAGTGACTCCAAAGAGACTCATTTGTCTCGCCTCAAGCAAGTTTGTTGAGCCCTGAGAGAAGCAAACTTATATGCCTCCCTTAAGAAATGTTCCTTCTTTGTTGATCGTGTAGTCTTTCTCAGCTATGTGGTCTTATCTGAAGGAGTGTTCGTTGATCCAAGCAAGGCTAAGGCAATTGTAGAATGGCCAGAGCCCAAAACGATTCATGATGTCCGTAGTTTTCACGGTTTAGCAACTTTCTATCTGTGCTTCATCAAGGGGTTTAGTATCATCGTCTCCCCCCTCACAGACTGTTTAAAGAAAGGGGACTTTGTATGGACAGTTTCTGCTACTCGTGCATTTCAAGAAATTAAGTTGCAAATGACCCAAGCTTCAGTTATGCATCTCCCTGACTTCACAAAACCATTAGAAGTTGTGTGTGATGCATCTGGTGTTGGCATAGGAGGAGTTCTCAGCCAAGAGCTTCATTCGATAGCGTATTTTAGCGAAGAGCTAAATGACGCTAAACGGAGTACTCAACTTATGATAAAGAACTCTATGCTATTGTTCAAGCCTTGCGACATTGGCGCCATTGTCTTCTTCCACAAGAATTTGTCCTTTACTCGGACCATGAGGCTCTTCGCTACCTTAATTCCCAAAAGAAGTTGAATTTTAGGCACGGTCGTTGGGTAGAATTCCTCCAAGATTTTACTTTCGTGCTAAACGTAAGGCCGGGGTTGAAAATAAAGTTGCGATGCACTTAGCCGGAGAACCGAGTTACTCTTTGTTATGAGCGTAAACGTCACTAGCTTTGAGCACTTTAAGGAAGACTACAAGTCTTGTCCTGACTTCGGGGCGATATACTCTACCCTGACCTCCACTACGGGATCTACCAGCGATGATTTCTTCCTTCAAGATGGCTACCTCTTTCGATCCAATAAACTTTGTATCCCACGGACTTCTGTTCGAGACTTCCTAGTGTGGGAAGTCCGTGTAGGTGGTTTGTCCGGCCACTTTGGGCGTAATAAAAGCATCGAAGAAGCTGGCCAAGTTTGAAGAGAGATGTTGCCAAAATAGTGGGTCAGTACCGAGTGTGTCACCTAGCCAAGCACCATAAGCAAAATATTGGTCTCTACACCCCTTTAGCGGTTCCTGGTTGTCCTTGGTAGGATGAAAGCATGGACTTCGTCCTATAGGCTTCCCTTGCACGTTTCACAAACATGATTCCATCTTTGTGGTAGTTGATCGTTTATCAAAGATGGCCCATTTCATCTCGTGTTCGAAAACTTCGAATTCATCTCGTGTGGCCAAACGTTATTTCGATGAGATCGTCAAGCTATATGGTTTACCTAAGACCATTGTGTTTGAAAGGGATGTCCGGTTCATGAGTTACTTTTGGAAGACCCTTTGGCATATGGTGGGTACAAAGCTTAAATTCTCCGCCGCGTATCACCCTCAAATAGATGGTGAAACTGTAGTTGTCAATAGGAGCTCAGGCAATCTTTTGCGTTGTGTAGTGGGTGAAAGCAATCGAAATTGGGATTCCATCCTTCCTGCCGCCCAATTGCTTATAAAGCTCTGCCAATCGCTCTACAGGTATGAGCCCGTATGAAATAGTACATGGGTACAAACCTCAGAAGCCTATAGATCTCATTCCCATGCATGATGCATCCCATGACCGAGTCTCCGTGACTGCGGAATCCTTTGATCGACATATTCATGACTTGCATGACATGATCAGTAAACAGATTCAAGCTAAGCAATGGACAATATAAAATACAGACCAATTCACATAGATGCGTAACGCTTCATGAAATTTCAGGAAGGTGATTACGTTATGATCCGAATTATGCCCGAACGGTTCCTCTCAGGTGTTGTTAGGAAACTGCAATCTCGTAGTGCTGGCCTATTCCAGGTGTACTTCAGATCGGCCCAAATATGTATGTCCCCGATTATGGTATTAGTTCCACTTTTAATATAGAGGATTTGGTTGCTTGTAAAGACCCTACTTTTATCCCAAATGATCCTTTTGCACCTTCCCCCACTCCCCTAGATTCCTGTCGTGTCCTCGACCTTGTTCCCTTACCCGTCCCACCGGCACAGAAGAACATATTGATGCAATTTTAGATGAACATATTTTGTCCACAAAGGACGGCGAAGTTCACCGTTTTCTAGTTCGTTGGAGCGGTCGTCTTGACTCAGTTTGTACATGGATTACTCGGGAGGAGTTACAACAGCTTGACCCTACCAGAGCCAACCAGTGACACCCTCGACAGGGTCGAGTTTTTCCCACCCCGGGAGAGTGGTGCGGACATCAGAGCCACATTTCCAAAGTTTTACAGCCGACGCCGCAAGAAGGCGGCCGCCCAGTTGCTTTGTGGCTAGATGACTTTTATATTGGGCCTGGCTAAAAGACCCAAGTTGATGGATTTTATGTTTTCCTTATATTATATCTTTATTTCCTTATATTATATCTTTATTTCCTTTTTTATTTCTTTTAGGGTTTTGTTTATTTTCTTGTATAAATAAGGTGGCAAACTATTGTTTTGGGAGACCTTTGATGATGAAATAAAAACTATTATTGCTTTTTGTAGTTTTGGTCGACTATGAGATCTTGGTGGATTCCAAAAGTTCGTTATTTTTTTGCATTAATCTTCGTGTTCGGCATCATAAATATTATAGCACAGATAAAAAATTGATATAATATATTTTTTTGCTAAAGAAATATTAATATAATAAGAATATAATACATGTACATATACAGATATTATAAACACAGATAATATGCTATGGAAATAATACAGATAAAATACTAATATTATACGAATAAAATATAGATATGATTACGAGTACGGTTAAACGAATACATGAATGTGAATGACTATGCTAACGGCTATGAACATGTCTATGTGAATGACTAGGCTATCAACTACGTGCAAGACTAGATAAATGTCCATGTGTTCGTTTTATGTAAACGGTTACAGGCATAGGTTCGGACACGCGTCGGGTTCTAGTTGACGATCATCTTAACGATTGTTCTGTGGCTAAGATGTCATCTATGGTGACGACTATTAGTAGTAGTCCACGGGTTAGGTTATATGAAAATCATATTTCGAATTCTGCAAAAACTGCAGGTATTACAAGCAGAGAGTTCTTGGAGTTGTATGTTAGCATGGGGAGGAGTGAGGTGTCGGATAGAGGTAAGCGAAGTTTTGAACGTGTTTCCTCTGTCATTGTTGGTGTGTTTGGCAGGAGAGAAAAAATAGAATTTTTGAAGGTGTTGAAAGTCCAAAGCTTGTGGTTAAATCCCTTTCAATAACATCACTTTTCTCGTGGGTCAAGTGTAGTATCCCAGGGCCTGCTCTCTTCTGTTGATTTTTTGGACGGTTTGCGTATTTAATTTTTATTTAATTTAATTTTTTATTTTTCCAGGTTTGTGGATCTGCTTTAGAGAGTGTCTGTTTATTTGCGGATATATGCTTCTGTTTTGGTGTATTTTTTGTAAGTCAAGCAGCACAAGTTTTCTTACTTTGCCTTGTGGTGATCCCTTTGGGGGCTAACCTAGGGGGTTTTGTAGAGTCCTCCCCCATGTTTAGTCTGGGGTTTTGGGTGCTGTTTAAAACTGTTTTGGTCAGGGAGGAAGGTGCTTTCAGTTTGTAGAGCCTTGGCATCTCAACTTTGATGTTGCTTTGCCGAGTATAAGAACATTCCTCAATTTTTGCCTTCGTTTTTTGGACAGCTAGTTGATGTGCGGTTGGTTTGTGTTGGTGGCAACTTTGATCAGTTTCTTTCAATTTTTCTTGGGTTAGTAGATGCGATTTGTATTTAGCTTCTTCGATTCTATTTTGCTAGGTTAGGTTTGTATTGCTTTGTGTACCTCCACTGTACAAGGGCGCACCCTGTTGGTGCCTTCAATACAATACTTTAAAAAAAAAAAAAGCGTCCTTGGTTGAATGCATAGTGAAACAGTAATCCCATGGTAAATGTATCGTTATGCTTTGAGAATTTGGTGGCTTAAGTTGGGGTCCATGCGGACACTAAATTTCCCACCCTTTCCTTGGACTTAGCTGTACAATACCCTCTCCACTTCACATTCTCTTTTCACTCTCTCTTACATGTGTCTATGTGTGGAAGCTCCATTAGCCATGCCTCATCTCTCTTTAGGACTATCTCACTGTTTTTCTATATCCCTCATATTCAACTACCCATGGGCTATCCTTCTTTCTAACCTCCAGTGTGCAGGGGGGTGCACCCAAAACTCCATTTTTTGCTCCTTGCTCCTTTAACCTTAAGTCTTGATTTGGGAGCCCCTCAGGGGCTTGTTTGACTTGGCCTAAAGAACAAAGACTTCATTCACCATTACATGGGCCTTTTTGTGGTATTCTTGGATTAGCTCTAAAGGACTGTATGTGTTATCAGTTTATGTGTTTCCTTCCAATCTTTGTTAGGGATTCCTTCCCTCTAGACTTAAAACCCTGGTAAATATTGGCGATTTGAATGTATTATAATTAGGCCTGGCAAATGGGCAGGCTTGGGCGGGTTTGGACTGGGTTAAGCTCGGGCCGGGTCTTTATAGAAGTATAGAACCGAGCCTGGCCTGGCCGGGTGTAACCGGGCACGTCTCTCTCTCTCTCATGATTTTCAAACTCAAAAAATTAGCTCTATTGCAGAAAATAAAAATCTAAACAAACAGTAACAAAGATGTCAAACTAAACTTTAGAATGAAAACAAGACTGATGAAGACGAAATATCAATCTAAAATCAAAACAAAGAAGTGAGGAAAACATGATTAGTTTTAACCAGAAAATTCTGATTCAAAGAACAAACAGTTAAACAAATACAATTGAACACCAAATTTGCAACAACTCATAAAGAGAGCTTCACAAATAGAGAATATGCTAAAATTTCATACAAAACAGAGCTTAAAAAAAATATCAACAAAAATCGTGTTGATGAATTCGCGAAGAACTTATTGATTAGCTATGGAGGAGCCCGAGCTCTGAAATCCTCGAAAAAGTCTCGAGGAATCGTGAAAAACTTGTTTATCTAGTGGAAAACGTTGATTTTGCTGACACCCAGTTCTTTAAATTCCTTGATGAGAGAGAGAGAGAGAGAGAGAGAGAGAGAGAGAGAGAGAGAGAGAGAGAGAGAGAGAGAGAGAGGGATCCTTGGAGCTGTTTTGCTTTTTATATTAACAAAAATGCAGAAATTGAAAGAGGAGCTCCTAGACTTGTTATTAATTACAAGCCTTTAAACAAAGCTTTGAAATGGATTAGATATCCTATTCCAAACAAGAAAGACTTGTTAAATACCAAAGGTTGTTTATAACAATAATTCTGATAATTTGAAAACTGTTCTTTTGCAGATTTCTTCGTTTGCACTATTTCCTCAGATTTCGAGATTAATTATGATCTTTTAAACAAAGATTTCAAATGGCCAGAAAATCTGAAAAATAGAATTTTATTAAAAAAGTTTTCATCAGAAGAACTAAACAATTTCAGAGAATTGTTTTATATTCATCTTAGAACAATCAAAAGGCATATTCCTTATTTTAAATCTTAGAAGCAGGAATCTTTAAAAGTGGTCACGCTCCCCGCCCCCGCTCCCACTTCCAACCCCGCTTCCGCTCCCGCCCCACTCAAGAAGAAACCTTTGAAACCTCGTAAAGTTTGGCGCTTTCCCGCCCCCGCCCCGCCCCCCCTCCCACTCCCGTTCGTGCAACTTAGTTTTAAATGGCTAAGATTGCATTTGGAAAAAGTGTTTATGTTAACACTGATCCCTTGTTAAAGAAGTGGGAATTATGTCCAGGAGGTGATGTTATTGAAAGCATTCATCCCCCAAACTGTAACATCTATCTTCGAAGCCATGTTACAAATGAAAAAGTTAAAGCTTCACCCATGAAAAAAGATGAATCTCCTGGATCACCAAAAATGGCTCGAAATGCTCTAAGAGAAGATATCAGCCATGTGACTGAACAATTAAATTATGCTAATAGGTTTCTACAGTCTTTAGGAAAACAAGGAAGTAGAATTGAGGATCATATTCACTCCATCAAGCATCATTTGACGATGTATAGGTTATCTCAATCTACTGAACCGTCTGTGTCCCCTACAATGAGCTATATATATAGCACCACCAAGGCTAAACCCTCTTCAAAAACCATTAGTACAACCAATGGCAGGAAATTCAGAGTTTTTAGAAGCTCTACAAGGAAAATGGAAAACAGCAGAAACTCCTCCCGCAGAGACCACTCCTGTTCCAGAACCACCTGTTAAGACAGAAGCAACTTCTTCTACTCCTGAAAAAGAAAAAGAAAGTGTTAATGTTATCTCCCAAGGGAATGAAGAAGAAGAGGAAGAGATTATTTCAGATGTTGAAAACACTGAAAATATCTTTACACTTGAAAGTTAGTTTATTAACTCTACGGTTAAACTAGATTCTAGGAATAACTTTCCTAGGCCTACGCCCATAGATATCCAATATGAAGAAAGGCAGATAATAAATCCAATGCAATATAATGGAAATTCCATTTATGAATGGAACATTGATGGATTAGCAGATCAACAAATCATAAGTGTCTTACAACATATGATGATGGCTGCTAGTGCCATAAGAGTTAGAATAAATGAACCAGATCCTGAAGTTACTGTTTTAAATCTTTTGATCACTGGATTCACAGGACAGTTATAAGGATGGTGGGATCATTATTTAACTCAAGACTCAGAAAAATGAGATTTTAAATGCTGTTAAAACAGAAGATAATGGACAACCCATTATGGGATGAAATGGACAACCTATCCCAGATGTTGTTGTTTCCCTCATCACAGCTATAACTTTCCATTTCCTAGGAGATGTTTCTCAAATAATGGAAAGGGGAAAGGAATTGTTAATAAACTTAAAATGTCTATCATTAACTCATTTCTGTTGGTACAAAGATGTCTTTTTATCTAGGCTTATGCTTAGATCTGATTCTAACCAAGATTTTTGGAAATAAAGGTTTATTGCAGGATTGCCTATCCTTTTTACTGAAAGGATTAGGAACCGTATCAGACAGAAAAATGATGGCCAACTTTCTTATCATATTTATGCATATGGTGAACTCATTACTGAGATCTGTGCTGAAGGTTTAGCTCTATGTAATGACATAAAGCTAAAGAAACAAATGAAAAAAGAGCGTCGCACAGGAAATATGGAATTAGATCTGTGTAATGTGCTGAGAGAGACTGGAAGAGAATAAGATGAAGTGATATAAGTCAAAAAAACTGAGAGAGAGAGAGAGAGAGAGAGAGAGAGAGAGAGAGAGAGAGAGAGAGTATAAGATAGAGTGATATAAGTCAAAAACTGAGAGAGAGAGAGAGAGAGAGAGAGAGAGAGAGAGAGAGAGAGAGAGAGAGTATAAGATAAAGTGATATAAGTCAAAAACCCTAGTTCTAGACTTCAGCCCCCAAATTTTAAAGTTTCAACGTATACCCGACTTCAGCCCGCAATTTTTAAAGGCCCAGCCCGAATACGGCCCCGCATGGAAATAATACAAACCCGAAAGTGAATATTCACAGGCTTATGCGGGGCAAGCTGGCAGGTTTGGGCCTGGTTTGCCAGGCCTAATTATAATTGCATAATAAAAATATGTTAAACTTGCTGATAGAATTAAAAGGCCATGTTTGGCTAATTTGGATTTGAATGTTTTGTGCGTTATGGTGATATCTTGAATTTTAGTTCTATTTGCAGATAAATATGTGCTAATACTTGGAACAAAATCAATGTTTCAAGTTGAGCTTACCAATGTTGTTCATATATTGCAGGTAGATATCTACATCTATGATGGCAGTGCATTTGTAGGTCATGTTTTCGCACACGATCTACATTACAATCTAGCCTTGCTCAACGTATGTTCTGATAGACCATTGCCGACTGCCACTCTTCGCCTTTTAGATGATTCCCTTAGCATCGATCCAATGGAGATTGTTTCTCCTCATGGGGACAAGCTTCAGCTTCGACCTCACTCTGATTTGTCTACTATTTCTCCGGGAGATATGGTGATAGCCATTGGGCGGTTAGATCTAGACTCACGTCTCATGGTTGCCCCGGGTGAATTTAGGTACCTCATAAGGAGTACTTCAAACCATGTTGAAATTTTACTTGGTATCTCATTGTCGATTATTTGCCATTTCTTATCATTTTTTTGGTCTAGTGTTGATTGCTCTCGGCTTGACTGTAAAGAGCTATTGAGAACTAGCTGTAGAATTTCTTTGGTAAGTATCTTTCTTCTCTCTTTCTTGACTGTCCCATGTTCACATTGGTGTTTGTGTTGAATATATGTATTTGTTAGCAATCTTTTGACTAATCGCTCGTTCTTTCCAGTGTGGTATTGGGGGACCACTGATCAATCGTTTTGGTGAAGTCATAGGAATCAACTTTATCCACGACCAATATACTCCATTTCTGTCAGCCAACATTGTCTCCAAATGGCTATTGCATTTTAAGGAGCAAGGGTAGGTTCCAACTTTAGATTTAACAATTTTATGTTCATTTGTTCCTAATCTGTTAATTTCTCTTCAATTTGAAGTTGTACCACCCTCAATTACTGAGTTTAACCATAAAACTCTTAAGTTATGGTGGTGGAGGTGACAGTGGTGGTAAGTACTTTCCGGATGAAGTTGTTGGTTGAATTGGACATGGTGGTGGTGTTTGGTTGAAGGAAACAGAAGCACTTATTGATGATTTGTAATTTCAGACTCCTTGCACCGTTCTATTTTTTCCAATTCATTTATGCTCCTGTATGTGGTATAAAGTAGTTGCCAGTCCATTGACGTTTTCTTTACACTGGATCTCTTTTCTATAAATACGGAAAGCTTACTTTGTTGTCGTTATTATCTCGTTTTTATTTTTATTTTTATTTTTTATTTTTTATTTTTAACCCAGCTGCTCTCTCTCTCTCTCTCTCTCTCTCTCTCTCTCTCTCACACACACACACACACACACACACACACACACACACACACACACTGACGTAGCGAAATCTCAAGAATCAAATAGAAATCGAGAATGAAATCCCAAGTTTAGAAAACTGGGGTTTGAGGAAGAGAGAATCTGAGCCAAAGCTCTGAAAACTCTATATTAATAAAAGTCTGTAAATATATGTCTACCTCCAAGAGAGGTTTAAGACCTTTTATTTATAGGCTAGAGTGAGTAAAAAGCTAAGTAACTTCTAGTAAATCTATTACTACAAGGCTGTGGGAAAAGAAATAACAGGTAAAGTTAAAATATTCAACTGTAGCTATATTTTACTGCATCATACTCCCCTTCTAAAGAAAACTTGTCCTCAAGTTTTAGAATCAACTTCATCCTTCGCACTTCAGCACTTGCTTTTCGCTTGAGATTAATCTTGGAAAGTATAGTTACCACGCAACAATCAAGTGCACCTTCAACCCTAATGATCGGATGTAAAAAATAGCCTTGATCCTTGACTTCTTCAAATTGATTTTAGGACTTGTCTTGCTTCTTTTGAGTCATTTCTTTGGCTGCCATAGGAGAAGATGGTGAATTAGGAAGTGGACCCACATCTAGAAAATTCTTCATAGAAGGTAAGTTAGGAGAAATTTGTGGATAAAGTTCTTCACAAGATAACTTTTTAACTGCCTTTGAAGCCTCAACATTTACCTAGACAGACTTGTAAAAGTCAGTATCTGATTTACCCGCTTTGAGAATCTTAGTTACCGTTGAACATCCAAAAACTCCACTAGGAGCTTTGGGTTGTTCTGTATCACCTCCAGCAGTGGTATAATCGCCTACACTAGCCTTAGAAACACCTAAATCAGGTTATCCAGCCACGAAATCCTTAAAACCACCCACTTTCTCAGCCACTTCCTCTCGAAGATCCAAAGAAAATTCTTCAAAAGACTCCTCATCACAACTTGAAGCAAAACCTTTTTCTTTGGAGACCAAAGAAGTTGGATAAACTCCAATTCATTTTCATCTCCTTTACATAGCTCTTCATCAGACCCACTTCCGTACCATGCATCAAATATCGGTTCTTCGTCCCAAGTGTTCATCAAATTTTGGTTCATCAGCAAACTCCAACTTAATGGAATTGTGTATCAACTCTGCACATTTGATTGGAGTGTAATTCATGGTTGAGAACTTTTCCCCCAATTTCTTCCTCATTCTTTTCCAATCCCTTTCTAACAGCTTTAATTTGCTGCCACCACTTCGCAGCTCTCCTTTTCAAAACTTTTCCCACCAATTTTACTTTCTTTTCTTCAATTATATCGTAATAATTGAATTTAGCTTCAGCTTCATTCACCCAATCGACAAACTCCGATTTTTGACCAAAGAATTCTGGAATTTGGATTGTGATGCTTGAAGAATCAATCCTATCACTAGGAGGTTGCAAATGCTGCTGCATCATCTCGGTGAGGGCAGCAATTTGCCTTCTCAAGTCTTCAATCTCACTTCTTTGATTCTGATTTTGTTGTTAAGCATCATTCCGACCAACAGATGAAGGTATCTCAACCCAAATCACGATGAATACTCGTAATAGAGACTTGAATCTAGCTTGGAATGCAGTAGGAAAAAAGTTTGCTTCAAACATTGCACAAAATTGAACTATGAGAAGAGGAAAACCATGTATTTCAGTGATGATTTCTTCAAACAGCACTAGGACAATCAAAATCCTGATGCTCTGATACCAAATGACGCAGCGAAATCTCAAGAATCAAATAGAAATTGAGAATGAAATCCCACTAATAGAAAAGTAGGGTTTGAGGAAGAGAGAATCTGAGCCAAAGCTGTGAAAACTCTATATTAATAAAAGTCTGTAAATATATGTCTACCTCCAAGAGAGGTTGAAGACCTCTTGTTTATAGGCTAGAGTAAGTTAGTAAATCTATTACTACAAGGCTGTGGTAAAAGAAATAACAGGTAAAGTTAAAATATTAAACTGTAGCTACATTTTACTGCATCACACACACACACACACACACACACACACACACACACATACACAGGCGCGCATGAGCGTGCACACTCTCTTTTAAATCTATAAACAATGGACAAGCTGAGTGTACTTTTTTGCACTATATAGATGAGATTCTCTCACTACATACCTTCCACGACACCCTCTCTTTGATGGACATGGTTGCTTTATGAACTACTTTTTATAAGGCCTTTTATATTTATGTGTCACATTTCCTAACTCTTAACCATTAATTAAATGTTATGATGAGTTATTTTCCTATGTCCCAGTATACAATTCCAGTCCTTTGTGGTTCGTCTCATGATTTTAAATGTCTTATTTTATTTTTACATGATTACCCACTTCCCACACGCAGGGTAAGGTAGCATCATCTCGCCCTTCTAGATACCAAATTGGCTGGACTCTCATGCACTGATCTTTCCATTTTCTTAAACAACCTATAATCTCTTAGAACTCTCGTTTAGTTTCTTTAGAAAATTCTTGGACTTATATAGTTATATTGCTTCAGTCAAGCCTTTACTGCATTGCAATTAGAAACTATAAGCCCTAATATACCCCCTAGGTTTCATGCTTTATATTTTTGCTATAGGAGGTTCCGTCGACCTTGGCTAGGAATGCAAGTGGCAAATCTTTATGCAGCACCTCCAACCAAGCTGGAGCTTATTATCCAAAACTTCCCTAACATATTTAAAGGTGTGATCGTTGAAAAGGTGTGTTCTTTACTATGCGTTGTATTAAATAAACTCTGTAGTTCTTTCTGGGAATGTTCTTTATACGCCCGTAGGTATTTTCTATGCCTTCTGGCACCATGTTGACTGATGCGTTGAGCACTATTCTGCCAAAAGTGTATTATGTTGTGATCTTTGGGTTTGAGACGGAACACTTGTATTGTCGTAATACATTGTTGATGATGCTAAATGTGTATTGGTGCTTTACAATTGTTGTCTGTGATGGTGAGTTTAAATTTTAGGAAGTTTGATCTAAATAGGTACACCTTCCCAAGTGAAATAAGCAGCAGCATATTTTTTTATTTATTGAATTTCTTAATTTCCCCTTTGCTATCCACTTGTTTTACCTTAGAGTTTATGAAAATCTTAATATGTCGTTTATTATTATTAGATAAAATGGGTACGGTGATCAGAATATTTTAAGATTGTCTGTTCGGTTTCTAGATATGTATGAATAGATGAGTGTTTGCGTGCGTGTTATTACTTTCATAATTGAGAATTCTAGATATTCCTACTTAATTATATATTGCACATCATAATCCTCCAAACTTTCAACTTAGGTTACACCGGGGTCCCCTGCCGATTCTGCTGGAATACTCCCAGATGATGTCATTGTCCAATGCAACACGGACGTTGTTCATGGTTTCTTGGAGGTATATTTTGTTTTATTATCTTTTAGTTAAATGTTATTATTTTTCTCCTTTTATGAAGGCATGAAATGATTCCAGATGCGAGTTCATTGCTATTATTATTGCATCTATTCGTGTTTAGTGAGTTCATTGCTATTATAATAGCATCAATTCATGTTTAGAAATATTAATAAGTTAGTTGTAGACAGGTTGTCTCTCCACCCAACGGAAGGAAAAATGCTTTTGTATTTTTTGCTTATGGGTGATTTTGTCCTGATTTTGCCAAGGGACTTCTCAATAAAAAATGTTTAACTTGATGGGACCTAATGCTATTTAAGTACCCTAAACAAGACTAATCTCTAGCTAGCTATTAGATCCTCGGATTGTGTTCATGTCCCCATATCCATATATGTATGCATGTTTTTTAGGTGCCTGCCTTTAACTAAATTGCTTTTTCACTGTGATCGCTATTTTTGTTTTACTTGTACACTTAACCATTGACAATTTACACTGGTTTTTTTAATCTTTCTCCACCTATTGGTATTAGTTTTGCGGACAAATATTTGATAAGGCTGGGGAGAGCGTGACTCTTACCGTGTTGAGAAAGGGGAGTGAGGCCTTTTTGAATCTTATGGTATTGATTGCGGAGACGAGTCATGACAGACTTAACAGGTAAAATCTCTTATATACATTTTTATGAGGTTTCTAGTTTGGTAACATTTTGATTGCGGACAAATATTTCAAGTTTACGAGTCATGAAAGTGCCTGTTTGGTAACAGTAACAGCGAGGTTTCTAGTTTTCCGACTTTGTTTTCATTTTTTTGTAGACAAAAACTGAAGCATGTTTAGAAGTGGTTCTGTTTTTCTTTTTTTGAAATAAAAACAAAATTGGGCCAGAAAAGCAAATAGAAATAACAAGTTTTTTATTTTTTAATTTTTTTTTATAGCCAAAAAAAAAAAAGACACAAAGCAAGTCTCTTTATGAGAGCATAGAAAGCAAAGACTGGATACCGTACCAAATTGGTCAAAAATAAATTTATTGGTATCAATTCGTTTGGCATAAATTAATTAATTAATTAATTTATTTTTAATTCTACATTTTTTTTCCAATGACATGCCACCTCGCCACGAGGTGATTCTATGTACTTATCTTAGATTGTTTTTAATTATCATATTGATGATCTAACATGTTCCCTGTCTTCTCAGTTGGCCACTTCCCAAAGAGCGCTATATTTGTGTGAAATGACGACGGTCTTTTGGCATCTCTTTATGCATTTGCTTGGAAGAAGCTTCTGCATAGCTTGTTTCCCATGCTCCCTGTATTTTTGTCTGTGTATAGGGTCCATATCATGTCATGGATTTGGTACTTGGGATTTCATTTATGTGGTGCGAAGTTGTTACAGACAGTTTCTATATATATGTATATAAATAGATGACCAAAGTAAGGTAAATTGGGTGGCACAAATGCCAATTTTTTTTTTTGGTTCTATATATATTGATGTTTAGATAAGGGCTTAGATTCGTTATTGAGCAATTCAATTGAAAGTCAGAATACGAAGGTGTAATTCTGTTTTAAAGTTTCACATTCTATTGCCTAAACGAATAAATTGTTCGTTTGCTCTCCTTTTGTTGGATAAGGCTAATACGAGCTTCCTTTTCTGTTCTAACATGCACAATTTCTTTAAACTATGTTCTCTATCCTTAATAGTGCCTTTTGTTTTCCCGAAAGCTAACATATATCCTTACCAGAACTTACCGGCTATACCTAGTTTATATTACAAGAATAGAGTGGAAGGAGGTGTTGTTCAAGTGCCTTAACCCACCTTACAAACAACTAAAAGCAACTTGGATATATATATTTTTTTACAGCAGCACACTTTCCATGTAACGTTCCATGCACTTCATTAGCCATCTCAAAACTTTTTCAATTGTTTTTTTTTTACTAGAGCTAAAAATAAGTAAAAAGAGTAAAAATTGATTGAAAGAAAGGTTGTTTTGAGCTAAAATTGAGTAAAAAGGAGTAACAATTGATTGAAAGTTTGATTTGGTATCGTTTTCCCATACTTTTTATTAAGATCTTTTCGTCATATCTAATTAACCATAAATTTCACACGTCGCTTAACATGACATATACGAACGTTATCGGCAAAAAATAAGATTGGAAACTGAGTCTATTAATAATATTATCTCAATTTGGGGTTTGATTTGTGTGAAACTTAGTTTGGTATAACTCCCAATCTAGGATTGGAGTAGGTTTTTGTAAGAAATTTATACAGATTTTGTTTTGGTCCGGGTTTTAGGTAATTGCACCTTTTTACCTTCCCCATTAAAAGAAATTAAAGGCTCTTTTTGTTTGCAATTTAGAAGGGAAAAAGAAAAAGAAGGGAGAGCCTGAGTTCTCTTCCGAGCTTAAATAATATTAAATTTTTTTAATACAATACGTATCATAGAAATGTGGAAGGGAAGTGCGTCAAATATACATATAATATGAGCATAGGTTGAAAAACATTCATGTAGGTTGATCATTTTCAGGAATCACGTCCAATTCCCCTCCAAGACCTTTGAGAATACGGATGCAAGAATGAAGGAAAACTATGAACAATCACAGAAAGAAATATTAGATTTCAACGTGGTTCACCTCAAATTGGGCTACGTCCATGTAACACCTATATTTTCCCTATAATTTATATATGTATAATATATATATATATATATGAATGCGAAAATTCCATTCTCTTTTCTCTGATGTTATAGAAGTGGAGCAGCATGGGTTTCTTGGCAACCCCCAACTCATGTCTTCATATACAAAACATCATTTCCAACTTAAAGCAGAAGCAAGTAAGATTGCTTTTGTGAAAAAATAAAATTGTATTAGAATGCAATCATGCATATTTAAAATAAGTTGAGAATGAATTCCAAAGTCGTCATTTCAGACACACCCTTAATTTCTTTCATAAAGCCACTTTCATATGGTTTTATAGAATCAATATTGTGCAAAATGAGACTCATAAATAAGTAAGGCCCGTCTGTTTTCTTGTTTTAACTGATATTATATTTTGTTACCAAGGGGCTCCTCATTTTGTGGCTCAACACTATATTTAGCAGTGTAACCATCTTATTGATTGTTTGTTTAGTTCATTTCTTATTTTATAGAATCAATATTGTGCACACTACCTCTATTATCTGGAGACTCACCTATGAGATAAGGAGGTGTTATTGGTGTACCTCATATCTTTTCCAACACCAAGTTTCATGGCCAATGTCAGAGACTGAATTGAACCACAATGGTAAAAAGCTTTTATGTCCTAATACTTGTCTTGATTCTTTTTCATCTAGTGTTTGATGTTTCTGATATCCCTATCACAGAGATACAATGGTGACGACTACAATGGGGCTAGGATCGTGAGTAGAGCTCACGGGCTTCGAGATGCAGTATGTTCTCTTTGCCAATACTGCCAATACTGCTCAGTTTTCTAGTTTCGTGATTTAAAATCCTCAAGCCTTTGAAGAAGGGACCAACTGTGGATACCGGCGGAAAAGTCCCGTCGGTCTCAATTATGTCCCGGGACAGATTCAAGACTACATACAGAGACTTAGGCCTTTACTGCTTTAATCCACTTGACTAGAGTCGCCACCTGATTTTTATGGAATCAGGAAACCGTGAGCTGACTTGCTCAAAATGGAAAGGTACTCACCCTTCATTGCCAGAATGGGCTCGGGGGTCTTGGTATGAAAGGGGAATGAGCCATATGCTTGGGCTAAGCACCCCCTCCTCGCCCTACCTTACGGTAGGTCTTGCCAATATCTTAATTTGTTCTTAATTCATAACGGGTGTTCTTTTCTTAATCATACTACATAATATAGAGAGCATTTTTGCTCACCCCAAATTTGGTACACCAATGCTCACCCATGCATCCCATTGGCCAATGCAGTGGGGCCCAGGATTAAACAAATGTTGTTTAATATTGTTTAATCCTGGGCCCCACTGCATTGGCCAATGAGATGCTTGGGTGAGCATTGGTGTACCAAATTTGGGGTGAGCAAAAGTATTTTCCATAATATATACATGGCATAAAGAGAATCTAGGCAATCAATCAAGAGATTAAGTTTAAATAGCAAGCGGATGTACATGCGATGCTAGAAAAGGGATAGAAGTAGTCACAGTGGGCCGATCCCGCTTGGGATCAAATGCAAAGAAAGGAAACGTGCATGGAATGCAAAAGGAAAAAAGAAAACTTACAGTGGGGTGACTCATGCAGAGTCGCAATGGCAATCAAAGGTAAACGTGCTATGCAACATGCAGGAATGCAAAAGGAAAAAGAAAACGTACAGTGGGGTGACTCATGCAGAGTCGCAATGGCAATCAAAGGTAAACGTGCTATGCAACATGCAGGAATGCAAAAGGAAAAAAGAAAACTTACAGTGGGGTGACTCATGCAGAGTCGCAATGGCAATCAAAGGTAAACGTGCTATGCAACATGCAACAATCGTAGATAATTTATCTCTAGCAAATAAGCACATAACGGAGATTATCCTAAAGAATTTGTGTCGTTGATACAAAAGTTGTAAACCTAGCAAAATCTCTAAAGAGAAGGATAGAAGAATGTACATGACACATGGACATTAAGTCACATGCGGAAGAGGAAAGATTAACCCAAGGAGTTGAATCCGAGTCATTCGAATCTCTGCATCAAAATGCCACAAAACAACCAAGCACTGCAAAAGAACAAAAGAAATCCAAGCATATAAGTGAAATGCACAGAAGATGAGGGAAATAGTCATCAATCAAAATTCCAGATTTGGAGACCTTAATAAAATCACTCCAAAAATAGGTCTAAACAATGAATCAATTCAATTCTTCTTCCATATCATAAGTTCAATGAATAAAGAAGCTTTTCCAAAAAGTGGTACCTCATTTTCATGAATGGTTTGAGAGTTCTATTCATTTTAAAAGTCGCTATCCTGACTCATCGACTGATCTTACAAAAATCATAACTAAATTCAAAAAACACTTGTGAAGATCTATCTTATGTCAAAAGAAAGGTATTTCATTGAAGTTTATGGGAAAAATATTTCATGAACCCAGATTGATCTTAAGTTTTCTAAAAATTGATTTGAAGCAGACATCACTGTTATGGAAGTTTAATATAAATGATTTCTACCCAGACTTGTCGACTGATTTTTCATAAAACACCTATGAAGGTTTATTTTACGTCAAAAGAAAGCTATTTCATTGAAGTTTATAGGAAAAATACTTCCATAAGCCCAGATTGACCTTAAGGTCTCTGAAAACTGAGTTGAATCAGCCTATGTTATTCTAAAATTTTGATATCATGTGACAAATGAAAAATATGCAAAGTAAGCAAGCAAAATCACTCAAACATGTTCTTTCATGCTTTTGGTCTTTCTTTTCATTATCCTAAAATGGTTTCTAAGCTATGTTTTAGATTTATTATTGACAAAACAAAGTATGATCATCTTGTGCACATGATTCATTTACAATAGAGATTTGGAAGATTCTAGGATAGTCTTATTTTCTTCATTCTTTCGAAAGATAATCTTAGCTTGATCATCTTGACTTTGTGCCACTGTAATCTTATCAAGCTAAGGATTACTTTCAAAAACAATGTAGGTCGCATTATCTAGCCATTTTTCAAATTTCAACCATAAATAAGTCATGTCCAAGCATATTAACTGTCTTTCCGATAATCTTTTGGAAATATGTGAGGTTCATCAAGGCAAACCGGATGAAGGTGGTTTCATCCTTATTCATCCATGAATTTTGAAGTCAAGCCTCAAGGGTAATAATGAGTTCTAAACCCATGGATGAAGTCAAATTTACTTTAATGAACAATTCTAAGTTCATTTATTTTATCTTATGGCAAAAACACTTTTAGTGAGATGAAAAGTCTTTTAGAAAGATCAAACCCAAGAATGAAGAAGTTCAAGATGACTTCCAATCAAATATGCCTTTCTTGGTAAAGAACACCAAACTAGTTGGTTGAAGGACTTTAATTATTATATTGGTATGCTTAAAAGAGGAAACAAAATTACAAAAATATATAGAGTCATAGAAGGAAATATACATCTTTATCACGAACTCAAAGCAAAAGGCAAAGAATGATGCAAGTTCAAGTGTGTGCACATGTGTTCTTTACTAAAAGAGGAAATAAAACTCAAGAACACCAATCATCTTCAAAGTGAAGAAAAATATGAAAATAGCATCTCTAATCCATATCTTATCAATAAAATTAACTAGAACTTGGATCTTTGTGCAAGTCGTGTGAAGAATCAAAGCAAAGGTGTAAAGAAAACAAAAAGAAGAAGAAAAATGTTAGCATTTTTGTGGGTTATGGGTCACCCACATAATCTATGGACCGGGTCCAACGGGCTTAGCTTAGGGTCCAAGAATTCCTATGTGGATCATGCATATGTGTGTGTGTATATATATATGTGTATAACACACATAAACACAACTCTCTACACATAACAAGAGTAGCCCCTCTTTCTCCGTCTCCCTCTTCGGTTTCTCTCTCTAGCCAAATCACACTAGGGCTTGGGATTTAGCACGTGGATACAAAGGGGGTGTTTCTAGTAGGCATTCTCACGATCCGTCCGATGGAAATGAGCCAAAGTGTGGCATCTTAATTGATTTGTTTACAATTTCTAGCAATCGTTTAGGCAATGGCACTTGAGGTTTCATGATTTGATCGATTTCTTTCGTTGAGATGATTAAAGAAGACCAGTGTGTGTACATTAAGCAGTTCATAAAAGGTGTTCTAATTCGTATATTGTATGACAACAATATCCTTTTTATTTAGATAAAAAGGCATGGGTCAAACCAACTATGTGTTAGGAGTTAGGATTGTGGGAACCGTTCATAGACCTATTTTGTTTGTCTCTAGAGACTTACATAATAGATGATTCTTAAACACTCTCGCATACTGTACTCAAAACCAATAAACGCCCCAGTTGAGAAGGGAATACCCTTGACCTTAGTTCAATGTCCAGAGAATGATAAGGAAGTAAATGTCCAAAGTGCCATAAACATCCGCAATGGGAAGCCTGGCAAATACTATGTTGTATTCTTGTTCAGACATTTGCCATGCAATTAGTTTAGTTAATCGTTACAAGAGTAACCTTGGTCCAGTTCACTGGAGAGTAGTGAAGAGCTTTCTGCGATATGTTCGCATGATTGTGGATCTCACCTTATGGATGGTAGAGTTTTATAAGTGATGAAGACGATGCGACGCTCATTGGTTCAGCGATTGAGACGAGTGCATGTCCATGTCTGTCTACGCATTCACATTAGTTGATGAAGCGTTCACTTATTGTAGTGAGAAGCAGACATGCATCACCTTATCCATAATGGTAGCTGAGTATGTGGCTTGTTTTGTAGCCGTTCAGGAGGCTGTGTGGTTAAAGAGGTTCTTACATAGCGTTGGCTTCTTGCCTCAGAGCGATGAAGCAGTGTTGGTCTATTGTGACAGCACGTAGGCTCTAGTTTATGCAAAGGACCATAAGTACCACAGGAAGTCCAAGCGCATAGAGATCCACCACCACTACATTTGAGATATGGTTGCACAAGGGGAGGTTGTTTTTACAGTAATCACTACTGGTGATATGATGGCTGATCTTTTGGATCAAGCCAATTTCTAGAGATTTGTTCTTCTCGCACATTAGTTGTATAGGACTCCGTAGGTTCTGATGTACTTTAACAACATTATTCTTGACATTATTATTACCAGATATTTATCATTATAATAAAATCAATGGTTTTCCAAATTCATTAGTTATTAGTTGGATGAATGTACTTTTTTTCTTTAAAGTGTCACCAGGCTTGAATCGACTTGCTCACACGGGTGATTCATCTTGGCGCCGAGATAGCAAAGTTGGACATGTGTGTCCATAGCGCTTAGATGGCGAGCAAAATAAGACATTTGTGTTCATGGAGATTGGATAACTAGCTAGGACATGTGTGCTATAACGCTAGGAAAGTGGGCTAGAACACTTATATCTACGCGGTATAAGAACAACGAGCTAGATATAAACCTTGTTATCCTTATATGTCGCCTTAGCTTAGAGCTAAGAGGAGACCTAAGCTTGGTACTTGGTCGAACATAGAGAACGCCCACTACTCTATGTAGCCTGTTTATAGCCGAATATGAGTTTTTAGACGGACGCTGGTTGTAGCGACTATGCTGGAAATGTCAAGTTAGACGTTTATGTAACGTCTAGACTAAAATTTGTATGGCGGTACTTTTACCACGAAGTGACATGCCCATTTGTATAGAAGAACGCTAGAGCATACATATCATACTGTATGTGCTATTTTGCGATTGTTTGTGGAGCAATGGATTAATCCCTATTTCATTGTTGTGTGAGCCACATAGTCTCCCTGTAATGGGGATTCAACACAAGTTACCTTATGACCTGAGACTATGTCATGAAGAGAACGTTTGATGATGTTATTTTAGCGTACCATCCAGGGACGAAGAGACAAATACCGTCCTATGGGGCACGTCTAAGAAAGCGGACGAGTTAGTTGGATTGATATTAGTAGGCAGGGAAGACTCTTTGATAACACACCATGTTTTGTGACTCATTAGCTGGCCAGCGACAATCGTATACGTACTGAGTGTCATGGGTACATTACATATTTGGGGGTGTAGCACTATTTTCTGAAGGATTAAGAGTGCTAGATCTGGTGTGGTTGAACCTGTCTGGGTAAATACACGAGAAGCTTCAGAGTGATGCGTTTTGCTAGTTATGTGATTGACTTAGCATCTCAGCTCCTGTCGCTGTACGTTTCTTTTCGTGAGGTTGCACTTTCTATTTTCCTTATGAGGAGATGATGAAAGTTGGAATGTGAGAGATTTTGTTTTAGCATACAAGCTCTATGTGGGTGAGTGGGAGATGTTAGCATTTTTGTGGGTTATGGGTCACCTACATAGTCTATGGACCAGGTCCAATGGGCTTAGCTTACAGTCCAAGAAATCCTATGTGAATTATAACTTGGAGTCCTAGGGTATGTATATGTGTATGTGTGTGTGTGTATGTGTGTATATATGTGTGTATAACACACATAAACATAACTCTCTCCACACAACAAGAGTAACCCCTCTTTCTCCCTCTCCTCTCTTTCTTCGTTTCTCTCTCTAGCCAAATCACACTAGGGCTTGGGATTTAGCACGTGGATACAAAGGGGGTGTCTCTAGTCGGCATTCTCACGACCCTTTCGAAGCACAAGATCGTACACAGAAGCACTAAAGAGCAGCAGTTCGTGGGTATTATCGCCGGGCTCGTAACAACGCTGCCAAGACGATCCGCGATCGTTATATTCCGCAAGGTATGTCCTTTACCCGACCCGTATGCTTGTTTGATGCACATTTACAAAAAAGATCCAAGTTCTAGAAATACATATATACCAAGCTAGTAGATTAAAGAGGTAATTTAGAGTTTACCTCTTGAAGATCTCTAAAAAATATAAAGTGTTGGAAGGAAGTTCTTCTTCCTTTTAAGTGTTCTTCAAGCTCCAAAGCACATGATGCAAAGATGTCAACTCATCATCTAGCTTAAATCTTCTAAAATACTACTCATTTTTACTTTTCAAGAAAACAAAGAGAATGTTTTTCTTACTTTTTCATTTTCTATTCAAGAAAAGACAAGCACAACTTTCTACCAACTTCAAGTAGGAGTTCTAGGTGGATTCTTTCTATATTCTTGGGTGTTCTAGTGCATTTCCTCCATATACTAGATGGTGTATTTCATGGTGTGTAAAAGAGGGGACCATATGTTTAATTTATATGCAAAAGTTAAAGGATTTGGGTGTCTTTTAATGCATAGAAAGAGGGCAAAATGATCAACTCAGGGACCAAACAAAATTTCTGGGCAGTTTCCTATCAAAGCGCATGTGTATATACAGCAAGACAGAGAAAAGTCAAGTAGTGGACTGAAATGGGAGGAGGCAGCTATGGTGGGGCCCGCCAGTGCCATGTGGCAGCCACCACTTGCTTTTCTCATTCCTCTGTGTATTCTTAGTTTCCCTGTCAAATTTCATGTCCATAGCCCTTCTGGATTTTCTTAAAAGTGATTTTTGGCCTCCGAAATCGCTTATTTTCGCACCGTTGGAAAGCTGTAAGATTGAATTTTCTAGAAATATTCCGGGAGTAATTTTCATAAGAATTTATCATCAATTTTGATTCGGAAGTCTCCCAGAATTCTTGTGCTCTTTTTCACAGTTAGCTTCCTACGTGCGACGGTTTTGAAAGATTTTCCGAAATTGAGCTATTGGACTCTTAAAATTTACGTCTGAGACCTTAATGACCATTTTCCCCCAAGTCATATGCATATTTTGAAATCAATTTTGTGAAATACACCAATCTAGGCTTTAAAGGCGTACTTTGGGTTCCAAGAACACTTTTCGGAGTCTGAACTTTCGTTGGGCGGAATTGAGATACCTTCTTTGAGGTATTTTTCATCATCGAGATCTTCAAGAAGTTGTTCTCCCTAAATCCTAAGAGTGTGGTCAAAATTGGGTGTCTATTCCAACCAATCGATTGGTCCAACCAATCGATTGATTAGTACCTAGTCTGAACCAATCGATTGGGACTTAACAATCGATTGAGAATCGATTGCCAGTACCTGAGATCACATCCAATCGATTGGATAGAGCAATTGATTGCAACCACTGTTTCTGCCACTTGACTGCGATGCAGCCATGCAAGTGCCACCTGCCCCTAATGTTTTTTTCTCTCTACATATGAGTTGTGTGTATACACACTCACTTTCATTACAACAATTAATATATATATATATATATATAGAGAGAGAGAGAGAGAGAGAGAGAGAGAGAGAGAGAGAGAAAGAGAGAGAGAGGATCATTCTCTTTGTCAACAAACACAAACACTCTCACACATTGAAAGAGCACAGAAGAAAGAGCACAAGCAGAAGAAGAAGAAGAAGAAGAAGAAGAAGAAGAAAGAGGAGACCACCTCCATAAAAGCTTGACCAAGCTTTCTCAAGCTCACCACACACACATACAACACTTGGTAACAATTTTTATGTGTTTTATAAGTCTATTATGTCGTATGCAAACCCCGTAACGAATCCCTTTAATAACTATTTGTTGCTGACAATTTCTACAAAAAAGACGACCCCGCAATCGATTGGTTCGTCCCAATCGATTGCTTGTAACCATAGACCCAATCGATTGTATCATCCAATCGATAGCATGTAACCCCAGTAGACCCAATCGATTGTCTTACTCAATCGATTGCATGCACATGCACATGCACATGACCCAATTAATTGTCCTCATGAATCGATTGCATGGAACCCTTAGCAGAACTCACTCGATTGCACCTCTCAATCGATTGCATGTACTGTTTAAGAAAACTGCTATATTTTGTAATGCATGTGATTGTACTTTGTGCCTTGACTTTTGTATATAATACCATAAGCTTTATATGTTGTACTTTAGTGTACACACACACATATATATATATATATGTATATTCAAACCTATGCATGTGGTACCTTAACCTTGGTAGGTTGTACTTTGGAACAAGGACCCTATATTGATATACACCTTAGAAAACACAACTATTATATATAAATTCTTTAAGGAAGAACAAGTTTCAAAAATGTAATTGTCACGCCCTAGAGTAGCAAAAATAGGGAATATTTAAAATTTTATTTTTGGTTCCGTTGACATGTGGCAAGTTGGGATCACCTGATTGTCCATAAAAATTCTACAACAATAATAATAAACAACAATAGTAACATTGGTGGGAAATAAGCGTAATAATATTAAACATTCAGGCCACAAGCTTCATTATTACATCATCCAACAAAATAAACTTAAAAGATCAAAATAGTCTTATGCAACGCCGCCTTACATAATAAGGAGTCTGGACACTACATGTCCCCAAATACTTAGACCCTTTGTTTGAATATTAGGAAAAAAAAAAAAAAAAAGGAGAAAAATAGGAAGAAAACGAAATATGGTGAAAAATAAACCAAAAAAAAAATTGAATTTGTGAGTCAACTTCTTCCTTTTTGTTGTGTTACAAGGATATTTGGATAATTTTAAATTTGAATGTTATTTAAACATGAAGATTACACGAGAAAAACACAAGGGAATTAGTTTTCCTCCTTGCTTATTTTCCCTTTCTTTTCCTTTACAAAATCCATGCACCAAACAAAGCCTATGAAACTTTCTGTTAAAATAACTGAAATGAAGGAACACACAATTTCATGTGAATTGCTCCCATAATCTCTTGGTTCACCAGAAGCTACCCAACCTTGAGCTAATTAAAACTTAAGGGGATTTTCATCAGTAGCTACCACACAGCAAAAATCCCCAAAAGCATATCTATCATCTATGGAAGTTAAATTTTCAGTCCCCCTACATACATGTAAAGGATCACATAAACAAGTATCAATCATATTCCATCAGTGCACTACTAAAAAAAAAACTAAATTTAAGCAAATTTAAAATAATAATAATAATAATAATAAAAAAAAAAAACATAATTATTTATATATATATATATATATATATTTTGCATTTTGAGACTTTGGAGCAGGACACTGAAGTTGATATACCATACAAACATTAAAAAATGGGATAAAGTTCAAGAACTGTGACTGATATCTACCTGTATAGTTATTTGAGTCTTTCAAAGAAAAATATTTGTTAGCAGTTAGCACCTTAATTATGGATGACAGGATATTAATAGCATATCACAAATCCATAGGAATCATTAATTCCTACATCCGTCTCTCCTATTTTTAAGTAAAAAAAAAGATTGTCATTTTTTGATGTCCCATTTTAAGAGTTCTCTTTGAAAAGTCAAAGTACTTTAATACACACTTTCTAAATTTGTCCTTTATTATATCCAACTCTTCCCTTTTTTTTTTTTTTTTGATGTAACACTATAATTTTGAATTTCAAAAAAGACAATATTGAAAAGTTAAAAATTTCACCAAAATCAAGGTTGTCCCCTTAATAAGTTGAAATTCCCAAAAGAGACTCTAAATATGGGACAGAGGGAGTAAAATTCTTTGCACTATTCACCAGTCTTATATATAAATTTTCAAAATTTTGAAACTTCCCCTTTCTTTACACCTTTGAATTTTTCTCTCCGCTCTTTCAATACATCATTTCTCTCTCTCATCATTCTCATTTTCTCTAAATTAAATATGTATACAAATAATTATACTACGAACATAGTTTTGTAAAACTACGGTTAATGTGGATTTTAAACACTCTTTTTTCGCTAGTGCCATGGGCAATTTCTAGCAGACAACCACTGACATGATATATTATTGCTTGGAATTTTTACCCAATCTCTTTTTTTTTTTTAGCAGAAATTAATCAGTGAGAGACTATAATCAATTTAATGTGATAATGTGATATGACTATCTAAGTAGATAATTTCATGTAACCCTTATTTTTATGTGATTATAAATTATTGCACCCTATAAGTAAGGGTCTCCACTACTTGTCATGAGTCCTCTAATTCTACAGGACATATATTGCAATATAAATGTAGCACCAGACCAAGCCAGTGTTATAACTTGGTGGTGTGACATTATTAAACAACTTCACTTTATGAGTGTGATAAACCTTTTATTTTTTGCCCTTTGTTCCAGCTTTCATACTTGTTTCGTTATTGGTCACGAAAAAAGGAATTGTCTGGCACCAATTTTTTCTTCTCTCCAATTATATGGAGCTAAGTGGGACCCATTGCAATTATGTTCACACTTAAAGGCTAAGGTACTTTAATACGAGCAACATATTACAAATTATAGTACGTTCTTTCTTCTTTTTTCTTTTTGGGGGAAAATAAAAAGGGTTAGTTAGAATTTAGTCCATAGTTATTAACTATCCATTAAACTAATAGGTAAACTTAAAACAAACATAGGATTAGGTCCCTAACCAATATTTGTGACCAAACTACCTCCACTTCAAATCAAAAACAGATTTCAACTACTCTCAAAGAACGCAACCAGATTTTAGGCCTTCAAATTCAAAAATCCTAGATTGATGCTAGACCAACGAATTCTACTTTTAGATTTTCTCGCTTCAAGTTCATAATCAATTCCTTCGTGGATGGGATTCTAAATCAGTGTCTTTTTTGTAAAAAATTTCTCACCCACACTTGCGTTGAAGTTGCATTCACCAAAGTCAGTTTGCTTCCGATACGAACGACGATTCCAGAAGAAGATGACTACACTTTGATCCAGACATACAAAATTCAATGGGGGAAAATGTGAGAAATTCATACCACAGTATATGTAAACGAGTTGTAGTTATAGTCCAACGTTCATTTTAATCCTTCATCCATAAAAAAATTGACGATATTAAGAAGTTAGGGTTTCAACTATTCTATTGAACAACGCCCAAATATATGAGTTGTTGTAATTTTTATCTAAGATTTTCTTACATTTTAAGAAACAAAAACTAGATTCAAAAACACAAACGTCTTCATAGCAGAAAAATAAAAATTTATTCATTCTTTCATCTCTGTATTTTTTATTGGAAAACTCATATAGTAAAATAATGAAATATTACAGATTTTTTTTTGAAAAGAATTATATGGACATATGTTGTAGAAAACTGAGATAAAGAAAATGGGATTTACATTTGTTGTTAATTTTACTACATCTGTAATTTCAACAGATTTGTCTACTACTTTTGGACTTTATAGCATTTTCTTAGCCAAATTGGTCACAAATCATAACATAACAAATGAAAAGAAACCAAAATAATTCCACCATTTTATTGTACATCTCGTTTGTTTATAGTGTTTTTTTTTGGAGAAATTTTAACACTGACATTTTTTCCAAATCTTCTTACTCTTTTCTGCAAATTCATAGTACTATGGTATTCTTTTATACAAATTACTCACCAAATTCACATACAGAAATTAGTCACAACCAATGTACTCCCACCATTTTATTATAGATCAAATTTATTTTTATATTATTTAGTGAGATATATAACAGTACAAATTATCTCAAAATTTCCCACTGTTTCCTGCAAATTTATATGCCTTTCATTTTCAGCACATACAATTAACCAAGCCTAATCCAATAGAAAGTGGAATCTACCACTTGGAAAAAAAAATTTGATGCACCTTGCTGGGTTTGGGAATGCAATAAACGAACTGAAACTACGCCCAAAGCACATCAAAGAGATGCAGAAGACTCCATTCTGGCATACATATGAGGCTTTCATAACAAATATTGGTCCATGTGTTGTTGAACACACTATCATGAACAAAGGATTGCTAGAAGATTAGTAAAGATTCTACAATTTCCCAACAAATGTTTACAAATATGTAACTATGACAATTTTTTTGCTACAGTATCTTTTGTGGTGGTGAGTCCGTTTTGGTGATAGTGTGATAATCAGTCACCGTTTATATCAATAATATCAGTCAGCTATTAGGTGGTTTCCCGAGATATGTTTATAACAATATTTTTGCTTCTATAGATTTAGTGGTTGTGGCTTTCTTTAGTTGAATATGTGACAGGTTGATCTCTCACTATCTCTATCATGTCCATTTCACAATTTACATGACAAAGAAAAATAACACCATAGATGTTATGGACTGTCCAATAATTTACCATTACCTGTTGGAATTTATGTATACAATAAATCTGTGCTAAAAAATACTGTAGTCCCAATTTGCCACACTACAACAGTGAATAATCATGATGCACTATACCTCAAAAATGGTGAGAAATTATTTATAATGGTGAGAAATTCTTTAACTAGTTAGAAATTTCTCACAGGTCATAACAATGATAATTACATGGTGAGAAATTCTCATTGTTCACACCAAAACTGAAAAAGATAAGCTACACTTAATGAATGAAATCCAATATTTGAATCCAATTTTATTGTTAATTTGTAAATATAACAGATTTACAATAAACCAAAAACAAATACAAACACAAAAATCCAACCTGAAACAAACATTTGAATTTTCAATCACCATAATTTCAACAAACATTATTGATCACGCATGAATTAAGGGCTCATAACTCCACTTCCATATTATTCAGCAACTCATTATCAGGTTTTAAAATTAAGCCTACAAATCAGCACAACAGATAATGCTCTCTAATAATAGTATTTTGAAATTAAATACAACAATTAACAATATAAGGTCATATTCGTCACAATATTGGAGAAAGGACTAATTGATAATGTTCTTTTAAATCAAGGGTTCAATTTCATAACACACAATTGAAATTGGACATAATCTATTTTAGGCGCCAATTGGAGGACTAATTCGTAGGTTTCTAAAAAAAAATAAAATTGGGTTAAGGTCTTCGAAGTTGGGTCAATAAGGCCAAAAGGCAAAAAAACAGTCCAAAATTCCTTCATTCCAATTCCAAAAGGACACTAGAGGTGTGCAGGGGCAGAACCAGGAGTTTGCCTTTGGGGGTGCCAAGTTTTACGTAGGCTATCTAACAATGACTCACGGCCCCGAGACGATTTTTTTTTGTTCTATTTATAAATAAGTATACATTTTTTTTCTTATCAGTAAGACTACAAATTTGCTATGTGAGGTTATTTTGCACTGTTTTTTTTTTTTTTGGGGGGGGGGGGGTGGGTTTGTTTAGTTTATCACAATGAGTGGTCTAATTGTACAGAGTAATGTATTCTACACAAATCGTGTATCTCAAATGATTCTCAAACACATGTGGTTGAAGTTTAGAGTTGAAAGAAAGCAATAAAATGATTAAGGTGACTAAGGGAGTAGCATATATATATATATATATATATTTTTTTTTTATTTTTTATTTGGGGGTGCCAGAAGACAACAAAACATGAGGAGTAGCATTTTTTTTTTTGTTGGGGGTTTCCAACAGACAACATAATATGAGGAATACCACACATACATGTATATTAGTAAAAAATTTACCACATGTGAGGGGTGCCATGGCACCCACACACCATACACATTTTCGTCCCTGGGGATGCGTTTGATAAAACTGAAAATTAAGTGCTGAATTTTAAGTACTGAAATTTTTAAGCGATTGAATTTTCAGTACTGAAAACAAATTTTCAAGTAATGATATAGACTGCATTCAGTGATTATTTTCAATAGCAAATTTTTCACTTAAAGTTTTCAGTAGTTTTTTGGCTGCTTTTTCAATTGAGTAGTAAGTTATCAAACGTACTGAAAGAAAATAAATCCTGAAAGTTTTCATTTTCACCACTTAATTGGGTTATCAAACACGCCTTATTTTTTTTTTCTTTTTTTTTTCTGGCTAAAGTCCATCACTTTCAGTTTTGCAGATGAAATTACCCCTCCCCCAATTTAGTTGTCGTTCTGATGTCAGTGGCCGTTTTTTTTTTTGTTAAATTAAAAATTTTTGAAATTTTTTTCTCCTCCCTTTTGAAATGTCTATAAATAAATTTTATAGACATTTCTCCTAAAATATCTCTAAATTCTCTTTCTGTTTTTTTTTTAAATTAAAAAATTTTCCAATATTTTATTTCCTGCATTCAACATTTGAAATGTCACTAAAAACAATTTAGATACATTTTGGATTAAAAATATTTAGAGACATTTTGAATTACACAGTTTTAGAGAGATTTTCATAGAATGTCTTTGAATTTTTCGATGTTTTTGTTAGGAAAGCTGACAACAACCATCAAAGAAGGCGACCAAAAAAATTGCCAAACGTACTGATCATGGAATTCTCAAAAGGAAACAAAGAACACCAGTGCTACGCAATCATATCTTACAGTCTTACACATACTTCATTTAGTACGAGCATTGCTCACAAAACTTATCCAAAACAAAAATCTATCGCAATTATTGGCATCTGCAGGCTATGAAAGGAAGGAAGATTGAGTAAAAATGAGTGGATGGTTAGGAAAACCAAGGTACACAAAGAGAACAATAAAGAGTGGTAAGAGTAATGATTGGCCGGTGCAGATAAAGTGTGCACAAAAAGATTTGGACTATTAATTTTGGTGGGTTTCAAGTATGCAGGCATGGACTCTACTGAAATGAATGATCCAGATCTTTATGTACACATTTTATGTGCATATAGCATTACCCAACAATAAAATATATATCTATATCTATACAAATTTGTTTGTGGCTTAAATACAAAATATACCCTCGAGGTTTGGTATGTAGTTTCAATTGTATCAATTTAATCCATGGAGTTTTGATAAGTAGCAATATGGTACAAATGTCCCATTATGTCAAAAAATTTGACGTAATTCACCCACTGCTATGCACAAATGCGCTAATAAGCAGGTAATTGAGAGATTAGTGGTGTTCATTTTACCCCTAAAAAGCATGACAGTTGATAACATTTGAGTAAATTGTGTCAACTTTTCTCAGTAATTGGATATTTGAACCACAATATTACTTTCTTTTAAAAAAACTTCAAGAATCAAATTGACACAATTGAAACTATAAATTGAAACTATAGGGACTAAAATAAGACAAAGCGGAACTTTAAGGGTATATTTTATAATTAACCCTTGGTTTGGGGTTGATTCAACCAAAGTTGTATTATATATTCATGAGTTTTACAAGCGCCGTAGAGACAAAATGTGTGGAGTCTCAGCTGGTTGTTGGGTATTCTAAGTGGTCCCTACCACATGAGATTGAAATCCACTTTAGTGGATTGTGCTAGTCACGTGAGTGACTTAGTAGTCTAAATGAGTAGGTTGGATAATGAGTTCGTGGGCCCATGGGCCATCCTTGTTGGTAGCTAATTCATTTAACTAATTATTGAAACCAAAAAGGGTATCTCAGTATTATTGTCTTCTGCGCAACATATAGAAAAAAGCAGAGAGGTTCTTGTGCTAAAGTGCGGCGGCGGCAAAGGGAGACTGAGAGGTTAGTCATCAAGGGCTGTTTGTACCAAGATCATTTGGGGGATTTTGAAGAAGAGCTTTTACTTGTATTCCTTTGGGTATTGTGAACCCTAAGAGGTAACCCTTGTGCTCACTCTCTAGTTGATTGAATACCTCAAGTTTAGGTTAAGAACTTGGGAGAACATTGTGTATTCATTATTTTGATATAGTGGAATTATTCGGATTTGCCCTGTGGTTTTTCCCCTCCCCATTGGAGGGTTTTCCACATAAATCTTGGTGTTATTTATTTCTTGCTTGGGTGCTTTATTATATTGCTTGAGGTTGATTGTGGTGAAAAGGAAATTACTCATTGTAGCTTGGATATTATTTGTGCCTATTTAATTTACACTAGACAAGGTTAGGAAGTGTTACTCCTAATATTGGGGATTTCCGCATTTTTCTCCCCCAACACTGGTAACTTGCGTTTACTGCCAGTGCATGCCTGGCTGCTCGCCTGCTCCATGGGGGTAAAAAATTTTTAACTTGAGCTCACTGTTTTAGAGATAATATACGCTGGTCTCGTCTTTCCTTGAGTTGGTCCAATTTCATTATTTCCCTCTCTAATTGTCTTGTTATTTCTCTTTTTAGTGCCTTTAGTCCATCTACACTTGTATGGACTAGTTCAATCTCTTCATCTAGCTCATCAAGTATAGTGTCGCTCACTATATGTACATTTCTAAGCTCTTTTGTTACCTCTTTTTCTACAGAATCATCAGATCTAGTAGTGCAATCTGCTATTCCAGCGCCTACAGAGGTCTCTATAAGTACACCACTCCCCAACTCTACCCCCACTTCCTCTTTAACACCATCCCTAGTTATATCCAACTTCATTTTCCCAAATTTGTCACCCAATGCCAACGATACTCTCTGCAGATGAGGCCACACCTGACAGAGCAAGCATATATTAATTCAAGATAATTTGTCATTTTATCTGGACATATGTAGGAAATTGGAGTTTTGGGGGCTTGGTAGGCTGAAGTGGTAGCGAGTTTACAGGGATTCGGGGCCAACACTTTTGAGGCGATTTTTTTTTGTTCTATTTATGCATTTTTTTTTTGGACGTATGAAGGAATTAAAAATTTAATACTGATTGACAACAAATGTACAATAAAATGACATATTGTTTCTACAAATTGAGATCAAAAAGTTAAATATTTCGGGAGGGGAGCTTAAGTGTAAAATATAGAGTTTTTTTAATTTGGAAGGTGCGCTTAAGCATAAAAATATACTTTTTTTTAGGGTATATATATAATATTTTAAAAAAATCAGGCGGGGGGTTGAGTCCCCCCTTTGCCCCCTTGTATGTCCATCTTTGGCCATTATATGTGCATAGAAAATGGAGTAGTAACAACAGTCCTCTGATACTTTATAAACAAAATTATTGGCGGTATTACCTCTGAGATCACACAATGAACATGAGCAACATAGTGGCACTCTGCACAGTAATAAGTAGTATCAGATAGTTTTCTGAGATGCTCGCAAGCGTCGCAGTAAAATTCTGCATCGTCTTCTTCATCCTCGTAGTCTTTAATGGGTAAACGAGTAAGGGTGAGGGGATGTAAGTGACATTTATGTTTAACGGTAGGAGGTAACTCTCTCAGACATTGGAGATGGACACTAAAATTGCACAGCATGCAACGGAGGACAGGGATACAACATTCCATTTTACAAATGTTACAATTTCGGCCCAAGAAATATTTTTTGCTATTGATGAAAGCAAGAGGATGCTTGTGAAGTTCTAAGTTTATTATGGTGGGTAATGGAAAAAGACATCTAAAGTGAAAGTAGACAAAACACACACGACACCAGTAGATGATGCCACAGAGAATGTACATGCATGCCCCACAAGGCTGCCATAGTTGCCCAATGGATTGTGTATTATCGAGGAGACTAAGAGTGTGTGGTAGGTGAAAGGGATGCTTCATTTCATAGGGAAGTTGAGTACATGATTTGTGGAGCAACATCTTGCAATCTAGACAAACATAGACAGAATCCTCCTTCTCTTCAAAGGGTAGGAAGCATCCAGAGCAAAAGAAAGGTAAATTTTTTATTTTATCACAATGAATCAAGGGATGTCTATGACTACGACTACCTTGTTTTTCATCATTTTTATTGGTGGTTGGAACCAACGAAGCACAGCGAACGTCAAGATCAAAATCACACTCGGAACAGCGGAACAAATATCCCGAAGCATGGCTTCCGCAGGCATCATGTAACAATCTTAATTTTTTTTATTTATTTATTCACTCTTTATTTATTTTATTGCTTTATATTTAATAAGTGTAGTGGGTGGGCCATATGTGTGTAGTGTGACTAGATGTGTCATGATTGTGTGAATGTGTAAGTGGGTGTTGTGTGTGTGTGTTGAGTGCGGTGTGTGTGGTTGGGATATATATATATTATATAAATTTGTGTGAGTGCTTTACACCATAGGAAATACAATTGAATTTAAAAAAAAAAAAAAAAATTTGAGAATATCAGTAGTGCTTGTGTGCGTGTGTTTGGTGGAGTGTGTTATAATATTTATATTATATAATAATGTGTGTGTGGTATTATTAATATATAAATATATGTGGTATGTATTATATATATGATATAATATAATATTAAGTTAGGTATGATATATAATATTAGGTTAGATAGACCATAGGAGACATTAGTGTCTTTGCACAGCAGAGAGAGAGAGAGAGAGAGAGAGAGAGAGAAGAAGAAGGAGAAGAAGAAGAAGGAAGAGGAGGAGAAAAAAAAAAGAAAAAGAAAAGAAGGAGAACGATCTCGAGTTCGTGGGCACGTGTAATTTCGCGGGCGCTCGTTGTTATCGATTTTTACCCAAACTTGGTGAGTTAAACTTTGTATTCATATATATATATACACGTGTGTATATGTGAATATGGGAGTAAATTAAATTAGTGCGTGTTTAATATATTTGTTAGGATTAAATCTTGGTAATGGATACACATTATTGGGAAGTAATTTAGATATATTCTTTCCCCTTTGTGTGAATTTGTGATTATGATATTAGGGTATTCGAAAAGGGTTAGGTGAATAGTTGGTTTGATAAAACTCTATGTGAGATATTCATAGTAATTTAAGAAATATATGCAAAAATTCGTTTTATTTATTTTACATAGTTGCAGAAACTTTAGAAAATTATAGTAAACATGTGGGTTGGAATTTTAACATTCTGCCCGCGTGTTTTATGTAAAACGCAATTCTGCACACTTTTCGTCTAATGGAGTTTTTCCTGAATCTGCACCGTTTGGGCAGAAATTGAGGATTTCAGTATGGTGATTAAGAAATACAATTGGGAAATTCGTTTTTTTTTTAAATTCACACAGTTGCAGAAACTTCAGAAAATTTTTAGAAAATCCTCGCTTTGAATTTGAACATTCTGTCCGCGTGTCTTATGTAAAACGTGATTCTGCACACTTTTCGTGTTTTGAGTTTTTCCTGATTCTGCATCGTTTGGGCAAAAATTAAAGATTTCAGTAGCAGTTTTTAGTATATTAAAATGTACGAAATTGGAAAAAAAAAATGTGATTCGTAGTGGATTTCTTTTATTCGTTAGTATGACCTAACGAAAATTTATTAGAAATACATGAATTCTCATATAATGTTGAGCTATAAAAAAAATGGGCGATAGTCATTAATGTTGAATCCGATGAAATTTCATAATTTCGACAATACAAAATGGTTTCAAGTTCCTTAGTGTTCACTGCTCCCAGTTGTGATATTTTGTTGGTAGCTCGACTTGCTGAGTATACCTTTTTGCCAGTGGCTTCGTGATCAAGCTGGCCTAAGCCTTATGCCCGGCTTATTTGTTAGACGTCTAGGCATATTGACTGGCCTTCTGTGTGTATACCTGGTTTGGTTGATACCCCAACCAAACTGGCACCAGAGTGGATGTTGGTAGTATGTTCGGGCACACATGGGATATATGTGTGGGTGTATCATGGAGGGTAGCCAAGTGGTGAACCTAGGAAATTGAATAATAAATCGTTTATGTAAGTAAGAGGATTATTGTCAATAAAAATTCCCGATGAATTAATGGATCTAAAGTGTTGATTTCCTGGACTTCTGTTCTTTGCTTATATATTTACTTGGGATGTGTAGCGAGTAAATTATGATGTTAAATTCTTGTGGTATTTTGTTATTATAAATCTTTGTAGTTGCAGAATGGTGGGTCCACTAACTTTTTGCAGGTATTGACTCACCATGTGACGAAAGGTAAGTATTTATTTTATTTAAATCCGGGTGAGAACTGCATGGCCACCACATTGAGGGAAACTACCGCCCGTCACGATATGTGGAGTGGAACTATTCTCTTGCCCGAGTTAATGTTGTGAGTGGTAGTTGAAGGGTCAACGTGTGATCCCGAAGCTGTGTGTGTGGTTTAACTCATACCAGTCATGTGACTGACCCGTTGAGTTTTTTTTCTCGCGGGTGCGTTCTTGTTGGAGCGTAGCCGATCATAATTTGCAGGGCTAGTAGGAGTTCGTGACACCTGGCAGAAGGAGGCGTGTGGAGTCTTGTGTTGTTTCTCTTTATTTTTTTTTTCTTCACTTTATAGAGTTTGGTAATAAGATTCTGGCATTGTGGGCCAATTGACAATTTAAGTTATTGTGTTAGTGAAGTGTACTTTTTAGATATTTATTATGTTTTGGAGTTGGATTTTAAATCTTGGTTTGACTTTATGGTGGATGTTGACCGTTGATTTAGCACATGTGAGTAATGATTTATTTCGGTACAGACTGTGTGATGTTTATATATTACAAACACCTCTGATGATTGGACAGCTAGATATTGGTTGAGGGTTCTCCCTTGATTAATAATTGGTTGTCTGAAAATTGGGGTGTGACAGTTTGGTATCAGAGCAATTGGTTGCCCTAGATTAGAGAGTGTCTAGGTGATCATCGGAATGTGGTGAATGGGTTGTTAATTTCAATGAACGAGGTTGTTTCAGATATTTATATATGTGTGGTTGTCTTATGAAGGTTATGGCAGGAGGCTACAATACCCGTAATGGAACTCAGGCTGGAGGTGGTGAGAGTTCTGGAGAAGCTGGGGCAGGAAATCCCAACTTAGTACAGGTTGACGTGGGGGCTATGATGAACCAGATTCTCCAAGCTGTGCAGAAAAATCAGCAGGGAAACCAGGGTGACCCGTTTGCTAAAAGGAACAAGGATTTTGTTTCTATTGGCGGCCGAACATTCGATGGGGAAAAGGGTCCATTAGCAGGAGATGCTTGGATACGAAAGTGTGAGTTTGTGTTCGAGAGGATGCAAGTCACAGAGGTGCAGAAACAAGAGTTGGCATCTCAATAGCTTGAGGGTGCAGCTCTGCTTTGGTGGGAATCATTGAGGGCTACTTATGACGTGGCAGAGATGACGTGGGAGGAGTTCAAGGTTTTATTTGAGGAGAATTTCATTCCCAGTGCAGTGAAGTCACAATTGGCTAAGGAATTCCAAGACCTCACTTAGGGTACTATGATTGTGTGGGAGTACGTGAAGAAGTTCAACGAGCTATCTCAGTATGCTCCTCATCTGATTGATACGGAGGAGAAGAAGAACGAGAAATTTATTGATGGATTGGGACATCACTTGTCCAAGGCAGTGTTATCTGCAGAGAGTGAGTCTTTCAACAAAGTGGTGGATTTGGCTTTGAAGTTCGAGCGGAAGGAGCAGAAATTTCAGGCTGAGAGGTCAGCAAGGACGAAGACCAATGAGAATTCTAGAGACACTCGGCCTCAAACTCAGCAAAAAGATACAGGACGTAGTGGGAACAGATTTAAGCCTTATGATCAGGGGTGGAGAGGTCAGCAGTATCAAAGACAAGGATATGGCGGTCAGCAGTATTTAAGCCTCTTCCTTCTTCTTCTTCTTCTTCTTCTTCTTCTCTCTCTCTCTCTCTCTCTCTCTCTCTCTCGGCTGTGCAAAGACACTAATGTCTCCTATGGTCTATCTAACCTAATATTATATATCATACCTAACTTAGTATTATATTATATCATATATATAATACATACCACATATATTTATATATTAATAATACCACACACACATTATTATATAATATAAATATTATAACACACTCCACCAAACACACGCACACAAGCACTACTGATGTTCTCAAATTTTTTTTTTTAAAATTCAATTGTATTTCCTATGGTGTAAAACACTCACACAAATTTATATATAATATATATATATATATCCCAACCACACACACCGCACTCAACACACACACAACACCCACTTACACATTCACACAATCATGACACATCTAGTCACACTACACACACCTATGGCCCACCCACTACACTTATTAAATATAAAGCAATAAAATAAATAAAGAGTGAATAAATAACAAAAAAAAAATTAAGATTGTTACAACTTTTCTCGTTAATTTGATTGTATTGGGTTTCGAGGGTTTTTCCATTATTTTGGGAATGGATTGGCTTAGGGCGAACCATGTTGTCCTTGATTGTGCTAAGAGGACCATTCATATAGATACCCCAGGATTACCTCATTTTTCTCATACGTATCCAGATAGTGGAGAATTGGTTATGTCTAGTTTCCTATATTCAGTGGAGATACCGCAGAAGGATATTAATGATGTGGAAGTGGTATGCGACTTTGAGGATGTTTTTCAGGAGATCCCTGGACTGCCGCCTAAGAGAGAGGTGGAATTTCGGATTGATCTTGTACCGGGGTCCGCACCAATTTCTAAGGCAGCATATCGTATGGCGCCCAAGGAGTTGGGAGAGATGAAGAAGCAGTTGGAGGAGATGCTTCAGAAGGGGTTCATACGCCCTAGTAATTCACCGTGGGGAGCTCCGGCGATATTTGTATCCAAGAAGGATGGTAGTCTTCGTATGTGTATAGACTACAGGGAAGTTGAATAAGGTGACAATCAAGAACAAGTATCCTTTGCCCAGGATTGACGACCTTCTTGACCAATTGAAGGGAGCGGCGGTCTTTTCACAGTTTGATTTGAGGACCGGTTATCACCAGATGGGAGTGGTGGAAGAGAGCATTCCCCGTACAGCTTTCCGTACTCGGTATGGGTTGTATGAATTTCCACTGATGCCATTTGGTCTAACTACCGCTCCAGCATTCTTTATGGATTTGATGAATAGGGTGTTCAGGCCGTATTTGGACCGTTTTGTCATTGTATTCATAGATGACATCTTGGTTTATTCACGGACTCGGGAGGAGCATAGAGAACATTTGAAAGTGGTGTTGCAGATACTTCGAGAGCATCAATTGTATGCCAAGTTCAGCAAGTGCCATTTTTGGGAGACCGCAGTGAGATTTCTAGGTCATGTTATTTCAACTGAAGGAATATCAGTAGATCCTGAAAAAGTTGCAGCAGTGCAAGATTGGGCACAACCTTCTAATCCGACAGAGGTAAGGAGTTTCTTGGGATTAGCAGGTTATTACAGGAGGTTCATTGAGAAGTTTTCTCTCATTGCAGCTCCAATGACGAAGTTGACTCGTAAAAATGTGAAGTTTGTGTGGACAGATGAGTGTGAACAAGCGTTTCAGGAGTTGAAGCAGCGGTTGACCACCGCGCCAGTGTTGACTATCCCAACGGAAGGAGGGAAGCTTGTAGTGTTCACAGATGCTAGTGGCACTGGTTTGGGTTGTGTCTTGATGCAAGAAAGGAAGGTTGTTTCGTATGCTTCTAGACAATTGAGGCCACATGAGAGGAAGTATCCCATTCATGACTTAGAGTTGGCAGCTGTCGTGTTTGCACTGAAAGTATGGAGGCACTATTTGTTTGGGGAGAGATTTGAGTTGTATACAGATCATAAGAGTCTCAAGTACTTGTTTTCACAGAAGGAACTGAACATGAGACAACAGAGATGGGTTGAGTTCATCAGTAGCTACGACTTTGAGATTCTTTACCATCCAGGTAAGGGAAATGTAGTGGCCGATGCACTGAGTCGGAAACACAGTATGATGGCTTCTTTGATGGTTAGGGAGTGGAAGTCTCTTGAAGTGTTAGTATCTCATGATATTAGGCCAGGGCATGAAGGTGAGAAAGCATATATTGGGAGTTTGGTTGTCCAACCGACTTTGATAGGGAAGGTTCGACAGTTACAGAGGTCAGATGAAATTCTAGTTAACCGCCTCAATGACTTGGTTGTGGATTTGCTTGATGAATGTCCGACAGATTGGTCCGTGGATACAGAGGGAAGTTTGTGTTTTCAAGGAAGACTCTGTGTAGCAAATAGTGACGAGTTGAAGAGGGAAGTGCTTGATGAGGCACACCGGTCTCGATACACTATACATCCCGGTGGGACTAAGATGTATCATGACCTGAAACGAACCTTTTGGTGGGAAGGTATGAAGAGAGATGTTGGAGAATATGTTTCTAAGTGTATGGTGTGTCAGCAGGTTAAGGCGGAACATCAGAGACCGTCTGGTTTGTTGAAACCTTTAGAAATACCTGTGTGGAAATGGGAGTGTATCTCTATGGATTTTGTGGATGGTTTGCCGAGGACTAAGAAGGGGAATGAGTCGATTTGGGTCATTGTGGATCGGCTCACTAAGTCTGCACATTTTATCCCTATTAGTGTGCACCGTACGACAGACAAGTTGGCACAGTTGTATATTCGGGAGATAGTACGTTTGCATGGGACTCCAGTCTCAATTGTGTCGGATCGAGATTCGTTGTTTGTGGCAGAGTTTTGGGAGAGTTTTCAGAGGGCGATGGGGACCCGGTTAGACCTTAGTACTGCTTATCACCCTCAGACCGATGGGCAGACTGAGAGGGTTAACCAGATTCTTGAGGATATGTTGAGGGCTTGTGTTCTCGATCTCGGTGGTAGTTGGGAAGAACACTTGTCATTGATAGAGTTTGCTTACAATAACAGTTAGCATTCTAGCATAGGAATGGCACCTTTCGAAGCATTGTATGGGAGACCGTGTAGATCTCCAGTGTGTTGGGCGGAAGTGGGTGACGTACCTATTTTGGGTCCAGAGATGGTTCGGGAGACTACTGAGAAGGTGAGTGTTATTCGAGAGAGGATTAAGACTGCTCAGAGTCGGCAAAAGAGTTATGCGGATAGGAAGCGCAAGGGTGTAGAATTTGAAGTTGGAGATTTTGTGTTCTTGAAGGTATCTCCTATGAGGGGTGTGATGCGATTTGGTAAGAAAGGGAAGCTTGCTCCGAGGTTTGTAGGACCTTATGAGATTGTCGGAAAGGTTGGAGAGTTGGCCTATAGAGTATTGTTGCCACCGACATTGGCGACAATCCATAACGTGTTCCATGTATCGATGTTGAGGAAGTGTGTGAAAGATCCTACACAGATTGTTCGTCCGACAGAGCTTGAGATTAACGATGACCTCACGTATGTTGTTCGACCTATCACTATTGTCGATCGTGATGTGAAGTATTTGCAGAGGAAGGTAGTGAATCTTGTGAAGGTGCAATGGAGTGAGAGAATTAATGACGTTACGTGGGAGCTTGAGGAGAAGATTCGGAAGTCACATCCCGAGCTATTCGAGTAGTGTTCGTGCGTGTTTCAAATCTCGGGACGAGATTTTCTTTGAGGTGTGTATAATGTAACAATCTTAATTTTTTTTTATTTATTCACTCTTTATTTATTTTATTGCTTTATATTTAATAAGTGTAGTGGGTGGGCCATAGGTGTGTGTAGTGTGACTAGATGTGTCATGATTGTGTGAATGTGTAAGTGGGTGTTGTGTGTGTGTTGAGTGCGGTGTGTGTGGTTGGGATATATATATATATATATTATATAAATTTGTGTGAGTGTTTCACCATAGGAAATACAATTGAATTTTAAAAAAAAAAAAAATTTGAGAACATCAGTAGTGCTTGTGTGCGTGTGTTTGGTGGAGTGTGTTATAATATTTATATTATATAATAATGTGTGTGTGGTATTATTAATATATAAATATATGTGGTATGTATTATATATATGATATAATATAATATTAAGTTAGGTATGATATATAATATTAGGTTAGATAGACCATAGGAGACACTAAACAGCCGAGAGAGAGAGAGAGAGAGAGAGAGAGAGAGAGAGAGAGAGAGAAGAAGAAGAAGAAGAAGGAGAAGAAGAAGAAGGAAGAGGAGGAGAAAAAAAAAAAAAAAAGAAAAGAAGGAGAACGATCTCGAGTTCGTGGGCACGTGTAATTTCGCGGGCGCTCGTTGTTATCGATTTTTATCCAAACTTGGTGAGTTAAACTTTGTATTCATATATATATATACACGTGTGTATATGTGAATATGGGAGTAAATTAAATTAGTGCGTGTTTAATATATTTGTTAGGATTAAATCTTGGTAATGGATACACATTATTGGGAAGTAATTTAGATATATTCTTTCCCCTTTGTGTGAATTTGTGATTATGATATTAGGGTATTCGAAAAGGGTTAGGTGAATAGTTGGTTTGATAAAACTCTATGTGAGATATTCATAGTAATTTAAGAAATATATGCAAAAATTCGTTTTATTTATTTTACATAGTTGCAGAAACTTTAGAAAATTATAGTAAACATGTGGGTTGGAATTTTAACATTCTGTCCGCGTGTTTTATGTAAAACGCAATTCTGCACACTTTTCGTCTAATGGAGTTTTTCCTGAATCTGCACCGTTTGGGCAGAAATTGAGGATTTCAGTATGGTGATTAAGAAATACAATTGGGAAATTCGTTTTTTTTTTAAATTCACACAGTTGCAGAAACTTCAGAAAATTTTTAGAAAATCCTCGCTTTGAATTTGAACATTCTGTCCGCGTGTCTTATGTAAAACGTGATTCTGCACACTTTTCGTGTTTTGAGTTTTTCCTGATTCTGCATCGTTTGGGCAAAAATTAAAGATTTCAGTAGCAGTTTTTAGTATATTAAAATGTACGAAATTGGAAAAAAAAAATGTGATTCATAGTGGATTTCTTTTATTCGTTAGTATGACCTAACGAAAATTTCTTAGAAATACATGAATTCTCATATAATGTTGAGCTATAAAAAAAATGGGCGATAGTCATTAATGTTGAATCCGATGAAATTTCATAATTTCGACAATACAAAATGGTTTCAAGTTCCTTAGTGTTCACTGCTCCCAGTTGTGATATTTTGTTGGTAGCTCGACTTGCTGAGTATACCTTTTTGCCAGTGGCTTCGTGATCAAGCTGGCCTAAGCCTTATGCCCGGCTTATTTGTTAGACGTCTAGGCATATTGACTGGCCTTCTGTGTGTATACCTGGTTTGGTTGATACCCCAACCAAACTGGCACCAGAGTGGATGTTGGTAGTATGTTCGGGCACACATGGGATATATGTGTGGGTGTATCATGGAGGGTAGCCAAGTGGTGAACTTAGGAAATTGAATAATAAATCGTTTATGTAAGTAAGAGGATTATTGTCAATAAAAATTCCCGATGAATTAATGGATCTAAAGTGTTGATTTCCTGGACTTCTGTTCTTTGCTTATATATTTACTTGGGATGTGTAGCGAGTAAATTATGATGTTAAATTCTTGTGCTATTTTGTTATTATAAATCTTTGTAGTTGCAGAATGGTGGGTCCACTAACTTTTTGCAGGTATTGACTCACCATGTGACGAAAGGTAAGTATTTATTTTATTTAAATCCGGGTGAGAACTGCATGGCCACCACATTGAGGGAAACTACCGCCCGTCCCGATATGTGGAGTGGAACTATTCTCTTGCCCGAGTTAATGTTGTGAGTGGTAGTTGAAGGGTCAACGTGTGATCCCAAAGCTGTGTGTGTGGTTTAACTCATACCAGTCATGTGACTGACCCGTTGAGTTTTTTTTCTCGCGGGTGCGTTCTTGTTGGAGCGTAACCGATCATAATTTGCAGGGCTAGTAGGAGTTCGTGACACCTGGCAGAAGGAGGCGTGTGGAGTCTTGTGTTGTTTCTCTTTATTTTTTTTCTTCACTTTATAGAGTTTGGTAATAAGATTCTGGCATTGTGGGCCAATTGACAATTTAAGTTATTGTGTTAGTGAAGTGTACTTTTTAGATATTTATTATGTTTTGGAGTTGGATTTTAAATCTTGGTTTGACTTTATGGTTGGATGTTGACCGTTGATTTAGCACATGTGAGTAATGATTTATTTCGGTACAGACTGTGTGATGTTTATATATTACAAACACCTCTGATGATTGGACAGCTATATATTGGTTGAGGGTTCTCCCTTGATTAATAATTGGTTGTCTGAAAATTGGGGTGTGACACATCACATCTGTGTTGAGAAGATGCCCGAGAGAGGAGTGTGAGAGCGTGTTCTGGGTGAAAAGGATGCCGCATCTTATGCGGCAATTGAGCACACGACTTATCCAATATGGCGTTGCATTCATGGCAAACATAGATCGGACGGTCCATGATAGGTACCACGCAGCAAGAACAGAAAATATCAAACCCTTTCTTCTTATCATAAGGAACCAACGGATGTGGGTGGCCGGTAATGAGATTTTGACGGATCTTACCTTTAGTGGGGATCAACCCAGCACGATGAACGTCAAGATCATATTTGCAATGTGAACAATGGAATGTGAATCCCCTACTCATATTCTCACATGTAAAGCATTTAAATTCGCCTTATTTGTAAGGAGGTTCAGTAAGGAGAGTGAGTGTGTGTTGTGGGTGAAAAGGGCTTATCATCTCTCTAGGCAATTCGGCGCATGACTTGTGAATGTCGAATTTGTAGCATTCAGCACAGCAATAGGCAGACCCTAAGATCTGAAATCCACACGCACGGCATTGTGCAATTTGCCAGTTCGTGATGTCTTTGAGTACTAGTTTATGGCAGTGGCCGAAATGATGAATATCCATCCCCCTGAGATCTGATCTCTCTCTCTCTCTCTCTCGTGGGTGTGTGAGAGTTGTGCTGTAGTTTGAGGACTTTGGCTCTTTGTCGGTTGTCATATTGAGTCAAACCAAATATATGAAAGGCCAAGTGTATAGTGAGCAACTTCTCATCTAATATGAGAAGGAGAGTTTTAACCATTAGATGATAATCTAACAATTAATGTATAATTTGGAGATGCATTTATTGCTAAATTCTCATCCACACAGTTAAAACTTAAAATTCTCATTCTCATATAACAAGCTTCTCATAATAGATTTACCCATATAAGAATACAACATGACATCACAATTTTGAATCAAACGGCACAATAGTCAATTTATACTTGAATAACGCATTACAAGATTTATTCCAACATTGCCCATGAAACGGGTAATTTTTTCAGTGAACCCATCACAGTACGTTTGATGTGGTATGATGTCCAATCACGTGGGGCTATGTATATAGCTACTAAAGTAAGGAGATTAAGACAAGTGAGAAATGATGTACCCGTGGAAATAGAGGACAACGAGTTATTGTCATGCTACTTCATTTTATTGGTGTCACATTGTACCATGTAATTGGGGTGCCACACAACGTCAGCATAATGATGTAGAGTGACGGGTTCACTGAATAATTTCTCCATAAAACTAGTTAAAAATGGATAGACCCTTTGTAATTAGCATGTTTTTTAGTTTGGCCATGTACTTTCAAACTTGTCACCAATATGTTTGTGATTTGGACTAATGTGCGATCGTTAGTAAATCTGTTAAATTTAATGGACCATAAGTTTTTACTGTTATTTTTCCTTAAGTTACTATAGTTTGCACATTTTTTAGATACACCACCCATATAATTAAGCTCTGTTCCATTAAATTTTGTAGATTTATTAATTGTTGCACATTAATCCAAACCTAGGAAGAATAAGTTACACATTTGAAATTACATGGGAAAATTTGAAAAACACACTAACTAGTGGGTGCATCTGTAATTAACCTAAAAGTGAAAGTATAGAACAAGATAATTAAGTTGCAAGTCCTCTCTCTCTCTCTCTCTCCCTGTCTCTCTCTCTCTCTCTCTCTGGGTGTACTATTTTGTGTAAAGAGAAGACTATTGGTTCTTTGCGAATGGCTGTCATCTTCAGTCAGCTTATCCTTACATACGAGATGCATTTGCTAAGCCTACCCCACGAGCTAGTACTTGTTTCCAACTTGCATTATCTTCCAAAAAAACATATGGATGATGGATCACCTTTCTTTTTTTTTCTTTTTTTTTTTTAATTAATTGGGTGATGAAGACACTTCAACTTTGTATCCTCACTCATCCACCCCTCTCACAATCACGGCCAGCACACCATTACCACATTCTGAGGCTCTTTTCTTTTTGAATAACTATTTTTCAACACACTCGAAATCATGGTGACATTTTTTAAGTTAAAAAAAATTAAGAAAGCAAAGAAAAGAAGATATTTACCCGATCAATTACTCAGTTATTTTCTCTAATCTATACCTATGGGGCTTTATTTGCAGAGTAACTCGATCTATGGAAACAAAGAGATCTATAAAGAGTATAATTTCTCTCTTAAGTGGCACTGTGGGGTCTGGTAGTTTTAGTAGACCCTGCAGTACCACTAGGAAAAAAATTGACTCTTTGTGATCTCTTTGTGTCCAAAGTGCTATATTATTTGCAAGTTTATATATTAGAAAGTAATGGAAGCTAGGTTTTGAAAACGACAGATGGTATGACCGAAAGTTCAGGGTATAACCTATTATGGCTCTAAAGTGGCCATTTCTATTTATGTTTGCTTAACAGAGGTTTTTTGCGAAGGCAAACAATCTATTTTGTGATTAGTCTTTCTCGATGACTAATTTGCAACCAGCGCAATAAAAATCTGTGTTCATTTATATTTCGCAAAGTAACAAGGAATGTGATTGTGGCTCGCCACCATAATTAATCCTATTACGCTCCTCCTTCTCGTCCTTGCTTTCAGTCGTTCTTCTATATAGGCATCAGCACAGCGCAATTAACGTCCAGGTCAAACTGTTAAAATATTAATGCCATGTTAGTTATGTTTGTAATTAGTTTAGTAGGTTATGTCCTTTTTAGTCTTTTGTCATCTTGTAATAGATGGGTGCCAAGTGTATGGTTGGTAGATGATCCTTCTATGGTAAGCTTGGCATAGAGATAAACTCTACTTTGTGTTGCAAAATTCTGCTCGAGAAAAGAAATACAAGCAGCCCCTGTTTTTTGCTCTACCCTTTTTCTCATCAACTTGAACCTCTTCACTTGTTGCTTCACAAAATCAATCACAAAATTAGTTTGGGTGTTTGAATACAAACCCAACAGAGTGGTATCAGAGCAAGGTGGATCAACCACAACTGGGAGTAAATCAATTGAAGGGAAACAAACCCTAGAAAGAAGAAGAACAAGAAGATGGCAACTCCAAGCAACACTAGTGGTAATCAAAATCCCCCATTCCCTATTTTTGAAGGTGATAATTATGATTTTTGGTGTGTAAAGATGAAAACCATTTTCATTTCTTATGATCTATGGGAGTATGTTGAAGAAGGGTATGATGAACCAAATGACATCTCAACTTTGACAAATGCCCAAAAACAACAATGGAAGGAGAATAGGAAGAAAGATGCAAAAGCCCTTAGTATGATTTAACAAGGAGTGTCCAATTCAATTTTTCCAAGAGTCATCCAAGCAACAAAAGCTAAGGAGGCTTGGGATATTCTACAAAAGGAGTATATAGGAGCTTTGAAGGTAAGAGCAATTAAACTTCAAACTCTTAGAAGAGATTTTGAAAATTTGAAGATGAAGGACATAGAATTATTGAATGATTATTTCTCTAGAGTTGTGGAGTTAGTGAATCAAATGAAAATTCATGGTGGAGAAATTGAAGATAAAAAAATTATAGAGAAGATCTTAATTAGTATGCCCGAAAAGCACAACTCTATTGTTAATGTTGTTGAGCAAACTAAAGATCTTGCTAATCTAAGTGTTGAAGAATTAATGGGTGCAATTAAAGCATTTGAGGAAAGAATGAGTAGGCGTTCCAAAAAATCAATTGAAAGTGCCTTTCAATCTAAACTCAATGTTCAAGAAGCACAACAATTTGATCAAACCAAAGGGGAGTCTTCTAGAGGTGGAAGATAAGCAAGAGGAAGAGGTAGATATGCAAGAGGAAGAGGAAGAACTAATTTTGGAAGAAGAGGAAATGTATATTCCACTCAACCAAGGTGTGGAATTTGTAAACGAAATAGTCATGTTGACAAAGATTATTGGTTTAAGGGTCAACCACAATGTTATGATTATAAGAAATTTGGGCATGTTCAAAAGGATTGTCGATTCAAGAACAATCAACAAGCAAATTTTTTCGAAGAGAAAGAAGGTGATGGACATATGTTCTATGCTTGTCAATTGGCATCGGAACACAAAAATGATGTGTGGTTCCTTGATAGTGGTTGTAGTAATCACATGACCGGTGACAAGAGAATTTTTGTTAATATGGATGCTTCCTCAAATTCCCAAGTGAAGATGGGAAATGGTGCATTGGTCCAAGCAAAGGGAAAATGCACTATTGCGATTGAAACAAAGAAGGGAAGAAAATACATCAAGGATGTGTTACTTGTTCCGGACTTGGAGTAAAATTTGCTAAGTATTGGGAAACTAGTAGACCATGGATACTCGGTTCTCTTTGAAGACAATTCTTGCAAGATTTATGACAAAGGGGGGGGAAGTCAAGTTGTAGGAAATATCAAGATGGAGAAAAATAGAAGCTTTCCTCTCACTTTTTCATATTAAAAAAATGTTGCCTTGAAGATGGAAATTGTTGATGAGTCATGGCTTTGGCATAGAAGGCTTGGGCACTTGAATTCTCAAAGCTTGAAGAGTCTACAACTAAAGAACATGGTGTATAGTTTGCCAAACATACAAGAAGTCAAAGAAGTTTGTGAAGGATGTGCTCTTGGCAAGCATCACCAAGAGTCATTTCCCAAAGAGAAGGCATGGAGAGCTAAAGCACCATTGGAGCTTGTTCATACCGACGCTTATGGACCAATGACAACTCCAACTCATGTCGGTAATAAATATTTCTTAATCTTTGTTGATGATTTTACTCGCATGACATGGGTATATTTTATGAGACAAAAATCCGATGTTTTTTTAATTTTCAAAAAGTTTCAAAATCTTGTTGAAAGGCAAAGTGGATATCTCATGAAAGTTTTGAGGAGTGATAGAGGTAGAGAATACAACTCCAATGAATTCAATAAATTTTGTGAAGATATCGGATTGGATAAGCAATTGACCGTTGGGCACACTCCACAACAAAATGGAGTGGCGGAAAGAAAGAATAGAACAATTGAAGAAATGGCAAAATCAATGCTCCATGAGAAAGGATTGCCTAGGTCCTTTTGGGGTGAAGCGGTATACACGGCGGTTTATTTGATGAATAGATGTCCAACAAAGGCTTTGAAAAATCAAACTCCATTTGAAGCATGGAGTGGTAGAAAACCATCCGTGAACCATTTGAAGATATTTGGTTGCATTTGTTTTGCTCATGTTCCCAAAGAATCAAGGCACAAACTTGATGAAACTTGTGAAAAGTGTATCTTTGTGATTTATAGCTCCCAATAAAAAGGCTATAGACTCTTTAGTTTGAAGAAAAATAAATTAATTATTAGTAGAGATGTGCTCTTTAATGATAAAGTTTTTTGGGATTGGAAAGAGAAGAAAGTTCAAGATCAAGTCCCAACTTTCAATGAAGAATCAGAGAATGAAGATACTATTGAAGCTCCACAACAAATGTCTCCCATTGCTAGTCCTCAATCTTCTCCATCAAGCTCAAATTCCTCATCTCCAAATTCAACTCCAAGAAGAATGAAAAGTCTTAGTGAGTTTATGCTAGTAGCAACTTTTGTGTTGTTGAACCGGAGAGCTTTGAAGAAGCAATTAAAGAAGAGGCATGGAAACAAGCCATGGAAAGTGTTGAGATTGTCTGTCCCACATCGGGGACTTATAACCTAGCTATTCAATATATAAGTTCAAGGGGCTACTCCACCCATTGCCAATTGGTTTTGGGTTGGATGCTCCAATTCAACATGGTATCAGAGCAGGTTATTGTTGGGCCAATTTGTCCACGTGTGCTCCACGTCACCCTATCTCAGTAATCCACGTGTTTGGCTCTCAGTCATGCTACACGTGCGGGGGCGTGTTGAGATTGTCTGTCCCACATCGGGGACTTATAACCTAGCTATTCAATATATAAGTTCAAGGGGCTACTCCACCCATTGCCAATTGGTTTTGGGTTGGATGCTCGAATTCAACAGAAAGAGATTCATGTGATTGAGAAGAACAAAACTTGGGAGTTGGTAGAGAAGCCTAAAGATAAAGAGGTTATTAGGGTGAAGTGGATATTCAAACTAAACTTAACTCGGATGGTTCAATTCAAAGAAACAAAGCAAGACTTGTGGCAAAAGAGTATTCACAACAACCCGGAGTTGATTTTAATGAAACTTTTGCACTGGTTGCTTGTCTTGACACTATTAGATCTGTCATTGCCTTGGCGGCTCAAAAGGGTTAGTTTTTATACCAACTTGATGTGAAGTTGGCCTTCTTAAATGGAATTATAAATGAAGAAGTGTATGTTGATCAACCTCAAGGCTTTGTTGAAAAGGGAGAATAAGAGAAGGTATACAAATTGAAGAAGGCCTTATATGGCCTAAAATAAGCACTGCGTGTATGGTATAGTGAGATCGATGCTTACTTCAACAACAGTGGCTTTCAAAGAAGCAAAAGTGAGCCAACCTTGTACATCAAAACACAAGGTACTACCAATATCCTTATTGTCTCTCTTTATGTTGATGATTTGGTGTATACCGGTAGTGATGAAAAAATGATTCAAGACTTTAAAAGAGACATGATGAAACAATATAAAATGAGTGATTTGGGATTGTTGCATTATTTCTTAGGCATTGAAATTAACCAAAAGGATGATAGTGTTTTTATTTGCCAAAAAAAATATGCAAAAACTCTTCTTAAAAGATTTAGAATGGGAAATTGCAAATCGGTAGCTACACCTTTAGTGGTGAATGAAAAATTGTTAAAAGAAGGAAGCAATGAGATTGACGCATCTCTTTATGGAAGCTTATTGTACTTAACGGCTACGAGGCCGGACATTATGTTTGCTACTAGTTTTTTGTCTCGGTTTATGCACAAACCAAGTCAAACACACTTTGGGATGGCAAAAAGAGTCTTGAGATACATTCAAGGTACTCTTGACTTTGGCATTGTGTATGAGAGAAATGTTGAAACAAAATTGATTAGATTTTGTGATAGTGATTGGGCCGGATGTAGTGATGATATGAGAAGCACCTCGGGTTATGCTTTCTCTCTTGGTTTCGGCGTGTTTTCTTGGGCATCAAAGAAGCAACAAACCGTGGCACAATCTACCGCCGAGGCCGAGTATGTGTTGGCATCATTGGCAATCTCACAAGCAATTTGGCTAAGAAGAATATTGGAAGATGTTGGTGAGAAGCAAGGAGAAGCTACTCCAATTTTTTGTGACAATAAATCCGCAATTGCAATGACAAAGAATCCCGTCTACCATAGCCGAACAAAGCACATAGCCATTAAGCATCACTTCATTCGAGAAGCCGTGGAAGATGATGAGATTGAGATCAAGTATTGCAATACTGAAGATCAAGTGGCGGGCATCTTCACCAAAGCTCTTCCAAGAGATAAGTTTGAATACTTTAGAGAAATGTTGGGTGTCACAACAAGGCATTAAAGGGGGAGTGTTAAAATATTAATGCCATGTTAGTTATGTTTGTTATTAGTTTAGTAGCTTATGTCCTTTTTAGTCTTTTGTTATCTTGTAATAGATGGGTGCCAAGTGTATGGTTGGTAGATGATCCTTCTAGGGTAAGCTTGGCATAGAGATAAACTCTATTTTGTGTTGCAAAATTCTGCTGGAGAAAAGAAATACAAGCAGCCCCTGTTTTTTGCTCTACCTTTTTCTCATCAACTTGAACCTCTTCACTTGTTGCTTCACAAAATCAATCACAAAATTAGTTTGGGTGTTTGAATACAAACCTAACACAAACTCATACTTGCGGCATTGGTAACGTAGAGATATACCTCGACTTCCCACAAGCATGGCACTAAAATTCTCCCATTGAATAAGGTGGTTGATCGAAGAGGGTGAGAGGGTGTTGATGGTAGGAGGGATGATTGATTTCTCGAGATGATTCAGAGCATGTTTTGTGGATATATACATGGCAGTCCTCGCAGGAATAGTACGTCCAACTCCTCTTCACAGGACAATCCACAAGTCCAGCACAAGGGATGTTTATGGGCCTTACCAATGCCGAGGTACAATGGATATGTGTGGCTGTGCAATCTGCAGGGGCCATATTGTGTGTGCAAGGAGTAATTTTATTTTATTTGAAAAACCACTGGTTTTTAAAAGAAAAGTATTAGTATTTTACTTTATTTTTTAGCAAAGTAGTTTTCAAATTATTACATTTTTGGATCAAAACCACTAGGATGCATGTATCATATAATTAGAAATTGGTCATGCCCATTGGACCTATCCAAAAAGTATTTTAAAAAATTGTTTAATCCTAAATTAATAATTTTTTATAATAGTAATATCTAATAACATATTTAATTTAGAGATCAGTGTTGAGAAATGGGAAATGACGTATAGGAGGGGAGACAAATGGAAAATGTGTAAAAAGTGGATTGAGTTCCAAAATCTTCAAAATTAAATTCAAAGAGGTAATAAGAATGGAAATAATTTTGGACACATATCAAGGGTCCAAACAACATGATCCAAAACTTCCAATAAGAATTACATAAAGAACCTTAGGAATTAGCCTTAGCGCTAATATATATGCACACATGGTTATGTATGTACAGTTCGTCTCGAGAGAGGGCGACCTTCTTTTATTATCTGAAGGGCTGGGGTTTTCACATGAGTGGTGGGGCCCATAGAAAGAAGTAATTAGAAGAGAGAGAGAGAGAGAGAGAGAGAGAGAGAGAGAGAGATCAGACGCATGAACAAAAAATAGAGAGTGAGAAGAGAATGGGCGACCAAACTATGAGAGAAGGTTCGGCGAGGGTTGGGCGAAGAAGACCAAGAAGACAACCCTCCAGCGAGCCGTGGTGAAGTCCGGCGAGGTCCCAATAAGGTGTTCTTCTCTCTTCTCTCTTCTCTCTCAGTCCTAATCATTCTCAAACACTTGCATTTCTAGGGCTGGGTTTACAAATTTGGGGTTGGAAAAATTTGGGGTTTGAGAAATAAATCAAAGGTAAACAAAACTCTTCCCTCTCAGTCCTGGTTTCACTCTCAAACACTTGAATTTCTAGGGCTGGGTTTACAAATTTGGGGTTTGAGAAATTTGGGGTTGGAAAATTTTGGGGTTTTGGAAATAAATCAAAAACCAGGGGGTTTGAGAAATTGAAATGCTGCTGTAGTTTCTCATTTGTCAAGTTGATACAAAATTGTTCAAAACTGCAAACCATTAAAGTTTATGAAAGACTCTGGAACCGTAGTGAATGTGGATTTTCAGAAGTAAAGCCAGTTATGAAAGACTCTGGAAGTGCAATGCTTGGAGTGGGAGTCTCCTCCAGCAAAAACCGTGCTGTAGAAGCAGCAGAACAAGCAACTTTGGCTCCTCTTATTGGATCGTCAATTCAATATGCAACTGAAGTAGTGTATAATATCATTGGAGGAAAGGACATTACTTTGAAAGAAGTGAATCGAGTTTCTCAGGTACTGTATTTTCTGATAATTCTGTTTCCATTTCATTTACCCCTCTTGTTATGATTGAACTCTTCATTTTGCAACATAATTGGAGTTTCTTGGAGTTTCTCTGATCTCATTTTCATTTCACTGATCTCATTGGAGTTTCTTCATATGTTCATGTCTCCAATGTTGTATTTTCATTTTCATTCTCATTTTATTTTATTTTTTATTTTATTTTTTTGCATTCTTGAGCACAAGGAAAAAAAATTAAAAAGCTTAAACATGCTTTAAAGTGATTTGGCAATTTGGTCGGTAGTCATTTTAGCTTGCATTTTTCATGTAGCATTTGAGCTTCGGGTCCCCTAGCTGCTGAAATTGTTAATCTCCACGCTTTCCTATCACAGTGTCTTGTTGTCACTATATTGGACTACAAATTTTTGACCCAAAATATAGGACTAACTATATTACAAGCCTGTGGTTTACAGTCATAACATGGGAAAATTTGGGGAAGTAACAAATTGAGTACATTGAGTAATTGTAGTACAGTTATGGGATTTTCAAACTCCTTTCTTCATCTTCCACCTAGGACGTGTGTCTGCGTGTATGGGCACACATGTGTGTGTGTGTGTGTGTGAGAGAGAGAGAGAGAGAGAGAGAGAGAGAGAGAGAGAGAGAGAGAGAGAGAGTGTGTGTGTGTGTGTATGTGTGTGTGTGTGATGAGTTCTTATGGATTCTTTTCCTCTCTGCTAGGTTGTGACAAGTTTGGCAGATCCTTTCAGAAGACACTTCTAACGGATCCAAGGGGATCCAAGCGGGCGGAGAAAGGGAAAGGAGGAGGGCAAGAAGCCAGAATATACCTGTCACGCCCCAGATCCATACATATGAATCTAGGTCACGTGGCACGCCATCAAGGCTTACCAAAATGATTAAAGTTTCTAAAAATGACATTAATAAAAGTTTTGCACCAAAACCACTAACTTCCAAATTGTTTTTCAAAGGTTATATTAAACATGTGCCCAAACACGCCTTAACGAGTTTCGTTTTCAAAAGTAACAGTTTCATAGGTCAAAGGGTCCCCAAAGGTACCTCCATGCCTAATTAGAAGTTGTTCCGAACATTGGAAGTAGGAGTTTAAAATTTCTGGCAGGGGGCATTTCGACCTATGAAACTGTTACTTTTGAAAACGAAACTCGTTAAGGCGTGTTTGGGCACATGTTTAATATAACCTTTGAAAAACAATTTGGAAGTTAGTGGTTTTGGTGCAAAACTTTTATTAATGTCATTTTTAGAAACTTTAATCATTTTGGTAAGCCTTGATGGCGTGCCACGTGACCTAGATTCATATGTATGGATCTGGGGCGTGACAATACCCGTCTCCCTCAAGTCATCTGCCTCACCTTCAAGAAAGCTCTTTTTCTAGCCTTTTTTTTGTTGTTGTTTTTCTTCATTCCTTTTTATTTTTTCTTTTCCTTCCCTTATTTGTCTTTTCCTTGTGGGTTTTTTGTTTTTGTTTTTTTTTCCTTTTACCCTTTTTTCCTGAGGGGAAAGGTGGTGATTTGATTGTGTTTCTGTAATGGTTTTGATTCTTTTCTTTGTAACATGCCATTTTTTTCCCCAGGTTTGCTTATTTGGTTTTGATTTGTTTTGACAAATAATTCAGAAGAAACAACAGCTAGAAACCAAGAAATGGGAGGATTTACATGTTCATTGCCCAAATTTTGTGCTTTGCAAGGGCATCACCAATCCTTACTCAAAATCCATATCAAACTTAAATTCTAGGTAAAAGCACCATAAAAACCTCCCCTTCCAATCATCAACTCAAACTAGGGGTGGCAATTTTTGACATGACAACCCGTTTTACTGAGACAACCCGATTATGACACGACACGACACGATTAAATAAAAAAAGTTAATATTTTTTATTGTATAATACTCAAAATTAAAAATCAACTCAAAACCATACAACCCGTTTATGACCCGATTATGACCCGTATAACCCGAATTGCCACCCCTAACTCAAACCATATCAATTTCAGTTTTACTCAAATTTTGATATGGGTACGAGTAAAGATTGAAAGGTCCTTTTTTTACTAGTTTTGTTGAAATTTGATTTTATATGGGTTGGCGTAAGAGTTGGAGATGCTCTTACTCAGATTTTATACCTTATTCAACAAAAGGGACCATGTTATAAGAGAATTTGAGTAAACCCATTAGAGAGTTTCATATCAAATGAAGCTTGTATTCAAATTTGAATAAAATTTTATCAGTTGGAGATGGCCTTACGTTTCACAGGAGAGCAACTTGATACACATAAGTGGGGATTGAAAATCATGCAGGAAAAGTATAGGGGACATGTCATTTTGGAGCTGTACAATTTTGAAGTTTACAAAGCATCTTGTTTAGAACCAGAACAATAGGAGTTCACACAAAACAAAACCATGAGAGGAAACCAGGAGACTCGAACTACTGTATTAACATCAATGGCCATAATAGCCATTTGCAAACCAAAGCACAAAATACCGCGAGAAAGCTTTTGTGTACATACATGTTTGTATTACAAGTACTTGACTAGCAACCAGATAGCAACAACTAGAACAATAATCCCAACAACTGATAAGAGAAGGCACATGCAAGAGCAATCGCTGTTGGTGCATTTATTCAAAATTGTCAGGTTCCTCTGCACTCTCCGTTTCCACAGTGAAATTCAAGAAAACAAGAGAGGTAATTTAAATCGAATTCCAACCTAATAAAAGATTGCTATTTAAAAAAAAAAAGATCAAGAAAATGAGAATACCACACTTCCAAAATGATGTTTAATTGAAGACTAATTTTTCATTTAATTGAAGACTGATTAGCTCACTATATTTAATTGAAGACTGATTTTTGATTTATTTCTAAAACCCCAAATTTTTCCAACACCAAATTTTTCAAACCCCAATTTTGTAAACCCAGCCTAGAAATTCGTGTTTGAGAGTGAAATCAGGACTGAGAGAGAAGAGTTTTGTTCACCTTTGATTTATTTCTCAAACCCCAAATTTTTCCAACCCCAAATTTGTAAACCCAGCCCTAGAAATGCAAGTGTTTGAGAGTGATTAGGACTGAGAGAGAAGAGAGAAGAATACCTTATTGGGACCTTGCCGAACTTCACCACGGCTCGCCGGAGGGTTGTCTTCTTGGTCTTCTTCGCCCAACCCTCGCCGGACCTTCTCTCACAGTTTGGTTGCCCGCTTCGTTGGTCACCCGTTCTCTTCTCACTCTCTATTTTTTTTTCATGCGTCTGATCTCTCTCTCCTAATCACTTCTTTCTATGGGCCCTACCACTCACATGAGAAACCCAGCCCTTCAGATAATAAAATAAGGTCGCCCTCTCTCGAGACAAACTGTATGTATGTGTATATATATACATATACACACACTAACGTTATAACAAGTCCAAAGTTGAGACGTGCTCTTCTCGCATTGAATCATCATCGGAGAATTCGTCTCTGAGGTCGAATTTTAGAAGTCAACAAATTTTGCATGCATCATTTTCTTTTTCTTTTTTGGTGAAAGCATACAACAATTTCTTTTCAAGTTCCTCCAACTTTTTCTCTGATGCCTTTAGTTTAATTTCTTGTTCCTTTATGTCTGCACAAAGCACTTCAATCTTTTCATGATAGAGTTCATCAACAAGGAAAGAGTGTGCAGAGCCTGTAGCCTCTGGCCTTTCACTTGTATAGTTAATTTGAGTTGTCTTTTTAGCCTTATCTCCATTTACATTTTCATCAATACTTATTGTCCCCTCCACTTCCTCTATGATCATGACTCTAATAACCACTTTATAAGTTTTTCCTTCAACTAAATCAGTTGATGTGGCCGACTTTGTATCACCAAGTTTGCGAGCCAATGACTGGTTTTCTTCAGTAAAACGCACAAGCTAAATACGAAAGCAAAAAAATTAAAAACAATTTAACCATAAACTAAGGGCTCGCATGATAATATTGTGGTTTTTGATTTTAAGTTTTGGTTTTCATTTTTTGTATTGAATTAGATGAAGACATCAATACAAAAAATAAAAACTAAAACTAAAAACCAAAAACCACAACGTTACCATGCGAGCCCTAAATTATTAACTTAGAGTGTGTTTGATAACTCAATTAAGTGGTGAAAATGAAAATTTTTAGCACTTAATTTTTTTCAGTGCGTTTGATAATGTACTACTTTATTGAAAAAGAAGCCAAAAATCCACTAAAAACGTTAAGTGAAAATTTTGTACTGAAACTAAGCACTGAATGCATTCTATTTTAGCTCCTGAAACACTGTTTTCAATATTACAAATACAAATCACTTAAAATTTTCAGTACTTAAATTCAACACTTAATTTTCAGTTTTATCAAACGCACCCTTAGTATCCCATATATATATATAGGACTAAATCGTAAATACAACTGGTTGCACTTCTTAGCCATGTCAAAAATACTATTCATCATTTTCGTTTAATAAACGATATAGGACATATTTAAAGTAAAAACAAAAACTCAAAGGAAGTTAGGCTATGCGTGTGATATACATTCTACTTATACATTATTTGTTCAAACAAAATCCTTCAAAATATTTATGAAATTACAGGAGTGCAAGCATACCTCAGAGATGACGCAATGAACATAAGCAGCGTAGTGGCATTCAGCACAATAATAAGTAGTCTCGTGTAATCTTCTTTGTTTCTCACAAGTGTCACGTGAGAACTCTGAATATTCATTTTCATCCTCGTAGTCTTTAATCAGGGATTTTGTGAGTGTAAGGGGATGTCTATGAATTCCATCACTAGCAGTAGGTGGAAGTGTTGGAATGCAGCAAAACGAAAAAAATTTGTTCTCCAGATCGGTCTTTTACAAACTTTGCAATCTGGCAGAGACTCTACAAATGTGAAGAAGGTTGGGAGTTCAATGTGATGGGGGTTGAATTTCCACATCTGGTATCCATACGAAAATGGAAGTCAAGGCACTCATAGGCATAGTCTTTATCTTTTTGCAAACATGCGTTGCAATGAAATATTCCGCTAGTTTTGATAAGTTTCAAAGGGTGCTGGGGGTGGACAATGTGTTCAATATCTGACGGCAGTTCTGCACATAACTTGTGAAGCAAGAGGTTGCAAAAGAGGCAACAATAGATTGAACCATCATTGAAGGGTAAATGGCATGCATAGCAAGTAAAAATAAACTTTTTTTTTTACTAGTCATACAAAGTGTAACACATAATGTGGTCGGGCCATACGGGCACCCACATGAGATTGGACTGGGTCTAAACGAGGCTCGGCTTGGACACCAAAGTAACGGGCTTTTGGGGGTCCAAGCCCATTAGGTTTTTGATATGCCTATATATAGTTATATGCATTACACAAAAACCTACATGAGATGAGAATACAATCTCAGCAGCCCCCTTTTCTCCCTCACGTTCGTCTCTCTCTCTCTCTAACTCACGAATTCTCTCTCTAGCAAATCACCTTGAGGCTTGGGATTTAGAAGGTGACTATCATGGGGATGGCTCAAGAAGCATCCTCTACGACCTAGGCGATGCATAAGAGAGTACACGGAGGCAACATGGAGCAGCGGTTCGTGGGTGAAGACGTCGGGCTCGTAACAACACCGTTCGGCGATCCGTCGGGCTATTCCGCTAGGTAAGTGACCTAAACCCGACTCGTATGCTTGCGTGCATATTATCTACATTGGTATCAGAGCCTGTAGGTGTTGATTCGCCCGTAAATCTGCCCAAACCGAATCTGCCATTGTTGGTTTTTCAAGCTTTTATCAAAACTTTGAAAAATTCAATTTTCAAGTGGGTCTAGTACAAAACTCCAATAGGGGTCCAATTTTTTGGCATGGTTGTGTCCCATATGGTCCCTAGAGTCCCCCCTATAAGTCCCATGGCTTGATTATCTCATACGGAGAAGAAATCTGAAACCCTAAAATCTGGGCTGTTTAAAAACGAATTTTTTCCGAGACTTTGCCCTCAATTTTTGGATGATTTACTCGTCCAATACCTCTGTTTTTTGGCTTAAAGTTGTAGTACTCCGCGAGATCTTTCCAACCATATATAATACGCGTGATTTGGATCTATATCGAAGGAGATACAAGCGTGCAAACATGGGGGTTCGCGCAGCAAGTTGCTGCGTTTTTTTAGGGTTTTGAGAGGTTGAAGAAGACCCAGATGGCCTCGCCCACTCGCGGTGGAGAGAGTGGGCTCCACTCGCCGGCCTCCGGTGGTCCGCCGACCATGATTCCGGCGAGTGTGGGTCCCCCTCGGGGTCCCGGTCCTTAATATATTTTTTATTAAAATATTCCAGAATAAAAAATAATTATTTTCTAATTAAAACAGTTTCTGGTTATTAAAAATTGTTTTTTTTTAATAGTTTAAATTGTTTTAAATGCTTTAAAATTCTGGAAAAATATGGAAAATTTATTTTTAATTTTTCCTATATTATGGACATTGTGTGGGACTAGAAATAATTTTGTGGTAAATTGTTTCATTATTTTTGGTATTTTAGAGCATAAAAGATATGTTTTAAATATGTTTTTTAATTGCTTAAAATATCCAAAAATGTATATTAATTTTTGAAATTAATATATAGTGTCTAGTACACTGTAAGGGACTCTAAGATAATTTTTGTGTAAATTATCATGTATTTATGGTATTTTAGAGCATATAATTAATGTTTATGGACGTTGATTTAATTGCTTAAAATAGCCATAATACATTATTAATTTTTGTAATTAATATGGGACATAAGGGACACTGTTTTAAGACCATGTAAAATTTTGTGGGACCCACAGGTAATTTTTGGTAAATTATCTCAATCATATTAATATTTTAGAGCATATAATTGTGTGTTTTTGTACACATATTAAATTGCTTAAAATATTTTTATTGATTATTAGTTCAGGGAATTAACACAATGTGTTTAGAACACAAGTGGTAGCTTGAGAAAATTATTTTAGTGTATTTTCTCGCTCTTTGGGACGTATTTTAGAGCATACATGTTGTGTTGAGTATGCAATATTAATTGCTTAAAATATAACCATTAAAGTTGTTAATTCTTGAATTTAAATGTCTAGTGTGTTTTGTACACTAATTGGAGACTTGAGAAAATTTTATGAATTATCTCATTTTTGTTTTGGTATTTTAGAGCATAAAATTTATGCATATGGGCATTTATTTAATTGCTGAAAATAGCCAAAATAGGTTATTAATTTTTTAAATTAATATGGGGTGTTTGGAACACCATATTAGACCACTAAAAATCTTTGGAGCACAAATTCTTGAAATTTTTTTGAATTTTTGGGAATTTAGTTGCTCGTAGTTAATTTTGTTTAACTAAATCAATTTTTTTCGTTAAATTGATTCAAAATGTTTTTTGGGCCTTGGTGAAATTCCGGAAATTTTTATTTATAATGAAAATTTTGTTTTTCAATTAATTAAACTTTCCATAAGGTTTTAAATTAATTGTTAATTTAAAGGGCCCTTAATAAATTGGTTTTAAATTATGTTTTAAGACCTAATATTGGGTTAAAATTAATGAAAAATTTAGGATTTTTTCATTGATTTTACCTAGCTTATGGGAGCTATTTGGGCTGTGCAATAATCATTTTATTGCACATTTTATTATTTTAGAGGCTCATTGCATCATTGGTCACGTTTAATTACTGTTGTTTGTGATTGGTTGACCCTATGACCTCTAATTCCTCCTCCTTAAGTGGAGTGACGGATGAGTCCATTCATTTTATAATAAGACCGCATGAGTGCTTGGAGTATGTGATTAATATAGATTTTAATCTGGCTTAAATGAATGGACAATTAATTGACAATTTATGGAGCTTGTGTCCTCACGATGTATGTTTAAGGTTGTTTCTGTGTATGTATATGAACAAGGCATCCCTATTTTTTATGGGCTATAAATGTAATGTGAGGACGAGTGTTTACATTTCTTGTATTTGGAAAAGCCTACTTGTAAAGGGATGGTTTTCTTTGTTCATACATCATACACTTGAATTACCTTAACATGAGCTCTAAGTTGTCAATTCGGACCCACGTGGGGGTCCATGCGCACTCTTGTTGTATGGCGCATTTTATATCTTGTGGATGATCTTAGATAGGTAATTGTACCATCTAATTGATGTTTGTTTAGAAAAATCAATTATAAAAGTTTTTTCTTGATTTACAAAATTAAGATTTGATTAATGAGCAATAGCGAATTTTTTGGTCTTAAATTGTAGAAAGGGAAAAATCATTTGTAATTGGATTTTAAAACAAACCTTATGAAATGTGCAAATAATAATGTCAATCCCTTGCGCATGTTCTCAAATATTATTCTTCAAATTTTTTTTGGATTTACAAAAACAAATGTTTTCCAAACCACACTTTGTTGAACTTTATAAAAGTAACAAGTTTAAAAGGGACTAATTTTTGTAATATGGCACTGCAAAGTAACACACCGATAGAATGAGTAAGAGCTTATGGGCTTTAGGCTTATTCTATAGTCCAATCCATTAAACCGAATAATGGGCCTCCGGCCCAATATCATTATAACCTTAATAGCCTATAATACTTGGCTTGAGAAGGATCATAGCACGCGCTTTGTGATAAGCAGCATGCACCATGATCTTGTTGGAAAGTATATGTACTACCCAATAGCCAAAGTATTATGAGATCATCTCAAATTTGTTATCGATGGCACATTCACTACTAGATTAAGCATCTAGTTATGAAGTTCTGGAAAGTAAAGGAAACGTTCCAAGTACACGATGACTGGACATCTAAGGTCGATGACAGGTATGATTCGTGATTTCAGAATACTCGGAACATCTTTACTGGCGAACTGGAGTTTCAGGCTATGATTAGTTCTTTGCTTGATTCACTGGTCCATAGAAAACAAATCAATGATCCACGACAGAAATGTTAAATTTTAGTTTTTGACATTTTCCGACATTTTGAGCTGAATACGGAGCGCCAAAAAGGTGAGGCGAACTGTATAGCTACACTCTTGACCATTACTTCCATAAGTGGAAGTAAGCGCAAGGCCAGTGGGCCTAAATGCAATGGTAAGGGTAAACCCGCCTAGAGGCAGGGTGGGGCTAGCAAGTTTGCGCCCAAGGCTAATAAGGTGGAAGAGCGCAATCGAGGGCGTTTTTCAGTTCGGTGATAATAGGATGGACATTTTTGGGTGGTAGTGTTACTAGGACATAGTTATCTAAGGATAACTGCTTAAGAATTGTTTTCATAAATTCTAGTTTTCTCTGTTAATTCATTTATCCTGAGACATAGCATGCTAGACTTGAACGCATAGGATGTGATAGGATGACTTGATTAGCTCGAGAAGCCCTTTTGGGCCCACTCGCTAAGGTTGACCTACCTATGTGTGAGTCTTGCTTAGTTGGCAAAGCATGCCGAAAGCCTTTTAGAGAGGCTATTAGAGCTACTCAAGCATTAGAACTAGTTCACTCAGATATCTGTGGACCTATGAATGTAAAGGCACGTCATGGCGCCTCTTATTTTCTCACTTTTATAGATGATTTCGCGCGATGTGAGGATCGCGAGTGCTTATCTAATCAGTTCTGGGAATTGTGTGAGGAAAAAGGGGATACGCAGACAACTTTCTGTTCCGGAAACTCCGCAACAATATAGTGTTGCAGAAAGAAGGAATATGACATTCCTAGATATGGCTAGGACTATGATGGCGCAAGTCAACCTCCCAAAGTTGTTTTGGGAGGATGTACTCTTGATTGCTGCCTACATACTAGAGTGCCTCTCCTCAGTCAATTCCTTCTACCCCCTTATGAGCTGTGGAAAGGCGGAAAGCTCATTTCGGAGCATTTGCGCCCGTGGAACTCAGGAGGTTTTGTTCACTATACCTCGTATAAGTGCGAGAAACTACGCTCGAGAGCTAGAAAGCATACCTTTATAAGGTATTCTAATAACTCGACAGCCTATGTTACGTATAATGAACAGATGGGTATAGGAATGACAAATGGTGCCACATGATATTGAGAATGACTTCCCCAGATTTGTATTACTAAGAGATATCTTGACCTCTATGAGTTGGAGGATGTTGAAGACAACATACCATCTTTAAGCGAGGGTGGGGAGATTGAGAATCCACATCCAGTAATCGCTGTAAAATGGTACTAGTCTCCACCCGAGTGGGAGTACACCGCTAGACGCTAGTGGGAGTGTACCAGATAGTGGGAGTGCACCACTTGGCACTCCAGAGCACTCAAGATTCTCAGATAGTACACTGTATGGTGATGAGGAAAAAGTTCCCTATCGCTGTTTTGAAATTGAGGAAGACATTTTCATATGTGTGCAAATGTGTGCACAAGTGGATGAGGATGAGTCTGCTTCTTTTGTTGAAGCGTTTTTCTTCGTCTGTTGAAGCTGAGTGGACAGTTGCTATGCCAGATGAGATGAGCTCTATGGACGAAAACAAAGTCTGGGAGTTAGTTGACATTCCGCCTGTGCGTAAGACTATTGGAGACAAGCGTGTTTTCAAAATCTAACGCAAGGCAGATGGTTCAATTGACAAGTATTAGGCGCGCCTTGTGGCGATAGTTTGTACCCAGAGGGGGTATAGACCATGGAAGCATGTTCTCCCAAAGGGTGAGATCTGACTCCATTCGCCTTATCCTAGCAATTGTCGCATATTTAGTTTTTGAACCTTTTTAGTTGGATGTTTAAACTGTTCTTTTCTCAATGGAGAACAAGACGACAAGATAAATATGGATCATCCCATTGGTGTTGTGACCAAAGGGAATGAGCGCAAAAGTGTGCTGTCTCAAACGATCTATTTATTATCTCAAATCGTCTAGGCAGTGGTACAATGTGTGTACATTAAATGGTTCAAGGAAAGTGTTTTAATTCTTTATATGTTGATGACGTCCTTTTAGCTGGGAATGAGATGAGTTCCATTGTCGCCACTTGAGAGTGGTTGTCCTCTCAATTTGAGGTTGAGGACATGGGTGATTCCAACTATGTGTTGGAAGTTTAGACTGTGAGATTTTGTTCTCAGAAGCTCCTCTGTTTGTCTTGAGGGACTTACAAGATGTAGGTTCTTGAACGTTTTCACATGAAAAACTGAAAACCCATAGACATCCCATTTTTTGGGGGGACTTACCTTGACCTTAGATCAATGTCTTAAGAATAATGAGAAGAGGAAACAAATGTCCAGTTTGCCATATGCGTCCGCAATAGGGAATCTGAAGTATGCTAATGTGTGTACTCGGTCAGATGTCTTCTATGCGGTTGGTTTAATTAGTCGTTGCCATAGCAACCATGGTCCTGTCACTAGAGAATAGTGAAGTGTATCTTGTGATATGTTCGCAGGAGTACTGTGGACCTTGCCTTATGCTGTCCACGATGGAAGTATAATATGTGTGGTGTGCTTTGCAGCTGTTAAAGAAGCTGTTTTGGTTGAAGAGTTTTTGCAGTGGCTAGGCTCTTTATCTCATAGTGATGAGGTTGTGCTCATCGAAGGTGATAGCACGTAAGCCTGAGCATATGCAAAAGATTTCAAAAACCATTCTAGCACGTGTCACATTTGAGATGTGGTTTGCGCAAAGGGAAGTTGTCTTAAGGCACATCTCCATTGGGGGATTTGATGTGCTTAGACATTTTATTGTGGTTTTGACATTATTATTCAAGTTTTTATAAACTAGTTGTTTTCCATATATATTTGTTATAAGTAGAACGGATGCACATTTCTTATATGTCACCGGGCTTGAATCGACCTGCTCACACGGGTGATTCACCTTGGCGCCGAGATAGCGAACTAGGACATGCGTGTCCATGGCGCTTAGATGGCGAGCAAGATGAGACATGTGTTCATGGCGCTTAGATAGCTAGCTAGGACATGTGTGTCCATAGCGCTTAGAAAGCGAGCTTGAACACTTATATCTACGCAGTATAAGAACAGCGAGCTAGATATAAACCCTATTATTTCTATATGTCGCCTTAGATGGATCTAAGATGAGACCTTTACATTTGGTCGAACATAGAGAGTTCCCACGACTCTATGTAGCCTGTTTATAGCCGAATGTGAGTTTTCAGACAGGCGCTAAGAGGAGCGACTGTGCTAGAGACTCAGGTTAGACGTTTTGTGTAACGTCTAGACTAAGATTCGTATGGCGTTACTTGTTTTTCTAAACATATAGTGACATGCCCATTTTTATGGAAGAACGCCATAGCATACATATCATACTGTATGTGCTTTTGCGATCGACTGTGGAGCAGTGAATGGATTCCTCTTCATTGCTGTGTGAGCCATGTAGCATATCCAAGACATTGGTTATCCTACAAACTGGTTGCCTTCACGACTTGAGACTATGTCATGAAGAGGACGCTTGATGACAGCTACTTTAGCATGCTATCCTAGGACGACGAGATTATTCCGTTCTATGGGGTGTGTCTGGGCAAGCGGTCAAGTTAGTCGGATTGACATGTGGGCTCAGGGAAGACCATTCAATAACACACCATGTTTTTGTGACTCATTAGCAGGCCTGCGACAATCGTAATTTGTTACTGATATGTCATGAGTACATTACATTGAGGTGGTGCAGCAATTCTTTTCACCGAGGGATTGAGAATGCTGTGTCGGGTGTGGTTGAATCGTCTAAGGCATACACGAGAAGCTTCCGAGTGATGTGTCTTGCTGGTTATGGTGATGATTTGGCATTACACTCCTGTCGCTGTACTTTCTTTTCGTAAGGTCGCACGTTCTATTTCCCTGTATGAAGAGATGAGAAGTTCCGTTGTGTTGAGAGATTGGTTTTAAGATCAACCCTATGTGGGTGAGTGGGAGATGTAACACATAATGTGGTCGGGCCATACGGGCACCCACATGAGATTGGACTGGGTCTAAACGAGGCTCGGCTTGGACACCAAAGTAACGGGCTTTTGGGGGTCCAAGCCCATTAGGTTTTTGATATGCCTATATATAGTTATATGCATTACACAAAAACCTACATGAGATGAGAATACAATCTCAGCAGCCCCCTTTTCTCCCTCACGTTCGTCTCTCTCTCTCTCTAACTCACGAATTCTCTCTCTAGCAAATCACCTTGAGGCTTGGGATTTAGAAGGTGACTATCATGGGGATGGCTCAAGAAGCATCCTCTACGACCTAGGCGATGCATAAGAGAGTACACGGAGGCAACATGGAGCAGCGGTTCGTGGGTGAAGACGTCGGGCTCGTAACAACACCGTTCGGCGATCCGTCGGGCTATTCCGCTAGGTAAGTGACCTAAACCCGACTCGTATGCTTGCGTGCATATTATCTACACAAAGAATCAAAGGATGGTTGTGGTTGACAAGATGATCATAATGAGTATTAACGACCAAATTCTTTACACATAAAACAATGGAAACTTAGGCCACTGTGCTCAAGCCCACTGGTAGAGCAACGAAAGCATCTTGGATCTTCATCTAGATGATTAGAGGGAAGAATGAAGATATAATGGGTGTGGGAAATGAGTGTGAGAGCTAGTATGGTCTGGGTGAAAAGCACGATTCCTGATCTTTCTAGGAAATTTAGTGCAAGACTTGTCGAGCAAGTACTTACACTCAAGGCAAACATAGATGGAGCCATTCTCAATGACTAGTTTGTAGCCAGAGTAGTAAAAATCTACGTCCTTATCTGTTTCGCAAAGAAACAAGGAATGTGATTGTGGCTTGCCATCATAATTAATCGTGTCATGCACGTCTTTCAGTACAACTGTTCTTTTGGTAGGCATCAGCGCAGCGCAGTCAAGGTCTAGGTCAAATTGGCACGTGGGGCAATGGTAAGTAGAGACAGACCTCAACTTCCCACAAGCATCACAACGAGATATTCTCCCTGAAGAAGTCGGTACAGGGCAGAGGGTGAGAGGATGTTGAGGGTGGAAGGGATGGTTGATTTCTTGAGCAAGTTCAGAACATGTTTTGTGCAAATAATAATGAGAGTAGCTCGCGCGCGCACATCTATAGAACAAACAATTGTGGCAGGGCAATTGACAAATGCAGCATGAACCACCATAAGTGTCCTTAGAAGAATGGAGGATCAATGGATGTTCATGACTAAAATGGTTAATCATATAGCCCGTATTGTATATATGTGCTGGTAGTTGAATAAATGAAGTGAATAGTTGGAAGAAGAATATCTAGAGCAATGGTCAGGAGATTAGCCTATCCATGGTTACACTTATGAAGTAATCTCTCTCTCTCTCTCTCTCTCTCTCTCTCTCTCTCTGTATGTATGTATATATATAGTAGATATTATATGGATATATCTCTATGAGCACCACTTTTTCGAAAGAGAAATCTTTGGGATTACCAACCCTCCACGCTATCTGTTTCCAACTTGACATTATTTAGTGGATTAAGGTATATGTTACATCCCAATATACTGTATGTTGTCAAAATGTTGTAACGTTGCTCCTAAAATATTGAAACTTTGAAAATCATTTAAATTACAAGTGGTTTTCAAAGTTCTAATCTTTGGGATCACAACCACTATGATGTACTTATGAAATATCTAAAATCATTAAAATGTATAAAACTAGAAAATTCATGTGCCCATGGATTTTCTACCCTACCAAAAAAAAAAAAAAAACCTTGTTTGCATGTTTAACCCAAAATTAATAATTTTTTGTAAGATACATATTTAATCTAGAAAGAAAGAAAGTGCTGATAAAGTGGGAAAGAAAGTGTTGTTAAGAACAGAAAGAAAAGAATAGTGTTGTTCAGAACAGAAAGAAAAGAATCAAAATAAATAAGGAAAGGAAAGGAGAATAGAAACTTGGGTTCACACGAAAACTTTTTTTTTTTTTCTTTCTTTTTCTTTTATTTTGTTTCCCATTAAACAATGAAGTACGAAATTTGTTGTCTACTACATAGTGAGGATTAAAAATAAAAAAATCAAAATAAATAAATAAATTAATTAATTAAAACCGTATCTACCTGTAATAGCTGGCCCTAACAATTTGGGGACCCTTTGCCTCTCCACCTATCCACAAGGCCAGTCCCGCATAAAGTTAGCCTATTTCTTGTAATATTAAGTGGCCGTTTGATAACGAATTATTTGAAGGGGCTGCTAACCTACATCATGATGGTTGTAGGTTAGCAGCATACGACAGTCTCTTTAGCGACGAAAAAACAGGTTTTTAGCGATGAAATTTTTGTTGCTAAAGGTTTCAACTTTAGCGACGAAAAATTTCGTTGCAAAAAACTGTTTTTCATCTCTAAAAACCTCATTTGCTGTAGGTTAGCAAATCCCTTATTTGAAATAATTAAAAAAAATTATGAGTGCATTGGCAACCAACTTATCATAGCTGTTTTGAAAAAAAATAAAATCAAATTTCAAAACAGCTTTTGAAAAAGCTGAAAAATCTCCACTACCCATGGCATTGCCAAATCTAATACCTTTTTAAAAAATCTCTATAAACTAGCTCTCTTTTAGTAAAATCTCTTCCCCACGAGCATCCGAAAATGGGCTCCAAGTAAATTGCAACATTAACAAACAAATAGCAGATAGTAAAGAAAGACGACTCCATTTTTCTCGTTGAATAATCCGAATAACATATACCCTTCTTGCTGCTGTAAAATAAATAGTGGCAAGACTATAAATGAAATTTAGCCCTACAAAAAATCTATTTTTGTATCTAAAAAGCAAGGTATATAAAATCCCATCTGATCAAAGATGCGGAACCGTGCTCTTCTTCTTGTGGTCGACATGAGAATCCCCTCTCGAAGGGGAGGATTCGAAGTAGGAGCTGAAACCAAAGAAGCAGCCGAAGAAGCAGATGTGGAGCTGGCCTAATATCTCTTCTAGTGCCAGTTTCGTTTATCCAAATCTCGGGGTTGGCACTATTAAGGTATTAGAGAGAAAGTTGAACGAATAATACCAAATGTATTATGTGTTGTATGATAAATATTACAATGATTAGTATTTATATAGGCTAAGGGAGAATTCTAATTAAGGGAAAGAAGAGTACAACTAGGAGTACAACGTATATAGACATAATGTACGTATATGGACATATGAATCTAGACTTATTATATTCTAACAGCCCCCATCAAACTCAAGGTGGTGAGATTGAGACCAACTGGATTTTGGAAATGAAATTCAGAAATAGTTGGTGGCTTGATTGAGCGGAGTTGGCGATGGGGCTTCACTAAGCAGAACTGGCCATGGCGAATAGTAGAGGCGGCAGCGGAAGGCAAGACTAAGCGATCCAACAAAGAGGGAGCTAACCGAAACCAGACTAGAAAACACCGGTATGGTAGGATTGAGTTGGGCTAGGAGAACCAATGATGGAAACGCTGACTAGATAGAAATCGGGAAACATCGGCGTGATAGAATTGGGCTAGACTGAGCAGAGGTAGAGGAGGATGCTTGATGGAGAAGGTGGTAGTGGTCTGTCGGAGAGATCAGACAGAGGTGGCAGGTGGTCTAGCGGCAGAGGGAGCCAGACAAAGTGAGTGGTGGCAACGGTCGGTGGTCCGGCGACAGTAATTAGCCAAATAGAAGAAATAGTGGTAGCAGTTTGTGGTCCGGACGGAGGTGAGGTGAGCACGTAGGGAGTGGTGGTTGTTAACAGTATCAGCTGCTAGCAAAGACAGCAAAGAAGACACATCAGCTTGAGCACAACAGAATCCAGCTCAACATTGTTTGATCCAGCTCAGCACTGTTTGTTATAATTGTCACGTGGGTGATGATGAGGGTCTGTAACTGTTTTTGTAACCACTTTTGGGTTGAGTGAGTTGAGAGAGGATTGTGTATATAAGTGTGATATGTAATCTGTAATTCATAATATTCAACAATAAGAAAATGCTCTGGTTTATCTTCAACCTCTACCCTCTGTTTCACTGGTTTGCTCATGGTATCATTGCTTTCAAAGACCAATGTCTTGCTCGATCCATGCCTTTTTCTTGTTCTTGTTCTTCTTGTTCTTCTTCTTCTTCTTCTTCTTCTTCTTCTTCTTCATTTTCTTCTTCTTCTTCTTCTTCTTCTTCTTCTTCTTCAATTTCATCAAATTCGATGGCTATGAATATAAATTCTCCAATTTATCTTCTATCACATATATGCAATCTTATCACTATGTGATTGGATTCAACCAATTATATCGCTTGGAAGTTTCAATTTACTTCAATCTTGAAGGCTTATTCACTATTCACCTATGTTGATGAATTAAATGCTTGTCCAGAAGAGTTTCTGCGAGATGAAAATGGAGTTCTCTCTACTCAAATCAATCCAGAATTCACAAATTGGTCCACTCATGATCAAGCCCTAATGACTTTGATTAATGCAACACTTTCATCTACTGCTCTCTCGTATATTGATGGTTGTAAAACTTCACATCAAGCCTGGAATGCTCTTGAACGAAGGTATTCATCTCAATCACGATCTAATATTCTGCAATTGAAACTGAATCTGCAAAACATTTCCAAAGGATCATACTCAATCGATGTTTACGTTCAAAAAATTAAAGAAGCTAGGGATAATTTGGCTGCTGTGTCAATCATTGTGGAAGATAAAGACATTCTAATTCATGCCTTGAATGGTCTTCCACAAGAGTTCAATGCTTTTAAAACTTCTATAAGGACTCGATCTTAGTCCTTGAATCTTGAAGAACTTCATTTCATTCTTCAAGCTGAAGACGCATCTCTCAAATTCACTGAGAAACATACTCAATCTCAATTTGCCTCTCCTTCCATGGATATGGCTGCTACTCATCATCGACCTCCCTATTTAAACAAGAATAATCATAACTTTTGAGGATGAGGTGATCGTGGGAGATTCAATAATCGAGGCAGAGGTCCAAATCAAGGTTATGGAAGGAATTACTCCTCTAATTTCAATTCTGGAAGATATGGTTCTAATCCTCATTGATCATCTCAGATATGTCAAATCTGCAATAAACCAAATCATGCTTTTTGGTTTATAATTTTCAATAATATCACTGACCTCCCTTGTCAGAACATGTCGGGCCTTGTCCCTTAACAGAGGTCACAGAATTTGGGAAGTTAATAATTTTCCCTTACTAAAACTATAGTCTATTTATGTATCTACTATATATATACATGTGTAATGAAGCTTCTTTCTCATCTCTTCTCTCTATTATATGTGTTTTCTCTCTCTACCAGCAGGATTTTATGGTGATGATGATGGATCTCGGTGGTGACAGATGTTAGAACCCTGATCAAGACCCCCCCACCCCTACACAGTCTCTCTCTTCTCTGTGAAATTTTCTCTCTCTCTTCTCTCTTTTTTCTTTTTCCCATTCAGGTTGTTTTTGATGCTAGGCACATATGTATATATATATATATGTGGGATTAAGAGAATTATGTGAGGCTAATTATGGAAATGTTAAAGGGACAAGCCAATGAGGTTTGTTGTTGAGAAAAGAAAACCAAAGAAAATGTGGAGCTCTGACCTCACCGAGCTCTGCAACTACTCTATTTCGCCATTACTGTTAAAGACAAAGAAAATGTGGAGATTAGGCTCAATGAAAATCAATAAATCCAAATGAACTCTATTTTCTCTGTCTAAATTGCAAATTTGTAGAGTTTTAACCCAGAAAAAATTTGTGAGCCACTGATACTGAATTAACGAATCAGAGATATGCAAAGCTTTGTGAAACCGAAATTTAATGGCGACCCAAAAATCGGAGAATGACCAGACTTTCTCAAATCATGCTTCTTTTTTTTTTTTTTGGAGGGAGGGGGGGAGAGCTTTTAAAAGCTCTAGAGTAGAGCTTTTAAAATCTCAAGGTTGCTTTTTTCGTTTCATAAATTTTTTTTGACGAGTAATGTATCACTTGTACAAAATTATCAAACTTAATAATAAAGCCACTTTTGAAAAGCCCTGTAGGGCCAAACTAAGCCTTAAGCTCACTCACTCCTGCAAAGACAACATCTGTTGGTCGCGTCTCTCCTTGAGTCGGTCCAATTTCATGGTTTCTGTCTCTAATTGTGCTGTTAGTTCATTTATGTGTATTTGAATTGTTTCTATCTCTGCATCTAGTTTATTAAATACAGGGTCCCCTGCATCACTCTCCAACTCTGCCCCCACTTCATCTTCCCCTGCATCACTCTCCAACTCTGCTGCCCCCACTTCATCTTCCCCTGCATCACTCTCCAACTCTGCCCCCATTTTATCTTCCCCTGCATCACTCTCTAACTCTGCTGCCCCCACTTCATCTTCCCCTGCATCACTCTCCAACTCTGCCCCCACTTTATCTTCCCCTGCATCACTCTCCAACTCTGCTGCCCCCACTTCATCTTCCTCTGCATCACTCTCCAACTCTGCCCCCACTTTATCTTCCCCTGCATCACTCTCTAACTCTGCCCCCACTTCATCTTTCCCTGCATCACTCTCCAACTCTATCCCCACTTCATTTTCCTCTGCATCACTCTCCAACTCTGACCATTCACTATCTTGAAGAACCTCCAACTTCATCTTGTCAAATTTGTCACCTAATGATGATTCTCTTTGCAGATTAGGTAAAATCTGTGGAAAAAAAAACAATACTAAGTGAGGACAAGGAAAAAAAGTGACAACAGAAGAATCCTCCCAATACCATATATAAAATATAAAAATAATAAAATAAATTTTTTTTTTAAATGTAGAGTACAGGTAATACTACCTCAGAGATCACACAATTAACATGAACAACATAGTGACACTCTGCGCAGAAATAAGTAGGGTGATATAGTTCTCTTTCTTTCTCGCAAGCATCACATAAAAATTCTGAGTCATCACCTTCACCTTCATAGTCTTTGATGGGTGAATAAGTGAGAGTAAGAGGGTGTAAGTGCCATTTATATTTCATAGTAGAAGGCAACTCCAAGAGACAGTGGGCATGGAGATTGAAATGGCACATCACGCAACGAAAGAAAGGGGTACTGCACCATTCAGTACAAATGTGGCAACGCAATGTATCATCTTTTGTGTTAAAGAAAGCAAGAGGATGCTGATGTCGTTCAGAGTTTATGAATATGGGCACCACCAAAGCGCATCTAAAGTGTAAGTAGAACTGACACTTCAAGCATTCATAAACGAAGCCTTTGCATTCCCTTTCACACGCATCACAGTTAAACGGACTTGACGTGACTATGCCATGCGTATTGACAATGCAGAGACGGTGTCCCGGGTGAAAAAGGTGCTTTATTGTGAAGAGCAAGTTAGCACATGATTTGTCGAGAAGCGTTCGGCAATCCAGACAAACATAGATTGAATCGTCCTTCAAGCAGCGCAAGCACCCAGAGCAAAATCGAGTTATGGACTTGTTTGAGTTGTAGCAGTGAATCAATGGGTGAGGATGATCACTAAGCTGGTCGTCTTGTTCATTGTTCTTTTTATAGGTGGTTGGCATCAACGAAGAACAACAAACGTCAATACTAAACTTACAGTCCCCCCCACAAGAATAGATCAAGCCTTTCAGTCTCTTATTACAGACATTACATTTACTAATCTCTGTCTGGTACTTGAAGGTGAGTCGACGGAGGGTGAGAAGGTGCAATGGATGGAAGGGGTGTTTGATCTCTAGTGGCAATCTAGCACATGATTCATCCATCACGAGTGGGCATTCAAGGCAAACAAAGATGGGACCACTCTTGATGATGGGTTGTTCGCAGCTAGAGCACAAAGCATCAAAAACATTATTTTTCTCACAAAGAATCAACGGATGTGGGTGAGTGAGATGTTGATCATCATGATGATTATCGATCATACCCTTGGTGGGCATGAGTGCAGCACATTGAACGTCTAGGTTAAATTTGCACTTTGAACACCAGTAGGTGAATCCATTATAGTCAATATCACAGGCATAGCAATTCTTAGAATTACCCCAATGGATAGAATTTTTTTCATGGAGAGTGAGAGTGTGTTGTGGGTGAAACGGATGTACCATATTTCTTGGCAGTTCAGCACACGACTTATGAATGTAGAACTTGCAGGCAATACATCCATAGACAAACCACCCTGTAACAGGTAAGTCGCACGCACTACAACTCTCTTTAACTAATGGAAAATTTTTCCCTTCGTCCTCCAAATCTAGGAGCATTAGTGGATGAAATTCGTGGCCAAAATGATGAATCATTTCCATCTCTCTCTATATAGTGGTGTAGGCGGCGGCTGTTGGTGTGCTGTGTGACCGGCACTTGTGATCTTCAGGTAAGTCTTCAGCCTTCAGCCCTTCACAACTTCACAGAGATGAGAGGCAGAGCCGCAGAGGAGAGGACTGACGAGTGAGGAGGCTGGAGGCGCCGCACATCGCTATACAAGAATAGTTGTAAACAAAATATTTTAAAGTCTCAACTCTCAACCCTAATTACTAATCAGCGTTTTGTATATATAGTCTAAATCTAATTTGGTTTTCGGTTCGGTTCGGTTTCCTTAAGTGTTACCGATAACCGAACCGATCTAGTAAAAATAGTTCGGTTACGGCCCTAACTAAATTCGGTTCAGTTCGGTTATCAACCGAATTGTCTATATTATTTCGGTTCGGTTAAAAATTTCGGTTAACTGAACTGTTTGCCCACCCCTATCTATATGATCTCTATCTCTGTCTCTCTTGAGTACCAATTTATTGTGAAGAGAGGAGTGGGTGCTCTTCATTGAAGAGCCCCTCAGCTTATCCTTATTTGATTCATTTGCTAAGGCTCAAAGCTCAATTTCATGTTAATTCATTTGGTAACTAGTTTATGAGCTTGCAAAAATTGAACTTAGGGTTTTTTTAGAGGGAGCTTTTAAAAGCTCAAGGTTGCTTTTTGGTTTCATGATGACTTTTTGAAGAGTAGTGTGTCACTTGTATAAAATTATCAAAGAATTTAGTAATAAATTTCATAAGCTCCTTTTAAAAAGCCACGTGGGGGCCAAACTAAGCCTAAACCTACACTACAAGCTAGCTATGTCCAACCACGTTATCTCTAACCAACATATAAATCACGACTCCCACTTCGGTACACATTTTGGTGTGCCTACACTATCTGTCCCGGGGGATCAAAATCAATGGCAGAGTCAGAATTTTAATTCAGTAGGGGCGAAGTTTTATGGGGCCAGCATTCCCGACTTTTTTTTGTTGTTGTAGAAATAGTATAATTTTACGGGATTTTTTTTCATAAATTTCGTGCATACATAGGGGGTTGGAAATTCTATGTTTTTTTTGTCTATCTCACGAAAAAAGAGCAAATAAGGGTTTTTTTTTTCTTCTTCCCGCTAAACATGAGTAAGAGGAGGTTAATAGTGGATATGAGACTTTGAGTCTTTCGAGGGCTTATGCAAAACTTCAAACTTCATCTGTGTGAGGACTTTTTTTTATTTTTATTTTTTATATAAATGCCTTGTGGGGGACTCTAGGTGGTCTTTGTTTTTCTTTTTGGGCTTTTATTATATAGTAACATATACATGTATACACACAATATATCATATTATAAAATGAAGAGTGTGAACAAGTTGTCAGTTAAAATCATGCCAAAGTTCTTCGAAGTTCTAAAATTTACAAAAGAGTAATGCTATGCTTTCCAAATTTCTATTTCAAAAGTGTTTCCCAAATGACCTAGCAGTGGGACGAGGTAAACGTCCAATAAAAATTTAACTGGTCCTATTGTTTTGACCTGGCCCCATTGCCACATCATTTGGGAAGCACTTTTGGGATAAAAATTTGAGAAGCACATTTGGGATAGAAATTTGGGAAGCATATCATTACTCTTTACAAAAAACTTGCGAATTAACAGAAAATCTTAATAAAAGTCCACGTACATATTTTTTAAAACTATCATATATAACCTATTTTTTTTTTTCCCGAAAGTTCAATGGGGCCAGTTGCCCTCGCTCGCCCCCACTGTGAGGCCGCCCCTGATCAAAATCACTCAGACACCACTTTAGAATAAATATTTCCTATCACGGAACAAATAGTCCTTACTCGAGAACAAATATTTTCTCCCAAAGTCACTTTGGTGTACCATAGTCTTTTCCATAAATCACCATTTTTTTCTTTTTCTTTTTCGTTTTCAATTCATTAGCTTTAAAACAGTCTTCGGTTTTATTTTCCAGTCCATAATTTGAGTGTGTTGAAAACCAGTCACTCATAAAGGAAGGAGCCACACAATGTGAAAAGTTGAAGTGTCAACATCATCTCGATCCCAAATTCAAAAAGAAAAAGAAAAAGGTATGTAAATTGAAAAAAGAAAAAGAAATGAAAAAAAAAAAAAAAAAGCGAAGTAAAGAAAATTTACTCAGTGACTTTGTTCTTCGAAATGACCTATGACATGACCCAAAGTTCAGTGGGTAAACCTTTTTTATTTTTTATTATTTTTTTTTATTTTATTGATGGTCACAGCACCCGCATGCGTCACACACATACTTCAAACAATCAGGGGGTCACGGGCCTACTTTAAAGGGACTTCCTCCTCCCATAGAGGACTGAAGGGAAAGCAACTCTCCACCAAGCCCCCACGAGGGGAATCGAACCCTCCACCTCACACTTGAAAGAGATGGAATGAGACCACCTGGGCTAAGGCCCAATGTCTTATATCCTTGGATCTTCTATCGTATACATTTTAGTGTTTTAGAATGTATTTATATACTCCAATTTTGTGCTAAAATAGTACTCCGGTCCTCCGTCCCATTTTATGTGTCCATCTTTCCTTTTTGAAATGTACCAAAATTGCTGTCCGTTTTTCAAAATTAGTATGCAAATTTTATATAATTTCCCAAACTACATAAAATGGACACATAAAATGGGACGAATGAAGTAAAATGTTCCAACTTTAATTCTAAAATATTGTAATAAAATACCAAAATGTTACTCCCTCCGTCCCATTTTGTGAGTCCATCTTTGGGAACTCAACTTATTAAGGGGACAAAAATAATCTACACCTACTTTCTACAATTGCCCCTAATCATTACAACAACTTTTTTAGTTTTGTCTTGGTGTAGATTTCAAGGAGGGATGGTTTTGGAAAGTAAGTAAAAATTGTACATTAATTTAAGGAAAGTGGACACTATTTTTGGACATTCTAAAATGAAATAATGAACTCTCAAAATGGGACGGAGGGAGTTTAATTTTAAAACCACTTGAAATTTAAACTGTTAAGGCAAACCCCAAAATGTTCACAGATATCTACCCGTATTGTTATTGGAGTCTTTCAAAGAAAAATATTTGTTAGCACCTTGATTATGGGAGACAGCATGATAGCATATCACAAACCCATAGGAATCCTTAATTCATACATCCGTATCTCCTATTTTTAAGTAAAATAACTGTATAATATAGGAGGAATTGTCTTAATGACTAGAAAAATAGGGGTGTGTTTCGGCCGGAACGGATCGGAAACACCTCTTTCGGAAAAAATTTTAAAATTTTCGGAAGCCAAAAATGCAATCCGAATTCCGTTCCGAAATTTCGGAAATTCTAAAATTATTTTCAATTCCGAAATTTCGGAAATTTTTGGAATTTTCGGAATTTCATCAGATTCGGAATTTTTCGGAATATTCGGAGTGTTTTCAGAATTTTTCGGAATATTCGGAATTCAAGCTTAATGGGATTTCACTTGAGACTTGTAGGCCTTTTATAGAAGCACATTACATCCCATTTTTTTTGTGTGTGTTTTTTCGATATGGGATGAACACAATTTTCGGAATATTTCGGAATATTTTCAGAAAAGTTTCGGAAAATACAATTTCGGAATATATTCGGAAATTTTTCGGAATATTTCGGAATATTTTCGGAAAATACAATTTCGGAATATTTTCGGAAATTTTTCGGAATTTTCGGATTTCTAAAAACAATTCCGATTCCGATCCGATTTTTTTCGGAATTCAGAAATTCAGAATTTGGAATACATATTTAGTTGCCAAAATCGAAATTTTTCGGATCGAAATCGGTCGGAATCGAAATTTCCATTCCAAATGACACTCCTAATTTAGACCCTTGTGATGTAGTAATCATCTACAAGTCTAAAATGTTTCCACTCTTAAAACATAAATTCTGAAAAGTTTGATACTCCTAACTTCTTTGCACATTTGAATTTCCCTCTCCCCTCTTTCTATACATCATTTCCCCCACTCTTAACACTCTTCTTCACTCGAAATTAAATATGTTTCTAAATATTAATATATACCACAAAACATATGATTAATGTGGGTTTTAAACAAGAGTAATACTTGGGGCACAACTAAAGTCAAAACCTATTGTTCACAACCTGCATTTTGTGTCTATCTCTCTCTTGATGGGTCCCACAGTGTCAGTGACCCCACAGTACCCACTAGGAGAGAGATAGACACAAATTGGAGGTTGTGAGCAAAAGGTTGTGGCTTTGGTTGTGCCCCAAGTATTACACTTTAAACAAACTCTTTTTTCGCTAGTGCCATGGGCAATGTCTAGCATACAACCAATTGACCTGGTATCTTGTTGCAAGGTAAGGATCCTCGACTCCCCTTTGTGGGCAGTACTTTGGGGGCAGCACCCATGCGGGTGTTGCAGGATCACAAATTTTTTTTTCCTCCTTTTTTATTATATATATATATATATATTTATACATATAAATACTTGTGGTCTTGCAACACCCACATGTGGTGCTGCCCACAAAAGAAAGCCGGGCTTATTGAATGGAATATACTCAAATCTCTTTTCAAGAAGAAATTAATCAATGAGAGACTATCACCATGCCAACGTGCTGATGTGATCTGAGGATCTAAGCACATGATTTCAAGTAACCCCTGTTTTTATGTGGTTATATCATGGTTACCGGGATCGTGGTACCCCCATGGAACCGCGATCCGGGATCTTAAAATCCAGAACATGGTTCCTAGGAGATCCGGATCCTAAATTTCGCGAACCAAACGAGATCGAAGAAGATAAACAAAATGGAAACTGTAGAGAATATATATAAAATCCCAACTTTTACATTACTAGTTGGTTTTTCTTTAAGATCGAGCTTCGGAGCTATTTGCATTTGAGACTTAATTTGATCTTATTTTTCTAAACTTTTGTGTTTGAAATTTGATTATGTGAAGTCATGGAATGATTTAGTACTATATATCTATGTATAATTATTTATATAAGTGCTAATCGAACTAAGAGTTTGAACCAAAGCGAAACACAAACCAAAAAAGTGAACCAACTGAAACTATCTTCTCGTACCCTAAACTAAACTAAGTGACGTACCACGCATCCGCACCCATACCACGCTCCGTGATGAACCATGTTCCAGGTAACATTGGTTATATATATACGGCAAGTTATTGCCCCCTACTGCCCTACACATAGGTGATCTCCACCACTTATTATGCGTCCTCAATTTCTACAGGACACATGCAGCGCAATGTAAATGGAGCATCAGACCGATAAGTTGATAACTTGGTGGTGTGACAGTATTATTAAACAATTTATTCTTTTTATGAGTGCTGTAAACCTTTTTTTTCTCGTTCCATTCCACCTCATTCTTGTTGCTACGTTATTGGTCACCAAAAAAGAAATTGTCTGCCACCAGTTTTGTCTCCTTTCTTGTCTCCAATTATATAGAGTTAAGTGGAACCCATTGCAAATTGTGTTCACACTTAAGGGCTAAAGTACTTTAATAAAGATAACCCATTACAAATTACAGTAGGTGCTTTCTTCTTCTACTTCTTCTTCTTTTTTTTTTTTTTTTTTTTTTTTTTGGTAGAAAAAAAATTGAGCTAAGGTCCTTCAGGTTAGGTCAATAAGGCCAAAAGGACAATCCAAAATTCCTTCATTTCAAAACGACACCTATTTAATTATTATTTTTTTTTGGGGGGGCTAAAGTCCCTCACGTTTAGTTTTACATTTTTGCACACGAAATTACCCTTCTCCCATTGTACTTGTCGTGCTAATGCCAGTGTCGATTTTTTTTTTTAATTCTAAATTTTTGAAATATTTTTTTAAAACTTTTGCCCCATTTTTTTTTCCTGCCTTCACCTGTTGAAATGCCTCTAAATAAATTTTACAGACATTTCTCCAAAAATTAAAAAAAATAAAAAAACTCCGATCATTATTATTATTATTATTATTATTATTATTATTATTATTATTATTATTATTATTATTATTATTATTATTGTTTTCTGCTTTCAACTTTTGAAACATCTCTAAATCTGGATCACTCGGTTTCAGAGACATTTTTATAGAATGTCTTTGAATTTTCTATTTTATAGACATTTCTCTAAAAAAAAAAAAAAAAGTGGAAGAAAAATTCAGAGACATTTGTCCTAGAATATCTTTGAAATTATCATTTTTAGAGACATATCAAAAGTTGACGTCTGAATTTTTTTTTTTTCAAAACATCTATTTATAAAAAATTAAGAAAAGAAATTTTGAATTTTGATTTTTAAAAGACTTTCAAAGGTTGTAGCACAAAAAAAAAATTGGGTCACTAACGTCAGCTAGGGATGGGCAAATAGTTCGGTTACCAAACCGAACCGAATTTCAAATTTCAGTTGGGCTATTTCAGTTAAAAATTTCAGTTTGATTAAAAATATGACCGAATTAAAATTTTCAATTCGATTTTCGGTAGCCTATATATAGACAACCGAACCGAACCGAAAAATTGAAATTTATTTTTTATTTTCTGTATTATTAATATACTTTATATATAATAAAAATATAAGTATTTTTACAATATGAAAGAAAAATAAACATAAAAAGTTGTGAAAAATGAAGGAAATAAATAAAAAGTAAATTGAATTTTTTACAATTCGGTTAACTGAATTACTAAACCGAACCGAACAAAAATTTCAGTTAATGAACTTAAATAAACGAATTATATTTCGGTCGGTTTTTCAGTTCGTTTGTTCTCAAACCGAACCGAACAAAAGCGAATCGAATTAGCCAAAACCAAATCGAACCAACCAAATACTAACCCCTAATGTCAGCGCATCAAGTACAATGGATTTTTTTGTCCAAAAAAATATTGAGGACCTTAGAAGGTGTTAAAAAACTTTGTGGTTCTAGTTAGTTAAATATTACTGGCCAGAGACCTTAGACCAAATGCCCCTTTTTGTTTTTGCTTATGGACAAACTGGCCTTACATTACAGTTTTGACTTCCAGTCGAAGATTAATTTTGTCATTTCACATCCCTTATTTTTACATTGCATCATTTCGCACCACTAATGCCCTTTTCTACTTATCTACTGCTCAATTAACTACAGTAGTTTCTATACAACTATTTTAATTTTGAAGGATAATGAAATTGACCTACCTTGAGGTAAGGTTGAAATACAAGGACCTCATGGTATGCAAAATTACATTAACCTACCTCTCTTGTACCATTGAGGTAAGGTTGAAATACAAGGACCTCATAGTATGCAAAATTACATTAACCTCCCTCTCTTGTACCATTAATGTAATAAGCGACAGAGTTTTGCCCTGACTGAAATAGAAAGAGCTGGGGTAAGAGACTTTTTTTTTTGTTGTTTCCAGATGGTTTCTTTATCATGCATTTAGTATGGCTACATACAATATTTCTTGAACAAACTTTAATTGATCGGTTTTGCGGTATACATTAATCTTAATTATTACTAAATCCCTTTTCTTGCTGCTACTTTTTTTACTGGTGATCTTTGATAATTATATATACACTACACGATGTTTACGTAAAAAATACACACAAAAAAAGAATTAAAAAAAAAAAAAATACAATTGGGATGTGATAATTATTGTAATGTGTTGCTGAGGCATTTCAGATGTAGCTGAAGCTTATCTAGCTGCCATAAAAATCAATCCAGGAGCAGGCCGATGCATTTAGGGATGGCAATGGGGTGGGTTTTCCGGGTTCCCCACCCCGCCCCGCCCCTAATAGGTAGGGTATGGGGGGGCTTAATAGGGTTAGGGGAGGTTTTCAAAACCCGGGTCGGGGTCGGGTCGGGGTAGGGTCAAAAAAACCCGCCCCCGCCCCGAATATACTTGTATTTATATTTTTACCCCTCAATAGTTATGTGTATTACCATTTAAAAAAAAAAAACTACACTATTAGGAACTAATTGGGTAAGTTAAAAAAAAACTGCACTATTAGAGAAAAAAATGCATTAAAAAAATTGCTTTTTCAATTTGTGTACCAAAAAAAAAAAAAAAAAACATAATCGGGGCGGGGCGGGGGTGGGGGCGGGGGCGGGGAGAGCACTATGCGGGGCGGGGGGAGGGTTCACTGAAGCGGGGCGGGGGCGGGGGCGGGGGCGGGGTATGGGGACCCCGTCCCATACCCGCTCCGTTGCCATCCCTAGATGCATTGTCTGAGAATCTTCGCTCTGACACAAGACGACGAAAATGATATCTGAGCTATCTTCAATTTTGGGCTATTTGCCTTGGATATCGTTTGTTAAGTAATGTATAGAGTAAGCAAGTACTATTTATTAGTGGTTTGCAAAAAAAAAAAAATTGATATTGGTCCTAACAAGTTGTAATTAGGTACCAACATTCTATGATTTGGTCCCAAAATAATTGGAATTCATGAACTTCTCAGCCACCTTACATTTTCTTGTATTTATAGCAATATATCTCTCTACTTTTCTATCTCTAATATTATATATATATATATATATGCATACGAGTTTTTAGTATTTTTTGACACGTTTTCTGACATTCGCATTGTTTTAGATAAGTTTTTTTGGATGCCTTTTCTACACTATATTCATCTTTAATTTATGGATTACAATCTAGCCCGTGCATTTGCACTGGTATCCAACTAGTTACATTTTGGAATCAAAACCACTAAATATATCATATAACTAGAAATTGGTCATGCCTATTGGACCTATCCAAAAAATATTTAAAAATTTGTTTAATCCTAAATTAATAATTTTTTATAATGGTAATATCTGAAAACATATTTAATTTAGAGAGAAAGAGATAAGTGTTGAGAAATGGGAAATGACGTATAGAGAGGGGAGAGAAATGAAAAAGGTGTAAAATGTGGACGAGTTGATCCAAAATTTTCAAAATTAAATTCAAAGAAGTGAAAAGAATGGAAATAATTTTAGACACATATCAAGGGTCCAAACAGCAGGATCCAAGGCAGAAAATTAATGAATGGAAGAAAAGAACACAACTTCCAATAAGCGTTACATAAAGAACCTTAGGAATTAGCCTTAAAGCTAATATGCACACATGGTTTTGTATGTATATATACATACACACATACACACTAACATTATAGCAAGTCCAAAGTTGAGACGGGCTCTTCTCGCGTTGAATCATCATCGGAGAATTCGTCATTGAGGTCGAATTTTAGAAATCAACAAATTTTGCATACATCATTTTTCTTTTTCTTTTTTGGTGAAAGCATACAACATTTTCTTTTCAAGTTCCTCCAACTTTTTCTTTGATGCCTTTAGTTTAATTTCTTGTTCCTTTATGTCTGCACGAAGCACTTCAATCTCTTCATGATAGAGTTCATCAACAAGGGAAGAGTGTGAAGAGTCTGTAGCCTTTGGCCTTTCACTTGTATAGTTAATTTGAGTTGAAGTCTCTTTAGCCTTATCTCCATTTAAATTTTCATCAATACTTGTTGTCCCCTCCACTTCCTCTATGATCCTATCTCTACTAACAACTTTATTAGTTTTTCCTTCAACTAAATCAGTCGATGTGGCCGACTTTGTATCACCAAGTTTGCGAGCCAATGACTGATTTTCTTCCGTGAAACGCACAAGCTAAATACGAAAGCGAAAAAAAAAAATTAAAAACAATTTAACCATAAACCAAGGGCTCGCATGATAACATTGTGGTTTTTGGTTTTCAGTTTTAGTTTTCATTTTTAGTATTGAATTAGAGGCAGACATCAATACAAAAAATAAAAACAAACTGATCAAAACCAAAAACCACAGCGTTACTAAGCGAGCCCTAAATTATATATATAGGACAAAATCGTAAATATACAACTGTTTGCACTTCATAGCTATGTCAAAAATGTTATTCATTATTTTCGTTTAATATACGATATAGGACATATATATTTAAAGTAAAAACAAAAACTCAAAGGACGTTAGGCTATATATGCGCATGATCGATATACATTCTATTTATACTTTATTTGTTTAAACAAAATCCTTCAAAATATTTCTGAAATTATAGGAGTATAAGCATACCTCAGAGATGACGCAATGAACATGAGCAACGTAGTGGCATTCAGCACAATAATAAGTAGTCTCGTGTAATCTTCTTTGTTTCTCACAAGTGTCGCATAAGAACTCTGAATATTCATTTTCATCCTCATAGTCTTTAATCGGGGATTTTGTGAGTGTAAGGGGATGTCTATGAATTCCATCACTAGCAGTAGGTGGCAGTGTTGGAATGCAGCAAAGGAGGTGGACATTGAAATCACATGTCACACAACGGAAAAAGTTTGTTCTCCAGATCAGTATTTTACAAACTTTGCAATCTGGCAGAGAGTCCACAAATGTGAAGAAAGCAAGCGGATGATTGTGAAGTTGGGAGTTCAATGTGATGGGGGTTGAATTTCCACATCTGGTATCCATACGAAAATGGCAGTCAAGGCACTCATAGGCATAGTCTTTATCTTCTTGCAAACATGCGTTGCATCGAAATATTCCGCTAGTTTTGATAAGTTTCAAAGGGTGTTGGTGGTGGACTATGTGTTCAATATCTGATGGCAGTTCTGCACATAACTTGTGAAGCAAGAGGTTGCAAACGAGGCAACAATAAATAGAACCATCATTGAAGGGTAAATGGCATGCGTAGCAAGTAAAATTAAACTTGTTATTTTTACTAGTCGTACAAAGAATCAAAGGATGGTTGTGGTTGACAAGATGATCATAATGAGTATTAGCGGGCATCAAGAAAGCACAATTAACGTCTAGACCAAATCCTTGACACTTAAAACAATGGAAACTTAAGCCATTGTGCTCAAGCCCACAGGCAGAGCAACGAAAGTATCTTGGATCTTCATCTAGATGATTAGAGGGAAGAAGGGAGCTATAATCGGGCCGGGAAAGGAGTGTGAGAGTATGGTCTGGGTGAAAAGCGCGGTTCCTGATCTTTTTAGGCAATTTAGCGCAAGACTTGTCGAGCAAGTACTTGCACTCAAGGCAAACATAGATGGAGCCATTCTCAATGACTAGTTTGCAGCCAGAGCAGTAAAAATCTACGTCCTTATCTGTTTCGCAAAGAAACAAGGAATGTGATTGTGGCTTGCCGTCATAACTAATCGTGTCATGCACCTCTTTCTGTATAGTTGTTCTTTTTGTAGGCATAAGGGCAGCGCACTCAAGGTCCAGGTCAAACTGGCACGTGGGGCAATGGTAAGTAGAGATAGACCTCGACTTCCCACAAGCATCGCACCGAGATATTCTCCCTGAAGAAGTCGGTACAGGGAAGAGGGTGAGTGGATGTTGAGGGTGGAAGGGATGGTTGATTTCTTGAGCAAGTTCAGAACATGTTTTATGCAAATAATAATGATAGCAGCTCGCGCGCGCACATGAATAGAACAAACAATTGTGGCAGGGCAATTGACAAATGCAGCATGAACCACCATAAGTGTCCTCAGAAGAATTGAGGATCAGTGGATGTTCATGACTAAAATGGTAAATCATATTGCTCATACTGTACATATGTGCTGGTAGTTCTCTCTCTCTCTCTCTATATATATATATAGTATATATTTATATGGATATATCTGTATGAGCACCACTTTCTCCAAAGAGAAATCTTTGGGATTACCAACCCTCCACTCTATCTGTTTCCAACTTGACATTATTTAGTGGAAAAAGGTATATGTTACATCCCAATATACTAATATACTGTATGCATGTTGTGAAAATGTAGTAACGTTGTTCCTAAAAGAGTAATGTTACATGCATTCCTAATTGCACAATCAAATGCACAACCTTGCTTAAAAATGTTGGACTTCGTGCTGAAAATGTTGCACATTCTGCACACCCCCTTTTTTGTGTACAGATTTTTCAGCACGAAGTCCAACATTTTTAAGCAGAGTTGTGCATTTAGTTGTGCATTTCGGAGTGCATCTAGAAAAATTCTTCCTAAAATATTGGAACTTTGAAAATCATTTAAATTGCAAGTGGTTTTCAAAGTTATAATTTTTGGGACTAGAACCACTATGATATACTTATGAAATATCGAAAATCACTAAAATGTATGTAACTAGAAAATTCATGTGCCCATGGATTTTCCACACCACCAAAAAAAAAAAAAACCAAAAAGTTTGTTTAACCCAAAATTAATAATTTTTTGTAAGATACATATTTAATCTACAAAGAAAGAAAGTGTTGATAAAGTGGGAAAGAAAGTGTTGTTAAGAACAGAAAGAAAAGAATAGTGTTGGTCAGAACAGAAAGCAAAATAATCTAATTCATCTTCTGTTTTGGGATAATGTTTGGACAAGGAAAGGAGAAAAGAAACTTGGGTTCACAAGAAAACTTTTCCTTTTTCCTTTCTTTTTCTTTAATTTTGTTTCCCATTAAACAATGAAGTACGAACTTTGTTGTCTACTACATAGTGAGGATTAAAAATAAAAAATAAAAACCGTACCGTAAGGGCTGGTCCTAACAATTTTGGGACCCTTTGCCTCTCCACGTATCCACAAGGCCAGTCCTGCATAAAGTTAGCCTATTTCTTGTAATATTAAGTGGCCGTTTGATAACGAATTATTTGAAGGGGCTGCTAATCTACAACATAATTGTTGTAGGTTAGTAGCATACAACAGTCTCTTTAGCGACGAAAAACAGGTTTGTAGTGACGAAAAACAGTTATGTAGCTAAAGGTTTCAACTTTAGCGACGAAAAATTTCGTTGCTAAAAGCCTGTTTTTCATCGCTAAAAACCTCCTTTGCTGTAAGTTAGCAAATCCCTTATTTGAAATGATTAAAAAAAATTATAAGTGCATTGGCAACCAACTTATCATAGCTGTTTTGAAAAGAAAAAAAAAATCAAATTTCAAAACAGCTTTTGAAAAAGTTGAAAAATCTCCACTTCCCATGGCATTGCCAAAAGCTAATAGCTTTTTAAAAAATCTCTATAAACTAGCTTTCTTTTAGTAAAATCTCTTTCCCACGAGCATCTGAAAACAGGCTCCAATAATATTGCAACATTAACAAACAAATAGCAGATAGTAGAGAAAGACGACTCCATTTTTCTCGTTGAATAATCTGAATAACATATACCCCTCTTGCTGCTGTAAAATAAATAGTGGCAAGACTATAAATGAAATTTAGCCCTATAAGAAATCTATTTTTGTATGTAAAAAGCGAAGTATATAAAATCCAATCTGACAAAGATGCAGAACCGCGTTCTTCTTCCTATGGTCGACACGAGAATCCCTTCTCGAAGGGAAAGATTCGAAGTAGGAGCTGAAACCAAAGAAGCAGCCGAAGAAGCAGATGCAGAGCTTGACTAATATCTCTTCTAGTGCTAGTTTTATTTATCCAAATCTTAGGGTTAGCACTGTTAAGGTATTAGAGAGAGAGTTGAACGAATAATACCAAAATGTATTATCAGTTATATGATAAATATTACAATGAGTAGTCTTGATATAGGCTAAGGGAGAATTCTAATTAAGGGAAAGAAGAGTACAACTAGGAGTACAATGTATCTAGACATAATGTATATGGACATATGAATCTAGACTTATTATATTCTAACAGCCCCCATCAAACTCAAGGTGGTGAGATTGAGACCAACTTGAGTTTGGAAATGAAATTCAGAAATAGTTGGCAACTTGATTGAGCAGAGCTGGCGATGGGGCTTCACTGAGCAGAATTGGCCATGGCGAATCGTAGAGGCGGCATTGGAAGGCAAGATTGAGCGATCCAACAAAGAGGGTGCTGACCAAAACCAGACTAGAAAACACCGACATAGTAGCATTAAGTTGGGCTAGGAGAACCAATGATGGAAACTCTGATTGGATAGGAACCGGAAAACACCGGCATGATAGAATTGGTTTGGACTGAGTAGAGGTAGAGGAGGATGCTAGATGGAGAAGGTGGTAGTGGTCTGGCGGAGAGACCAGACAGAGGTGGCAGGTGGTCTAGCGGCAGAGGGAGCCAGACAGAGTGAGTGGTGGCAACGGTCGGTGGTCCGGCGACAGTAATTAACCAAATAGAAGGATTATTGGTAGCGGTCTGTGGTCCAGGTAGAGTGAGGCTAGCGGATGAAGGGAGTAGTGGTTGTTAACAGTATCAGCTGCTAGCAAAGACAGCACAGAAGACACATCAACTTGAGCATAACAGAATCCAGCTCGGCACTGTTTGTTACAATTGTCACGTGGGTGATGATGAGGGTCTGTAACTATTTTTGTAACCACTTCTGGTTTGAGTGAGTTGAGAGAGGATTGTGTATATAAGTGTGATATGTAATCTGTAATTCATAAGATTCAAGCAAATGCTCTGGTTTATCTTCAACCTCTAGCCTCTGTTTCACTGGATTGTTGAGGGTATCATAGCTTTCAAAGACCAATGTCTTGCTCGAACCATGCCTTTTTCTTCTTCATTTTCTTCTTCTTCTTCTTCAATTTCATCAAAATCGATGGCTATGAATATAAATTCTCCAATTTATCTTCTGTCAAATATATGCAATCTGATCACTGTGTGATTGGATTCTACCAATTATATCGCTTGGAAGATTCAATTTACTTCAATTTGAAGGCTCATTCACTGTTCACCTATGTTAATGGATAGAATGCTTGTCCAGAAGAGTTTCTGCGAGATGAAAATGGAGTTCTCTCTACTCAAATCAATCAGAATGCACAAATTGGTCCACTCATGATCAAGCCCTAATGACTTTGATTAATGCAACACTTTCATCTACTGCTCTTTCGTATATTGTTGGTTATAAAACTTCACATCAAGTCTGGAATGCTCTTGAACGAAGGTATTCATCTCAATCACGATCTAATATTCTGCAATTGAAACTGAATCTGCAAAACATTTCCAAAGGATCAGACTCAATCGATGTCTACATTCAAAAAATTAAAGAAGCTAGGGATAATTTGACTGCTGTGTCAATCATTGTGGAAGATGAAGACATTTTAATTCAAGCCTTGAATGGTCTTCCACAAGAGTTCAATGCTTTTAAAACTTCTATAAGGACTTGATCTTAGTCCTTGAATCTTGATGAACTTTATGTCCTTCTTCAAGCTAAAGATGTATCTCTCAAATTCACTGAGAAACATATTCAATATCAATCTGCCTCTCTTTTCATGGCTATGGCTGCTACTCATAATCGACCTCCCTATTTCAACAAGAACAATCAGAACTTTTGAGGACGAGGTCGCGGGAGATTCAATAATCGAGGCAGAGGTCCAAATTAAGGTTATGGAAGGAATTACTCCTGTAATTTCAATTATGAAAGATCTGGTTCTAATCCTCAGCGATCACCTCAGATATGCCAAATCTGCAATAAACCAAATCATGCAGATGCTGATTGCTATCATCGAATGGACTATTTATATCAAGGGAGACCTCCTTCACCTTGACTATCTGCTGTGACAGCTACCTATGGTGCCATTTATGGTGTGATCAGTTTAATCCTTCAATTTGGTATACTAACTCTGGTGCTACTATGCACTTGCCCAATGAATTTGCTAATCTCTCAATGCTAACTGAATACCAAGGGGAGGATCAAATCAATATTGCTAATGGACAGGGACTCCCTATCACTCATACTGGCACAGGTTCTCTATCCACCAATTCTCATCAGTTCTCATTATCTCATCTTCATTGTGTTCCTTCATTATCTACAAATTTTTTTATCTATCCATAAATTGTGTCTTGATAATAATTGCAAGTGTTTTTTCAACGCTGATATGCTTGAAATCCAGGATCTCAAGTCAGGGAAGGTCCTTTACAAAGGCCCCAACAGTAATGGTCTGTATCCCATAACATCACTCTCCTCTCTAGCCTCTCATCTCACCTCTACATCTAATCCAGCTGCTCATCTGGGACAGAAGGTTTCTAATCCTCTTTGGCATAATAGGCTTGGCCATCCCTCAAACAGAGTTTTGAATAATTTTTTGCACAACCATGTTCATTCTTCTATCACTAATTCTTTTGTAAATTCATCTCTTTGTGAACATTGTTTAGTTGGGAATATGTGCAAACTTCGTTTTACATTATTTGCATCTAGTACATCAGGACCATTAGCTATGATCCATAGTGATCTTTGGGGGCTAGCTCACTATGTTTCATGTGATGGATTTCTATATTAAATCTCATTTGTAGATGATTACACTAGATTTACTTGGCTTTATCCTCTCAAAAATAAGTCTGATGCTGCTATTGTTTTTCCTAAATTCAAAGCTTATGTTGAGAATACTTTTAATACTTATATTAAAGTACTTAGAACTGATGGAGGGGGTGAGTATTAGAAGGATTCTTTGCAATCCATTTTTCTCTTAGTGGTATTCATCATCAACTCTCTTGTCCCTATACCTCTCAGCAAAATGGTGTTGTTGACACAGGCGTATTGTAGAGACAGGTCTTACATTACTGTCCACTATATGACTTGGTCCTCAATTCTTGTCATATGCATTTGGTACTATTGTTTTCTTATAAACAGGCTCCCTAGTTCCAATACTAGGAATCAATATCCTTTTTAGCTATTATTTCATCACCCACCTCCCTACCATAATCTGAAAGTGTTTGGCAGTGCTTAATTGATATCCTTTATTAAGGCCCTACACTAAAAGTACTTGAATTAAGAACAACTCAGTGTATTTTTCTTAGAGATACATTGTTTTGATCCAAAAACTAAAAGAGTCTATATTTCTAGACATGTCCTCTTTGATGAATCTTATTTTCTAGCTTCTTGCACCTCTTCCCCTTCTTATGAAGCTTCTCATTGGTTTCATTTTTCTCCTACTGAGAATTCCTTAATTAACTCACCTCTTGTTTGTCATACCCGCTCCCGTGGTATTCAATTTTATTATTTTAGCATGCATGATATGCTCACTGTTGTGTTAATTAACACGTGTGAAATGAGCGATGACTCACTAGTTGTTGCTTGCACTGCTCACTCGATCTCGGCCTCTTGCTTGAGCCGGTTTCCTCTTTCTTCACTTCGGCCTTACATCTCAGAAAAGACCCTGTTCAATTAGGTCAAGTTAGCGTCGCAGATCGGCGATCAGATTATCAGTATTTGGTCGGGCTGCTTCAATTTCGGCTTCCCACTCTGTTTCTTTTCTCTCTTGGTATGTCCTCTGAAGTTCATCGATGGTCACCCTTGGCCTATTCGATGCCGAGGTGGCTACTTGTTTGCCTCTCTCTGCCTCGGCCTTTCCTCCAATGATTCTGTCAGATCCACCTTTCGATTGGGCCAGGTTAACTTTGACAAATTAGGTAAAACCATGTTTGAACTTACAATCTGAGGAAAGGGGTTAGTATCGATCCCCATAGCTTCATCCGAGAACTTAAAGATTCCCTTTTCCACATTTTCCTGTATAACATTACGAAACACAACACAATTATTAGTATAATGTTTCCAGGAGTTATGCCATTTACAGTATTCTTTATTTTTTATGTCATCGGTCTTGGGGACTTGATGAGCATCACTTAGCTTGATCGCCTTTTCGGCTAGGAGGGCATCAAAAATTTGATCGACCATTATGATGTCAAACGTATAATTCTTTCCAGCCTCGAACGCCAACTTTTTTGCTGCTGCGTCATTATTTACTGGTTTGTTCAAGGCATTACAAACTATTGGCCGTTTACAAATCAGTTCGGCCATGTCTATCTCCCCCACTTCAAGGTAATAATTAGCCACGTAAACCTCGTAGTTAGGGTCTTTATAATTTGGACGAATTCTTAATCTCCTGTTCCTCCAAAAGGATACATTCGTATCTGGCAACCCTTATGGCCAGCTCGAATAAATCACGAAAATGTCCCTTCATGTATTACCCTATAATTTCATTGTACTTTTGGTATTTTTTGTATATTTAAATAAAAACCCTTTGATTTATTCCTGTCTTTATTGAATTTTAGGCCCCAATCGATTGTCCTTTATACCAATCGATTGTCATCTTTTGAACCCCAATCGATAGCCATCTTTACCAATCGATTGCCATACTGCCGACCTGAATTCATTACATGGCACTATCTCTATCGATTGCCATCTTTACCAATTGATTGCCTTGAAATATCTGTGCCCAATCGATTGCCTCAGGTTTCAATCGATTGACACTTGTAGAGACAAGTTTTCTTCTTTGCTTCGTATTTTGATGTGTGGCACTCTTCCCTTTCTATATTTACTTGTTCATTTCGTCACTTGGGATTGTTTTTACAGTCTAGAGAGAGAGATCATTGTTATATATATACAATCAAACATATATATATATGTATATATATACATACCCATACATACACATATACTGCCCTGGGTAAGAGAAGGAAGAAGATAAGGAAGAAGAGAAGGAGAAGAGAAGATAACAGACAGACAGAGAGACTAAGAAAAAAAGAGAAGAGGAGGGAGAGAAAGCTTGAGCCCCATAGGCTCTACACAAGCCAAACACACAAACTCTACACAAGCCAAACACACCCTTCGGTGAGTCCAACTCACTTGATTACCTTTATGTGATGCTTATACAAGTTTTAGAGGAGGTTAGATGTAGTTAATTTATCCTAAGGATGTTATATATGCTGGACTGAATTTCTGCTAGAGAAGATAAAGTCCCAATCGATTGGGATGTTTTCCAATTAATTGCCATCAATTTAGACCCAATCGATTGGATAGTTTTCCAATCAATTACCATTGGTTGTAACCCAATCGATTGCCAAAGTTTGAAATTGATTAGCATTGTTTTGGATCCAATCGATTGCCAAGTTTTCCAATCGATTGGCAATTGTAGAATATGGATTATTTCTTTTGTTTATTATATAAGGTGTTCGATCGTTCAATTATCGATCCGGACTTTCGTGACGCGACCATGGGATAGTAAGGGATAATGTGACATTGTATTGGAATAATACACATGTTGAATAATGGACTAATGCATTAAATAGTGGAACTATTTGTATAATGATGATATAATGTTGCAAACGGGAATGAGTATAAATGCAGTCGTGAAGATCATATGATGAAAGGTGTGGGATCCTAAGGTGCTGGGATAGGATAGGGACTACGTGTCAGGTTGATGTAGGATAGAGATGAACTACGTGTCGGGTTTTACGATGATAGATTTAGACTGCGTGTTGAATTTGGGAGGTTATGTGATATGGGACTTCGTGTCGAGTTTAGTATATCAAGGCTACATGTCATAGTAGCATATCAGGGCTGCGTGTCATAATAGTATAGCGGAGCTGAGTGTTATGGTGGAGCTAAGTGCTGTGGTAGAGCTGAGTGCTCTGGTATGGTGGAGCTAATTGATGTGGTATAACAGGGCTGAATGCTGTAGTATGTCAGGGCTACATGTATTATATCAAAGGGCATGTTGGCCATAACGTATCAGGGCGATTTGGCCGTAAATATGGGATTACATGTCTAATTTATGTATAAGAGAATGGGAACCTCGTGTCAAGTGTGTTAAGTGTGAAGTATTGGGCTACGTGCCAGGAAGGCAGAGAGTTGTTCGAGATGTGAGTCAAGTAAGGTAAGGTGAAAGGCTACGTGCAAAATATGGACCCAAGAGTCCATGTTATGTTTGGGATTGGTTGGGACAACGTCCATTGATATATATTGCGTACGATGATATGTTTGTTAATGATGTTATTTTATATACTGCATATCCATAGATGCTCTGTTAGTATTTGCATCCACTCAGCTTTCCTAGCTGATAATGTTTTATGCCGCTGGATATTCTACGTCCAGCGGGCCAGGGTTATGAGTATGCAGGGGAGGAATATGTTATCCGGGGCTATGAGGAGGAAGCTTACTATGATGGAGGCTATGCTAGAGAGGACTACTATGTGAGCTAAAGACCTGGAGCTTGCCGTAGATAGTTTATGTTTATGTTTTATAGACTGTTATAATAGTTAAGTTTGTAATCAGCATACGCTGCCATAATACTTTATTTTATGCTTCCACTACTACTTATGGATTTTGTAATAGTTTAGTAGTAAACTCTGATTATATATATCGAACTGAGATATTCTAAATGCGTGGTTTAATCTAGTACTCTGATGATTAGACTTTGTTCATAGATAATGTGGTAACTTTCAATTGTCATGGCCTACGGGTTCAAAAAGGAAATTATTTTCTCTAATTTTGCTACTACAGAGCGTGACAGGGGGGCATGATAGTTTAAACCTCTTGTGAAGTTCGAAAGTCATTCCTCCCATAGCAATCTTAACATACTCTTCCTTAGATAGGACAGTCTTACACCTGTACTTAGCCTTCCTGAAACGGGTTATGTGGGTTTCAACTGTCTCACCCACCCACTGTAGCATCCTTGAAAGATCTGCCAATGACGTCTCAAGCTCAGTCCTGTAGAACTGGCCATGAAACAACTTTTCCATTCCTTGCCAATTTTAGACAGAGTTGGTAGGGAGGTTGACATACCACATGAAGGCTATTCTTGTAAGGGAATTAGCAAACAATCTCAATTTTAAGTGGTCAGTACCGCCCACGTGGCCGCATTTTACTATGAAACGGCCTATGTGCTATACTATTGACTATTATCCCTCTCCTGAAAACAAGGTAAAGTTTGGAACTTTGTAACCCTAACGAAAATTGGTTTGGTCTACCTCAGGTGGGTACAGCCGTCTGTACGTCGACCTCTCCATCTTTCTCATGAGGGGGCCCTATTCTTCGTGTATGGCCATTGCCAATTGTTCTCTATTGATGCCTATTAGACAATGGGCTGTGCTGCCATAGGAGATGCCAACGGAGGTAGGACTCGATGTGGGTTAGGATCGGTTAATGAGTCCAGAAGGTTTCATTAACCCTTTTCCCCCAACAGCATAGGCATAGGGGCCAGTGCTGCTGACTGGGTCGGCGTTTTGGCCTCTAGGCTGGATGATTAATGGCGTCACCGATCCAGTGGGATTGGTAACAATCGCACTAGTTGACCCTTCTGCTTGAGCATTAGAGCCATTCTATTTTCGGAGTTCTAGACAAACATAGGTAGGTTCCTTTTTCTTATCGGCCAAACTAGAATTGCTGACATACTCTTTTGGGCTTCCAGGTTTCAGAGCACCAACAAGTTCAGCAACTACTTTTATTAAGCCCTTTACGTCTACCGCCAGATCGCCCAGTGTTGCATGGGTTTCTTTGGCGATCTTAGCCAACTGGCTCTGACCTTGCTGTATTTCTGCCGATTGGCAGATCAACCCTTTAAAAGCATCAATCGAGCCTAACAATGCATGATAATCATGCCTCATGGGCTCTAGGTTTCGTCTCATAGCTTCTGAGAATGCTTCCAGAGTCACAACACTATCCTATGGAGAACGGCTTGTGCTTTCATCCTCTAGCGGATCAATGGTCCGGTCATCCTGTCCGTTTTTTCCAGTTCTATTATCCTTTTTAGGGGGCATATTCTAATACTAGGGTCCCACCGAGCATGCCCAAAATGTTTGCTATTGTTTTGCGCGGGCGTGCCAGAACCAAAAGTTAATTTCCTAACTGCTTGTGTGAGTGATATACAAGGCTTTAAGGTCAGACTTCTAATAGGTGATTGTGATGGTATGTACACATCCAGACATTGCACATGCAGTGGGAGTTGTGAGTAGGTACATGAGTAATTCGGGCAAGAAGCATTGGGAGGCATTGAAGTGGGTTCTCAGGTATTTGAGGGGCACTTCGGAGATAGCTCTTTGTTTCATAGGAGCAAATATGGAAGGCTATGTAGACGCGGATTTGGCAGGTGATCTGGACAACTGAAAGAGTACAATGGGGTATGTTTATACTTTCGGTGGTACGACTATCAGTTGGGTGTCTCAATTACAGAAGATCGTAGCTCTCGCCACTACTGAAGCAGAGTATGTTGTCGTGACAGAGGCAAGCAAGGAGATGATTTGGCTACAAGGGTTTTTGAAGGAATTGGGGAAGGAGTGTGGAAATAGTGTTTTGCACTGTGACAGTCAAAGTGCTATTCATCTAGTGAAGAATCCAGTTATCCATTCAAGGACAAAGCATATTCAATTGAGGTATCACTTTATACAGTCTCTCTTATATGATGGGGTACTATCTCCTGAGAAGATTAGTGGGAGTCAAAATCCAGCAGACATGTTGACAAAGGCGGTGACCATTGACAAACTGAAGTTATGTGGAACTTCAGTTGGTCTTCAAATGTAGGACTTGAAGACACGTTGCAGAGGGTGTGATTGTTGCTTTGAGAAGGGGTTATGTTATGTGTTATAGTGGTGTGATTAGTCTCCAAGTGGGAGATTGATAGGAATAGTGGAGCCTAATCCCAAGAGTTGAGGGATATTTTCGGTGGAGCTTCTATTCACAAGGAGAAAAGGAGTCTGGGCAAGGCATTGTCTCCCGGGGCAGACCGCTCGGGCTGGCATCGCCCGAGCAAGAACTTGCTGGATTATCGCCCGCCAGGAAACCCGTCCGAGTGAGCCGCCCAGGCGGGATCGGGGATCTGCAGCAGATTTCTTTTTCCTAATTGGTTTAGGAAGCTATTTCGTTAGGAAACTTGTTTAGGCTACAAATATACTTTCCTAAGGCTGAAAACATGGATTGCAACTCTTTTTGAAACCCTAAAGAAAAACACAACTCTGCAACGGTGTGGACATAGGCATTATTGCCCAAACCATGTATCTGGTGTTCGTGTGTGTGATTGTTCATTATTTTCTTTCATTCTTGCATTGATTTCTTACAAATCCTATGGGGAGATTAGACATGATTTCCCCAACAATTAGTGGATGAGATTCATGGCCAAAGTGATGAATTACTTCCATATCGATCTCTCTATATCTCTATCTGTGTCTCTTTGAGAGCATCTTCAACCACATTACCTAAAAATTCTTTAATTTTGAGATAAAATAGCTAAAAAGGTATTTTAGCTAATCAATTTTAAGCTCCCAACTCTAACCATGTTCTCTATTATAGGAAGGTTTGAATTATTATATTAATTTATTTTATAAAAAAATTGAAAATTTTAATACACACTCTCTCCTTAAATGAATATGATATGTATTATTATTTTTTTATTATTTTACTTATGGGTAATTACCCATATTCACTCACTCTATCCTCAAATGTGAAGAACCAAAAAGGGGTTCCCCAAAATGGTGAACCATTTGGGGAACCTATCGGAGCTTCAAAAATGCGCTTTAATTCTCCAAAATAGCTAAAAATTGAATATGTGCTATGTGGTTGGAGGTGCTCTGAGTACAATTTATTTATTTGATTCATTTACTAAATCTACCCTACAAGCTAGTTGTTTCCAAATATATCAGGGGCGGACCTATGTTGGGGCTTGCAAAATTTTTGGAAATATTTCATACATAGATGTAATTTTGAAAATTTTAATTTTTGGCCCCTTTAAAATTCTAACAAAGTTTTATATGTACATGTATTCTTAGACCAAACATTCCAAATTTTTTAAAAACTTCAATATGTGTGTGTATTTTATAAGTTTAGCCTAACCCAATTCTTTTACCATCAGTCAAGCTCTATAAACTGCAATAATCGATTAACCTTTATTATCGAAAAACTGTAGTATATAGAAAATTTTAACCAAAAATGTATAAACAGACCCCAAAAAGAATTCGCCACTAAGCGCTGCACCCGAATCCCTATATAGGTCTACCACTATATGCATGTTCATTCAATATTGGGAGTTGTTTCCACAAAATAGTCCAGAAAAGCTTAATTATTAAACCAAAGTGCCTTAGAACTTAATGACAAATCCCACGTAAGTCAGTTTTAGTAAAACCGACATTCAAAAAGTCGGCTTAAAGTTGGGTTTCGTAACACCGACATTAAAGTTGGGTTTCCAAAACTCGACATTCAAGTCGGAACTGACTTGAACCGACTTGAATGTCGGATTTTGGGAACCAACTTTAATGTCGGTATTACGAAACCCAACTTTAAGCCGACTTTTTGAATGTCGGTTTTACTAAAGCCGACTTACGTGGGATTTGTCATTAAATTTTAAGGCACTTTGGTTTAATAATTAAGTTTTTTTTGGACTATTTTTGTGGAAACAACTCGTTTCGGCCACCAAATATAAATTTCTGAAACCGCCACTAAATCATATATTATTTATGCATTATTTCCAAATAAATACATCACCATTTGCTTTAAAACTGTCTGCGGTTTTATTTTCCAGTCCATAATTTTGAGTGTGTTGAAAGACAGTCACTCAAAAAGAAAGGAGCCACACAATGTGAAAGTTGAAGTGTCAACATCATCCTGATCCCAAATTCAAAAAGAAAAAGTGATGTAAGGTGATAAAATGAAAAAGAAATGGTGATGACAAAAAAAAGTGAAGTAGAGAAGACCAGGAAAACTCTTCCTGGTATAGTACAGCCAGAAAGTTTGGGTGTATATATCTACAATATAGTAATTTTGGATGAGAAATGGTTGTTCTCAAGAAGAAATATTTGTTCTACTATCAAATAACATTGTAGTTTTGGATGAGACACGATTGTTCTCGAAAAGAAACATTTCTCCTACTATAAAAAAACATTTTGTTCTGGGTGGTTTTGATGGGAATAAATATTTTCGATCGCGGAAGAAATATTTCTTAACAGGAACAATTATTTTCCACCCAAAACCACTATGTTAGGTACACCCGGAGCATTTTTGCTCACCCATTGATCATGTCTCAGGTCTGTACTGGGTGATATGTGTCTAATTCCACACTACAACAAATTTGAATTTTTGCGAGTAAGCTTGGCAAGGAAAGGTAAAATGGGAATGGATTGGACATATGTCACACAATGGAGGCTCGGATGAGCAAAAATGCTCACCTCTTAATTAGGGAAAAAAAATTAAAAAAATAAAAATAAAGGAGCATTATGATGTAAACATTCCATAACTGATTGGGTGAATTGCATCACTAGTACCAAAAAAAAAAAAATGGGCAATGCTATAGTGAACAGCTTTTTATATGAGAAGCTGAGTTTTACCCGTTGGATTAGCATCTAGCCATAAGATTTTCAGAAATCTGGAGAATCATTTATTACTAGATGTTTATCCAACGGTTAAAATACATCCTCTCATATGAGAAACTTCTCACAATAGACTTACCCAAAAAAAAAAGGGAAGAATGAGAGAGAGACCAGAGATAATATGTCAAACTTTTGAAATTAAACTATTAAGGCAAACCACGAAGATGTTCACTGATATCTACCTGTATAGTTATTTGAGTCTTTTGAAAGAAAAATATTTGTTAGCAGTTAGCACCTTAATTATGGGTGACAGGATATTAATAGCATATCACAAATCCATAGGAATCATTAATTCCTACATCCGTCTCTCCTATTTTTAAGTAAAAAAAAAAAAAATAAACTATATGATATAGGCAGAATTGTCTTAACAATTTGGACCCTTGTGAGTAATCATTCACATTCTAAAATTCTTCGCATTATTCACCACAGTCTTAAATATAAATTCTCAAAATTTTGAAGCTTCCCCTTTCTTTACACCTTTGAATTATCCTCTCCTCTCTTTCTATACATCATCCCCTTCTCTCAACATTCTCTTTTTCTCTAAATTAAATATGTATACAACTAATCATACTATGGAACATAGTTTTGTAAAACTACGGTTAATGTGGATTTTAAACACTCCTTTTTCGCTAGTGCCATGGGCAATTTCTAGCAGACAACCACTGATGATATCTTCTTGCTTGGAATTTTTACCCAATCTACTTTTTTTAGCAGAAATTAATCAGTGAGAGACTATAATCAAATTAACGTGATAATGTGATATGACGATCTAAGTAGATGATTTCATATAACCTAGGGGTGGCAATTTTCGACACGACACGGCAGCCCGACCCGACCCGAAAATAAACGGGTTTGGGTGACCCGTATAAGGGCACGGGTCATAAACGAGTCGACCCGTTTGACACGATTAATAAACAGGTTGAAGCGGGTCAACCCGTCTAACCCGTTTGACCCGATTAACTGATTAAGTATTTAAGTGCAGTTGGAGTTTTTTTTCTTAAAAATGAATTTTAATAATCTAGAAGTATAAAATACAAATAATATAAATAAGAATTAAAAAAATATTTATTTAAAAAAAACATAAACTAAAATTATAATATGTACTAATGCATTATGTACATATAGTATGTAATATTTATAAAAATATAGGGGGTTCAAATCAAATAAGAAAAAATTGTGTTAGAGTTAGTTTAAAAAGAAAACCCTAAAAGGGGCAAAAGACAATTAAAAAACCGATCCGATCATCCAAATTGGCAAAATCGACCAAAAGGCGAAAAAACCGACCGAACCGACCACTTCGGTTGGTTTTCAAAACATAAAAAATGCGAAAATAAAAATAAATAAAAATAAAAATTCGAACCGAACCGAACCGAACCGATGACACGGACACCCCACACGGGTTAGACGGGTGACCCACCATGACCCGGCACGATTATAACCCAGCACGATTATGACACGTTAAGAATGACACGATTATAACCCGACACGATAATGACCCGACACGACCCGATTGCCACCGCTAATATAACCCTTATTTTATGTGGTTATATCTTTGGTTACTGAATTTGAGTCTGGCAGGGCGACAAATAATGCTCTGCACAGAGTGATTGCCCCATTTAGATGGTCCCCACCTCTAGGTGACTTTCTGAAATTCAAGTGTGATGGCTCCTTTAAGTCCGAATTAAGAAACTTTATCTGGAACAGGAGTTGTTATTAGAGACTGCAATGGGGAAGTCATCGGGGCGTTGGTTGAAGCTTTGGCTCTCCAACACGTGGTTAAATATGCGATTGATTTGGGGATCCGAAAAGCTATTTTTGAATTTGATGCGGCCACAATTATTAATAGTATTAATGCTGAAAATGAGTGCCATGCAATTTATGAAAATATTATTAAAGAAATCAAGGACCTTCTACCAAAGTTCGAAGAAAGTAAAGTTTGTTAAGCTAGCCGAAATTATAATGGTGCTGCTCATTTGTTGGCCTGTCATAGTTTAGCTGTAGAGGAAGGTATGTCTTTTTTCAATTCCTGTCCTTATATTGTGAACGTGGTTGAGTCCCATTTGAATCATTAGTAATCTTATCATCCCTTCATAAAAAGAAAAAAAAAAGTTAGGGTAAAATGTATTTTGCACCCTTAAACTATGCATTCAGTAGTATTTTGGCCCTTAAACTTTGAATTGTGGCAATTTGGTCCCTCAACTATCAAATCAATTGTAATTTGCACCTTTGCTACTATTTTCTTAAAATGAGAATTACATTTTAGTCAACTTTTTGTATGAAATTTAGAAGTCAATCTACTACTTTTTAAAAATTAAAAAAAATACCAGCATTAATTTTATAAAAAAAATCCTAAAAAATAATGGATGCATGCCTAGTAGGCTAGTACCAACTGATATAAATAGTTGTTTTTTTTTTTTGATAATTTTGACTTTCAAATATACTTGGGCATTGTTATTTATTAGTGAACAAAGTAAGAAGACAATCTATTGCACTTAGTTTTCTTCTTCTTCTTCTTCTTCTTCTTCTTCTTCTTCTTATATATATATATATATATAATGGTTTTGAACTTTCAAATATACTTTACTCGTATTTATTTGTTTCTGACTTTTTTCGTTTCCCTTTTTTTTTTTTTTTTTTTTTTTTATTTTTTATCCAATGACTGAAAATTATCTCTCTCTCACCTATGAGTTCTAATACAACAAACATTTTTCTATCAAATCTTGATTGATGTTTGGAAGCACTTTTTCCTAATCCAGATCACATCTAGTTAAAAACGTGCTATGAAAAGGAAATTTTGGAATGTGAATGCTCATACGTCAATGCCGAAATACAATAGTAATTTGAGTAATATTAAGAATACCAAAAGGTTTATGCATTTCTTTTATGATTGAAACTTTTCATTTATCTTGCTGAGCTTTGAAACGCTTCGTTAATTATGATATAAAATAAAAGAGGCAGATTTTCCATTTGGAGGGGAAAAAAAATGCAACAGGTTATCTTCTTCATTTGTTCACTAATAAATAATAATGCCCAAGTATATTTAAAAGTTCAAAACCAACAAAAAAATAAAAGAAAAATACAACTATTTACATCAGTTGGTACTAGGCATGCATCCATTATTTTTTAGGACTTAAAAGAAAAAATTTAATGTTGGTTTTTTTTAATTTTTAAAAAGTAGTAGATTGACTTCTAAGTTTCATACAAAAAGTAGACTGAAATATAATTATTATTTTAAAAAATAATAGCAAAGGTGCAAATTACAATTGATTTGATAGTCGAGGGACCAAATTACCACAATTCATAGTTTAGGGATCAAAGTGCTACTGAGTATATAGTTTAAGGGTGCAAAATACATTTTACCCAAAAAGTTATTTCACCCTGCACTTCGGTGGTCTCCACTAGTTATCGTGCGTCCTCTAATTCTACAGGACATTTACTGCAATATAAAATGTAGCATCAGACCAAGCCAGTGTGATAAGTTGGTGGTGTGACATTATTAAACAACTTCTCTTTATGAGTGTGATAAACCTTTTTTTTTTTTCCTTTGTTCCAGCTTTCACTCTTGTTGTTTCCTTATTGGTCACGAAAAAAGGAATTGTCTGCCACCAATTTTTTCTGGGAATTGTTATTGCCACTCCATCGTTGAACTAAGCCACTCCATGGTACCATTCTTAGAGCATGTGGTACCATGTATACAATGCATGACATACATGGTACCACATGCTCTAAGAGTGGTACCATGGAGTGCCTTAGTTTAATGATGGAGTGGAAATAGCATCACCCTTTTTTCTTCTTGGCTCCAATTATACATAGAGCTAAGTGGGACCCATTACAAATTATGTCACACTTAAGGGCTAAAGTACTTCAATACGAGTAACACATTACAAATTATAGTACGTTCCCTCTTCTTTTTTCTTTTTCTTTTTTTTTTTTGAGTGGGACTAAATACACCCACTTATTTGTTATTTACACCTATTTTTTATTTTATTTTATTCATTTCATACATTAAAGTATTACACTCTTTTAAAACCCCAAAATACCCCAAAACTCAACTCTCTCTTTGTTTTTTTTAATGGGACAAAAACCAACCTCTCTCAATTAGTCAATCTCTTCTCTCCCTTTCTCTTTTCTGTATCTCCCCTGCCTCTCCACTACACCAAAAGGGGCGAATTGGCACCCTTTCGCGAATTTAATCTGACACTGTTTGAAACAGTGCCAGTCTAAAAATTTTAGCATGTCAAACAAATTCCAAAATATTTCCTCCCAATTGTGCATTGACTGAACATATAGCTTATAGTTTTACCCTAAAAAAAAAAAAACAAAAAACAAAAAACAAAACCCCCAAACCATTTTTCCCTCTCTCTCTCTCTCTCTCTCTCTCTCTCTCTCTCCTGAGAACCTTAATAGAGGGAGAAAAAACCCCCAAATGTGACCCTCACCACTGCCGACTAACTCACCCCACCACCGCCGACGACACCTGCGCCGATGGCACCTGTGCTTCCGCAGCCTGCATCTTCGACGGCCTCTCTCTGTCTCTCTCGATCTCTGTCTCTCAAACTCTAAGGTATCAATTGATCTCTTCTCTTCTCTTGTTTTATTTTTCTTTTCCTTTTTTTTTTTCTTTTTTTTTTCCTGGTAAGCAACAAACAACAAATCCCTTCCTTGTTCTTGTGGTTGAACCATCACTCCCTTTCGTGTCTCCATAGCTCATCTTTTCTATTCACTGTAAAACAGAATACTTGTACCCACCTTAGCCTTTTTAAATCGAGAAATCTGACCGTGAAGCTCAATCACATAGGGGGGAATATGTTTTTCCTCTTGAATCTGGACATGGAATTGGCTGGCTAAGATAAGATATTGGAGTGAACCTGGCTGTTTCATAACTGGCAATTGGGTTCTCGTTTCTTCTCCTTTTGCTTGTCTACATAGAATTTGTTTCCAATCAGAAATTTTCGATACCTAGTTGACTCTGTCATCAGCAATTATGCTGTCGTAAATATGCATAATCAGTAAGTTGAGTTAGTTTCTGCTATTTAATGCAAAATAGGCCTGCTCTCTCAATTAAGATATTCTCTCTCTTTTTATTAAGTTGATACATGCTGGACTGAATTATTGCAAAAATGCTTTATGGCCTGCGTCTATGTGGATTGGTGTTTTTCTTTTAGGGGAAGTTGATGGATGTGGTAGGTGCTTGTTGGCTGGAGCTCTTGGGAGGGAGGTAAGCTTATGAATGTTACTTGAGTTTTTTAATAATTGTAAATGTGGGATACTTTGTTTGATGTAGGCAAGTAGAACCATAGTCATGGTCATGGCTTAGGTGAAAAGGAACTCGCCTAGGCTAAAAAGTTCATTTGAGAATTAAATTCTGAACATATGCTCTTCCAATGGAAGTAGTTTTTTTTTTCGTAGCACATCAACGTATATATTTATTCAGAGGTTGATTTAAACGTTTATTGGTTGTGGAATAATTAACTACTCTGTGTAGTGTGGTTGATAACGATGCTCAACTCCTTAATTTAATTGTAGGTTGTTAACCATCACTCTCTTTAGTAATCTCGTTTTTAGGAGGACCCAACAAACAGTCCCTTCCTTGTTCTGTGAAAGATCAATAAATTTGTAAGCTACAAATGTTCTTTTTCTTTTAACTATTCAAACATCTCCTAATTTCACAGAAACAAAACATGTTTGAAGGACTAAAAAACTAATCTGTTGAAAGGGGGTAGCCCACAATTTCTTTGTTTTTTGGGGTATTATTGTTAAAATTCTTGAAATCATCATCTTCTTCCTCTTCTTCTTCTTCTTCTTCTTCTTCTTCTTCTTCAGAGTAGTTGTAGAAGGCTTGTGCAAGAACTTGTTCCTTTTTTCATACACACACACACACACACACACATATATTTATATATATGTAGTTATAAAACGACATTAGAGCAAAAAATTGTGGAAAAATAATAGGTAATTTTAAATATGGGTACATATATTTTCTTCAAAAATGTTGATGTTTCTTGAAAAAAAAATGTGCTTTTGAAATTTAGTTACACAGTTTTGACTCCAAATTCTGAATCTTATGGGATACACAAGTTAGAATTCAGCCCTATATTTGTACAGTTAATTATGTTGTGTGAAACACCCTGTCGTATATTGAGAAATTGAATCACATATGGTTAATTATGTTGTGTGAAACACCTTACAGGGTGTTTTGTGTAACTTACCTAATTTTTCTTCATAAATATAATGGGCTAAAAATCTAATCTAATATAATCTAATCTTACACATTCATTTCTTATGATTCCTGTAGCTATTTGTTAGTATTGGATCGAACAAATTGGAAGACCAACATTTTTACTTCACTTTTGATCCCATACATTTTCTTCACCTTTCCTTCGATATTATTCACCCTGCTCAGGTGATCATCCATTCCGTATCTCTTAATTTCTTTTGACCTCATTGTGCTTTTTTGTTTCTTTTACTTGTAATTATTAGGTGTCACAGCCCGGTCCTACAATAGCGGAACCGAAACCCGTGGCACGCCACCGAGGCAAAACCAATTCATTAACGCTCCCAAAAATTAGTTTTAAGAACACACGCAGCTAAAAAGAAGCATAACTCTCGTTTTAGTACGTACTGGAGCCAACCGGAAATAACTTGTCACCCGGAGGCTTCAAAATTCAATCCAATTAATTTTCCCTTAAAAGGGTCCCAAATGAAGCTTAAGTTTGTAATTAGAACTCTTGAAAAGATTTGGAAGTAGGATAACCAACTTGGCTGGCAGAGGGTATCTCGACCGGTCGAGCATCCCCTTCGACCGGTCGAAAGTCCCATCGACCAAGTGCTTTTGCTGAGGGTTCAGGCAGAGGGGCATTCGACCGGTCGGATGGGTCCATTCGATCGGTCGAAAGTCCTTTTGACAGCAAAGCCACTTGTTTCTGACCAACTTTCGACGCGACAAAAGTGCCCTATCCAATTCCGTTACTTCCGAAACTTTATAGAAGTTATTTACACGTAAAACAACATGTCACTTAAAGGAAAATGTTTACTGAACACGTTAAGGACGTGTTTAGCACAAATCTCAATTATGCACCAAGACTTGCATGAACATGAACTATCGACTCCTTTACGTACTTAAATCCAAGCTCATGAGTTCTTTCGCAACTCTAACATATGAAAAGACATACGCGATATATCATAACATTTCAAAACATATCCAAAGCTTCTATTATCTAAATTCTATTACAAAATTAACATCCGATTCTACTACAAGCTTCCTTAATCAAAACAAAGGAAATAAATGATTCGATTACAAAACTACGGGATAAACATCTAAATGTCGCCTTCTAAGTGAACTCCCAACATCTCGCGATCACTTTCCCGATTCCTCGCCAGCATTCATACCTGCAATGGTTATTTGAATAACCACACATATTTCAATTTGTTTAAGCTAACTTTTAGTGAATAAAACAACATATGCACATGAATGACAAGCATGCTTGCATTCACATCTCTACATTTCATACTAGTCGTCGGAGACTCACGTTCACGTTCCACACTCCCAATCCGTGACTCCTCGCCAATAAGTCCATGCGAAAGGGTAAGACCCATGATTCTTCTCTTCAATCGTGCGACCTTAATGCCTATATCGGCTCCACAAAATGGCTCGGTGACCACGTGCTCCTTTGACCCAAATAAGCAACTCAACATGCTCAAATACATAATACCATGCTCTCGTTAATTAAAACATTTCACCGTGCAATTGGGCCTACTTGTGAATATGATTGCCCAATATGAACTACACAATATATCTCTATGAATTAATACATGCTATTCAAACATAACATGAATACATGCCAAGCAATCATTCCATAATACAAAGTTGAATCACTCACCTCCGATTTATGCTCTTAATATACGATCCAAAGAAAACCCGTGCACAAAGAACGTGCAAAAGACCTAGTACAAATCCTATGGATCAAAAGTCCAAATATCAACTTTTATGAAAAATTATAAAAAATGACTTTTCGGAAAACTAAGCCAAACAGGCCCTAGTAGGTATCAAAACGAAGCTCTTACCTCGAGGAGCTCGAATATGAAATCTGGGAGAAAACAGACGGACAGAAGGTCGTCGTTTGGCGTCGCAAAGCTCGAAGCAACTAAATCTCCCTCTAGCCTCCTTCTTGAGTTTTAGGTTAAAACTTATGAAAATTATGTAAGTCATCACTTCCTATATATATGCATCATTTTTGGAAATTATGTTTACCTCCCCGTGACTTTTCAAAACTCCTAATTAAACTCCGAAACTTTCTACACAACTAATTCATAGCTTTACAAGTGAAACTTCAAAATTATGAAAGTTTCTGACTAAGTTCCGTTTGGTTGCTAAAAACGCAAATTTCTACATGACGTTTCCGAAGTTGCTAATTAGCCTACCAAATTAATAGCGTGTTAATTCGTCCTCGCCTGGATACTAAAACTAACAACAGATATAATTTGTAAACCTGAAAATAATACAGATATTAGAATACACAAGTAAACATTTATTTTCAGATAAACATTTAAGGTATTCCACGGTGACCGTCTCATACTCGGAGAGACGTCACAACATCATAACACTCAATCACCACAGTCTCAGAGGGTTCTCTAACACAGACACCCAAATCAACTCGTGAGCCAAAAACTCACTCAAACGTGTGCCAAAATGCACAACACATCACATTATCATGCATGACAATGTAATGCAAATGCAATAACACAAATGCGAGTGTTATATTAGGGTCTAGACTATTTGTGCTGATTCATCGGCAAGCTGATTCAAGGTCAACTTCTGAGCGAAACCCTAGATCATGATCGATTCCTCCAACAAACTTTGGACAAATCAACTTCTGGTTCATCGGCAAATCGGATTTGTCGTACTCTTCACGCGACTTTGGACGCAGATCAACTTCTGAGAATTTGAGTCCTCTAACAAGTTCGTCATCATCTCAAGGTATTTGATACTTATTCTTAGTGATGAACATTTTACTTTGGCTTTTTGCCATTTTTATTTGTATCTATCAATTTCTTTTTTTTTTTTGGAAAGATTAATGTGTTTGTTGTTTGGACTTCGATTTATGCTTAAAATTTATGCTTAGACTGAGAGTCTTGGATCAGTAAACATATATAAATGCACGCCTCCAGGGCCGGTCCCGAGTATTTGGAGGTCCGGGACGAACTACTAAAAAGGAGGCCCTTATACGGGGGTTCAGGGGCAGTGCCCTCAAGGCGATTTTTTGGGGGGTCTATTTATACATAATTGGGAATTTTTTTTAGGGTTTACTTATACATAATTGACGATTTTTTGGAGGGGTCTACTTATAATATGAGTCTATTTGTGAAACTTAAATATTGTATGGTGTCTTTCAAAATTCTAGAGGAGCCTATTTTCTAAAACTTAAAAAAGTCTTATACTAAACGTTTAATTTTTAAAATTCTAGGGGCCTTTGCTTTTGAGTTATATATACATCTACATCAATATATATATATATATATATATAGGTGATGACACTAAATTGGGCCTTGGAGAATGCCTAAATGTAAAATATAAAAAAGTCTCAAGGTAAAAATGTAATTATGAAAATTTCAGGAGCCCTCAAAATTTTGTGAACTTTGGTGGCCCGGGGCGGTTGCCCCTTTTGCCCCCCCTTTGGGCCGGCCATGCACGCCTCGTTGTATCTGTGTGATTGTATGCTTTGTTTGTTTACTTTCTTGTCTGGTTGTTCCACTGATTACAATGTATTCTTTATAAGACCCTTATCATATGACATATTGATATGACATTGGAGAGACAAAATTAGCTACAGCCTACAAGAAGGTCTCTGTCTAATCCAATTCTTTAAACTTAAAATCTTTATGTATCTTAGCTTAATTACACGACCAGAGATATAGAATATATTCATACAGTGAGATAACTATAAAATTATGTGCTAAAATTGTGCTGAAACTGACTAGAATGTACTGAAATTGGAAAATTATGTGCTGAAATTGTGCTGGAAAACTGAGTAGTATGTGCTGAAAGTGCTGAAATTGTGTGCTGAAACTGATTAGTATGTGCTGAAACTAGAAAATGATGTGCTGAAACTGGAAATTATGTGCTGAAATTGTGCTAAAACTGATTAGTATGTGCTGAAAAGAAAATTTTAAATGTAGGTAAGTCTAGAAAGTCTCAAATCTACTATAAATTAGAGTCAAGGTTGAAGTTCTAAGTAAGCCAAAATAACTCTAGAACTTGCAGGAGCAGTAGCTCTGCAATTCTCACCAATACATCAAAACATCCAACTTATAAAAGTGAAGAATTCTTGCTGAAATTGGAATATGCATCATGTTACTTTGGTCTTTTGCTCTTTCTTCCCAAAACATTTTCCAGGTATCCTATCCTATCCTGCCACTCTCTCTTACCTTACCCCTCACTGATTGTTCGTTCATGTTTATTTTTTATGATCACATTCTAACTAGCACACTTCTTAATCTTTTGCAAAAATAAGTCACTTTAGCTTATTTAACAGAATTGTCTACTAAAGAGCTCCTTACATGCAACCAATGGAGTATTGGGCAGGGTTGACTTTTCTTGTATGTATTGTGAGTTGTGTATCCATTGCATGTCCTGTATCACTGTTTTCCATCTCAACAACTAAAATTTTGTTCAGTAGTTCTGTTTAATTTGGAATAGCTATGAGACAGAGAAAAATGAGTGCAGGTTTGGTAACCCCTAAATTGCTCACCATTTGCTCACCCTCCTCTCCTATTGGCTAATGTAGTGGGGTCCAGTACTTTATACCATTAATTAATTCTCATTTAATACTGGGCCCCACTACATTAGCCAATAGGAGAGGAGGGTGAGCAAAGTGTGAGCAATTTTAGGGTGAGCAAAAATGTATTCATAAACAAATTGATGTGTCTTGTTGTAATTGTTTATTTATAAATGCTAATTATTTCAAATGTGCTGAAGTAGGATTCAGTTTTCTAATTGCTTTTTGTAATGTAATAAAATAGTCTGTTAAAAAGATTGTTGTTTGTTTTGAATTTATGTCCCATTACCTGTTAAGAAGTTTGAAAACAAGTATATGAATTACTAGCCACATCTTTAGCAATATATATATATATATATCAATACCCTGGTACATAAAAGGCTTAACATTTGACGTGCCAGCTTTACTGTTCATACTCTCTCTCTCTCTCTCTCTCTCTCTCTCTCTCTCTCTCTCTTCCCACCTTCCACCTTCCATCTTCTACAGCCTTGGTCTAAGGTTAATTTGGTAACTCCACATTTCTGTTTACCTTGTTTTGGATGTAACACAAAAAATTTATGATTCATTTTTTTCTTTCACCCCAAACATGATAGAATGTTCATTAAAATGTCTCTATATGCAGGATAATGTTGAAATGCTTCTAAAGTTGTTTCAAGAGAGCAGTGGATTTTTGTTTTGGCATGATAACCTACTCCCTCCCCACCACGACATTGATTAAGAATGAAGCAGTTATTTTGTATTAGGACCTTTATTTTAGATTCTTATGGTTGCATTTCTGTGAGGAACTTTATTTTGGATTTCTGTGGTTTTATTTTCTATTAAGGAACTTTAGTTTGGATTATATGTTGGTTTATTATGTTTTGTATACACTATACGTCACATTATATATTGATTGCTACTTTGTAGTTGTCATTATATTTTTTAAACAGGTGTTATTGGTATTTTATATATTGGTGCTATGATGCTGTTAAATTTTGGTTCTCCTTGAAAATAAATCTGGCAGTGCTTAAAACAGTGCCAAAAAGCGTGCCAGATGAAATTATTTTTTAATACTTAAATAAAAACTGGCACTGTTTTAAGCAGTGCCAAAAGCGTGCTAGATTAATGTGCCCGGCATGTATGCGTGGCAAGACCAAAAGTTGCCACATGTCGACAAGCCGTCTTGAAATTATGGCACTGGTTTAATCAGTGCCAAAAAAGGGTGCCAAATCTCTAAATCTAGTACCCTTTGACCAAAATCTGGCACTATTTTTTTCAGTGCCAGATTTGATCAGGTACTGTTTAAAACAGTGCCAGTTTAGCGTTTTTGGTGTAGTGCTTATCTCCCCCCAAAATCACCCCCCCCCCCCCCCCCCCACACACACACACACACACCCACCCTATACCTCACTGAACTCTCATCCAAGCTATCTGCCCACCAACTCTCATCTCATCCAGGCTATCTTCCCTCTCTCCCTCACACAACTGAACCACCACCAATTTGTTCAAACCCAACTCAAAAAAAGAAAAAAAGAAAAAATTGAAATTGGATCAATGTAGGTCAGAAGTGGGTTTGAGTTGAGGAGTGTGCAACAAGACTTTGGAACATTATGGGTTGTGTGTATGTAAATGTACATGTATAGATGTGTCTATATATGTATCTCCTCATAGTTTTTTAAAATTTTCAGTTGAAGCTGAGATATATAAATAAAGAGAAGAGATTAGGTGGTGGTTCGGTTGTGTGGCGCGGTGGTGGTGTGAGAGAGCGGCGGTGACAGCTGTCATGTGGTGGTGGTGGTGGTTCGAGAGCTTGGGTGTGAGAGAGTGGGGGGAGATGAGAGAGAGAGAGAGAGAGAGAGAGAGAGAGAGAGAGAGAGAGAAGAGATTGACTGATCGAGAGAGATGGGTTTTTGAGTATTTTGGGGTTTTAAAAGAGTGTAATACTTTAATGTATAAAATGAATAAAATGAAAAAAGATGGGTGTAAATAGCAAATAAGGGGGTGTATTTAGCCCTACCCTTTTTTTTGGGAAAAAAAATGGGTTAGTTAGCATTTAGTCCATAGTGACTACCTTTTATACTAATAGGTCCAAACTTAGACCAAACTCAGGATTAAGTCCCTAACCAATATTTGTGACCAAACTACCCCCACTTCAAATCAAAATCAGATTTCAATTACTCTCAAAGAATGCAACGAGAATTTAGGGCTTCAAATTCAAAAATCCTGGATTGATGCTAGACCAACGAATTCTACTCCTAGATTTTCTCGCTTCAAGTTCATAATCAATTCCTTCGTAGATGGGTTTCTAAATCAGTGTCTTTTTTGTAAAAAATTTCTCATCCAAACACTTGCGTTGAAGTTGCATTCACCAAAGTCAGTCTGCTTCCGATACGAATGACGATTCCAGAAGAAGATGACTACAATTTGATCCAGACATACAAAATCCGATGGGGAAAAAAGGTGAGAAATTTATACCAAAGTATATGTAAACGAGTTGTAGTTATAGTCCAACATTTTCATTTTAATCCTTCATCTATAAAAAATTGCCAATATTAAGAAGTTAGGGTTTCAACTATTCTGTTGAACAACGCCCAAATATATGAGTTGTTGTAATTTTTGTCTAAGATTTTCTCACATTTTAAGAAACAAAAACGAGATTCAAAAGTACAAATGTCCTCATAGTAGAAAAATAAAAATTTATTCATTCTTTCATCTGTGTATTTTTTTATTGGAAAACTCATATAGTAAAATAATGAAATTTTACAGATTTTTTTTTGAAAAAAGAATCATATGAACATATGTTGCAAAAAACTAAGATAAAGAAACATGGGATTTACAATTGTTGTTAATTTTACTACATCTGTAATTTCAACAAATTTGTCTACTACTTTTGGGCTTTAGAGTATTTTCTTTAGCCAAATTGCTCACAAATCCTAACATAACAAATGAAAAAAAACTAGAATAATTCCACCATTTTATTATACATCTCGTTTGCTTATAGTGTTTTTTTTTGGGAGAAATTTAACACTGATATTTTTTCCAATCTTCTTACTCTTTTCTGCAAATTTATACTGTGGTATTCCTTTATACAAATTACTCACCAAATTCACATATAGAAATTAGTCACAACCAATGTACTCCCACCATTTTATTATGGATCAAATTTATTTTTGTATTATTTAGTGAGATATTCAACAGTACAAATTATCTCAAAACTTCCCACTGTTTTCTGCTAATTTATATGCTTTTTTCATTTTCAGCACATACAACCAAGCCTAATCCCAATAGAAATTGGAAACTACCACCAGGAAAAAAAATTCGATGCACCTTGTTGGGGTTTGGGAATGCAATAAACGAACTGAAACTATGCCCAAAGCACATCAAAGAGATGCAGAAGACTCCATTCTGCCATATATAGGAGGCTTTCATAACAAATATTGGTCCAAAGGAAGGCTACAAGGCATTTCAAGAAGCAAGACAGTTCTAGTTGCTAGAAGATTAGTAAAGACTCTACAATTTCCCAACAAATATTTACAAATATGTAACTATGACAATATTTTTGCTATGTTATCTTTTGTGGTGGTGACTCCATCTTGGTGACAATGTGATAATATCAATATTAGGCGGTTTCCCGAGATGTGTTTATAACAATATTTTTGCTTCTATGGATTTAGTGGTTGTGGCTTCCTTTGGATGAATATGCGACAGGTTGATCTCTCACTGTCTTGATCATGTCTATTTCACAACTTACATGACAAAGAAAAAGAACACCATAGATGCTATGGACTGTCCAATAATTCACCATTACCTGTTGGAATTTATGTATACAATAAATCTGTGCTAAAAAACACTGTAGTCCCAATTCGCCACACTACAATAGTGAATAAACATGATGCACTATATCTCTCAAAATGGTGAGAAATTATTTATAATGGTGAGAAATTCTTTAACTAGTGAGAAATTTCTCACAGGTCATAACAATGATAATTAAATGGTGAGAAATTCTCCCTGTTCACACAAAACTGAAAAGATACGCTACACTTAACAAATGAAATCCAATATTTGAATCCAATTTTATTGTTAATCTATAAATATAACAGATTTACAATAAACCAAAAACAACTACAAACACAAAAATCCAACATGAAACAAACATTTGAATTTTCAATCACCATAATTTCAACAAACATTATTGATCACGCATGAATTAAGGGCACATAACTCCACTTCCCTATTATTCAGCAACTCATTATCACGGTTTAAAATTAAGCCTACAAATCAACATAGCAGATAATGCTCTCTAATAATAGTATACTTTGAAATTAAATACAACAATTAACAATATAAGGGCATATTCGTCACAATATTGGGGAAATGACTAATTAATAATGTTCTTTTAAATCAAGGGTTCAAACAATTCATAATCTATTTTAGGCGCTAATTGGAGGACTAATTCGTAGGTTTCTAAAAAAAAATTTGGGTTAAGGTCTTCGAAGTTGGGTCAATAAGGCCAAAAGGCAAAAAGACAATCCAAAATTCCTTCATTCCAATTCCAAAAGGGCACTAGGGGTGCGCAGGGGCGGTACCAGGAGTTTGCCTTTGGGGGTGTCGAGTTTTACGTAGGCTATCTAACAATGACTCACAGGGGTCGGGGGAAGCGCCCCGAGACAGTTTTTTTGGTTCTATTTATGAATAAGTATACATTTTTTTTTTCTTATCAGTAAGACTACAAATTTGCTATGTGAGGTTATTTTGCACTGTTTGAGAGTTATTTGGGGGGGGGGGGGGGGGGGGGGGGGGGGGGGGGGGGGGGGGGGGATGTACAAAGTATTAATGCTATTCTACACAAATCTTGTATCCTAAATAATTCTCAAACACATGTCGTTGAAGTTTAGAGTTGAAAGAAAGCAATAAAATGATTTAAGGTGACTGACTAAGGGCCTATGATATTTTTTTTTTTTATTTGGGGTTACTAGAAGACAACAAAACATGGGGAGTAGCATATTTTTTTTGGTTGGGGTTTCCAACAGACAACATAATATGTGGAATAACACATATACATGCATATTAGTAAAAAAATTTACCACATGTGAGGGGTGCCATGGCACCCCACACACCATACACAGTTTCGTCCCTGGGGGTGCGTTTCATAAAACTGAAAATTAAGTACTGAAAATTAAGTTAAGTACTGAAAATTTTAAGCGATTGAATTCACAGTACTGAAAAACAAATTTTCAAGTAGTGATATAAACTGCATTCAGTGATTATTTTCAGTAGCAAATTTTTCACTTAAAGTTTTCAGTGGTTATTTGTCTGCTTTTTCAATTGAGTAGTACGTTATCAAACGTACTGAAAGAAAGTAAGTGCTAAAAGTTTTCATTTTAATTTCACCACTTAATTGGGTTATCAAATACACCTTTATTTTTTTTTCTTTATTTCTAGCTAAAGTCCATCACTTTCAGTTTTGCAGACGAAATTACCCCTCCCACATTGTAGTTGTCGTGCTGATGTCAGTGGCGTTTTTTTTTTTTTTTTTTAAATTTAAAATTTTTGAAATTTTATAAAAAAAATTTCTGCCTCACTTTTGAAATGTCTCTAAATAAATTTTACACACATTTCCTAAAATGTCTCTAAATTCTCTTATTTTTTAAAATTTTTTTTAAAAAAAATTTCCAATATTTTATTTCCTGCATTCAACATTTGAAATGTCACTAAAAAAATTTAGATACATTTTGGAAAAAAAATATTTAGAGACATTTTAAATTACACAGTTTTAGAGAGATTTTCATAGAATGTCTTTGAATTTTTCGATGTTTTTGTTAGGAAAGCTGACAACCACCATCAAAGAAGGCGACCAAAAAAATTGCCAAACCTACTGATCATGGAATTCTCAAAAGGGAACAAAGAACACCAGTGCTACGCAATCATATCTTACACACACTTCATTTAGTACGAGGATTGCTCACAAAACTTATCTAAAACAAAAATCTATTGCAATAATTGGCATCTGCAGGCTATGAAAGGAAGGAAGATTGAGCAAAAATGAGTGGATGGTTAGGAACACCAAGGTACACAAAGAGAACAATAAAGAGTGGTAAGAGTAATGATTGGTGCAGATAAAGTGTGCATAAAAATATCTGGGTTATTAATGTCGGTGGATTCTATGTATGCAAGTATGGACTCCACCGAAATAAATGACCCATATCTTTATGTGCTCATAGCACTACCCAACAATAAATTATATATCTATATCTATATCCATACAAATTTGTTTGGGTCTTAGATACAAAATATACCCTTGAGGTTTGGTCTGTAGTTTCAATTGTATCAAATATATTTTCAATTGTATCAATTTGATCCATGGAGTTTTGAATAAGTAGCAATATGATACAAATATCCCATTTTGTTAGAAAATTTGACGTAATTCACCCACCTTTATTTCCATGTCTTCTAGCTACTTCATCGGCTATGCACAAATGCGCTAATAAGCAGGTTGAGAGATTAGTGGTGTTCATTTTACCCCTAAAAAAACGTGATAATTGATAACATTTGAGTAAATTGTGTCAACTTTTCTCACAGAATTGAATATTTGAACCACACCATTTGAGTAAATTGTATTTTGTAATTAACCCTTAGTTTCGGGTTGATTCAACCAAAGTTGGAGTATTCATGAGTTTTACACGCGCCGTAGAGACAAAATGTGTGGAGTCTCAGCTGGCAACTTCCTTTTACCGCCGGTCTCTGGCTCCTCCATGGGGGTAAATTTTTTTTAACTTGAGCTCACTGTTGTAGAGATAATATACGCTGGTGGCGTCTTTCCTTGAGTTGTTCCAACTTCATTGTTTCTCTCTCTAATTGTCTTGTTATTTCTCCTTTTAGTGCCTTTAGTCCATCTACACTTGTATGGACTAGTGCAATCTCATCATCTAGCTCATCAAGTATAGTGTCGCTAACTATAAGTACATTTCTAAGCTCTTTTGTTACCTTTTTTTCTACAGAATCATCAGCTCTAGTAGTGCAATCTGCTATTCCAGCGTCCACAGAGGTCTCTATAAGTACACCACTCCCCAACTCTACCCCCACTTCCTCTTTAACACCATCCCTTGTTATACCCAACTTCATTTTCCCAAATTTGTCACCCAATGCCAACGATACTCTCTGCAGATGAGGCCACACCTGACAGAGCAAGCATATATTAATTCAAGACAATTTGTCATTTTTAATCAGGACAGATGTAGTAAATTGGAGTTAGGGGGGCTTGGTAGGCTGAAGAGGTAGCGATTTTACAGGGATTCGGGGCCAGCACCTCTGAGGCGATTTTTTTTGGGTCTATTTATGCAATTTTTTTGGACGTATGAAGGAATTAAAAAATTTAGTACTGATTGACAACAAATGTACAATAAAATTACATTGTTTCTACAAATTGATAGCAAAAGGTTAAATGTTTCAGGAGGGGAGCTTAAGTGTAAAATAGAGAGTTTTTTAATTTGGAAGGTGTGCTAAGTAAAAAAATATACTTTTTTTAGAGTCCTCATTTGCCCCCATGTATGTCCGGTCTCTGGCCATTATATATGCATAGAAAATAGTAACAACAGTACATTGATACTTTATAAACAAATTTATTAGCGGTATTACCTCTGAGATGACACAATGAACATGAGCAACATAGTGGCATTCTTCACAGTAATAAGTAGTATCAGATAGTTTTCTGAGATGCTCGCAAGCATCGCAGTAAAATTCTGCATCGTCTTCTTCATCCTCATAGTCTTTGATGGGTAAACGAGTAAGGGTGAGGGGATGCAAGTGACATTTATGTTTAACGGTAGGAGGTAACTCCCAGAGACAATGGAGATGGACACTAAAATTGCACGGCACGCAACGAAGGACAGGGATGCAACATTCCATTTTACAAATGTTACAATTTCGGCCCAAGAAATATTTTTTGCTGCTGATGAAAACAAGAGGATGCTTGTGAAGTTCTAAGTTTATTATGGTGGGTAATGGAAAAAGACATCTAAAGTGAAAGTAGACACAACACACACGACACCAGTAGACGATGCCATGAAGAATGTACATGCACGCCCCACAAGGCTGCCATTGTTGCGCAGTGGAATCGAGGAGACAAAGAGTGTGTGTCGGGTGAAAGGGATGCTTCATTTCGTAGGGAAGTTGAGTACATGATTTGTGGAGCAACATCTTGCAATCTAGACAAACATAGACAGAACCCTCCTTCTCTTCAAAGGGTAGGAAGCATCCAGAGCAAAAAAAAGGTAAATTTTTTATTTTATCACAGTGAATCAAGGGATGTCTATGACTACGACTAACTTGTTCTTCATCATTTTTATTGGTGGTTGGAACCAACGAAGCACAACGAACGTCAAGATCAAAATCACACTCGGTACATCGGAACAAATATCCCGAAGCATGGCTTCCGCAGGCATCACATCTATGTTGAGAAGATGGCGCCCTAGAGAGGAGTGTGAGAGCGTGTTCTGGGTGAAAAGGATGCTGCATCTTATGCGGCAATTGAGCACACGACTTATCCAACACGGCATTGCATTCAAGGCAAACATAAATCGGACGGTCCATGATAGTTATCATGCAGCAAGAACAGAAAATATCAAACCCTTTCTTCTTATCATAAAGAACCAACGGATGTGGGTGGTTGGTAATGAGATTTTGACGGATCTTACCTTTAGTGGGGATCAACCCAGCACAATGAACGTCAAGATCATACTTGCACTTTGAACAATGGAATGTGAATCCCCTACTCATCTTCTCACAGGTAAAGCATTTAAATTCGCCGTCTTTGTAAGGAGGTTCAGCAAGGAGAGTGAGTGTGTGTTGTGGGTGAAAAGGGCTTATCATCTCTCTAGGCAATTCAGCACATGACTTGTGAATGTCGAATTTGTAGCATTCAGCACAGCAATAGGCAGACCCTAAGATCTGAAATCCACACGCACGGCATGGTGCAATTTGCCAGTTGTTGATATCTTTGAGTACTAGTTTATGGCCGTGGCCGAAATGATGAATATCCATGCCCCTGAGATCTGATCTCTCTCTCTCTCTCTCTCTCTCTCTCTCGTGGGTGTGTGAGAGTTGTGTTGTAAAGTAGATTTGTGTTGTAAAGTTTTGAGGACTTTGGCTCTTTGTCGGTTGTCATATTAAGTCGAGCCAAATATAAGAATAGAACATGACATCACAATTTTTAATCCAACGGCACAATAGTCAAGTTATACTTGAATAACACATTACAAGATTTATTCCAACATTGCCCATGAAATGGGTAAGTTACTCAGTGAACCCATCACAATACATTTGACGTGATATGATGCCTAATCACGTGGGGCTATGTATATAACTACTAAAGTAAGGAGATTAAGACAAGTGAGGAATGATATACTCCTGAAAATGGCCCATGACTTATTGTCATGCTACTTAATTCATTTTATTGGTGTCACATTGCACCATGTAATTGGAGTGCCACACAATGTCAGCATGATGACGTAGAGTGACGGGTTAACTGAATAATTTATCCATAAAACTAGTTAAAAACGGATAGACCCTTTGTAATTAGTATGTTTTTTAGTTTGACCATGTATTTTCAAACGTGTCACCATATGCTTGTGATTTGGACTAATATGCAATCGTTAGTAAATCTGTTAAATTTAATGGACCAGATTTTTTTATTGTTATTTTTCCTTAAGTTGCCGTACTTTGCACGTTTTTTAGATACACTGCCCATATAACTAAGCTTTGTTCCATTAAATTTTGTAAATTTATTAATTGTTGCACATTAATCCAAACAGTAGGAAGAATTAGTTACACATTTGAAACTACATGGGAAAAATTGAAAAACACACTTAACTAGAGGGTTAATCTGTAATTAACCTAAAAGTGAAAGTAAAGAACAAGATAATTAAGTTACAAGCCCTCCCTCCCTCCCTCTCTCTCTCTCTCTCTCTCTCTCTCTCTCTCTCTCTCGGTGTACTATTTTGTGTAAAGAGAGGACTATTGGTTCTTTGCGAATGGCTGTCATCTTCAGTCAGCTTATCCTTACGTACGAGATGCATTTGCTAAGCCTACCCCACGAGCTAGTTGTTTCCAACTTGCATTATCTTCCAAAAAAACATATGGATCTCCTTTCTTTTCTTTTCTTTTCTTTTCCTTTTTTTTTTTTTTTTAATTTAATTAATTGGGAGATGAAGACACTTCAACTTTCTATCCTCACTCATCCACCCCTCTCACAATCACGGCCAGCACAGCATTACCACATTCTGTTGCTTCTTTCTTTTTGAATAACTATTTTTCAACACACTTGAAATCATGGTGACATTTTTTAAGTAAAAAAAATTAAGAAAGCAGAGAAAAGAAGATATTTACTCGATCAATTACTCAGTTCTTTTCTCTAAACTATACCTATGGGGCTTTATTTGCAGAGTAACGCGATCTACAGACACAAAGAGATCCATAAAGAGCACATTTTTATTTTAAGTGGCACTGTGGGGTTCGATAATTTTAGTAGACCCTACAATGACACTAGGAAAAAAATAGGCTCTTTGTCATGAAATCTCTGTGTCCAAAGTGCTATTCTTATATGCAAGGTTATATATTAGAAAGCAATGGAAGGTTTTGAAAACGACAGATGGTATGACCGAAAGTTCATGGGTATAACCTATCATGGCTCTAAAGTGGCCATTTCTGTTTATGTTTTGCTTAACAGAGGTTGTTTGCGAAGGCAAAGAATCTATTTTGTGATTAGTCCTTCTCGATGACTAATTTGCAACCAGTACAATAAAAATCTGTGTTCATTTATATTTCGCAAAGGAACAAGGAATGTGATTGTAGCTCGCCAGCATAATTAATCCTATTCTGCTCCTCCTCCTCGTCCTTGCTTTCAGTCATTCTTCTATATAGGCATCAGCACAGCGCAATTAACGTCCAGGTCAAACTCATACTTGCGGCAATGGTAACGTAGAGATATATATATATATATATACCTCGACTTCCCACAAGCATGGCACTGAAATTCTCCCATTGAATAAGGTGGTTGATCAAAGAGGGTGAGAGGGTGTTGAAGGTGGGAGGGATGGTTGATTTCTCAAGACGATTCAGAGCATGTTTTGTGGATATATTCATGCATGGCAGTCCTCACAGGAATAATCCAACTCCTCTTCACAGGACAATCCACAAGTCCAGCACAAGGCATGTTTATGGGCCTCACCAATGCCGAGGTTTAATGGATATGTGTGGCTGTACAATCCGGAGGGGGCATATTGTGTGTGGAAGTAGTATTTTTATTTTATTTGAAAAACCACTTTGGTTTTTAAAAGAAAAGTATTAGTATTTTATTTTATTTTTTTTAGCAAAGTAGTTTTCAAGTTATTACATTTTGGGATCAAAATCAGTAAGATGTATCATATAATTAGAAATTGGTCATGTCCATTGGACCTATCCAAAAAGTATTTAAAAAAATTGTTTAATCCTAAATTAATAATTTTTTACAGTAGTAATATCTAGAAACATTTTCCATTTAGAGAGAAAGAAATCATTGTTGAAAAAATGGAAATAATTTTAGACACATATCAAGGGTCCAAACAACAGGCCGATCCAAGGCAGAAAATTAATGAATGGAAGAAAAGAACACAACTTCCAATAAGCATTACATAAAGAACCTTAGGAATTAGCCTTAAAGCTAATATGCACACATGGTTATGTATGTATATATATATACTCACACACATACACACTAACGATATAGCAAGCCCAAAGTTGAGACGTGCTCTTCTCGCGTTGAATCATCATCGGAGAATTCGTCGTTAAGGTCGAATTTTCGAAGTCAACAAATTTTGCATACATCATTTTCTTTTTCTTTTTTGGTGAAAGCATACAACATTTTCTTTTCAAGTTCCTTCAACTTTTTCTTTGATGCCTTTAGTTTAATTTCTTGTTCCTTTATGTCTGCACGAAGCACTTCAATCTCTTCATGATAGAGTTCATCAACAAGGGAAGAGTGTGCAGAGTCTGTAGCCTCTGGCCTTTCACTTGTATAGTTAATTTGAGAAGAAGTCTTTTTAGCCTTATCTCCATTCAAATTTTCATCAATACTTCTTGTCCCCTCCACTTCCTCTATGATCCTGACTCTACTAACCACTTTATTAGTCTTTCCTTCAACTAAATCAGTCGATGTGGCCGACTTTGTATCACCAAGTTTGCGAGCCAATGACTGATTTTCTTCAGTGAAACGCACAAGCTAAATACGAAAGCAAAAAAATTAAAAACAATCTAACCATAAACTAAGGGCTCGCATGATAACATTGTGGTTTTTGGTTTTTCAGTTTTAGTTTTCATTTTTTATATTAAATTAGAGGCAGACATCAATATAAAAAATAAAAACAAAATTTAAAAACCAAACACCACAACGTTACCATGCGAGCCCTAAATTATTAACTTAGTATCCCATATATATAGGACTAATATACAATTGTTTGCACTTCATAGCCATGTCAAAATATTATTCATCATTTTCGTTTAATTATATATGATATAGGATATATTTAAAGTAAAAACAAACACTCAATGGAAGGTAGGCTATGCGCGTGATAAACATTCTATTTATACTTTATTGGTTTAAACAAAATCCTTCAAAATATTTCTGAAATTACAGGAGTGTAAGCATATACCTCAGAGATGACGCAATGAACATTAGCAACGTAGTGGCATTCAGCACAATAATAAGTAGTCTCGTGTAATCTTCTTTTTTTCTCACAAGTGTCGCATAAGAACTCTGAATATTCATTTTCATCCTCATAGTCTTTAATCGGGGATTTTGTGAGCGTAAGGCGGTGTCTATGAATTCCATCACTAGCAGTAGGTGGCAGTGTTGGAATGCAGCAACGGAGGTGGACATTGAAATCACATGTCACACAACGGAAAAAATTTGTTCTCCAAATCGATCTTTTACAAACTTTGCAATATGGCAGAGACTCTACAAATGTGAAGAAAGCAAGGGGATGATTGTGAAGTTGGGAGTTCAATGTGATAGGGGTTGAATTTCCACATCTAGTATCCATACGAAAATGGCAGTCAAGGCACTCATAGGCATAGTCTTTATCTTTTTGCAAACATGCGTTGCATCGAAATATTCCGCTAGTTTTGATAAGCTTCAAAGGGTGTTGGGGGTGGACAATGTGTTCGATATCTGACGGCAGTTCTGCACATAACTTGTGAAGCAAGAGGTTGCAAACGAGGCAACAATAGATAGAACCATCATTGAAAGGTAAATGGCATGCGTAGCAAGTAAAAATAAACTTGTTATTTTTACTAGTTGTACAAAGAATCAAAGGATAGTTGTGGTTGACAAGATGATCATAAGGAGTATTAACGGGCATCAAGAAAGCACAATTAACGTCTAGACCAAATCCTTGACACTTAAAACAATGGAAACTTAAGCCATTGTGCTCAAGCCCACAGGCAGAGCAACGAAAGTATCTTGGATCTTCATCTAGATGATTAGAGGGAAGAAGGGAGCTATAATGGGGACGGGAAAGGAGTGTGAGAGTATGGTCTGGGTGAAAAGCGCGGTTCCTGATCTTTTTAGGCAATTTAGCGCAAGACTTATCGAGCAAGTACTTGCACTCAAGGCAAACATAGATGGAGCCCTTCTCAATGACTAGTTTGCAGCCAGAGCAGTAAAAATCTACGTCCTTATCCGTTTCGCAAAGAAACAAGGAATGTGATTGTGGCTTGCCGTCATAATTAATCATGTCATGCACCTCTTTCTGTACAGTTGTTCTTTTGGTAGGCATCAGCGCAGCGCAGTCGAGGTCCAGGTCAAACTGGCACGTGGAGCAATGGTAAGTAGAGACAGACCTCGACTTCCCACAAGCATCGCACCAATATCTTCTCCCTGGATAAGTCGGTGCAGGGCAGAGGGTGAGAGGATGTTGAGAGTGGAAGGGATGGTTGATTTCTTGAGCAAGTTCAGAGCATGTTTTGTGCAAATAATAATGATAGCAGCACGGACATGAATAGAACAAACAATCGTGGCAGGGCAATTGACAAATGCAACATGAACCACCATAAGTGTCCTCAGAAGAATGGAGGATCAGTCGATGTTCATGACTAAAATGGTTAATCATATCGCCCATATTGTATACATGTACGCTGGTAGTTGAATAAATGAAGTGATTAGTTGGAAGATGAATATCTAGAGCAATGGTCAGGAGATTAGCCTGTCCATGGTTACACTTATGAAGTAATCACTCTCTCTCTCTCTCTCTCTCTCTCTCTCTCTCTCTCTGTATATATATATATGTAGTATATATTTATATGGATATATCTCTATGAGCACCACTTTCTCCAAAGAGAAATCTTTGGGATTACCAACCCTCCACGCTATCTGTTTCCAACTTGACATTATTTAGTGGATTAAGGTATATGTTACATCCCAATATACTGTATGTTGTCAAAAGTAGTAACGTTATTCCTAAAATATTGGAACTTTTTAAATCATTCAAATTGCAAGTGGTTTTCAAAGTTATAGTTTTTGGGACCAGAACCACTATGATGATCACTAAAATGTATATAACTAGAAAATGCATGTGCCCATGGATTTTCTACCCGCAAAAAAAAAAAAAAAAAAAAAAAAAAAAAAAGTTTGTTTAACCAAAAATTAATAATTTTTGGTAAGATACATATTTAATCTGGAAAGAAAGAAAGTGTTGATAAAGTGGGAAAGAAAGTGTTGTTAAGAACAGAAAGAAAAGAATAGTGTTGTTAAGAACAGAAAGAAAAGAATAGTGTTGTTCAGAACAGAAAGAAAAGAATCTAATTCATCTTCTGTTTTGGGATATTGTTTGGATTAAGAAAGGAGAAAAGAAACTTAGGTTCACAAGAAAACTTTTCTTTTTTCTTTCTTTTTCTTCAATTTTGTTTCCCATTAAACAATGCAGTACGAACTTAGTTGTCTACCACATAGTGAAGATCTAAAAAAAAACCGTATCTACATGTAAGGGCTGGTCCTAACAATTTGGGGACCCTTTGCCTCTCCACTATCCACTAGGCCAGTCCTGCATAAAGTTAGCCTATTTCTTGTAATATTAAGTGCCCGTTTGATAACGAATTATTTGAAGGGGTTTGCTAACCTACAACATGATAGTTGTAGGTTAGCAGTACACAACAGTCTCCTTAATGACGAAAAATAGGTTTTTAGCGATAAAACTTTTGTCGCTAAAGATTTGAACTTTTAGAGACGAAAAATTTCGTCACTAAAAGTCTATTTTTCGTCGCTAAAAGCCTCCTTTGTTGTAGGTTAACAAATCCCTTATTTGAAATGATTAAAAATAATTGTAAGTGCATTGGCAACCAACTTATCATAGCTATTTTGAAAGAAAAAAAAATCAATTTTTCAAAATAGCTTTTGAAAAAGCTGAAAAATCTCCACTTCCCATGACATTACTGATCGGCGACGAATAGTTGCCGTTTATAGTCCTAAAAATACTCTTTGTTAGCCCATTTTATGTAGTTATTAGTTATTTTTTAATAAGTATTCTAAATTTTGTAGGTTTTGGAACTTTAACTTGAAAATGCACAAAAATCTGATGATTAGTGGCTTTGGAAGTCATTCTGGGCTCAAACGGTGATTCCGGTGAGAGTTGAATGCAGTAGCAGTCTCGGAAAATCACATTTTTGACAAGGAAAACTTCAGATTTGAGAAATTTCTCCAAGGATATAAAATGTAGATCTTCGAGTTACGGACGCATGGCCACAAACGGCGAGTCAATCCGAGTTTCGAGCAAAACGTTATGGCAATTCTACGAAAGTCGCGCAGTGCAGCAAAAAGGACCTCGCGCGAGCGACCTGTGAAAAAACCAAAAACGCGTATTTTGTTAAATTAGAGCACCCAGCGAAGGTGGTTTGTGCATATGACGTCCAGACATATAAATACAGCTGTTTTAGTGCGATTTGGCTTAGGAAAGCTTCCTAAATCCTTCCAAACTCTATATAAATCCTATTCTAAATCAATTTGAAGGTTACATATCATTACACAACATTATACACAACCATATACACTAAAATTCCAGCCATCTAAGAGAGGAAAGCAAGGAGAAGAAGAAGAAGACCAAGGATTTCCATGGCCTCCTCCAACAACCTCTTGTCGTTCATCAATTCCATGGCCAACTAAACCTAGATCTAGGGTTTCAATGAAACCCTAGCCAAGTAATAGGGTTTTATTTATGTTTTTATTTTAGTTTTATTATGTATGGATGACAGTTACATGTTTCGAGGATTTTTATAAATAAATCGAACTTCTATTGATTAAATCATTACTTTCAAAGTTTATTCTTGTCTTAGATCTACTTTGACTGTGATGTGCTCAATGATCTATGTTTGTTGTGCTTATATAGATTATTTACATGTAATGGTGCTTTATTGAATTGTGCTATCAAATATTCGAATAGTCCATGCCTAGGTTAGACGGATTATGTCACAACCCTAGTTTAGTGTGGGATAATTCGTGCTAACCGAAGATGGATTATGTTGGTGCTTGAACCATGGTTATTTTCTTGACGGAGGAATTGGGCTTGTAGCTACAATTCCCCATTATCATCCAACTTAATAATATAATTAAATGCATAAATATTCCTATTATGAAGCTAGTGGTGGATTTGCAATCCTAGGTTCCTTTAAACATATTCATAAAAACAACTTTAATTGTTTTCATAATTTAGATTTACTTTTATTGTTCTTAGTTTAATTAAAATCAAATCAAAATCTATTTTTCTTAATTAATTAGATTTAGGTTTTAAAATTAAAGCACTGTAGTATTTCAATCTCTGTGGGTTCGACCTTTACTTTCACTGCTACAAATCCTTAGAAAAGTAAAGTACACTTTTTATAAATTGATTTTGACAACATCAATTTTTGGCGTCGTTGCTGGAGATTGCAAATTACTACCTTTAGTTTTAGAATCTTAGTTTAGTTAATTCGTAAATATTAGATTAGGTTTTCTTTTTCTTATTTTTCGTTTTATTTGTCACTAACTTTTCTTTTTATTTTGTAGTTTCTCTAGGCATCAAATTCTAACGTTTCCGGGAGGAATAGCTTAGCACATCAAAGGAGCTTACGCGAAACAATAAAAATAAAATAAAATAAATTGTTGCCTTTGAAATTCGCTTCAAACCACTGTAAGTCAGGGCGCTGAGACGCAATTACTTGCATTAGATTAGTTGTGGAGTGAGCACTGCATTAGCTAGGAAACCCGGGGCGCTGGGCTTGACGCGGTCATTGCATTACAGGATAATATTCATTCATCATAATAGCTGTGTGCCTGCTTGTTGTCTTAGTTGCGTGATTGTTTTTTTGTGTTTTTGTTGAGTCAGTTGTTGTTCTAGTTTATTTTCTTTTTGTTTATGTTTGGTGCACGCTCAAGTAAATCGAAATTACAACCTTTCAATCTTGAACTCAAACATACCTTAAGAGTTAGTAAGCCCACAACCCAAGCTTCTAGAGCTAGGTTGCAAAACGACGAATCAACACCGATTCCGTCGTCGTTGTTTGAGGCCAAAATTCAAAGTACCTTTAAAAGGTTGAGGAAAACTCGAACTTTTAATCTCAAACCGATTAAAATGGCCGACGTGGGAAACAACCTAAATAACGGAAACACTGGACATAATCCAAACATACCGCCACCTCCTCCACTTAAAGATTACTTTATTCCTACAACTTACGTGCCACACACATGTATCGACTTACCGGAGGCGACGGCATCTCACTTTGAGATAAAGTCGTCTACCATCTCGCTACTTCCATCTTTCCATGGCCGTCTAAATGAAGATCCATATCAACACTTAGGAGATTTTCAAGATATATGCTCTACTTTGAAAATTCAAAACTTAAATGATGATGAATTAAAACTGCGGCTCTTTCCATTCTCTTTAAAAGATAAAGCGAAGTATTGGCTCCAATCTTTGGAACCGAATACAATTAAAACCTGGGAAGCCTTTCACACTGCATTTTTACAAAAGTTTTTCCCTATTATGCGTACAAATCAGATAAGGAAATCTATAACAAACTTTGTGATGATAGATGGGGAAACACTTTATGATACTTGGGAAAGTTTAAAGAATTATTACGCTCATGCCCACATCATCAGGTTCCTAAGTGGCAATTAGTTCAAGTCTTCTACGAGGGGCTTATTCCCTCTATTCGGAATATCGTCGATGCCATTTGTGCAGGTACTTTCCTGCACAAAAGCGCCGACGAGGCATGGAAGATTTTTGAAACGTTAAGCGAGAACTCGATGCACCAGGCTGTGTCGGTACGTTCTGAAGGATATCTGCCACCACCAAAAAGAGAGGTAAAAGTTGAGTCAAGTCATTCAATCGAAATACAAGAATTAAATAGAAAACTTGACCAACTTATGACGATGGGAAATAGGTCCAATTCACCTCTTCACGAAGTATGTGCATTGTGTTCTGCACCGTCACATAATATATTTGCATGTCCTTCCGCGTCTCAATTTCCAGAATTCGTAGAGCAACACATAAACTCTATTCAACAATTTCCACGAAATAATTCTAATCTTATGTCGACTAATTTTCCTAATACGTACCGACCCTAATTTCAACAATATGGATATACACAAGCCAACCCTCTACCTCCTCCACCTCCATGCAATAATGCATTTGAGGAGAAGGTGTTGGCTTCCCTTGAAAATTTTGGGTTGGTGATTCACACTCTCACACACAGTCCATCGCAAAGCTGGAGTCCCAAGTGGGACAAATAGCTAATACACTAAATCGTTTGACCGAGAGTAAGTTGCCAAGTCAACCTATTCAACAACCTAAGGGACAATACGCAGTGGGTAGTACGAGTGAGCAAGTGAACGCTATATCAACTAGGACGACTACTCGAGGTGAAGAAGTTGTGGAAATTCCGGACGAGGGTGAGAAAGATGGGAAAATTAACTTAAATAAAGAGAGGGGTGAAGACGTGAATAGGAGTAGAAAAGAGAAGGAACCGGTCCCAACTAGTTATATTCCGAAAATGCCTTATCCACCAAATGTTGAGGAACTGTCAAACTTTTCAAAGAAAAGGTCAAAAACTGAGGATATACTCGAGGTGTTTAAACAAGTTAAAATCAATATTCCATTCCTCGATGCTATTAAACAAACTCCCGCTTATGCGAAATGTCTTAAAGACCTGTGTATCCAAAAGCATAAATTACAGAGCCATATTCTGAAAAAGGTCTTCCTCACTGAAAAAGTAAGCTCAATTTTTCAACACACTACTCCGAAATATAAAGATCCAGGTACGCCTACGATTTCATGTGTCATAGGTGACACTATAATTCATTGGGCTCTCCTTGACTTAGGAGCTAGTGTAAATCTTTTACCTTATCACGTTTATAAACAATTAGGACTAGGTGAACTCAAATCTACGGCCGCTACAATACAACTAGCGGATCGTTCTATTAAAATCCCTAGAGGAATCGTCGAAGACGTCTTAGTGAAAGTTGACAAATGTTACTATCCTGTTGATTTTATGGTCCTTGATACCGAACCCGTATTAGATGCTAGGAAGCACACTCCTGTCATTTTAGGTCGTCCGTTTTTAGCAACCGCTAATGCGCGTGTTAACTGTCGGACGGGGGTAATGAAAGTGTCATTTGGGAATATGAACTTAAAATTAAACATTTTTAATGCTATTGATCAACCTCCTAAAGATGACGATTACCTGTATGAGGCGGAGAGTGAGGTAAGGCGGACGATGGAACTTACAAAAGAATCAAACATGAGTATGGAACATAATATGGTGAATAATGAGCGGATGAACTCAAATAATCCGGATCCTAATGAAGAATTTACTCGGAAGGTAAAAAATCGATTCGAACACGATAAAGGTGAGTTGTCGAATGAATTAACCTATAGCGACATTCCTTCTGCTTACCACCGAAATCTCCCTAATGCCCTAAAATGTAAAAACTCCGAGTTACGACCTCCTTGAATCTTGAGCTAGAATGGTCTAGTTGAAGACGTAAAAGACAGCGCTTCTTGGGAGGCAACCCAAGCTTTATTTCGTCCGTTTCTCTTGTTTTTGGTCATTTTTTTTTGGTCTTTTTGAGTCAGTTGTGGTCATACTGAATAGGTTTGGGGGTCGGAGTAAATTTATTTTTAGCTTATTTACAAAAACGTAAAGAAAATGGTGGGTTTTTTGGCTTTTCTCTTTTGTTCTCTTACCTCCTTTCTCCCGAACCTGGTCAGTTGATTTTGTTCCTTTCAGTTGTTTTCTTATGCACTTTTAGAACGAGTCTTTCTTTGTTTAGATAGTTTTGTGTCTGTTTTTTTTATTTTCTTTACGTCTTTTACTTATATTTTAGTTTGTTTCAATTTAAAAAAAAAAAAAAGAGAAAACATGTATTATATATATTTCTATTGTTCTTGTGTATGTTCTTTTCTATTATCAAATATTAACAGGTGCAATAGTAGCTCTATTTGGTGTAATTGAACATTCTCGCCATATTTATATGTTCACCTTTTTGTGGTTGTCGAGATCGAGGTAATATCGTTCCTTTCTTACGTACTCTCCTTTCTTTCATTTTATTGTTTCATTAGGGACAATGAAAGGTTTAGGTTTGGGGGTATGCACTCACATATGCACATTATTATGAACCAAATTTTTCAAAAATTTCCAATAGTTGTGCTTAAATAAACGATGTACCTATGTTTTTGCAATCTCGATTCGATACTTCTTATTAAATAACTTGGATTGTTATAGAATGATAAACAAGAGAAGATGTGATTAAACATTTGTTGAAGTCATGATGCGACATTTTAGGTTATGTATCGTTAGAGTCGTAGTTTTATATCATAGATTTGCACACAAACTTATGCACTGCACGTAGTCACTTGAATACATGTCTGATGTGAACTATAATATGATTCGGATTTCTAGATAACACAAGGTGGAGACTAGACCCGGTGAGCTTTTGAGCCTATCTTTTCTTTTTAGAGGGTTATGAATCGTATTGTGTTTGTCGAATTTCATTTGAAATAGCACATTAACTCGTTGTTTAGTCTCATTATTCTTGTTTTGGTTGATATTCAAGTTAAAATATTTGTTACCATGCAAAATAATCTTCCGTTGTAAACATTGAAGAACCGTATCACCTAGGACATGATTTTAGACCCTCTTTGTTTACTACGGACCGATAAATGAAAAAATTTCCTTAGTTCGCCCCTTTGAGCCGTTAAAATGCCCTTTTTCTTTAGTCACTATTGTCCTTGTTTCTGCTCCAGCTTGACAAACTTGGAGTTCATCATTGAGAGATTTGTCACCTTTTAGTGTTGATAAGGCGATGTGTTGATTAAGAAGAAGAAGAAAATAAGATGATGTTCGGAGAGCTGCCTTGGTGTTTTATGAATATTAGTTTCAAAAGCAACGAAAAGGAAAAAGGAAAGAGTAAGGTTGAAAAGAAAAAAAAAGAAGAAAAAAAATGAAGAGGAAAGAAATTAAAAATATATATATATATATATATATATGAAAAGAAGAGAATGAAAATATTAAAGTTGGTAGAAGAGAGAATGAAAGAAATGGAACATGCCTTACAATACCATTTTGAAGATTACCTAATGAATCCTTTCCATTCTTTTTCATTGCCTGAGCCACATTGCAACATTTGAAAAAGTCCTATTTGATCCTAGGAAACATGGTTTGGATATGTAAACGATGGGAGTGGGATTAAAACATGGTAACGATAAATTTTTCTTGACTGTTGGCGTCCTATCCATGAGACTACTATTCTTTCGTGTCATGCGTCTTTTTCGAGTTATATGTGAGCGCTTCTTGTTTTGAAAACATATTTCCTTTGCTCGCATATACCCGATAAATTACATATGTTCTGAGTGTTTCATTTGAGAGTGTAATTAACATTGTGAGATTCGTAGTCGAAGCATAGTTAGATGGTTATCCGAGTTATATTCCAAGTTCATGACATGCGCGTGTTCATTTGACTACCACATCACACACGTGCAACTTTATGAGAAACTCTATTAATTTATAAGATGCATGTGCTTGGGATTATTTTTCATGATGGAGGTAGACGTTTGATTACGTTTCTTCTTATTCATTATTCTATTTTCAAATCATCGTTTTATAATATGTAGTATTGACTATTAATTTTTTATTTTTAAATAAAACTTTTTAAATATATAATGAAATAAAGATGGTTGTGGGTGACTTGTTGACGAGAACCCTCACGGGACTTTACTCGTCCAACTAGGGACACCTAGGGGTTTAAAAGGCTTGTTGCATATGCTAAATGCAATCGTGATCCATGCGAAAATGGAGTAGTATTTGTAGTAGTAGTAGTTTTATTTTTCGATTCTTTTTGCTCGAGGACTAGCAAAGAGTAGGTTTGGGGGTGTGATCGGCGACGAATAGTTGCCGTTTATAGTCCTAAAAATACTCTTTGTTAGCCCATTTCATGTAGTTATTAGTTTTTTTTAATAATTATTCTAAATTTTGTAGGTTTTGGAACTTTAACTTGAAAATGCACAAAAATCTGATGATTAGTGGCTTTGGAAGTCATTCTGGGCTCAAACGGTGATTCCGGTGAGAGTTGAATGTAGTAGCAGTCTCGAAAAATCACATTTTTGACAAGGAATACTTCAGATTTGAGAAATTTCTCCAGAGATATCAAATGTAGATCTTCGAGTTACAGACGCGTGGCCATAAACAGCGAGTCAATCCGAGTTCCGAGCAAAACGTTATGGCAATTCTACGAAAGTCGCGCAGTGCAGCGAAAAGGATCTCGCGCGAGCGGGTCGCGCGAGCGACCTGTGAAAAAACCAAAAATGCGTATTTTGTTAAATTAGAGCGCCCAGCGAAGGTGGTTTGTGTATATGACGTCCAGACACGTAAATACAGCTATTTTAGTGCGATTTGACTTAAGAAAGCTTCCTAAATCCTTCCAAACTCTATATATATCCTATTCTAAATCAAATTGAAGGTTACATATCATTACACAACATTATGCACAGCCATATACACTAAAATTCCAGCCATTGAAGAGAGGAAAGCAAGGAGAAGAAGAAGAAGAAGACCAAGGATTTCCATGGCCTCCTCCAACAACCTCTTGCCGTTCATCAATTCCATGGCCAACTAAACCTAGATCTAGGGTTTCAATGAAACCCTAGTCAAGTAATAGGGTTTTATTCATGTTTTTATTTTAGTTTTATTATGTATGGATGACAGTTACATGTTTCGAGGATTTTTATAAATAAATCGAACTTCTATTGATTAAATCATTACTTTCAAAGTTTATTCTTGTCTTAGATCTATTTTGACTGTGATGTGCTCAATGATCTATGTTTGCTGTGCTTATATAGATTATTTACATGTAATGGTGCTTTATTGAATTGTGCTATCAAATATCCGAATAGTCCATGCCTAGGTTAGACGGATTTTGTCACAACCCTAGTTTAGTGTGGGATAATTCGTGCTAACCGAAGATGGATTATGTTGGTGCTTGAACCATCGTTATTTTCTTGACGGAGGAATTGGGTTTGTAGCTACAATTCCTCATTATCATCCAACTTAATAATCTAATTAAATGCATAAATATTCCTATTATGAAACTAGTGGTGGATTTGCAATCCTAGGTTCCTTTAAACATATTCATAAAAACAACTTTAATTGTTTTCATAATTTAGATTTACTTTTATTGTTCTTAGTTTAATTAAAATCAAATCAAAATCTATATTTCTTAATTAATTAGATTTAGGTTTTAAAATTAAAGCACTGTAGTATTTCAATCTCTGTGGGTTCGACCTTTACTTTCACTGCTACAAATCCTTAGAAAAGTAAAGTACACTTTTTATAAATTGATTTTGACAACATCAATTACCAAAAGCTAATAGCTTTTTAACAAATCTCTATAAACTAGCTCTCTTTAGAAAAATCTCTTTCCCTCGAGCATCCGAAAACGGGCTCCAAGCATACAATAATGCTAGGTATGCACACTTTTCTACCCATTTTTTTAACACATTATGCTTTAAATGCATGTACCTTGTGTTGTTTGAATTTTTCACACTTTTCTGTACACCACTCACACAACACAGGGTACATGCATTTAAAGCTATGTGTCAAAAAGTTTGTGGGTGTAGTAGTGCTCCCAAGTATGTTGCAACAATTAAAAATAAATAGCAGATAGTAAAAAAAGACGACTCCATTTTTCTCATTGAATAATCCGAATAACATGTACCCCTCTTGCTGCTATAAAATAAATAGTGGCAAGACTATAAATGAAATTTAGCTCTACAAAATATCTATTTTTGTATCTAAAAAGCGAAGTATATAAAATCCAATCTGATCAAAGATGCCGAATCGCGTTCTTCTTCCTATGGTCAGCACGAGAAATATCCCCTCTCGAAGGGGAAGATTTGAAGTAGGACCTGAAACCAAAGAAGCAGTCGAAGAAGCAGATGTGGAACTGGACTAATATCTCTTCTAGGGCCAATTTCATTTGTCCAAATCTCAGGGTTGGCATTGTATGATACAAAAATTTATTATGAGTTGTATTATAAATATTATAATGAGTAGTCTTTATATAGGCTAAGGGAGAATTCTAATTAAGGGAAAGAAGAGTACAGCCAGGAGTATAACATATCTAGACATAATGTATATGGACATATGAATCTAGACTTATTATATTCTAACAGCCCCCATCAAACTCAAGGTGGTGAGATTGAGACCAACTTGAGTTTGGAAATGAAATTCAGAAATAGTTGGCGACTTGATTGAGCAGAGCTGGCGATGGGGCTTGACTAAGTAGAACTGGCCATGGCGAATAGTAGAGGTGGTAGTGGAAGGAAAAACTGAGTAATCCAATAAAGAGGGTGCTGACATGAACCAGACTGGAAAACACCGGCATGGTAGCATCGAGTTGGGCGAGGAGAACCAATAATGGAAACACTAACTGGATAGGAACCGAGAAACATCGGCATGATAGAATTGGGTTGGACTGAGCAGAGGTAAAGGAGGATACCATATAGAGAAGGTGGTGGCGGCAGTTAGTGGTCCGGCGGAGGGACCAGACAGAGGTAGCAGGTGGTCCAGCAGCAGAGGGAGCCAGACAGAGTGAGTGGTGGCAACGGTCGGTGGTCCGGCGATAGTAATTAGCCAAATAGAAGGAGTAGTGGTAGCGGTCTGTGGTCCAGGCGGAGGTGAGGTGAGCGGATGTAGGGAGTAGTGGTTGTTAACAGTATCAGCTGCTAGCAAAAATAGCACAGAAGACACATCACCTTGAGCATAACAGAATCCAATTCAGCACTGTTTGATCCATTTCAGCACAGTTTGTTATAATTGTCATGTGGGTGATGATGAGGGTGTGTAACTATTTTTGTAACCACTTGTGGTTTGAGTGAGTTGAGAGAGGATTGTGTATAGAAGTGTGACATGTAATCTATAATTCATAAGATTCAATAATAAGAAAATGCTCTGGTTTATCTTCAACCTCTAGCCTCTGTTTCACTGGTTTGTTCATGGTATGATTACTTTCAAAGATCAACGTCTTGCACGATCCATACCTTTTTCTTTTTCTTCTTCTTCTTCTTCTTCATTTTCTTCTTCTTCTTCTTCAATTTCATCAAATTCGATGGCTATGAATATAATTCTCCAATTTATCTTCTGTCAAATATATGCAATCTTATCACTGTGTAATTAGATTCAACCAATTAATCGCTTGGAAGTTTCAATTTACTTCAATCTTGAAGGCCCATTCACTGTTCTCCTATGTTGATGGATCGAATGCTTGTCCAGAAGAGTTTTTGCGAGATGAAAATGGAGTTCTCACTACTCAAATCAATCCAGAATTCACAAATTGGTCCATTCATGATCAAGCCCTAAAGACTTTGATTAATGCAACACTTTCATCTACAGCTCTCTTATATATTGTTTGTTAGAAAACTTCACATCAAGTCTAGAATGCTCTTGAATTAAGGTATTCATCTCAATCACGATCAAATATTCTACAATTGAAACTGAATCTGCAAAACATTTCTAAAGGATCAGACTCAATCAATGTTTACATTCAAAAAATTAAAGAAGCTAGGGATAATTTGGCTGTTGTGTCAATCATTGTGGAAGATGAAGACATTCTAATTCATACCTTGAATGGTCTTCCACAAGAGTTCAATGCTTTTAAAACTTCTATAAGGACTCGATCTCAGTCCTTGAATCTTGAAGAACTTCATGTCCTTCTTCAAGCTGAAGACACATCTCTCAAATTCACTGAGAAACATATTCAATCTTAATCTGCCTCTCCTTCCATGGTTATGGCTGCTACTCATAATCGACCTCCCTATTTCAACAAGAACAATCAAAACTTTCGAGGATGAGGGGAGATTCACTAATTGAGGCAGAGGTCCAAATCCATGCTATAGAAAGAATTATTCTAATTTCAATTCTGGAAGATCTGGTTCTAATCCTCCGCGATCACTTAGATATGTCAAATCTGCAATAAACCAAATCATTCAGCTGCTGATTGTTATCATCAAATGGACTATTCGTATCAGGGGAGACCTCCTTCACCTCAACTATCTGCTATGATAGCTACCTATGGTGCCATTTATGGCGCTGATCTTCAATTCAGTATACTGACTCTGGTGCTACTATGCAATTGACCAATGAATTTGCTAATCTCTCAGTTCCAAATGTATACCAAGGGGAGGATCAAATTAATATTGCTAATGGACAGGGCCTCCCTATCACTCATACAAGCATAGGTTCTCTATCCAGCAGTTCTCATCAGTTCTCATTGTCACTCGTCTATCTGTTACTCAATCGAAATATCTTCAAGATCTTCTCATCAAATCCAACATGGATGATTGCAATCCTTATAAAACTCCATGTGCTGCTTCTCATAGATTGGATAAATCAGATGGTATACCTTTACCTAATCCCACATCTTTTCGAAGTATAGTTGGAACACTTCAATATCTCACTTTCGTCAGACCAGATATCACATTTGCTGTGAATTATGTGTGTCATTAAATGCACAATTCTACTGACGTTCATTTTGTGCCTATCAAACAAATCTTTCGTTATCTCAAAGGCACTCCTTCTCTTGGTCTATGTTACACTGCCACTTCCCTTGAACTTGTGACCTTCTCTGATGTTGGCTGGGCTGGTGATCCATCTGATCGAAGGTTTACTACTGGTTTTATAATATTTCTAGGTAATGAGCCAGTGAGTTGGGCTACCAAGAAACAAGTAATAATTGCTCGGTCCTCTATTGAGGGAAAATATAGAGCCTTGGCAATCGCTGCTGCTGAGGTCTCGTGGTTTCGTATGCTCTTATATGACCTCAAAATTTCTTTATCCCATCCACCCACCCACCTTATTTTGTGATAACATTTCAGCTATGTCTCTTGCTTCCAACCCTGATTTTCATGCCCGCACTACATATATAGAAATCGACTATCATTTTATTCAAGAAAAGGTCATTTGCAAAGATTTGATAGCAAACAATGTTATAACTGATGATCAAATTGCCAATTTCTTTACAAAGTGCCTTTCTTCTTCTCAATTTCTAAAGTTCTATTCCAAACTTCTGAGTGTTTCACCCTCTTTAGTTTATGAGAGAATGTTAACAGTATCAGCTACCAACTCATCTGCTAGCAACGACAGTACATAAGTCACATAAGCTTGAGCATAATAGAATCCAACTCAGTACTATTTGATCCATCTCAGCACAGTTTGTTATAATTATCACGTGGGTGATAATGAGGGTCTGTAACTATTTTTGTAACCACTTGTGGTTTGAGTGAGTTGAGAGAGGATTGTGTATATAAGTGTAATATATAATATGTAATTCATAAGATTCAATAATAAGAAAATGCTCTGGTTTATCTTTAACATCTATCCTCTGTTTCACTGGTTTGTTCAGTAACCTTCTTGATCCTATAATACCTGCTGGGGTTAGCTTCTTTGACTTCATAGGGTCCTTGCCACTGCGGTGTGAATTTGGGCGCCAAAATACTTCGCATGATGTGCTTGGCCACCTTCAGAACCATGTCCCCTTCCTTAAAGACCCTAGGCCGAACCATGGCATCGTAAACCCGCGCGATTTGCTTATGGTATTTTTGGAGGTTTGATCGCGCCCTATCCCTATATTCGTCCATTTGCTCGAGTATAATTGGTCAAGGGTCATGCAGAACCTCACTTTTCATGGCTATTCGGGCAGAGGCCACTGCTAACTCTACAGGTAGAACTGATTCGGCTCTATAGACCAAGGAGAAAGGAGTTGCCTGAGTTGATCACCTCTTGGAGGTTCTGTAGGCCCAAAGGGCTAAAGGGAGTTGGTCGACCCATATCTTGGGACAGTCTTTCATCGTCCTGCTTAAGATTTTCAGTAATGTTTTATTTATTGGTTCTGCTTGACCATTGCCTTTATGGTAATAAGGAGTGGACTTGTGGTGAGTGATGTCGTAGGACAGAAGGAGTTGTCCTACGTGCTTGTTGATGAATGGTGTCCCATTATCTGATAGTATCACCTTGGGGATTCTGAAGCGGCACATGATGTGCTCTCGGATGAAAGCTGCAACTGTGGGCTCGATTACTCTCCTCATTGAGATGGCTTCTACCCATTTGGTATAGATCTCTATAGCTGCGAGAATCCAGATATTGCCTTTTGATGAAGGGGATATCGATCCTATGAGGTCGAGGGCCCAGGTATGGAAAGGCCATGGGGTCGACAATGCTTGTAAGTCGATAACAGGTGCGTGGATTCGATTTCCATGGATTTGGCAAGAGTGGCATTGTTTGACATGGGCCCTCGAATCCTTCTCCATCATTGGCCAATAGTACCTTAAGTCCATAACATGGCGGTATAATTTTGTTCCTCCTTGATGCTCAAACTCATGTGCCACAGCCAAGACTTGCTGGATTTTTCCTTCAGCCAGGCATCGCGATGGTTCCCCATTAAAGTTGCATCGAAAAAGCTTGCCCTCATGAATGAAGAATTTCGACGACCGCTTTTTTATGATGGATACATCAACCTTGTCAAGAGGGAGAGATCCTTCATTCAAGTGATTCATGTAGGGACGTCGCAAATCTATGACTTGGGTGGTAAAGTTGCACTCTTCCTTGTTGGGATTTTCCTGGCATTTCGAGTAGGCTCGTTGGTGTATGGAAGCCTCTTTAGCCATTTCGGGCCAGTAGTACCTCTTCCTCTGTATCACTCGATATAAGCTAATGTCTTTCTCTCCATAAGTATTTTGGTGAATTTGATAGAGGCGGAGTTTTGCCTCTTCTCCCCCCACACATCGTGCCAAGATGCCAGTGGGGGCACAAAAATAAAGGTTGTACCCAAGGAGGGTGAAGCTCTTTAGATCTGACATTGCTATTTTTCCCTCACGGCTTAGTAATTGGGCGATAATGGGTGCTCTCCAGTCATTGATCTCCTCAAGCGGTAGCAGTTCTAACACCGTGCATGGAAGGGTTCTTTTGATGATTTCAACATGGGTGGAACCTTCTGATATGTCAATTTTGGAAGCGAGGGTTGCCAAAGCATCTGGGAAGCGATTGTCTTATCTGGGTGCATGCTCTACCCTAACGACTTTAAACTTATCTAGCAGCCTTCGATCTATGGTTTTGTATTTTGCCAGTGCTGGTTCCTAGATTGCAAACTTCCATGAGGTTTGTTTGACAACAAGATTGGAATCGCCCTTGGTACACAGGCAGGTAACGCTCATATTGTTGGCCGCAAGGAGACCTAGTACCAATGCCTCGTATTCTGACTCATTATTAGAGGATTTGAAGTCGAGCTTATAGGACAGGTGAAGTTTGGAGCCATCTAGGTGGGACCTCAAGTTGATTCATGCCCCTTGTCTAAGTGACGTAGAGGATCCGTCAAAGCTGAGAGCCCATTCTCTCGGGTCCTCAATCGTCATTGCACATTCGAGTTCCTCCCCTGAAAGCCTCTCCCAAAGCGGCTTGAACTCTCCACTTGGGAACTGAGCTAGTAGGTCCGTAAGTGCCTGGCTCTTGATTGCCATTGGGGTTATGCAGGTGATATCAAATTCTGCCAAGAGAAGGAGCCATCTTGCCATCCGTCCGGAGAGGGCAAGCTTAGATAGGAGGTATAGCAGTGGATCACACCTCGTAACCAAGTGCACCATGTAGCTGAGAAAGTGGTGACTGAACTTCTGGGTTACAAAAGTAAGAGAGAGAAAATGACACTCGATTGGAGTATACCTTATTTTAGCATCACGGACCACCCGACTGATGTAGTATATCGGCCTTTCCTGTCCATCAACCTCCTGGGAGAGCAGGGCCCCAATAGATTTGTGCGTAGATGTAAGGTATAGGAGCAGTGGCCTTTCTTGCGCTGGAGCCACCATGGTAGTGGGTGTTGCTAAAGTTCCCTTGATGGCTTCAAAAGATTCCTAGTAGGTCTGCTCCCATATGAACTTGGCCTTCCCTTTCAATAAATCTCCCAAAGGGTGAGAGATTTTTGCTAATGCTGGGATGAATCTGCAGAGATAGGACACGCTTTCCGTGAACTGGTTTAACTATTTATGGGAGATTGGGGGAGGCATATCCATGATTGATTTAGCCTTCGTCGGGTCTAAGTCTATGCCATGACAGTGGACCACAAATCCAAGGAATTTGCAGCCTGTGACTCCGAAAGCGCATTTGAGCAGGTTCATTCAGAGTTTGAACTTTCTGCACCGCTCAAAGACCGCACAGAGGTCCTTCTCATGGTCGTGGAAGACAGCTGTCATTGCCCTTGGTAAGTGACGCCTATGTTCTTTATTCCGAATGGCATGAGAATGAAGTAGAAATTTCCAAAAGGGGTGCAAAAGGCTGCCTTCTCTACATCTCCTAGGTCCATCTTGATCTGGTTGTAGCCGCTGAATCCATCCATAAAGAAGAAACCTTGAGGACTAGATGTTGCGTTGATTAATGTATCAACATTGGGGAGAAGAAATTTGTCTTTTGGGCATGCTTTATTAAGGTCCCTAAAGTCGACACATACTCTAATTTGACCATTCTTTTTCTTTACAGGTACCACATTCGTTAACCAAGTGGGGTGCTTGATAGGCTTAATGAACCCGACTTGGAGGAGCCTTTCCACTTTACTCTTAATCTGTAGTTCTAGTTCATGGCGAAATACTCGGGAAGCATGCTTTATTGGCCGTTGGTTTGGGTCGACGTAAAGCTTATGAGTTACGAGAGATTGTCTAATCCTGGCATCTAGTCATAAGTCCAAGCGAAAACATCAATGTATTCCTGGAGGAGGCAGATCAACGTCATCCGTTCTTCTATGGTTGTTGCCTTAGAGATGAAGGTGATACGAGGGGCCTCTCCTTCTGGTGTGAGATTGATCTCCTCCACCTCTGGTCCCGCAGTGCGTGGTCCATCTTGGAGAGTTTCTAGAGCTAACTTGAGTTTGGTATCCTCGTGTAATTCGATAGTATTGCATGTAGGGGTCTCAGAGCCATACGGCGGAGTCGCTGGCCCTAACCCGGCACACCGTCATAAGCAGCGATACACAAAGTGACCATTAGGGAGCCCGACTCGAATGCATTCAAGAGAATCATCACGGTGGTGTCGGGTACCTTTCTTTGGGGTAAAATCCTCCTTTTGGGCATCCTCCCACTTTGGGATGGTGAGGTCATGTGGTGACGTCGGCGGTGTGGTCTCCTCTTCAGAGCACAAGCTATCAAAGAAATCTGCTTCTGCCATATGGGCCTCATGTCTGTGGAACAGTTTCAAGGTACCAATGACGGTAAACACCTTCCTCCCTTTGCTTGTATTCACTTTTCCCTTCATGCACTGATGATAGGTGGATGGCACAATGCTGAACTTATGCATCCATTTGCACCCGACTAGGAGGTGATAAGAGGTATCTGCGTCAATCACGTGGAATCTGGCTGGTGCTTGGAATTTTCCGAGGTAAAGTGATGTGTTTACATACCCAATGGTTTGTCGTACATCATTACCAAAGCTTGTGATATCGATGGCCTGTGGGACGAGCTTTCGTTGGGGATGTCAGTGGCATGATATTGAGAGAAGCCCCCCCCCCCCCCCCCCCATCGAGTAAGGCTCTCTTAAACTCCACTTCGTGGACTGTCGTTGAGACATAAAGCAGGCGGTGATGCGGGTGTGGGACTTGTACGTTTGCATCTGTGAAGGTGATCATTGATTCGGCTTTCAGAGTAGCACGACGTACGGAACCCCCAGAGGCTACGCATGCTTGTTAGTAGGTTTCTACGACTCGTAGGATAGCCCTGGTGGCTTCGAGGCACGCTTCCTCGCAGAACCCCACTTGGTTGAAAAAACATTTGAATTTGGTGATGTTCTTGACCTTTGATGCGGTGAACTCCATGGTGTTATCAGATGGGTTGGTTACAACCATGTCAGTAGAAGGATCTTTATCCATCGGAGATATTTCTTCTTCTTCCTCTTCTTCCTCAACGAGCTCGATGAGAGGAACAACTATTTCCATGGGTGATGGCATCTTTTTCTTGGTGAATCGAGTGAATGAAATTGCAGTATGGGGGACTATTAAGGGAAACCATATTAACGGCCCACTCATTGTTCCCTTGAGGCTGGCGGGGCACTTCTTCAGTGGCATCCAGCTGAGTGGTCATCACCAGCTCTCCATTGGCTATCTTCCTATGAAAGATACCACGAAGTGCCCAGCAGTCCTTGGTGGCATGCTTCACTATCTGGTGATAGGAACAATAGTTGTATTTGGCTTTGTCGGCCTCAGTGGGGTTTCTTGCTGGCAGACAGAGAGTAATCACATCGTCCCTAATCCATCTTTTGAGTAAGGTTAGCACCTCCCTCATGCTGCATGGGAAGGGGACTAGTGCTTTTTTTCATCTCTTTTTTGTTTGTTGTCGTTGTACTCTCGATCCCATCCATTTCTTCGTTCCTTGGTTACCGTAGTAGTCGGGTAGCGTCGTGGAGCCAAAGGGCGAGAATCCCTACTTGTTCACTCTTACATCTTTGGCCAAGTTGCGGGCAGCAACCATCAGGTCTGAAAACACAAGGATGGAGTGATTGATGAGATGGATTCTGTAGTCTCGGAGCATACCGTAAACACATAACTGGACTAGGCTTTCCTAGGTGGTGTTATCCTGACATTCCATAGCACGGTCGTGCAATCTGTCCACATACTTGACCAAGTTTTCATTGCCGCCTTGGGCCTCTCTTGATAGGGAAATGGTGGTCACCTTCTCTGTCACGTTGAAAAATTTAGCATGGAACATCGAGGCCAGTTGGGCCTAGGATGTGACAGAGCCTGGTTCCAAGTTGGCATACTAAGTGTATACTCAGTCAGTTAAGGACTTAGAAAACTCTCGAAGCCGGAGATTTTCGTCCTCGTGGAAAGTACTCAAGCTATCGAGGAACCTAGACACATGCTCTTTCGAGTTCCCCCATCTTCCATCGTATCTAGCGAAGTGTACATTATCGTACCCCTCTGGGTAGCGAAGGCTGGCCAACTTAAATGGGTATGGAGGACGAGTGTCGAGTATAGGGAGAGACGATGAAGCTATCATCCCCTTTTTTTTTTTAGGAATGGCTCAACTTCTACTAAGGTGATGAAAGTTATAGATGCTTGCTTTTCCGTTGGCACGACAAAGGTGGGTGTTGATTCTTTCGCTGGTTTGTGGCGCTGATTGTTAACATCAGATATGTTAACAGAGGCCTTGATGACGTTGTCCAACCTAGAGATGTCGTTTGGGGTTGGTGGGGGCTCTTTCTGAGCTATGGCAGCCAGGGTCTCGATGATGAGACGGCTCTGCTCTTCCAACTTTTGGAGGTCTTTATGTTGTCCTTCCATTTCTTCGAGACGCCTCAAAATATCGAGCCCAACATCGGCAGCGATAGATTCTTATGAATCATGAGTTTGGGACTGAGCGGGCTATTCTCTACTGGGGTTAATGCTTACTGGGTTGGCATTTGACCTAGTAGGTTGGGCCTTGGACTTTTTGGGGCACCCAACTCTGTTTCTAGGGGGTTGTTGCTCTCATTCGGTAACCATGCTTGCGAGTATATCTCCCACTGCGGTCGCCAAAATGTGTGAGTTCTTTTGTGGTGTGTGTAAGAGATACAGAGAGATATAACATGCAAGCTAAAGTTAGTATACGTGGAACAATAATAATATATAAAAATATAGCAGAATGATGGGATTCAGAGAGACTTCAGGTCGGATGAGAACCAAAGTAGCCCCAAATAAGAGAGAGAGAAAGCAGTATGTATCCAGAGTTTGTCAAAGGGTGATGGGTAAGCAGTGGAGTGAAGGATAGGGTGAAGCAACGGGTATGGTAATACAAAGGGTATGGTAAGATCGACGGGTCTTAGAAGACAGAGAGTCAAGTAAGGCAAAGGGGTCTCGAAGGGTATAGTTGTGCTTGAGACAATGGGAATGTTCTATAAGTGCGTGAGAGTAGGAATAACTGTTAACCATTTGCTCTAGTGTAGGATCAAGTTGGGTTGGGTTGGGTTGGGTTGGGTTGGGTTGGGTTGGGTTGGGTTGTTGAATGTAGTAAATGAGGTTACTTATTTATACTTGAGGTTGTGGGCAGCTGCAAAAGCTTTGATGTGATAGACAAAGTCGAGTTAGCATCATCTTAGTGGGCTGATTCTTTAAGGTAGATGAGTGGTTTAAATGCTCATGTTTAAGGTGGTTGGGATCATTAAATGGGATGTAGACAAAGCAGTGTATTGAGCAGAGACATACGAGAGGGAGTGAGCTGACAGACATGTGAGAGAAAGGTGTTGTCATCTGGTGGTGGACTAATACCATTGGTTAGTCAAAAAGGGGGGTAGGAATACTACTGGTATAGAGGTTTAAGCGAGTTAGGGTACCAAAGCCTTCGCTATTGGTTCGGAGAAGATAAACAAGGGCAAGTGTCGAGGCATATGCAGAAGGTTAAGCGAGGGCAGGAATCAAGGTTCTTTTCTATTGGTTCAGCCTATTAAGCAAGCTTGGAATGATTGGACACTGTTGGTCAAAGGTTCAGGCAAGGTTTGCGCTGATGGGCCTCACTCATTGGTTATGAGGCTGGTTGGGGGTAAGGCACTTGAAAGCCACGTCTCTCTCTCTCTCTCTCTCTCTCTCTCTCTCTCTCTCTCTCTCTCTCTCTTTCTCTCTCTCTCTCTCTCTCTCTCTCTCTCTCTTTGGGACCAACCCTAACCTTGCCCATGAGGCACAGGCTAGGGAGATGCCTTCGACTCTAGCTACCTAGCCATGAGCTTTCGAAATCCCAGCAGACTTGACCACCCTTAGGTACTACTTCCGGACCAAGGGTGGGTGTACGAATGGTAAGTGTGCATAATTAAAGTGGCATGGGACACAGAGCATTTTGCTCTGGGATAGACACCTTTGAAGGGGATTTCCTTTGTGAGCTGAGGCTTTGGAGTGGGTTACTCTTTCGAAGTGGGCTATTCTGAGGCTTCGGAGTGGACTATTCTGAAATGGGACTTCGGAATGGGCTTCTCCGGAGTGAGGCTTCAAAATGGGCATAGCTAAGGCTTCGAAGTTCGAAGTGGGTTACTCTTGCGAGTAGGCTATTCCGAGGCTTCAGAGTGGGCTATTCCGAAATGAGACTTCGGAATGGGCTTCTCCGGAGTGAGGCTCTAGATTGGGCTTCTCCGTAGTATGGCTTCGAAATGGGCTAAGATGAGGATTCAGAGCAGGCTACTCTTTCGGAGTGGCCTACTCCGAAATGAGGCTTCGGAGTGGGCTTCTCCGACGTGAGGCTTTCAGAATGGACTCCTAGGCTCTTCTACGGGGCCCATTATTGGTGGTTGTATTGATACACGTGGAGTCATTGGTGACATATGTTGGTCAAACTGTATGAGTTGTCAAGCACTATCTACAACATTCAAGGCTTGATTTTGGGGAGAATCTTCTGATGGTGGTGCTTTCAATTCATGCTTCATTGTTGGCTTTAAGTTTATTGCTTAATCTGGATTGGTTTTCTTGTTTTTTGGTCTTAGTCTTCATATTTGGTGGCATCTTTGCTGGACCAAGCTTTGGCCTTCTTTGGGTTTGATGGTAGAATCCATTTGTGCTGTGCCTTTTCTATTGCGTGGGTATCAGGGGCTGTTGTTTTTGATCTCTTATGGCTGCATAGTCCTCTCCTACTGATTCTTTGGGTGGTGGCTTTTCTACCAAGGAGTGTTTTGGGTGCTGCTGTTATGAGCTACTCTGGAAGCCTGACTCTTTCCTTTTGATGCTATGTGGCCAAGAAGTATAATGTTTGTCGGAAGGCTAGTGTTATTCTGTGCAAAGGATCCAATAGCTTGCTGCTTTCATCCCCAATTTCTATAAGTTTGTTGATCATGAAGCATAAGCTAGTAGAGTTGTCATTGGTGATGTTCATGTTGAAAACTCTGTGCTGCTATTTGGACTTTTCTGCAAAATTGGAAATTGCACATAGGGGCTTTCTGCAAGAGTTTCATATCTGCTGAATTCATTTTGGGTTTTTGATGTTATGGTGCATGGGGTTTGTTTTGGAGTTTTAGATGGAGCTTGCTCTCTGTGGTGTAACTTGTGTTTTGTAGGTTTTTCTTGTGCTGTTTTGTGTCATCCCATTGGACATTTTACTTGTTTTGGGTGGCCTTGTTCGTTGACCAATGGCCTTTGTAACACCTCATGGTTTTTTTTATTAGGGAAATGCTATTGTGAGAAGCTTCTCATATGAGAAGGCGAATTTTAACCGTTGGATGAGCATCTAGTCATAAGATTCTCAGGAATCTGGAGAAGTATCTATTGCTAGATGCTCATCCAACAGTTAAAATCCGCCTTCTCATATGAGAAGCTTCTCACAGTAGCATTGCCCTTTTTATTAACATATTTATCCTTGTTGCTTAGCCAAAAACAAATAAAATAGACAAGTGCAAGCGAAAAAGAAAACCTGTAAAAATAAAATTGTGAAACAAGTTGATGATGGGATTCCCATATTTAAAATATAAAAAAATAAATAAATAAATAAAGGAAAAAAAGGAACCAAAAAAAAAATGCAAGATATATTTGACTTACTTCATTAAGTCCTTAGATTCTACACAAATTGGTTATGGGACTCATTATATGTTTACAACGTATGACAGGAGTCTCTGGTGCCTTCCCACCATCCTATGGCTACTTTTTTTTTTGAAACAGCGCGCAAGCAAGTTTTATAAATTAAGGACCATAACGGTCAAAGATATACCAAGTTCAGCCCAGTACATCAGCAAAGCTAGAGCCCCTAAAAACTGATACAAATAAAATCGAAGCAAAGGGTAAACAAAACAGCCCAAGATCACAAAGTGATAAGAAGAAAAATCTAACCAACAGCCCAAATCACAAAGTGAAGTCATTTGCTAAAGCAAAATTAAATTAAGCAGTTTCCGAATTTCTTGAGCATCAAAACCGCATCAAAACCTTCATCAAGAAGTAGCATAGTGTCGGGCAACGAGTCATAATCATCAATCTTATATGTTTGATCCAAGCTGATGCATACCCTTACTTTGATTTGAACATAAACTAACAACAAGGAATGATTCAGCAGCAAATAACGACAACATCCCACCAAAAAATTAAAGATCAGACCCAATAAAACCCCAATTGTTTATGCAGACAAACAATAATAGCAGATTGCAACTGATAATTGTGATTGATACAGACAAACCTGTTAACCTCCTTCACATACACTAGATTTGATTATGTAGACAAACCATAGCAGCCCATCACCACAAGCATCATAGATGACCCAGCAAAACAATAAGCCTAATTGTTTATATTGACCCAAATCCTTGAAAGAGTTAAGTAATGTGTACTCGGTCCAGACCGCAGCATTCCATGACTTAGTGCCGAAAAAATAACCTCCAGACTGCCACTAATAATTGTGATTGATACTAACAACCAGCTCGATCTCAGCCCAGAAAGACAACATGCCAAAAAACCTCAAGCTGAATCGCGAAGACACTCACGCAGACCCAAGAGAAGGAAAATACTGAAACAGCGAATCTCCGATATTCGTATGTCAATCAGCACCCAGTCCAACAAAGAACCTATTACAAAGAGACACAACAGCATCCCCCCTATAAAGCATCAACAATTGCAGCAGACCTGAAGCATCCAAATATCTCAAACATAGTATCCCCTCAAGCCATGCAATATTGCATCAGTTATAACCAAAATTGAAGGCGCAGCAAAAAAACCACTACTCCATTTTTTTTTTTTGAATCAATCACTTTCCCACCAAACTTGGGCCCCCATTATACCCAAAACAAGAGCAAGAATCACAACAGAAACCAAAGTTAAGAACGCAACCGATATAGAATTAGTATTACCACCATGCTTTGAAGAATCTGTGACAAGTAACACCTCTTTTGGCCAGGCCATCCGCAAAAACATTTCCTTCCCTATAGATATTAATGAGAGAAACTTTTCCAATTTTTGCCATGCACATATCAATATCAACAAAAGATTTCCAAAGTTTCCACGATCTCAATTCTTGTTTTTTAACCCATGCCACCGCTATCCTTGAATCTGACTCAATCATTAACTCCTTTTTTCCCACCCATCCTGCTTCTAGAAAGCAAAAAAGAGCATTGCGAATCGCTTCAAGTTCAGCAATGTTCGAGTCAAGTATTCCCAAGGGGCCATAAAACAGTGCAACCGCCTCACCCATTTCATTTCTCAACACGCCCCCACATCCTGCCAAACCAGGTTTGCCCCACGTCGATCCATCGACATTAAACTTCAAAAAGCCCTTTGGAGGGGCCTCCCATCTCACTGCTGCCCTTTGATTTACTGATTTCGTCCTATTCCAACTTCTCAATTGAAAGGATCATCACACCAATCATGATATGAATAAACAAAATTAGATTCTAGAGCCTGGACCCAAATGGAAAGACCTGAGTTTAATGATCTCGAACAGTTGCTCACCCGACCAAGTTTTATTTTTAAAGCACACTTCATTTCTTGCCAACCATATTGACCATAAACTTGCACTACAAACGATTTTCCACCATGTGTTAAGCTCATTTGGCATTCGAACACCGTCCCATTGAGCCACAAAAGCATCAATAGTAAAATCGCTGCACCAAGACAACCCCACCAGTTCCAAATCAAGCACCACACTTTCCAAACCCATCTGCATTGAAGTAGTAAGTGGTTATGATCTTCTTCAGTAATTTTACACCAAGGGCACAACATGTTGGAGTATTCAAAGTGGACCCCCCCTTTTACTAAGAAAGACCTTTGTAGAAATTCTCCCTTGAGCTGCTAACCAGAGAAACCCAATGACTTTTATTGGTGCTTTACACTTCCATAGTGATATAGCCCAAGAGCAAGGGTTGCTATTAGTGGTTGCTTCAATGAATTTGAAGCATTTGTTTACAGAAAATCTACCGTTATCAGCGTGGATCCATATCAATTTATCCTCAACACCACTTTTCAGAGAAAACGTGCTAATAACATTAGCTAACCTTTCTCTTTCAGTCTCTTCCCATTGCCAAAGTCTTCTACGGAAAGCTATGTTCCCGGAAGACAACACCTCCCAAACCGTTGCATCTTTTGCTTGTGATAAAGAGAAGAACCTGTGGAAACATTCCTGGATCGGCTTGTCAGAACACCAACAATCTTTCCAAAACCTGATATATTTTCCATCACCCAAGAGCCATCTAAAGCCAATGGAACCAACACATTGCTTAATTCCATCTGTAACATTCAACTTCATAATATCAGACCAAATCTTCGAGAGACATCGAGAGTCAATAGCAAGAGAATTCCACTCGTTGTGATCAATACTATATTTTTCACAAATCATCATTCTCCAAAGAGCAGTCTTTTCTTTACCGAATCTCCACCACCATTTGGCTAAGAGAGCTGAATTCATCAAATTTAACGGTAGCACACCCAGCCCACCCACTTCTTTTCTTGAACACACTTTTTGCCAAATAACCTTATTAATCCATTTGGCTTTTTCACCTCCCCCCCCCCCCCCCCCAAAGGAAAGCTCGCCTGATCTTATCCAACTTTTTAATGACTCCAACTGGGATCTTGAAAAGAGACATAAAGTAGATAGGTAGATTTGACATTGTCGATTTAATCAAAGTGAGACGGCCACCGAAAGAAAGTAATTTTCTTTTCCAACCTGATAACCTTTTGTCGAACTTTTCAATAATAGAATCCCATGTCTTTATTCTTGTTGGATTTGCTCCAAGAGGCACCCCAAGATATGAAAATGGTAGAGTTTCATGATTGCAGCCGAGAAAGAGAGCCAGATCCTCCAGCTTATTTGGTGATTTACCAACCGAGTATAAGCAACTTTTGCTATAATTGATCTTCAGACCAGAGATAAGCTCAAACATAATAAGAATCCTCCTAATAGTTCGAAGCATATGTTTCCCACCATTACAGAAAATTATAGTATCATCCGCAAATTGAAGATGGGACACAGAAAAACCCCCATTTCCAATTCCAATTCCTTTCAACAGATTAAGACCTTCTGCTTTTGAAAACAAGAGATGTAAGGCCTCAGCCACGATAAGGAAAAGAAAAGGGGATAGCGGATCCCCTTGGCGCAAGCCACGATGCATGAAAATTTCTTTAGTGGGACTTCCATTAACCAAAACTGAGACTTTTGGTTTTGTAATACACTCTCGAATCCAACAACACCATCTTGAACCAAACCCCAACTTTTTCAAAAGAAGAAGAAGAAAATCCCAATTTACATAATCGTACGCCTTTTCAAAATCGAGCTTTAAAATCAATCCGTTCATTTTCTTTCTCTTAATTTCATCTATCACCTCATTGGCCATCAGAATTCCATCTTTTATCTGTCTCCCTCCCACAAACGCAGTCTGATTATTGCTAATAACCTTCCCAATTACCCTCTTTAGCCTTAAACAGAAAACCTTCGAAAAAATTTTGTATAACGATGTAATAAGGCTAATAGGTCTAAAGTCTTTAAGGTTTACCGGGCTATTGACCTTCGGGATCAGGGCAATAAAAGATGAATTTATTCCATTAGGTAAGCGCCCAGTTGCAAAGAAACCCTTGAAACATTGGAAGATCTCAATTTTCAGCTCAGCACAAAACTTCTTAATAAAAGTAAATTTAAATCCATCAGGGCCTGGTGATTCTGACCCATCACAACTCCATACGGCTTCTTTAATTTCTGCCTCTGTGAACGAAGGCTCAAGGGTGTTCGAATCTTCCGCAGAAATTGATTTTAACTCCAACCCTTCAAAAGATGGTTCAAACCATTCAGTGTCTCTAAAGATATTCTCATAGAAACGCACCACACCCCTCTTTACTTCCTCTGGTTTCGAAGTCTAAACACCATCGACGAAGATTCCCTTTAGAGCATTCCTAGATGCTCTGACCTTTGTGATAGTATGAAAAAAGCTCGTGTTGTTGTCTCCTTCTTTTAACCATCTGATCCGAGATTTTTGTCGCCAAACACATTCTTTATCTCTATATAGCTTCCATATTTCTTGAACGGTGTTATTTTTCGTCTCGATTTCCTCAGTTGTGAGGTCTCTATCATTCCCAATAAGGTCAAGTTTTTCCAGAATGCCTTCAGCTTTCTCAATATTTTGTTCAATCGAACCGAAGACATCATGATTCCACCCCTTAATCTTGACTTTTAATGACTTTAGTTTCCCTGCTAAATTAAGAGCTTCTTGCTGATTACAATCCAATCCTTTCTAACTCGATTTGACAAGTTCAGGAAATTGAGGATGTTTGAGCCAGACATCAAGAAATCTAAAAGGCTTTGGACCCCAGTCCACTTCATCGGAAGTCAATAAAATGGGACTGTGATCCGATAGAACCCTTTTAAGCCCTCTCTGAGAAAGATCCGAATATTTTTGAACCCATTCATCTGTTATTAAGAATCTATCTAGTCTACTTCTTCTAGCCCCCGGACCAAATCAGGTGAATTTTCTTCCAATCAATGGAAGATCTAGAAGCTCACCATTCTGGATAAACCGGTTAAAAGATTCTGATACCCCACCAGCAGAGCTACACCCTCTTCTTTCTTCTGGAAAATGAATTGAGTTAAAGTCCCCCGCAAAACACCATGGAGTCATTGAATCCTATGGCTACTCAATAGCGAAAAACTTCAATTTAAGCTCACTTCTTGTCGAAACAATATATGTTGGTCAAGTCTCTCCTACTTCACTTTTTTTTTTGTCTCTAATTGTCTTGTTACTTCCTCTAATCGTCCCTTTAGTGCCACTTCTTGTTCTTTTAGCTCATCTACTCCTGTCTGGACTAATGCAATCTCCGGAATTAGGTCATCAAGTACAGGATCACAAACTATATATTTATTCGCAAGATCTTCCGTAACATGAGAGTGATCCACAAGTACTTTCACTTCCACTTCTCCTACATCGCTCTCCATCTTTGCCTCCAATTTCTCTTCCTTTTCATCAACATCCAACTCTAACCGTGCTTCCTCTCTCCCTGCATTACACTTTAACTTTGCCCCCACTTCCTCTTTAACATAATTCATTGCCATGTCCAAGTACTCCGTCTTAATCTTAGGTTTTACACTAAAATCCCATGATACTCTTTGGAGATAAGGCCAAACCTGTCGAAAAACAATAATTCAATGGCAATTGGCCATTATATATATAGATATATATATATATATATAGAGAGAGAGAGAGAGGGGGGAGAGTGAGAAGATAGCAAAAGCAATCCTTTGATACTTTTTAAAAGAAAATGTTGATAACATTACCTCGAAGATCACACAACGAACATGAGCAACATAATGGCATTCTTCAGAATAATAAGTGCATTCATTTAATGTTTTATGCTCCTCGCAAGCGTCCCAGTAAAATTCTGCAGTGTAGTCTTCATCATCAAAGTCTTTGATAGGTGTACGGGAGAGGGTGAGGCAATGTAAGTGACATTTATGTTTGACGGTAAGAGGTAATTCCAGGATACAATGGAGATGGACATTGAAATTGCACTCCACACAACGAAAGAGAGGGATATAGCATCATACAAATGTTGCAACTCCCTCCCAAGAAATAATTTTCACTATTTAAGAAAGCAAGAGTATGCTTGTGTAGAGAGTTTATAAGAGGGGGCAATGGAAAAAGACATCTAATGTGAAAGTAGATTCTACACTTATGACACCAGTAGATGAAGCCTTCACAATTGTTCCCGCATGCCACACAAAGTTCCTTTTTCACTTCCCATGTTATATTATCGAGGAGACTGAGAGGGTGAGTCTGGTGAAAGGGATGTACCATTTCATGGGGCAAGTAAGCACATGATTTGTGGAGCAACATCATGCAATCTAGACAAACATAGACAGAATAATCATCCTCCCCCAAGGGTAGCAAGCATCCAGAGCAAGAAAAATGTAAATGAAAATTCTTTGTTTTATCATATTGAATCAAGGGATGTCTATGATTGACAAGATCTTTATCATGGTGCTCATCACTTTTATTGCAGAAGGGAATCAAGGAAGCACAACGAACATCAAGATCAAAATCACACTCGGAACGTCGGAACAAAAATCCCAAATCAGACTTTCCGCAAGTGTTACATCTATGTCGAGGAGGTGGTCGAGAGAAGAGAGTGAGAGGATGTTGTGGGTGAAATGGATGTTGGATCTTTTGTGGCAATGTAGCACATAGTTCATCCAACATGACTTTGCATTCAAGGCAAACATATATCTTTTGACCCTTGATGATGGGTATCATACAGCAAGAGCAGAAAGCATCAAACCCGTCCTTTACGTCACAAAAAATCAACGGGTGTGAGTGGCTGAGATGTGGAAGTTTTTTCGGCTTCCCTTTGTAGGGCATCAGCCCGGCACAATGAACGTTCAGATCATATCCGCACTCTGAACAATGGTAAGGCAACCCAATACTCATCAACCCACAAGCATTGCATTCAAATTCGCATGAGTCGTAAGGCGGTAAAGCAAGGAGAGTAAGAGTGTGTTGTGGGTGAAAAGGGCTCCTCACCTCTCTAGGAAATTCAGCACATGACTTGTGGATGCAAAAGTGGCTGCATTGAGCACAGCAATAGGCAGAACCTGTTATCTGAAATCTGCACACACTGCAGGATATAATTTTCCCATGCTTGAAATGTTTGAGTTCAAGTCTATGGTGGTGAATGAAAGGATGAATCTCCATCTCTCTCTCTCTCTCATAGAATTTGTTTGCTGAACTCCCAAGTTGTTGTGAACTTTAACTTCATCTAGAAAACATATCACATCACCTTTTATCTTAAAACTGTGAGATGCTATTCGAACTTTAACTTTGTACCCACTCCACCCCTTTTACAATGATACCTATCAGGTGTATGGCTTCTTTTCTCTGTGAATGACTGTTGATTAAAAGACCAAATCTAATTATATTGGAATTATAATCAGACTCAGAATGATTTCACTAGTAAATTTAATTGATTTTTGTTAATGGTGACTGGTGACAAATGAAAGTATAAAAGAAAGAAAAGGAGATATTTACTCTGGTCTTTTATTTTGAAAATGAATTGGTGAGTACTCGCCAAACAGAGCTTCCATAGTAGATTAAATTCCTCACTAAAGAAAAAGTGGAACATAGCTTCACGTTTACATGTATATACTAGTTTTAAAGCACGTGCTTCACACGTGGTTGGTGCCAGCGGCGGATCCAGGAATCTCAACCAAGGGGGGCTGTGTAAGAACTTACAGTCACACGAGGGTTCGGGGGCAGCGCCCCCGAGGTAAATTTTTTTGGATCTATTTATAATTAGGCCAATATATAACATATAATAAGGTTTTTTTATCGATTTTTGAGAGAATGATGTATAATTGAACCAACATATTACATATAAAATCCTTTTTTTTAAGCCTAACTAATATTTTTTGGGGGGCTATATAATAAGTTTAATTATTTTGGGGGGGCAAAGCTTAATAAAATTTGAAAATTTACCAAAAATACATGTATAAAAGTGCAATTTCTCAAAACCTAAGGGGGGGTCACTGCCCCCCCTTGCCCCCCCCTACATCCGCCGCTGGTTGGTGCACAAAACGTAAATAATGGCAAATAGGAGGAGTAAACTGGCTAAACGCTTTACTTGTACAAGCAATTTTTTTTACATCCTTTTGAATTTTAAAAAGTAATAAAAGCTAGGAGAATCACATCAGACACTTAATATTAAATTATTTAGATTATAAAATATATTTCAAGTGCTGAAGTGAAATACTGAAACACTTCTAATTGTTTGCTTTAATTTATGTCATTTTTTTTTTTTGAAAAATTCTAACAATTTTAACTATTTTCCATTATTGCTAATTATGTGGTCATATGGTTGCAAAGATGGAACCGAAATTCTGAAACCAATTCAGTAGACTACGATTATGAAATCGTAAAATTAGTTCTGAATTGCAATAATCAAAAACCTGAAAAGTTAAAATGTATATATAAAAAAAATAAATAAATAAATAAATAAAAAGTATTCAAAATGGTGATGGAAACTTTTAAATTTTAATTCCAAAATATTATAAGCAACTTCCAACTAGAGAATTCTGGCATAAATTAAATATATGCGTATATATATTTTCAATACTTATGCCACGAAAGGTTTTATTTTAAAATTTCAATAAAAAAAAATCTGATTTCAGCTTTGCAATAAAATTCCAAAATTTTGGAATTCGATTGAAATTTTGATGTTTCAAAATGAGAATGAGTTTCTGTATTCTGAAAATTATGAAATATTTTTAAATACATCAATTCTAATTTGATCCACCTGAAAACCAGCGCTAGATTCTAGAGATGAATGATTATATAGTAATTACTTTTTGATGAACATAATTTTAGTTGTGATAACAGGAAGAAGGAATTTGTTAAAGGGTGATGCTAATGCCAAAGCACAATGTGCTAATGCCAAAGCACAAAGTGTCACTAAAGGTTTTAGTGACACTTTTTTAAGTGTCACTAAAACCTGGCATTAGCATTATTAGCTTTGGCAATAGCACCACCCTTTGTTAAATGCTTGTTTTAGAAAATGATGGAAATTGTTTTATAGTTTCTACTTTGAAATTAAAAAACTAAATCTACTTTCATTAGCCCACAAAGGACAATATAAATAAATTAAGTTTGTCTAATGTCCATTTTTTAACTACAAATCCTTTTATTTACAGATTTTCCCTGTAAAATTTTGATACTGACGCATTCACACGCATGTAAATGACCATATTCATATGCCTCAAAAAAATCATGAAAATAAAAGGTTTCCTAAATTAATGGAAGTAAAACTAATGGATTCTAGTGTTCGAAAATAGTTGGGCTTTTGAAAACTTAATGATACGTCCAAAATTGGCTCTGCTCCATGACCGAGCGGTTCTACTCAATGACCGGCCCCTAGCTATAACATTGCTAGAAGAAATATCCAGTAGTAAAACTAAAAATGATAGTTTTTTTATTTATTAGGGACGCAAAAATACAGATTGCTACACTAAATATTCTAATAACTCTTAAAAAAATCCGATACATCTACGTTGGGCTCTCTTTGTGAGTGTTCATACATGTACATTTCTTGCTCTACGCAAGAATTACAGTGCTTCCTCCAAAGAAAGTTGGTAGCTCATTACAAATTCTTATATAAAACGAAGAACCACCTTTAAGCGTTATTCAAAGATAGGTTATGTCTCTTCAAACTTGCCGAGGTTATCAAGCTCCTCTTTTACTTCCTTCATAGTCGGCCTATTCTCACCTTTTTGATCTAAACATTTTCTTGCAAGCTCTGCAACCCCTTGAATTTGCTTAGTAGGTCTCTCTTTCTTTAGTTGATCCTCGAGAACATTAAATAAGCTATCCTTTTCCAGAGAAGAAATAAAATACATTGCTAGACCTCTATCAAATTCTGATCTTTCTGGACATACCACCTTCTCTCCGGTTAGTAGCTCTACGAGGATGACACCAAAGCTATAAACATCACTCTTCTCTGTTAAGTTCCCAGATCGAAAGTACTCTGGATCTATGTACCCAATCGTCCCTTTCACCATTGTGGACAAATGCGTTTTTTCAAAAGGAATAAATCTTGAAATTCCAAAGTCAGATACTTTCGCAATATATTCATCATTAAGTAATATATTAGCAGATTTTACGTCTCTATGAATGATTTGGGTTGTGGATTGCATATGTGCAAGAGCATCTGCTGTTTCTGTTGCTATCTTTAGACGACGTTTCCATGGCATTGATGACGCGCTACCTTGATTGTGTAAATGGTGGTAGAGGGTGTTGTTGGTGATGAATTCATAGACTAGTAAAGGAACCGGTGACTCTAAGCAACAACCCAAGAGCTTTACAACATTTGGATGGTTTGTTTGGGAGAGAATGATCACTTCATTAACAAATTGTTCAATTTGATCTCTATCTATGACTTTTGACTTCTTGATTGCGACAGTAATGTTATTTGGTAAAGTTCCTCTATATACTGTCCCGTAACCTCCTTGACCGACAACATTGGTCTCATTGAAGTTATTGGTTGACTTCTTGAGTACTTCTTCAGAGAAAATTTTGGCCATCTGAGCTGACTCTTTGTTTTCAGAAAGTAGTTTTTGTAACAATATCCCACCATTTTGCTTAAAGAAAATTTCTCTCTGCTTGCTTACATGTCTTTTCAATACTCCCCACTGTACAAGCACATTTATGAAAAATGCAAAGACAATGCCAATGCTGATTCCTGCATGAAAGCGATGATATTTTATGTACTTACAAACTTTATTAGAAAAATGAGAAGACCGATGCAAAAGGTTTTCTCCATTTGGGGTCATGAAAGCAATCTTACCCCTCATGCATAGAGATTTTTTTCGAGTTTTGAACATGTGACCCTCAATTTATATGAACTTAATTCTAAATGATTTTATATGAACTTCTAATGAATGTATATCCTTACTTACCTACAATACTTTTTGTCCGAAATGAATGATCTTCATCTGAAATGCAACCTTGTTTGCCTTTTATGCCATCCCCGTGGTAACCTTTAGGGCAAAAACACTTATAACTTCCAACAATGTTGGTACAGTTGTGTGAGCACTCATTAAGTTGAGGACTCTCACACTCATTGATCTCTGAAATAAAAAAAAAATAAAAAATAAAAAATCAGGCGATTTGTGTCACTACAATAATATTTTTCCAGATAGGAGTACAAAAAAGGAAAAAAATATATATAGAGTTGAAGATATGGACATAGAAACAATAAGGGTTACCCTTGCATCCGTTTGGGAGGTAAGGGTTTCCCCAGTAACCCTGAGAGCAATTGCAGCGATATCCTGGACCATTGTCGGCATTATAGCAGATACTATTCTCACGACAGGTGTAAGTAGTCATGTTCTTTTGAGCTTCTACACATCTATTTCCTCCAATATCCCAATCAAGCACTATCGGAAATTGATCTACGTCCCTCAACTTGTCAAGATCAATGGTAGAGAAACTATAGTGATTCTCTTCAACAATAAAAGCATAACTACACTTACTGAAGCTCCATACATCTTTATGCCCATAGAAGCTATCTAAAATAAGAGTACATTCCCCAACTTCTTTGGGTATTGATATTTGGCAACAACCGATCCCCGAGCATGACCCGTTGATCACATCATTAATACGCGTGCATAGTGACATACACCCTGTTCTGTACCTGCGCGGTCTATGCACATTGATCATTGCAAGAGTGTCGCATCCAACTGCTATGAACTTGTTTTGCGTATTTGAGATGTGAAAATTGAAAAAATTGGTCCTAACATGATTTTCAAAGGTTCGGTTTCCATGCCCATCGTAGCAATAGTTACCCACCGGAGCCATAACTCGGAGGTGACCATCGAGTGATATATCAAGGACTTGTGTCTTGGTTTGCTGAAGATAAGGTTCGTTGGAGTTTCTACATGTTATGAGGTAGGTCTTATTTAGATAGCAACCTTCGGTTGTGCCAAACGGGTATGGAATGGTTAGATTGCCACATTTCTCTTGGCAGCCAGGCTTGACTCGAGGAGGTAAGTCTGTTGCTACCAATTTGCCTATTGTCGTACTTAAAAGCAAGAGTTGCATAAGAATTTTATGCAATACCATTGCTAAATCTTATGCCGGTTCTCAAATTTGGTCATCATATTGTTACATAAAATCTTGGATAATACATACAAGCCCGCCAAAGTTTTCTTCTTCATTTCCTAGAGAAAAGTGACGCCATGATATTAACGCCAATATGGACCTTTATTTTTGTATTTTGAACTTTTGTTCACAATAATCTGCCAAGATCATTGAAGTTTAAGACAATATTCTTGGAAAAATTGTGGTGACAACCAATACATTTCCTGAAATACCACTTTGTAAAAATTGAAAATTAAAGCAAGAACATTTTGGTTAAGGTTGGGATGGATTCCCATTGTTGGATTCATCGTTGTGTATACAAATATATACAAAAAAACTATATGCTAATATAAATGTAAACATATTATAACTCGCCTTGCCACATGCTATCCACAAGATATTAAAAAAAAAAATTACATGTATATTTAATACTTGTTTCAATGAGTATATATTTTGGATTTTTGTAGAGAAAGAGATAAATATAGAGATGATATCAATGGGGACCAGAAATTTACAGTTGTGTTGTGTTTGGGGTTGCAAGATTGAATGGACGTACATATAGTGACTCTTGTGAGGGGAATTCTTTTGGATTTATTTATACATAATTTTTTAATAAAATTTTCGGTATATAACCTTTTTTGATAATAAGTTGTGGCATACCAAACTAATGGATTAAATATCCATCGTGGTGACCAATTTTTTTACTTTATATGGGCTATATATGGTTCAAATGTTAACATCTAACCCCTTTAATTGTGATTGGATTTTTTTTTTCTTTTCTGTTTGATAAAATAAGAGAGCATTTTGGTCACCCATTTTTGGTCATCATTGCTCACCCAGGCTTCACTGGGTGACACATGTCCCATTTCATTCACATTTTGCCCCTGTACTTTCAACACAATTACTAGAATGGGACACATGTCACCCAGTGAAGACATGGGTGAGCAAAAATGCTCTCATAAAAAGCCATTATTATACCCCCATATTATTTCTTCTTCTTCTTTTTTTTTTTAGTCCTGATTTTATAGAGACTGAAATATAGTGTATATTTGTCATTTCAAATTAAAAGTTTATTATTAGGGTTTTTACTTAACACACAATAATAAGAGGGCTAAGTATCAACTTTACCTAACTACAAGGAGTAAAATGTATCTACCCCAATATCTATTGCGAAAAGATATGTAGTCCCAAAAATATTGAAAGAATAAATACATAATGGATAATAAGACACAGAAGTAACCCGGCCAACACATATGGCTGATTTTCGGATAAAATGAATCGGAAATGACATTTTCAAAAAAAAAATCCAAAATTTTCAAAACACGGTTTGGCATCCGATTCGGTTCCAAAATTTTAAGAATGTCCATTTCTAATTTGAATTCTGAATTTTTGACATATCAAAATTTTCATAATATTTTAGAATCAGGCATTTTTCAGATAATTCTCAGAATTTTCTGAATACAAAAACTGTGTCCTAAGAGTATCAAATGGATTTTCTTTTCAAAATTTGACATTAGTAAAAAAGTTTTTAAAATTATTTTAAGACCCCCATTTTAGTATGAGATAATTAGTATAAAGTACAAGTTAGTAGACCTTTGTGGCAATAGGTCCAACCCAAAAAATAATTTAGTCAAAAGTCTAAAAAAAAGTTGGACAACTATACCCCTCACATATATACATATACATACATATTTATATATACATGGGGGCTGCTATCCTTCAATATGAAGGTTGTAGGATAGATTTGTACACCAGCTTTTAGGCTTTAGCGACCAACAAAAACATTTTTAGCGACATAAAAAACTTTTAGCGACAAATCCTTTTAAAATGTTTCATCGCTAAAGGTGAAAAAAAAGATTTGTCACTAAAGGTGAAAATTTTCGTCACTAAAAGAGTTTTTTTTCGTCGCTAAAAAGGCTCCGTGTTAAATTAGCATTCCCTATATATATATATATATATATAATGGCTCTTTCTGAAACACACACACTCTCTCTCTATCTCTCCATATATATATATATATATATTGCCTTTTTCTGAAACCATCTCTCTCTCCATATATACATATTTATGTATATATATATACATATATATGAACTTCATGGATCCAACAATGGCATTAGTGGCAGCGAGTAGTGGTGACACTGAGGAGATCTTCGACGTCTCCGTCAAGCCCGGCGATCCTTACACATTAAGCTACACACCCTCACATGGGTCTCAAGTCAAATCGGTCCAATGGAATCACACAAGTGAGTCACAATAATTATAGATTATCTATAAGTCAAAAAATTCTCCTCTGAATGTGGGATTTCTCACTCATATGTGAAATATAATGATGCGTTTATCCATATATACTTGGAGTGTCCTGCATTTACAAATCAAATCATCCCCATATTTAAGTGACAGTGCAAAATTTTACACTAATTTGCATGTGTTAGTTCTCAATCGCATGTTTCCATTGGTTTTGTCTTTTTTAAGTTTCTAGTGCGAAATTTTCCACTGAAAAATTTTGCACATTTGCATGTGGATTTTCTCAATCGCAAGAGGGAATAATTTTTTTTGACTTGCAGTCTTTACAATTCAAGATTGAACCACTAGAGAATCAGGTTGTTATTATACGCTCATATGACGATGACACTATTGTCCGTAGGGTGACATAGATTTTTGGGAGAGGGCCTCACATCAAAGAGAAAGATATGTCTCTAACATACAGACTGCCCAGGCCATGCTATTATTCTTGTTCTATTTTTTTTTTTCGGAATAAATGTTCAGACATTTCATTGTTTTGATAGTTTGAAAGTTCACAATGTTGAATAAATGTATGAATTGCTTGTCTATTATAATGTGAATAATGTGAAATGTCTTACTATTTTCATGGACTGGTATTGGTTATAATAATTATCAGATGTTTGGATATACTTCTCACCATACATTTCTGCTAGTGTTGTTCTATGTACCTTTAGTGTTTAATTTCACACTATTGAACTATTATTTATCACATCACTGTTGTGAGTGATAAATTTCTCACTCTTAACAATTGTTTTTCAAAAGCTAACATGACTAATGGTAACAAACACAAAAAATGGAAATCACTATAATTATGGGATATTAATTCAAAATCAGATATGGCAAGTCAAAATGCTCTCAAAAGTCCCAGAATTAATGTGTGTGTATATATATATGTGATACGCCCAAAAATGGTCTAGTCCAATGTCCCGGGTCCGACCCCTACCGACTGACCTCTAGCCCAGGGTCCCGAGTCTGACCCCGACCGACTGACCTCTAGTTCCGAGCTCCCGACTTCTAGGTCTGAGCTCCCGACCTCCAGGTCCGATCTCTAGAACTCCGAGTCCGACCTCTCGACCTCCTGGCAGACCTCTAGTGTCCTGAGTCCGACCCCGACCAACCAATCGACCAACCGGGTCTGACCCCGACCTATGGGTCAGAATACGCAGTCCAATTACAATACAGTTCAGGTCCAGTTCAGCTAACTCAGAGGCGCGTCCCAAACTGGTCGGACTCCAGCTGTTTCCTGAACCAGTTAGGAAACCATCCAGATTCACATCAACTGTTTCCTAATCAGATTAGGAAACCTTCCGGATATGCAGCCATGATCACAGGTTGTCAACAGTTTCCTAAAGAGACTAAAATGTCTTGTAAGGGAGGACTCTTCCTCTTATAAAAGGGTCCTCCCACCCCCATTAGAGGGGATCCCAATCTAGAATTCGCCCAAAATTCAACCTAGCAAATATACTACATTGTCTAGCCTCTCCCAAGAAAACCCTAGACGTATATTCTGCATGGCCGACCCTTGGTAGTTCCAGGCACCATTGCTGGATCACCAAGGTCCCTGCAGTACTTAGTAGTAGTGTGCAAACACACATGTGGATGTAGGTTCCTTCATTAACAGGTCTGAACCACGCACATACAAATATGCTGCCTATATTTCTCTCTCCCTCTCTTCTATGCTTTTAATATGCTCTTAAACTATAAATCCGACCAGTACCAAAAATTGCATCATCAATATGTATATTGTTAGACGAAAATGTTAAATATCACCAAACACAATTTCACTCATATAATAGAAATCACATGAGATTTTTTTTTATTTGTGTAGGTTGTACCCATTCAAGATATAACGTATCTATTAATTACAATCCTTTACTTCAAAGGAATACCCTGTGATTCCAACTGTGATTGTGGGAGAAATTTGTTAATTTAATTTTATGGCTGCGCCTAGATTAAGTATTTAGACTGCCTACGTACCCATTAATGGGATCAAGCCAATTCGTAGTTCCAGAAAGAACTTGAGGGATCTATAATTTTTATTAAGGATATGTGACCCTTAATATAATATTTTTATTTTTGTTTTAAAATAAAGATTTGATACCAAAGGTAGTGACCCTTGATATTTCTTTATGAGAATAAAACTCATTTAATTTATTGTGAGGATACGACCCACGAGATTTGATTTTATTTTAATGTGACTGCACCCAATGTAAGTGTTGGGTTGCCTAAGTATCCAAATTGGAATCAAGTCGACGTAGTTCAAGAAGAACTCATTTTATTTGACTGTGAATATATGCCCAATTAAATTGATGAGTACAATGCTCATTTAATTTTGTCATGGGCATATGACCCATTGAATTGATGAGTACAAGGCTCATTTGATTTGGTCACGGGCATATGACCCATTGAATTGATGAGTACAAGGATCATATTGAATTTATGAGTACAATGCTCGTTTGATTTGGTCACGGGCATATGACCCGTTGAATTGATGAGTACAAGGCCCATTTAATTTGGTCATGGGCACATGACCCATTGAATTGATGAGCACAAGGCTCATATTGATTTGATGACTACAATGCTCATTTGATTTTGTCACGGGCATATGACCCGTTGAATTGATGAGTACAAGACTCATTTAATTTGGTCATGGGCATATAACCCATTGAATTAAGGGTCAATTGGTTATCAATCCAAAATAGCCCATTCATATGAACTTAGGCCCATTTAGAAACAGGACTTAATGAGAAATCCCTGCAAGACAATAGGACAAAAATGCCCTCAACACTTCTTTTGCGCCTTAAAATAAGAGCTTCTTATTTTTTAGACATCAAACTACAATTCTGTAGAACATGAAGCAGCAAAATGAAGAGACGATGACGAAATGCACAGAACTTCAATCAAAACTCTAAATCGATCAAGAACGTTGATGTTTAGACAACACGTTGTAGAAGAACTTTGAAGGAATCGACATTGCATCTGCAAACCATATGTGAAGAACTCGAAGACCGAAGCAGCAAAAAAGCCCTAAGTTTCTGTTAATTGATCACTCAATCCTGCTAATTTTGAGCCCATTTTTTTAAGTTAGGGTACAAAAAATCGATATTCGAGTTGATTTGATGGAAAATCATAAAGTAGAAACCCTAGATTAAGTACAAACCTGAAGCAGACATCAAATTCAAAAATCATGGGGTTGAAAGGTATGAACACAACAATATACTCTTTGATTTCACATAGTTTTCACTTAGGGATGTGATTTTCATACACTAATTTATGTCTCTTTGTTTTTTATTTGTGTGTGTGAAAATTTGTTTTATATTTGTATATCTCTGTTTCTCACACACACACATACACACACACACACACATACACACACACACATACACACACACACACCGATACATACACCAATTTGTGTGTTTATGTAGATTTGCATTCTTTCTCATATACGAGAATTGTATTTTCTTTGAAGCTAATTTTTTACTTTGTTCTTATCATTTAGGCTTAGGAGAAAGATACAAGGAAAAAGTGGATTAAGTGCAAACATATGACCAGTTATGACAATTCACACTTTAAGGAATAGTACATGTAAAATAGACTTGGTAAAGTGGATGAGAACTTCTTACATATTGTGCTACTGACATATTTCTCTACACTAAACTTTCTAATGTTCTAAAAGTTAAAAAATTGTTACTAATCAGTGTGGCCAAAATATAGTTATAGGGATGGATGCATCGTAAGGAAAGAACAGATAGTAGTAAGAACGGATAGTTGTGAATCTCTCAATTTAAGATGTTTTGGTCATGTGTCGTGAAGCCTAATAATTTACTCAACAAGAAAGAATGATACATTCCACGTTAAGGTGATGATAGAGGATTGGAAAACCAAAAAATCAGCTGAGGAAAGACATGTAGCTGGTTAAGTGCGACTACGGCCTTAGCCTACTATGTAGGCGATATGGCATAAATCAAGTATTAACCATCGTTGCTTGCTTATTACACAATGATTTATGCTTAGAAGGAAGAGCAGTTTAAATACTTAAAGTGTGAATTGTTACACTTTACAACAGCTTCTGGGTTGAAAATCAATTTAGCGAAGATTGGTTGTAGCGGGGGATGTAACAAATGGAAGTTTACATCAAAGATTTTGGGTTACAAAGTAGGGGGATACAAGGACTAACAAAATGTCAGCGAGATTAGTGAGGCAACTATTTACATATAGTAGAGTAGAGGTTCGGAGATTATTTTATAATTTCAGTTTGATAAGTTGAAGGCAAATCATGATAGGTTACTACGGAGCTACCCCTCTCTATAATTCTAGTATTATAATGCCACATAGGAAAAGAACTTTATCAGCCAAAAACTTCATGAGTAGGGCTTGATCACTTACTATTTACATTCAAGATACTAAAAATTAAATATTGGAACAACTAACTACATTGTGCAATGATAATGTGGTACCTAAATTAAGATGAAAGACTTACTGGAAAAATGTTTGCTTTTAATGTCGACTGAGATTCGTAATTTTGATATGCGATTGTTTAAAAACTTTTTGGTAAAAGTAACGGTAAGAATGTTTAACCTGTAGCTCGAGCATTCAGAAATCCTATCAAGAAGCGACCAAAAGTACAAAACCAAAAAAAAAAAGACCCCTCAATATCGAGGCATTCTAGTAACCTTGGTGAAACTGATGCGTGACATAACACTTAGAGAAGAGCATGTCAAAGAGCTGAAGAAAACACCATTTTGGCACCTATTCAATACTTTCCTGAAGAAAAGAATGATGCATGAAAGAAAGTTTGATGAGATTTGTCACGACCCATCCCACTACGCGTGGAAATAGGACACGTGGCACGCCACCAAGGCTCAACCCCAACAATTAAACAAATATACGCAGCGGAAAGAACTTTAAAACAATCCTGGGTATATAAAACTTAGGGAACATTACCCTCTGGGTTTGAAAAATCCATTGAAATCAGAGTTATAAAAATTTTTGGCTAAAGGAAAACACTTTCAAAAGAATCCATTTCAAAATACAGAGGTTCAGTTGACTGCCCAGTCGACTGTACTAGGGTCCAGTCGACTGTGCCTGACAGAAACTAAAACCCTAAATCCACAACAGAGGTCCAGTCGACTGCCCAGTCGACTGCTTTCAGAAACCAGTCGACTGCTTTTCTATTCTAAGAAGCAGTAGCCAAAATTAACAGTGTTCTGTCGACTGTCCAAGGGGTCAGTCGACTGCTTCTCTTATAATATGCCTTCAGTGTCTCAAACCCACGAGGTCCAGTCGACTGACCCTGGGTCCAGTCGACTGCTCCCCTGCTGGGCAGCCTGTGTTGAAAATTAACAAGTCCTGTTACTCAAAACCGACAACAAACACAACCATAACGGATTTTAAAGTATTAAAACATAACTACAGACGTTCAATTACAAGATTACAATACTATAGAACTAATCTATGGTTCTATTACAACATATTACCAATCCTTACACAAGTTTCAGGATTTAAAATAAAACAATCAAAACATATACAAGTGTGAAATCCCCGGCGTTCCTCGGCCTTACTCCTCACGATTCTTCTTGTCTTTCTTCTTACCTGCAATGGAGTACATCTCCACTGCTCAGCTATATGCTGAGCGTACAATTCTAAATGTATGCTTATATGACAGTTCATGATTTAAGCATCTAAAACACATAGAAATAGTCTCTAGGGTGAGTGGTACGCATTCATCCGGTCGATGCCGTAGGAGGCCCACCTCTCCCACGCATCTCGTACACTGGTTGGGCCTTCCTCCATACCAGGTACCGTGTACTGGTTGGGCCCACCTCCAATCCAGACACAACCACAATTCCAATTCCAACAAGATCACAATCCTCAAGGTTCGAGGAGCTTACTCCGAATGAATTTGCACCAAACTCCCCTTTGACCCAAGTAGACACATAACGTATTCACATAAACAATTATACGTGCTTTTATCATAATTTCACGTGCATAATTAACGGGCCTAACTAATACATGAATTTCGCCCGGATCCAAGAATGTCAAAAGTGATGTCCAAAACATGAAAATCCATATATTTCATAGATCTAGAATTCATACCTCGTGCGAATCTCTTCAAACTTTGAAGGATCGTCTAGAGGGCTAAATAATCGTCGGATTTCAAATTTGGTACGATTCCTACGAGTTTTACCTGATTTTTCCCAAAAGTCTAGAATTAATATTTTTACAAAAACTTGGCCAAACACGGCCTAAGTGATATCAAAACGTAGATCTTACCTCCACGATTTCAAATCTGAAATCTGGAGAAAATTTGACGGACGAACGGTCGTCGATCGGCGTCGCAAAGCCCGTTGGCTCCAAATCTCCTTTCTCTCTCCTCTCTCTAGATATTTGTGAGTTTGGATGAGATTTGAAATCTCATACTCATCTATATATAGGCAAGTTTTCAGGGAATTACGTTTACCTCCCCACAAGTTTCTCAAAACTTCTAATTAACCCACGAAACTTCGCACACGTTCATTTTATAACTTTACAAGTGAAAACTATAAATTTCAAAAGTTTTCGACTAGGTTTCGTTTGGGTCCAAAAATAACGTCTGAAAACTAAATTCTGTGGAATCTCTACACCACCTACCTTTTTAGTTAACGTGACACTCACATTCTCACCACAGTTCTCAAATCGATATATAACAATATCAAAGATTACCACAATTTACCAATACAGGTAAAATTACTATTCACAAAATACCAGATAAAGTCATATAACATTTAAGTCATATAAATGTCATTTAATCATGCCAATGCAACAGGCGTTACCAAGTCTTCGTGTCTCCACTAGACACCTCACCGTTGACTCACGTCAACTCAACGCAATCAAATTATTAATAACATTAATAATTCCACAAATCTCAATTTATGCATGTTTTAAAACCATGAAATTCTGGAACGGGTGTGACAACTCTCCCCTCCAAAAAGGAAGTTTGTCTCCAAACTTTACCTCAAGCGTCGAACAAGTACGGATACTCATTCCGCATGTCTTCCTCACTTTCCCATGTAGCCTCTTCCAACGTATGACTACGCCATAGCACTTTCACCATTGGAATAGTCTTGGTTCTCAAAACTTGTTCTTTGCAGTCTAGAATCTCCACTGGTTGTTCCACATAAGTCAAGTCCCCCTGAATTTGCAACGGTTCAGGTACAATGATCTTACTCATGTCAGTCATACAACGTCTCAACATAGACACGTGAAACACATTGTGCACATGTTCCAACTCGGATGACAAGGCCAAACGATAAGCTACTGGACCAACCTTCTCTAGGATCTCAAAAGGTCCTATGAATCTCGGATTGAGCTTTCCCCTCTTCCCAAATCGTACAATGCCTTTTGAAGGCGATACTCGCAAATATACGAAATCTCCCACTTCAAAATTCATCGGTCGTCGTTTAGAATCCGCATAACTCTTATATCGACTTTGAGCTACCTTGAGTCGCTCTTGAATCAACTTCACCTTTTCAGTAGTCACCTGTATTAACTCAGGTCCTAACAACTCCCTTTCTCCAACCTCGGTCCAACAAACTGGTGATCGACATTTACGTCCATACAAAGCTTCATACGGTGCCATCCCGATACTTGACTGGAATCCATTATTATAAGCAAATTCAATTAACGGCAAGTGGTGATCCCAATCGTTCCCAAAATCTAATACACAAAGTCTCAACATATCCTCTAGCGTCTGAATCATGCGTTCTGACTGCCCATCGGTCTGAGGATGAAATGCAGTACTGAAACTCAATTTCGTACCCATAGCTTCTTGCAAACTTCCCCAAAACCTTGACGTAAAACTACTATCACGATCTGATACAATCACAGTTGGGACTCCATGTAGCCTTACAATCTCTTTCACATACAATTCCGCTAACTTGGACGGTTTAGTTGTCTTGATCGGTAGAAAATGAGCTGACTTTGTTAATCGGTCAACTATTACCCAAATTTTATCATTCTTATTGATTAATCGTGGAAATCCTGAAACAAAATCCATCGTAATCTCATCCCATTTCCATTCCGACACTGGCAAAGGTTGTAGTAACCCCGCGGGTACTTGTCTCTCAGCTTTAACCTGTTGACATGCCGAACATTCGGATACAAACTTAGCGACTTCACGCTTCATACCCTTCCACCAGAAGTTTTCTCTCAAGTTTCGGTACATCTTATTACTTCACGGGTGCACTGAATATCTAGTACTATGAGCTTCTTCTAAGAGTCGTTCCTTTATGTCTTTCACATTCGGTACACATAACCGATTTCCCAGTTTCAACGTTCCTTGTTCTAATACAAAACTAGGTCGCTTTCCCAAAGATATCTCATCTTTCATTTTACACAAATAAACATCGTTAAATTGTTCCCTCTTGATTTCATCAATAATATCTGGGTGTGCTACAATCGCCATCATCAAGTCATCGTTGGTCCCTGGAATCACATCCAATTCTAAGCGTTCCATTTCTTTTACCAACTCTTTTTGTTGCGTTAGCTCGTCGGCTAAATTCCTCGGCGTCTTTCGGCTTAATGCATCGGCTACTACATTCGCCTTCCCCGGATGGTACTCAATCGAAAGATCATAATCCTTCATCAACTCCAACCATCTTCGTTGTCTCATGTTCAAGTCCCGTTGGGTGAAAATATATTTCAAACTCTTGTGGTCTGTGAATATCTCACACTTTTCTCCGTACAAATAATGTCTCCAAATCTTCAAGGCATGAATTACTGCAGCTAATTCCAGATCATGAGTCGGATAATTAATCTCATGTGTCTTCAATTGTCTAGATGCATAAGCAATCACTTTACCCCCTTGCATCAACACGCATCCCAACCCTTTGTGTGACGCATCACTATAGATCACAAACCCCTCGGTTCCGGATGGTATTGTCAAAATAGGTGCTCTCGTCAACCGTGACTTCAATTCTTGAAAACTGTCCTCGCATTCCTGACTCCATTCAAATGTAACTCCCTTCCTCATTAACTTTGTCATTGGCAATGAAATCTTTGAGAAATGTTCGATAAAACGGCGGTAGTATCCCGCTAATCCCAAGAAACTTCAAATTTCGGATACGGAAGTCGGTCTTTGCCAATTTGATACAGCTTCTATTTTGTGAGGATCAACTGATACTCCGTTCTTGTCAATCACGTGACCAAGAAAAGTAATACTAGGTAACCAAAATTCACATTTCTTGAATTTCCCAAATAACTGCTTCTCTCGTAATCTCTGGAGTATCAACCTCAAGTGGTTCTCGTGTTCTATCTCACTAGGTGAATAGATAAGGATATCGTCAATGAATACAATCACAAAATCATCCAAATAGTCTTTGAATACTCGATTCATAAGGTCCATGAACGCAGCTGGTGCATTGGTAACCCCAAATGGCATAACTAAGAACTCGTAGTGTCCATAACGCGTTCTGAAAGCTGTTTTCTCAACATCTTCGGCCTTCACTTTCAACTGATGATAACCCGATCTTAGGTCTATCTTGGAGAATACTTGTGCCCCACGAAGTTGATCAAATAAGTCATCAATTCTGGGTAGTGGATACTTGTTCTTGATTGTCAATTTGTTCAGTTCCCGGTAATCAACACACATACGCATGGAGCCATCTTTCTTCTTCACAAACAATACTGGAGCTCCCCACGGTGATACACTTGGTCGAATGAAACCCTTGTCAAGTAACTCTTGCAATTGAACTTTCAGTTCCTTCAATTCTACTGGTGTCATTCTATACGGTGCTTTGGATACCGGCCTTGAGTCTGGTATAACCTCAATAGTGAATTCCACTTCTCTCTCAATAAGAACATCTGGTAGATCATCGGGAAATACATCTGAATATTCTCGTACTATGGGAATGTCTTCTACTTTTAATTCGGTCGCTGAGACATCAGTCACTGAACATAGGAATCCTTGACATCCCTTTTTCAATAACTTTCCCGCTCGGATAGCTGAAATCAAATATGGCGGCGGTATAACCCCACTCCCTTGAAAACAAAAGTTCCCATGTACCGGTGATCGAAAATTAACCTCTTTCCGTTTACAGTCTATTGTGGCATGGTTAAGAGCTAACCAATCCATTCCTAGTATCACATCGAAATGGTTCACTACAATCGGTATAAGGTCTACAGTCATCAACTTCTCGCCTAGTTTGATTGCACAGTTCTTATATATAGTAGATGTCACTACTGACTTACTAAGTGGCACAGCGATAGACAATTCATATCCTAGTGGCGCGGACTTAACATTCAAATGTTCAACAAAGTTATGAGATACAAACGAATGCGTAGATCCCGAATCAACGAGTATGCGTGCTAAGTGCGAACATACAAGCACCATACCTGAGACCACTGTATCAGTAGCAGCCACGTCTCCAGGGTTCATCTGGAATGATCTTCCCTGACGTTGCTCCGTCCTTTGTCCCCCGTCACTAGACTGCTTAGGCTTCGAACCACTAGAAGCCATAGAACTTGCCCCTTGTTGAGAACGCTTCTTTGGGCAATCCTTCGCTCGGTGTCCCAAGGTACCACAGTCAAAACACTTGAGTTGCGGGTAGGTCGCAGAACTCACATTGTTTCCCCCTGTAGATCTGTTCTGAAAGTTGGTCAGAAAACATCGACCGGTGTGTGGTCGGTTGCAAAGTGAACACAACGGTATGTTACTGGGTATTCTCTTGGAATGATTAAAATCAGAACTAGAGCCTCGTGAAAACGGCCTCTTAAAAGATCCACCCTGACTTCGGTCACCACCCTCATGACTTCGCTTTCCTTGGTGATTTTGTCTCGATCTCTCTATTCCACTTTCGGCTACAAGTGCCGTCTGCTGTACTGCTGCAACAGTCGAATGTTCGTAGGTTTCTACCCTCAAACGGATATTTTCCCTTAAACCTTCTTCAAATTTCCTTGCCCTATCTTCCTCTCCTGGCACTGAACCTTTACCAAATCTCAACAACGCATTATACTTGGAAGTATATTCGGTTACGGTCATATCTCCCTGCTCCAAGTTATCAAATTCTCTCTTCTTTGCATTGTAGGCGGCTCGCGGAAAGAACCGGCAATTGAATTCCGCCTTGAACCCTTCCCAAGTAATCGGTGCTCCCTGATCTAAAACATTTACCCACCAGTTCTGGGTTTCACCCCTCAGTACATCACTTGCGTTCTCAATCTTCTCTCTCTCTGTCATCGGAATAGATCGAAAAATTCGCTCCATGTCCATTATCCAATGTTCTGCTAACGTCGTATCGGGTGTTCCATGAAATTCCATCGGTTTCTTGTGAGTAAACTGTTCGGATATTGATCTCATACCCCTATTTTCGGGTGCATGCACTACAGTTATTGGTTCCACTTCGATGTGGGGTGTGGGAGGCAGTCGCTCCGATATATTCCGTATCATTTCCCCCATATTCCCCATCATCTCTGCTATCTCATTCATACATCGAGTGTGTGGCGATAGTTCTCGCTCTTCGTCACTCATGATTTCAATCCTGTCATTCTCAATGCATAAACACTATGCATATACAACAATAACAATAGTATGTATGTAAAACTACATCCATATGCATCAAACATCTCTAAGATGCATGAATGCAATTGGAAACATGTGGCAATTCACTCAACACTCCACTCGTCGTCGAACGTTCCCAAAGTTTTGTTACCTCTAGCTCTGATACCAATAAATGTCACGACCCATCCCACTACGCGTGGAAATAGGACACGTGGCACGCCACCAAGGCTCAACCCCAACAATTAAATAAATATACGCAGCGGAAAGAACTTTAAAACAATCCTGGGTATATAAAACTTAGGGAACATTACCCTCTGGGTTTGAAAAATCCATTGAAATCAGAGTTATAAAAAGTTTTGGCTAAAGGAAAACACTTTCAAAAGAATCCATTTCAAAATATAGAGGTTCAGTTGACTGCCCAGTCGACTGTACTAGGGTCCAGTCGACTGTGCCTGACAGAAACTAAAACCCTAAATCCACAACAGAGGTCCAGTCGACTGCCCAGTCGACTGCTTTCAGAAACCAGTCGACTGCTTTTCTATTCTAAGAAGCAGTAGCCAAAATTAACAGTGTTCTGTCGACTGTCCAAGGGGTCAGTCGACTGCTTCTCTTATAATATGCCTTCAGTGTCTCAAACCCACGAGGTCCAGTCGACTGACCCTGGGTCCAGTCGACTGCTCCCCTGCTGGGCAGCCTGTGTTGAAAATTAACAAGTCCTGTTACTCAAAACCGACAACAAACACAACCATAACGGATTTTAAAGTATTAAAACATAACTACAGACGTTCAATTACAAGATTACAATACTATAGAACTAATCTATGGTTCTATTACAACATATTACCAATCCTTACACAAGTTTCAGGATTTAAAATAAAACAATCAAAACATATACAAGTGTGAAATCCCCGGCGTTCCTCGGCCTCACTCCTCACGATTCTTCTTGTCTTTCTTCTTACCTGCAATGGAGTACATCTCCACTGCTCAGCTATATGCTGAGCGTACAATTCTAAATGTATGCTTATATGACAGTTCATGATTTAAGCATCTAAAACACATAGAAATAGTCTCTAGGGTGAGTGGTACGCATTCATCCGGTCGATGCCGTAGGAGGCCCACCTCTCCCACGCATCTCGTACACTGGTTGGGCCTTCCTCCATACCAGGTACCGTGTACTGGTTGGGCCCACCTCCAATCCAGACACAACCACAATTCCAATTCCAACAAGATCACAATCCTCAAGGTTCGAGGAGCTTACTCCGAATGAATTTGCACCAAATTCCCCTTTGACCCAAGTAGACACATAACGTGCTCACATAAACAGTTATACGTGCTTTTATCATAATTTCACGTGCATAATTAACGGGCCTAACTAATACATGAATTTTGCCCGGATCCAAGAATGTCAAAAGTGATGTCCAAAACATGAAAATCCATATATTTCATAGATCTAGAATTCATACCTCCTGCGAATCTCTTCAAACTTTGAAGGATCGTCTAGGGGGCTAAATAATCGTCGGATTTCGAATTTGGTACGATTCCTACGAGTTTTACCTGATTTTTCCCAAAAGTCTAGAATTAATATTTTTACAAAAACTTGGCCAAACACGGCCTAAGTGATATCAAAACATAGATCTTACCTCCACGAGTTCAAATCTGAAATCTGGAGAAAATCTGACGGACGAACGGTCGTCGATCGGCGTCGCAAAGCCCGTTGGCTCCAAATCTCCTTTCTCTCTCCTCTCTCTAGATATTTGTGAGTTTGGATGAGATTTGAAATCCCATACTCATCTATATATAGGCAAGTTTTCGGGGAATTACGTTTACCTCCCCACAAGTTTCTCAAAACTTCTAATTAACCCACGAAACTTCGCACACGTTCATTTTATAACTTTACAAGTGAAAACTATAAATTTCAAAAGTTTTCGACTAGGTTTCGTTTGGGTCCAAAAATAACGTCTGAAAACTAAATTTTGTGGAATCTCTAAACCACCTACCTTTTTAGTTAACGTGACACTCACGTTCTCACCACAGTTCTCAAATCGATATATAACAATATCAAAGATTACCACAATTTACCAATACAGGTAAAATTACTATTCACAAAATACCAGATAAAGTCATATAACATTTAAGTCATATAAATGTCATTTAATCATGCCAATGCAACAGGCGTTACCAAGTCTTCGTGTCTCCACTAGACACTTCACTGTTGACTCACGTCAACTCAACGCAATCAAATTATTAATAACATTAATAATTCCACAAATCTCAATTTATGCATGTTTTAAAACCATGAAATTCTGGAACGGGTGTGACAAGATTTCAACACGAATTATTCAATTGTATCGACCAAGAGAGAAATAATTTCAAATAGGGTGGCACCTCATTCCAGTTAATGCAACGGATATTTCTTTGATCTTCGAGATAATGGCTGGAAAAGCGCCAATTGACTTGGGTTCTGGTAAAAAGGACATGACACCATTTTTCAAAAGACGATTTAAGGATGCGGAGAGGCTGGATGGTAAAAACATAAGAGATGCAATTGAAGAAGCTGTGAAGGCAACAAGTATAGATGACATTCAAGATGTAGTACGCCTACTGTGTTTGAATTTATTCCTATCACTACTTTTTGCGACCACTGGATTCACAACTAAGTAGGCATTTGTTAAGTATGTGATGACATTGAAGTATTGTCCAAATGTGGATGGGCAGAGGCAATTTGTTCAACTCTATTAGGAGCAATTGAGAAAGAAAACAATAATCCATTGACTGGATGTGTTATCGCGCTTTAGGTATACCAAACATTTTCAAGTTAGTATAAGAGCAAAATTTATGTTGTTTCTATATACTAACGACGTCAAATCTTACAAAATACAGTATTGGCTTTGTGAGTACACCTCCATTGTTAAACCGTTGTCCGAAAATTCTATCCCAAGATTTATCAAATGGGACCTCATTGATCTCAACAAGAAGCTAAGGAATCTAGAAATATCAAATCTCGATGACACTCAGGTACCTCAATTACTTTCCATGAATTTCCTATCTTTGCTACTTGAACATCTGGTTGTACAATTTAACAAAACAAATTATGTTTCGATGAATGTCTTATTTTGCTAAATGTCACGATAGTATAATTACTTCTGTGAAATTTCAAAAAAGTTCTTTATTTTTTGCTCAATGTCTTTTGTGAAATAGTATGTTCTGATGCCTTTCACAAAAGTTGAATCGATTGTTTTGTGAAATTTCACAGAAAGAATTTCTTTTGCCGCCATTTCAGAACACCTGATTACTTTTGTACAATTTCACAAAACTTTGCTCATGTAATGAACGTGCGTCTTTTTCACAAGAGTATGTTTTTTTTTTTGATGAATTTCTTTTGTGAAATAGTATGTTGTTCACTATAAGTAATGCTGAATCAATAGTTTTTCTGAAATTGCAGAAAAAAATTTGTTTTGCTGACTTTTTTAGAAAACCTAGATTAATTTTGTAAAATTTCACAAAAATATATTTTGTTGCACCCTTTCAGAAAAGTCGAAGTAACTTTGTGGAATTTCATAAAGCTTTGCTCCTGTATAAATGAATGTGCATGTCTTCTTGTGTATGGGTTCACTCAGTTGCACTGAAGTTAACTTCAAAAGAGAGAAAAGCTTATGGATGTCTTACTAGAAAGTACTTGTAAGTCGTTGTAGATGAGTCGCATGATAGCAACAACAATACTGGTACAGACGGAGATGATGAAGCAAGTGAAGCTAAAACAGAAAATTCAGATGATGAGGAAGAATTCGAAGAGACAATTGATGAAGACACTGAAGATAGCCTGGATGAGTGGGCTCAAAGCAATGATGAAGAGGCATCCACGTCGCAAAACATTGACTTAGATGGGGCTGTCAATTTCGGAGCTGGAGACGATGACGATGAAATGGTGTCTATTGACTTAGATGGGGCTGTGAATTTTGGGTCTGGAGATGATAATGATGAAATGGTGTCTGCAACAAATGATGGCAAAGCATCTAATGCAATACCCAATTCGCCACAGGCACAAACAGAAAAAGATGATGATTTTGAGCAAATATATGCTGCTGAGAGCACAAAGTATTCACCCTTGAGACAAGAATTCTCATATCAAAGGCTCCGGGAAGATGATTTTCCAACTTTTAATCTACGTGACTTTGATTTGTATGATGTTGCACTCTCTAATGACAAGATAACAAGAGGCACAACTCCAACACCAAATGATACGGCGAAAAGTGGAAATGAATCTTCTAAAGAAGATAGAGAAAAGGGCAAAAGAATGATCAAAGATCTGACAAGAGAAGTTGAAGATCTGAAAAGAGCAAGGATGGATGATGAAAATGTGATGACACTGCTAAAAGCAACAATTGAAGATTTGAAAAAGAAAGAAGAAAATGCAACCGATGATTTGAAAATGAGAATTGCAATGTTGATGGCTAAAAATTATTCAATCCGTAAGGCAAAGGCAAATGCGGATCAAACTATTGCAGAAATGAAACGCGATTATAGCCTACTTTGCATTGACATGAAGTGTATGGAGACAAAAATTGATTGTTTGGAGGATGTCGTTAAAGTAAGGGAAGAAGAAGTGCAGCATCTCAGAAGTAGAATTGATTCACATTTTGAAACTATGAATCAGAAAGCTTCTACGAGTGATACCTCATCGGACAACAATCCATATGTCTAATTCCTGCACGAACAGGTTGATTTGATGAAAAATAGAGAAATGAAGAATAAAATGTATGTTGCAGAAATGATAAAAGACAAAGAAGTTGAAATTAAGTCCTTCAAGGAAGAGGTACAAAGACTTATAACAGAGAATACAGATCAACGGCGTGATTAACCATGTCAACAACTTAGTGAATGGGGTACATTTATGATCACACACAAAAGTTAATTTTACTACATTTTAGAAAAGAAGATATACATTTGTGAAAATTTATAAAATAGAAGTATGCTTTTGTTGCCTTTCAGAAATGTGAATTACGTTTGTGCAATTTACATTTTGGTGAGTTAATTTTGTGAAATTTCAAAAAAGTATGTTTTCTTGAATTAGTTTTTTGAAATTTGACGAAAGTATTGTGCTGAATTATTTTTGTTAGACTCCGCAAAAGAATATGTTGCTGTCCTTTCAAAAAAACTGAATCACTTTATTTTGTAAAGAGGAGTTTTAAAAAATTGCTTGAACAAAAAATATGCAGAAGAAGGAATCTATGATTAAATCATTGAGATTAGAACTGGAAAACCTAATAGTTCAAAATGCTATGTTGATGAAAAGGACATCATTTTCGAGTTGAATAAAGTTACAGAAGAGGTTCAATTCAAAATGAACCTGATTATAAGGATGGGGATGAATTAGTGGAGACCGATGGCACTAATGCTAAGAAGATTGACGAGCCTAATAAGACCAATGATAAGGTGACCAATGAGAAGAAGAATGTGGGAAAAAAAGATAAAAAGAAGATGGCCACGCCAAAACACAAGCGTAAACGCGCAGAGATGACCATTCAGGAAATTTGGCAAAGTTCACTAGTTCGAGGAGTTAAGGGGAAACTGAGAATAAAGAAGAGAATGAAGGAATTTGTGTACACACCAAAAAGGCATAAATGACTCGTCAAACAAGGAGCAAAACAAAGGCTGACAAGGAAAAAGGAAAAGCAGCCATTGATGTTGATGAAATAGTAGAAAAAGACTATGAAATACCGACTTCCAATAAGTTCCCAGTTTATCATTACTTGAAGGCCAAAGATCGAACCCTACTACACAAAATGCGAGATAAAGAAGGCCCATTGTAAGTATTAAAGTACTTTATATGAATAAACATTGTAAAGTACCATTGTGCATCCAAGTTGTGGTTTCAAATTTATCATTAATTTTTGGAATAACAGTGCAACAGCATTCCACATAATAGACAGAGCTGACCATCTACTTTTGGATGACTTGGTTGGCATCATTCACGAAAGAGCACTTGGGAACAATGTACGTAATCCCCTTGAACATCTCATGCATATAATTCGGTATTTAGCAGCTATCTATTATTGATTTGATGAACCAATTTTTTACAAGAATAGGTTATCGATATGTAGGCACATTTATTGATGAAAATGCAAGAACATGGGAAGATTACGCAAAGTCAACAAGAAAGGACTGGAACTTCATTTGTATTTCCCAACTTATGCTTGGTAAGCAACAAAAATTCCAAACAAAAATTTTGTATCATTTATTGTGTTGTTTTCAAATTCTAATTCTAATTTGTTCTGGATAAAAAACAGACATGGGTAAGAGAGAACAACAAAGAAGCACTTAATAACCTTGTACACCCGTACATTGAAAACAGAGAGCAGCACCGTTACTGCATCTATCCCCTGATATTCAAAGGCTACAAAAACTATACAAGACACTGGACTTTGGCTGTACTGGACACAAAGGATGGAACTTGGAAGTTCAACAACGTCAAAAGCCACGAAAAGGAAAGAAAAGATATGATCAGTTCAAAAGAGACTTCAACGATATGGTAATCAATCAAACAACTTTGACAATAATCACTTACCATATGGCTTTTAGATACCTGAATTAACAGAAGTATATGACTTACAGAACTATGTTACTTTGCAAAAAATTATGTCTACGTTTGCCGAATATCACAAAAGTATGTTTTGCTAAGCTTACTTTTGTAAAATTTCAGAAAGGTTTTCTCATGTAGTAATAATGCTCTAACACCATTCTCAATAACCTTCCAGAAAAAAATAAGTTGACTCATATTGGAAGTCAAGAAAAGAAAAAGATCCCACGATCGAGGAGTTGGTGTCTAAAGTTGAGTTCATGGAAAAAAGCCCACAACAGGCGTTTGGAACGTATGTATCAATTCAAATTGATTTCTATATTAATATTCAACATTTTACCTTTATCTTAATTTTCACAAATTGATTATGGTTTCTTGTGTTCAAATGCAGACTTGATTGTGGTGTAATTATTTGTTACATCATAAAGAAAATTTTCTTTGGTGAGAAAATCGACCTTTACTGCGATGTAGAAAGGTTCAGAGGATAGATGATAACCGATTTCCTCAACACTCCTGGGAATTCATGGACAGAAGAAGATTTTAAAGAGAAAGAGCATATACCCCCTTCCACAAACGCATAAAAGTTGATTTTGTTTGAATGAACTAGATGACTGATGTTGTTTTGATGTAGTGTGGAAGCTAGAAAATTGTCACGACCCATCCCGCTAATGTGCGGAAACAGGACACGTGGCTCGCCACCAAGGCTCAACAACAACACTACGCAGCGGAAAAGAACTTTAAAACAATCTTGAGTATATAAAACTTTGAAAACATTACCCTCTGAGTAGTAAAATCCGTATAAAATTGAAAACGTAATTATTTTTCAAAACGAATGATTTTATGTTGAAAGGGGTCCCAAAGGCACCCTAAGAACCAATCAAAACCCTTTTAGAATTTCCGAAAAGGGTAGTAAAGATTTCTGGCAGGGGGGATTTCGACCGGTCGAACGACCCCCTTAGACCGGTCGAATGACCCTTTGACAGAATCCTGCCCAAAGTTGCAGAATTTGCTTAAGGCATCAAGCAACCACCACCAATATTCCAAACACACTTACATTAATCCAAACGTCACAAGCTATAACAAGCTTTCAAAAATAAAGTTTAATCTCACTAATCCATGAAATGAAACAATAGCGGAACAAGCTAAGGCTTGTTTGGTTCGATTCACAAAACTCTAACCACATTCCTTCAAAATCCGAATTTGACAAGTTAAGTTTACAAAACACGAACTTAAGAGTTCAGACGGATTCAAAACTAAATATAAGAAGTTTTCTTACATAATACGACATTTCCAAAATCCTTCCAAGATACTCAATTCAAACAAAACATTATCCTACCTCCAATTCCATTATTACAACATTGGGAAGGAAACCAAAACATAAACAAAAGGCGATCCTCGGCATTCCCCCGGCCTCACCCTTCATGCTTCTCATTTCCTTTCTTCAAACCTGCAATGGAGTAAATCTCCATTGCTCAGCTATATGCTGAGTGCACAATTTCTAACATATGCATATATGACAAATCATGCTTTAATCTCATCATAACACATAACTATTGGTCTCTAGGGAATAAGTGCACATTCACCGATCCAAAGTCTTAAGACTCAACCATGACCCATGCCCCATGCCCCTTCGACATGTCACGTTAATGCCTTTCTCGGCAAGTGACCGTCGTCACTACTAATCCTCCCCATTCTTGAGAGGACGTCTCACGGCGAATTAGCACAAACCCCCCTTTAACCCACATAGGCACATAAACATGCTTAACTAGCAAATCATCACTGATCTTGTCAGAATCAAGATGTAAAAAGTATTCTTTACTTTTCTAAAGATTTGTAGTGTGGAAGTAAAGGTCGAACCCACAGAGATTGATTACTACAGCTCTTAATTTTAAAACCTAAGTCTAATTAACTAAGAAAAACGGATTTGATTTGGATTTTAATTAAACTAATAACAATAAAACTAGATCTAAACTATGAAAGCAATTAAAAGTGTTTTAAATAATGTTTAAGGGAACCTAGGATTGCAAATCCACCACTAGCTTCATAATAGGAATATTTATTAATTACTTTAGCTTATTACGTTGGATGAATATGGGGAATTGTAGCTACAAGCCCAATTCCTCCGACAAGAAGATAATCATGGTTCAAGCACCAACATAATCCATCTTCGGGTAGCACGAATTATCTCACACTAAACTAGGGTTGTGATATAATCCGTCTAACCTAGGCATGGACTATTCGGATACTTGATAGCACGAATCAATAGAGCACCATCACATGTAAACAATCTAAACAAGCACAGCAAGAATAGATCGTTGAGCACATCACAGTCAAAATAGATCTAAGACAAGAATAATATCTGAAAGCAATGATTTAATCACTAGAAGTACGATTTATTTATAAAAATCCTCTAAACATGTGACTATCATCCATACATAATAGAACTAAAATAAAAACATAAATAAAACCCTATTACTCGTCTAGGGCTTCATTGAAACCCTAGATCTATGATCTAGCCGTCCATGGAAGTGATAGATGGCAAGTAGTTGATGGAGGAGGCCATGGAAACCCTTGGTCTTCTTCTTCTTCTCCTTGCTTCCCTCTCTTCAATGGCATGAAGTATGGTTGTAGAATGTGTATGTATGGGTGTGTAACCCTTTAATTGAAGTAAAATAGAGTATATATAGATTTACAACAAGTTTTGGAAGCCTTTACAACTCTAAACGGACTGAAACTGATGTAATTTACAATCTAAACGTCATTCTGCAGTTTCGTTTGCACAGGAGTCTTTAGTATACTGAAATACGCAACTTTGGTTTTTACCCATATCGCGCGAGCGGGTCGCGCGAGCGCGACATTTTGGCCTTCGCGCGCGCGGATCGCGCGAGCGATTTCTGGGTTCTCGCGCGAGCCGATCACGCGAGCGATTCTCAGATTTTCGCGGGCGCGGTCCGCGCGCGCGACTTGGCTTTTTCAGCTTCTTTTCTTCTGCTTTTTCACCCTGTTTATCCTGGTTTAGTTGATTTCTTCCAAAACCTGTCAGAAAATAGAAAACGAAGTAAAAATATACAAAAACAGGATAAAAAGGTACTAACAAATGCTCGTTAAGGCGTATAAATAGGATTAGTTCTCTCCCGATCAATCACATATGCGTGCTTGCATAAAATTTGACATGCTATCCATATTCAAGCGCGTGCATAATTAACGGGTCTAAGATTAACACATGGATTTTGCCCGGATCTCAATTTTGTCGTCGAAATATAAAACATGTATTTCACCTATATAACATAGGCTAGAAATTCATACCTCGAGCTATTACCGTATAACTTTGAGGGAACGACTAGAAGCCCGACTAAACGCTGAATCTCCGATCCTACGCAAAACCTACAAGTTTACACGTGTTTTCCCCAAATTCCTAGATTTAGAAATTTATAAAAACTTAGCCAAACGTGGCCTAAAGACTATCAAAACGTAGCTCTTACCTTGGGGAGTTCAAATATGAATTTTGGTGAAGTTCAGACGGACGAAAGGTCGCCGATCGTCGTCGCAGAGCCCGGAGAACTAAATCTCCCTTTCTCTCTCCTCTCTCAAGATATTTTTAGAAGTTTACAACTAATGAAATTCTCACCCTTGCTATTTATAGACAAACT